>OY740765.1:46220828-46917529 GCA_963513935.1 Aphrophora alni
AAATATAGGTCTATCATATCGAAGAGACTAAAAGATGTACAAGTTTTGCAGTTATGCTCGTCCTATCGAAGTTCAATTATAAGTATAAATATAGTCTATAATAACAAGATACTAAAAGATGTACAGTTTTGCAGTTTATGCTCGTCCTATCGAAGTTAAATTTATACCATTTTATATTTTACCCAAATATAGTCTATCATAAGAAGAGACTAAAAGATGTACAGTTTTGCAGTTATGCTCGTCCTATTGAAGTTAAATTATACCATTTTATATTTTACCCAAATATAGTCTATCATAAAGAAGAGACTAAAAGATGTACAGTTTTGCAGTTATGCTCGTCCTATTGAAGTTAAATTATACCATTTTATATTTTACCCGAGTATAAATATAGTCTATCATAAAGAAGAGACTAAAAGATGTACAGTTTTGCAGTTATGCTCGTCCTATTGAAGTTAAATTATACCATTTTATATTTTACCCAAATATAGTCTATCATAAAGAAGAGACTAAAAGATGTACAGTTTTGCAGTTATGCTCGTCCTATTGAAGTTAAATTATACCATTTTATATTTTACCCAAATATAGTCTATCATAAAGAAGAGACTAAAAGATGTACAGTTTTGCAGTTATGCTCGTCCTATTGAAGTTAAATTATACCATTTTATATTTTACCCAAATATAGTCTATCATAAAGAAGAGACTAAAAGATGTACAGTTTTGCAGTTATGCTCGTCCTATTGAAGTTAAATTATACCATTTTATATTTTACCCAAATATAGTCTATCATAAAGAAGAGACTAAAAGATGTACAGTTTTGCAGTTATGCTCGTCCTATTGAAGTTAAATTATACCATTTTATATTTTACCCAAATATAGTCTATCATAAAGAAGAGACTAAAAGATGTACAGTTTTGCAGTTATGCTCGTCCTATTGAAGTTAAATTATACCATTTTATATTTTACCCAAATATAGTCTATCATAAAGAAGAGACTAAAAGATGTACAGTTTTGCAGTTATGCTCGTCCTATTGAAGTTAAATTATACCATTTTATATTTTACCCAAATATAGTCTATCATAAAGAAGAGACTAAAAGATGTACAGTTTTGCAGTTATGCTCGTCCTATTGAAGTTAAATTATACCATTTTATATTTTACCCAAATATAGTCTATCATAAAGAAGAGACTAAAAGATGTACAGTTTTGCAGTTATGCTCGTCCTATTGAAGTTAAATTATACCATTTTATATTTTACCCAAATATAGTCTATCATAAAGAAGAGACTAAAAGATGTACAGTTTTGCAGTTATGCTCGTCCTATTGAAGTTAAATTATACCATTTTATATTTTACCCAAATATAGTCTATCATAAAGAAGAGACTAAAAGATGTACAGTTTTGCAGTTATGCTCGTCCTATTGAAGTTAAATTATACCATTTTATATTTTACCCAAATATAGTCTATCATAAAGAAGAGACTAAAAGATGTACAGTTTTGCAGTTATGCTCGTCCTATTGAAGTTAAATTATACCATTTTATATTTTACCCAAATATAGTCTATCATAAAGAAGAGACTAAAAGATGTACAGTTTTGCAGTTATGCTCGTCCTATTGAAGTTAAATTATACCATTTTATATTTTACCCAAATATAGTCTATCATAAAGAAGAGACTAAAAGATGTACAGTTTTGCAGTTATGCTCGTCCTATTGAAGTTAAATTATACCATTTTATATTTTACCCAAATATAGTCTATCATAAAGAAGAGACTAAAAGATGTACAGTTTTGCAGTTATGCTCGTCCTATTGAAGTTAAATTATACCATTTTATATTTTACCCAAATATAGTCTATCATAAAGAAGAGACTAAAAGATGTACAGTTTTGCAGTTATGCTCGTCCTATTGAAGTTAAATTATACCATTTTATATTTTACCCAAATATAGTCTATCATAAAGAAGAGACTAAAAGATGTACAGTTTTGCAGTTATGCTCGTCCTATTGAAGTTAAATTATACCATTTTATATTTTACCCAAATATAGTCTATCATAAAGAAGAGACTAAAAGATGTACAGTTTTGCAGTTATGCTCGTCCTATTGAAGTTAAATTATACCATTTTATATTTTACCCAAATATAGTCTATCATAAAGAAGAGACTAAAAGATGTACAGTTTTGCAGTTATGCTCGTCCTATTGAAGTTAAATTATACCATTTTATATTTTACCCAAATATAGTCTATCATAAAGAAGAGACTAAAAGATGTACAGTTTTGCAGTTATGCTCGTCCTATTGAAGTTAAATTATACCATTTTATATTTTACCCAAATATAGTCTATCATAAAGAAGAGACTAAAAGATGTACAGTTTTGCAGTTATGCTCGTCCTATTGAAGTTAAATTATACCATTTTATATTTTACCCAAATATAGTCTATCATAAAGAAGAGACTAAAAGATGTACAGTTTTGCAGTTATGCTCGTCCTATTGAAGTTAAATTATACCATTTTATATTTTACCCAAATATAGTCTATCATAAAGAAGAGACTAAAAGATGTACAGTTTTGCAGTTATGCTCGTCCTATTGAAGTTAAATTATACCATTTTATATTTTACCCAAATATAGTCTATCATAAAGAAGAGACTAAAAGATGTACAGTTTTGCAGTTATGCTCGTCCTATTGAAGTTAAATTATACCATTTTATATTTTACCCAAATATAGTCTATCATAAAGAAGAGACTAAAAGATGTACAGTTTTGCAGTTATGCTCGTCCTATTGAAGTTAAATTATACCATTTTATATTTTACCCAAATATAGTCTATCATAAAGAAGAGACTAAAAGATGTACAGTTTTGCAGTTATGCTCGTCCTATTGAAGTTAAATTATAACATTTTATATTTTACCCAAATATAGTCTATCATAACAAGAGACTAAAAGATGTACAGTTTTGCATTTATGCTCGTCCTATCGAAGTTAAATTTTACCATTTTATATTTTACCCAAATATAGTCTATCATAAAGAAGAGACTAAAAGATGTACAGTTTTGCAGTTATGCTCGTCCTATTGAAGTTAAATTATACCATTTTATATTTTACCCAAATATAGTCTATCATAAAGAAGAGACTAAAAGATGTACAGTTTTGCAGTTATGCTCGTCCTATTGAAGTTAAATTATAACATTTTATATTTTACCCAAATATAGTCTATAATAACAAGATACTAAAAGATGTACAGTTTTGCAGTTATGCTCGTCCTATTGAAGTTAAATTATACCATTTTATATTTTACCCAAATATAGTCTATCATAAAGAAGAGACTAAAAGATGTACAGTTTTGCAGTTATGCTCGTCCTATTGAAGTTAAATTATAACATTTTATATTTTACCCAAATATAGTCTATAATAACAAGATACTAAAAGATGTACAGTTTTGCATTTATGCTCGTCCTATCGAAGTTAAATTTTACCATTTTATATTTTACCCAAATATAGTCTATAATAACAAGATACTAAAAGATGTACAGTTTTGCAGTTATGCTCGTCCTATTGAAGTTAAATTATACCATTTTATATTTTACCCAAATATAGTCTATAATAACAAGATACTAAAAGATGTACAGTTTTGCAGTTATGCTCGTCCTATTGAAGTTAAATTATACCATTTTATATTTTACCCAAATATAGTCTATAATAACAAGATACTAAAAGATGTACAGTTTTGCAGTTATGCTCGTCCTATTGAAGTTAAATTATACCATTTTATATTTTACCCAAATATAGTCTATCATAAAGAAGAGACTAAAAGATGTACAGTTTTGCAGTTATGCTCGTCCTATTGAAGTTAAATTATACCATTTTATATTTTACCCAAATATAGTCTATCATAAAGAAGAGACTAAAAGATGTACAGTTTTGCAGTTATGCTCGTCCTATTGAAGTTAAATTATAACATTTTATATTTTACCCAAATATAGTCTATAATAACAAGATACTAAAAGATGTACAGTTTTGCATTTATGCTCGTCCTATCGAAGTTAAATTTTACCATTTTATATTTTACCCAAATATAGTCTATAATAACAAGATACTAAAAGATGTACAGTTTTGCATTTATGCTCGTCCTATTGAAGTTAAATTATAACATTTTATATTTTACCCAAATATAGTCTATAATAACAAGATACTAAAAGATGTACAGTTTTGCATTTATGCTCGTCCTATCGAAGTTAAATTTTACCATTTTATATTTTACCCAAATATAGTCTATAAATACAAGATACTAAAAGATGTACAGTTTTGCATTTATGCTCGTCCTATTGAAGTTAAATTATAACATTTTATATTTTACCCAAATATAGTCTATAATAACAAGATACTAAAAGATGTACAGTTTTGCATTTATGCTCGTCCTATTGAAGTTAAATTATAACATTTTATATTTTACCCAAATATAGTCTATAATAACAAGAGACTAAAATATGTACAGTTTTGCATTTATGCTCGTCCTATCGAAGTTAAATTTTACCATTTTATATTTTACCCAAATATAGTCTATAATAACAAGATACTAAAAGATGTACAGTTTTGCATTTATGCTCGTCCTATCGAAGTTAAATTATAACATTTTATATTTTACCCAAATATAGTCTATAATAACAAGATACTAAAAGATGTACAGTTTTGCATTTATGCTCGTCCTATTGAAGTTAAATTATAACATTTTATATTTTACCCAAATATAGTCTATAATAACAAGATACTAAAAGATGTACAGTTTTGCATTTATGCTCGTCCTATTGAAGTTAAATTATACCATTTTATATTTTACCCAAATATAGTCTATCATAAAGAAGAGACTAAAAGATGTACAGTTTTGCAGTTATGCTCGTCCTATTGAAGTTAAATTATACCATTTTATATTTTACCCAAATATAGTCTATCATAAAGAAGAGACTAAAAGATGTACAGTTTTGCAGTTATGCTCGTCCTATTGAAGTTAAATTATACCATTTTATATTTTACCCAAATATAGTCTATCATAAAGAAGAGACTAAAAGATGTACAGTTTTGCAGTTATGCTCGTCCTATTGAAGTTAAATTATACCATTTTATATTTTACCCAAATATAGTCTATCATAAAGAAGAGACTAAAAGATGTACAGTTTTGCAGTTATGCTCGTCCTATTGAAGTTAAATTATACCATTTTATATTTTACCCAAATATAGTCTATCATAAAGAAGAGACTAAAATATGTACATTTTTGCATTTACGCTCGTCCTATTGAAGTTAAATTATACCATTTTATATTTTACCCAAATATAGTCTATCATAAAGAAGAGACTAAAAGTTGTACAGTTTTGCAGTTATGCTCGTCCTATTGAAGTTAAATTATACCATTTTATATTTTACCCAAATATAGTCTATCATAAAGAAGAGACTAAAAGATGTACAGTTTTGCAGTTATGCTCGTCCTATTGAAGTTAAATTATACCATTTTATATTTTACCCAAATATAGTCTATCATAAAGAAGAGACTAAAAGATGTACAGTTTTGCAGTTATGCTCGTCCTATTGAAGTTAAATTATACCATTTTATATTTTACCCAAATATAGTCTATCATAAAGAAGAGACTAAAATATGTACATTTTTGCATTTACGCTCGTCCTATTGAAGTTAAATTATACCATTTTATATTTTACCCAAATATAGTCTATCATAAAGAAGAGACTAAAAGATGTACAGTTTTGCAGTTATGCTCGTCCTATTGAAGTTAAATTATACCATTTTATATTTTACCCAAATATAGTCTATCATAAAGAAGAGACTAAAAGATGTACAGTTTTGCAGTTATGCTCGTCCTATTGAAGTTAAATTATACCATTTTATATTTTACCCAAATATAGTCTATCATAAAGAAGAGACTAAAAGATGTACAGTTTTGCAGTTATGCTCGTCCTATTGAAGTTAAATTATACCATTTTATATTTTACCCAAATATAGTCTATCATAAAGAAGAGACTAAAAGATGTACAGTTTTGCAGTTATGCTCGTCCTATTGAAGTTAAATTATACCATTTTATATTTTACCCAAATATAGTCTATCATAAAGAAGAGACTAAAAGATGTACAGTTTTGCAGTTATGCTCGTCCTATTGAAGTTAAATTATACCATTTTATATTTTACCCAAATATAGTCTATCATAAAGAAGAGACTAAAAGATGTACAGTTTTGCAGTTATGCTCGTCCTATTGAAGTTAAATTATACCATTTTATATTTTACCCAAATATAGTCTATCATAAAGAAGAGACTAAAAGATGTACAGTTTTGCAGTTATGCTCGTCCTATTGAAGTTAAATTATACCATTTTATATTTTACCCAAATATAGTCTATCATAAAGAAGAGACTATAAGATGTACAGTTTTGCAGTTATGCTCGTCCTATTGAAGTTAAATTATACCATTTTATATTTTACCCAAATATAGTCTATCATAAAGAAGAGACTAAAAGATGTACAGTTTTGCAGTTATGCTCGTCCTATTGAAGTTAAATTATACCATTTTATATTTTACCCAAATATAGTCTATCATAAAGAAGAGACTAAAAGATGTACAGTTTTGCAGTTATGCTCGTCCTATTGAAGTTAAATTATAACATTTTATATTTTACCCAAATATAGTCTATCATAAAGAAGAGACTAAAAGATGTACAGTTTTGCAGTTATGCTCGTCCTATTGAAGTTAAATTATACCATTTTATATTTTACCCAAATATAGTCTATCATAAAGAAGAGACTAAAAGATGTACAGTTTTGCAGTTATGCTCGTCCTATTGAAGTTAAATTATACCATTTTATATTTTACCCAAATATAGTCTATCATAAAGAAGAGACTAAAAGATGTACAGTTTTGCATTTATGCTCGTCCTATCGAAGTTAAATTTTACCATTTTATATTTTACCCAAATATAGTCTATAATAACAAGATACTAAAAGATGTACAGTTTTGCATTTATGCTCGTCCTATTGAAGTTAAATTATAACATTTTATATTTTACCCAAATATAGTCTATAATAACAAGATACTAAAAGATGTACAGTTTTGCATTTATGCTCGTCCTATCGAAGTTAAATTTTACCATTTTATATTTTACCCAAATATAGTCTATCATAAAGAAGAGACTAAAAGATGTACAGTTTTGCAGTTATGCTCGTCCTATTGAAGTTAAATTATACCATTTTATATTTTACCCAAATATAGTCTATCATAAAGAAGAGACTAAAAGATGTACAGTTTTGCAGTTATGCTCGTCCTATTGAAGTTAAATTATAACATTTTATATTTTACCCAAATATAGTCTATAATAACAAGATACTAAAAGATGTACAGTTTTGCAGTTATGCTCGTCCTATTGAAGTTAAATTATACCATTTTATATTTTACCCAAATATAGTCTATCATAAAGAAGAGACTAAAAGATGTACAGTTTTGCAGTTATGCTCGTCCTATTGAAGTTAAATTATAACATTTTATATTTTACCCAAATATAGTCTATAATAACAAGATACTAAAAGATGTACAGTTTTGCATTTATGCTCGTCCTATCGAAGTTAAATTTTACCATTTTATATTTTACCCAAATATAGTCTATAATAACAAGATACTAAAAGATGTACAGTTTTGCAGTTATGCTCGTCCTATTGAAGTTAAATTATACCATTTTATATTTTACCCAAATATAGTCTATAATAACAAGATACTAAAAGATGTACAGTTTTGCAGTTATGCTCGTCCTATTGAAGTTAAATTATACCATTTTATATTTTACCCAAATATAGTCTATAATAACAAGATACTAAAAGATGTACAGTTTTGCAGTTATGCTCGTCCTATTGAAGTTAAATTATACCATTTTATATTTTACCCAAATATAGTCTATCATAAAGAAGAGACTAAAAGATGTACAGTTTTGCAGTTATGCTCGTCCTATTGAAGTTAAATTATACCATTTTATATTTTACCCAAATATAGTCTATCATAAAGAAGAGACTAAAAGATGTACAGTTTTGCAGTTATGCTCGTCCTATTGAAGTTAAATT
The DNA here is from genome assembly GCA_963513935.1 of Aphrophora alni. Taxonomy (NCBI): domain Eukaryota; kingdom Metazoa; phylum Arthropoda; class Insecta; order Hemiptera; family Aphrophoridae; genus Aphrophora; species Aphrophora alni. The sequence continues at coordinate 46,228,929 of OY740765.1, forward strand.
ATAACATTTTATATTTTACCCAAATATAGTCTATAATAACAAGATACTAAAAGATGTACAGTTTTGCATTTATGCTCGTCCTATCGAAGTTAAATTTTACCATTTTATATTTTACCCAAATATAGTCTATAATAACAAGATACTAAAAGATGTACAGTTTTGCATTTATGCTCGTCCTATTGAAGTTAAATTATAACATTTTATATTTTACCCAAATATAGTCTATAATAACAAGATACTAAAAGATGTACAGTTTTGCATTTATGCTCGTCCTATCGAAGTTAAATTTTACCATTTTATATTTTACCCAAATATAGTCTATAAATACAAGATACTAAAAGATGTACAGTTTTGCATTTATGCTCGTCCTATTGAAGTTAAATTATAACATTTTATATTTTACCCAAATATAGTCTATAATAACAAGATACTAAAAGATGTACAGTTTTGCATTTATGCTCGTCCTATTGAAGTTAAATTATAACATTTTATATTTTACCCAAATATAGTCTATAATAACAAGAGACTAAAATATGTACAGTTTTGCATTTATGCTCGTCCTATCGAAGTTAAATTTTACCATTTTATATTTTACCCAAATATAGTCTATAATAACAAGATACTAAAAGATGTACAGTTTTGCATTTATGCTCGTCCTATCGAAGTTAAATTATAACATTTTATATTTTACCCAAATATAGTCTATAATAACAAGATACTAAAAGATGTACAGTTTTGCATTTATGCTCGTCCTATTGAAGTTAAATTATAACATTTTATATTTTACCCAAATATAGTCTATAATAACAAGATACTAAAAGATGTACAGTTTTGCATTTATGCTCGTCCTATCGAAGTTAAATTTTACCATTTTATATTTTACCCAAATATAGTCTATAATAACAAGATACTAAAAGATGTACAGTTTTGCATTTATGCTCGTCCTATTGAAGTTAAATTATAACATTTTATATTTTACCCAAATATAGTCTATAATAACAAGATACTAAAAGATGTACAGTTTTGCATTTATGCTCGTCCTATCGAAGTTAAATTTTACCATTTTATATTTTACCCAAATATAGTCTATAATAACAAGATACTAAAAGATGTACAGTTTTGCATTTATGCTCGTCCTATCGAAGTTAAATTATAACATTTTATATTTTACCCAAATATAGTCTATCATAAAGAAGAGACTAAAAGATGTACATTTTTGCATTTACGCTCGTCCTATTGAAGTTAAATTATACCATTTTATATTTTACCCAAATATAGTCTATCATAAAGAAGAGACTAAAAGATGTACAGTTTTGCAGTTATGCTCGTCCTATTGAAGTTAAATTATACCATTTTATATTTTACCCAAATATAGTCTATCATAAAGAAGAGACTAAAAGATGTACAGTTTTGCAGTTATGCTCGTCCTATTGAAGTTAAATTATACCATTTTATATTTTACCCAAATATAGTCTATCATAAAGAAGAGACTATAAGATGTACAGTTTTGCAGTTATGCTCGTCCTATTGAAGTTAAATTATACCATTTTATATTTTACCCAAATATAGTCTATCATAAAGAAGAGACTAAAAGATGTACAGTTTTGCAGTTATGCTCGTCCTATTGAAGTTAAATTATACCATTTTATATTTTACCCAAATATAGTCTATCATAAAGAAGAGACTAAAAGATGTACAGTTTTGCAGTTATGCTCGTCCTATTGAAGTTATTGTATATGTTTCAGTGTTATTGGAAGGTGTTCAAGTAATCTTGATACTCAGATGCAAGGATGATAAATATATGCATTAATACAGACAGTTGGGTGGCTGCTTTGAAAGCACTGCATTGTTACGAATTTAGTGAAATGTTGTTTGTGATTGTTTCAGAACCGCATCACGATTGTTCCTTAGAGAAAAACCTCTCGGTAATCACCCACAAAAGAAAAGAAAAGCACTTAAAATAGAGACCTCTAGTCCTGGAATACTCTAACAGCTCAAGAATAAAAACTCAAAAACAAGAGTTGGTCAAGAGGATCCAGGTACTAGTGATGAAAGAGAGAGGTTTCCAATTCCAAGTAAGGGCTACATGTAGAAAGGTGTAAACTCAGCGTCAGTCTCTCGGACTTGCCACACTCGTACTCACTGTAAATGAATCCCTGGGGAATACTCTGAGGAGGGAGCTTTTAAGCTCAATAATATTACACAAGGTTTGGTCCTGGACACGTTGGGTAAGTGGGAAGGACTATGCAGTCTTGGTGGTGTTGGAACCTGAAGTATCCTGTGGAATAACTTATCCAAAAGGCTGACTATCTCCGCATCATATCAGAAAGAAGGCGGAGTATCTCAGGTTTAAAGATAAATAAACTTTCACTTCTGGCCCTCTCTAAGCAAGTTGCACTTGACTTTCTTTCGTTAGCTATTAGCGATAGGAAAGTGATGGTTTCATGTCAAAGCACGGCCGTTTAACAAAACATATTCACACCGTAGGGATATTTGTTATTTTTTAAACTTACGTTGTCATTATTACGTCTAATAAATGGTGCAAATTTTCTCACTCACCCGTTCCCAAAAACGAACCAAAATTAAATCGTCACCAAAAATGTCAATTTCGGTAGTTGTGAATTTAAAAAGTGAAAATGAATCATAATCATCGTCGTCTTTAAAAAAATATTTATTTAAATAAGGGCTTAAATTCTTTGCTTGTGCCATAATTACGTTCTTAGCATAAATCGTATTTCAATAAAAATCGGAGTCTTAACAAGGTTCATTTTTGTTATCAATTATTCCCAAATCGCACAAGATTCCCAAAAATATTTTTGCACAAGATTTGGGTCACTAATCTTCACAGTTAATTAAAATTTGAACAGTAGAGCTTTGAGTAATTACATTTTTCATACCAAACCACACGGCTGATTTTTTGAATTTTTTATGGATCAGTCACTAACCATTTTTTTTTGTTAGAACAGATGACTTTTGTTTGGGCCCTTGTATAGACTACGCTTGGGTAAAATTTCATCAACATCGATACAACGGATTTTGATAAAATCGTAATTATGTGTTTTCCTTGTACTCAAATTTTGAGTTTCCTACATTTTTCAAGTTTAATTAATTAACTAAATGTTACAAAAAAATAGTATACATACATAATAACTAAAAATTCAAAAGTAGGCCTACTGCTGCTGAACAGACTCTTACAAATATAAATTTCTCAAAACAAAAGTTAATTGAGAGCAGCACGAAAGATAGACGGAGAAGTTTCTGACTTTCGTGTAGTAGGCTATTTGGTGGGGCCTAACTGGATCTACACTTTTCTTCGGTTAGATCCCTCTCTTTCACCTTTACTATCAGGTCTCTCTTGACCAACTCTTGTTCTTTTCCGACTATGGCGCTATTAGATTATTTGTGGGCTAGGGGTCATTTATTTGTTATTCTTTTTTTTTATATGGCGATGATGACCGAGAGGTTTTTCCCCTTTAAACCATAAAGGATAAATAGATCCCTGTCTTTTACCTTTCTTATCAAGTCTCTTTTGACCAACTCTTGTTGTTTTCCGACTATGACGCTATTAGATTATTCGTAAGCTAGTGGTCTTTATTTTATGTTTTATCTTTCTTTTTTTTTTATAAAGAGATGATTCCCGAGAGGTTTTTCGAATTTAAACAAGATGGGAAAAATATATTCCCCTCTTTCACCATTTCTATCAGGTCTTTCTTCACCATCTCTTGTTCTTTTCCGACCCTGAAGCTAATAGAACATTGTAGTCTAGGGGTCTTCATTTTATGTTTTTTCTTTCTTTTTTTTTATATAAAGAGATGATTCCCGAGAGGTTTTTCGAATTTAAACAAGATGGGGAAAATATATTCCCCTCTTTCACCATTTCTAGCAGGTCTTTCTTCACCATCTCTTGTTCTTTTCCGACCCTGACGCTAATAGAACATTGTAGTCTAGGGGTCTTCATTTTATGTTTTTTCTTTCTTTTTCTTTCTTTTTTTTTATAAAGAGATGATTCCCGAGAGGTTTTTCTAATTTAAACAAGATGGGAAAAATATATTCCCCTCTTTCACCATTTCTAGCAGGTCTTTCTTCACCATCTCTTGTTCTTTTCCACCCTGACGCTAATATAATATTTATAATCTAGGTGTCTTTATTTTATGCTTATTACATGCATAATTGAAATATGCACATTTATCTATTTTAGTGTGGCAGAAGTTGAATAACACACGAGATATGAATACAAAACAGTTTAAAACTGACACAATTTTGATATTATCAATTCGATTTTTATGACTTACAATAGGTTACTTATATGAGCAAACTATAGTGATCTATAATAAATCTCATATTAATTTTTGTGGCAGCTATCGTCCTTACAGACGACAACAACGACAACGGACGGCAAGTCGAATCTTTTTCGGTTTCTTGAGAACGTGAAACTTGAAGATCAGTCAAAAATATAGAGGTCGAAAATGTGGACGATTTCGAACCTAACTCATCCTATACCTCATATACAGTGGAAGTGAAAAGGAAGAATAATCTAATAGCGTCAGAGTGAGAAGAGAAAAAAAGTAGTTCTATCTACAAGAAAAAGTGTAGATTCCGCTAGGATCCCTAGCGATTGCCACACCCTATGTTTAGTCTGATATGAGCGTGCGAATGTGAGAGAGTGTTACAGTACTGTTAATTTGTTGAATGATTTTCGCGTTCAATAAACATGCGGTGAACTGAATTACATTTACATTGAGGGTTGTTGAACGTCGAGGGGAGAGATGAGTAATTTAATAATTTGCTTATCGGACAGTTTATTTATTCCTGCGTGTTCCCTCTTCTCCTCCTCCCTTCCTCATTCCCTAGGAAGCTAATGAAAATTAATAGCGTAAGCGAAATCAATGCATTAAACCCACAAAGGGACGGTCATTACGCATCGCCTTTATCTTATATTCACACAACAATGTCTAATTTACAAGGGGTTGTGGGTGTATTTAGTTGCTGAATAATGTCTTCTGCAGTAAATTGAAAATAAACTTCGCTTTAGACTCTTAGTTTGATTAACGAAGAATAGGAACAACCGCGCGATACTCACTGCGGGTAAAATCCACATCGTGTGTCCTTCCTACCTACTTAACTTCCAGCTGCGGTCACGCAACCTCGTCAAGTCCAGGTTATCCAGGTTATGAAGATCCATATACTGTATACCGATTCCACACCTCCAAACACTTTCCATCAAATATCTTTATAGCTGGAACACTCACAAGACTTGATGTTGTATCTCCTCGCATCAGCAAAATCTCTCTTACCTACTTTCTTGATATGTCTTTTTTTAAAGCAAAGAAGTGGTCATTATCGTCTTCAAAATAAAGAAGAAAAGAACATAACCTATCTCTCGAATACTCTAATAGCATCAGGGTCGGAAAATAAAAAGAGTTGCTTTATCTAACCACACTATGAGAAAAGGTGTAGGCCTACTTACAGTTAGGTCCCTCGGGATTAGTCAGTAATTGTTACAATGAGCTGCTGATGGTAGAATTGTGCATTTCACAGGTAATTTATGGATATGCACACAACTATTTCAACTCTAGTTCAACACAAGAGCATTGAAGATTTTGTGTAGTAGTGCATTTGTTTGACCCCTGAAAAGATTTGTTTGTGTATCTGAAAACATTTTTAAGTAGGAAGCTTGGCTTTAAACTCCTAGTTTTTAATTATATAATTGTACACACAAACACACTGAATAATACTAATTGTGATGTATTTTTTGTTCTTGTCGTTTAAAGTAAAAAACCTCTCGGTCATCATCGCCTTATAAAAAAATTAAATAAAGACCAGTAGCCTTGGAATAATAACTTTTTTAAAATTAATATTGTTGCATGTCTGTTTGTCGATATTTTTTTTCCATATATCAAGACAATTTGTGTTTGTGTTTTTTTTTTTTTTTTTTTTTTTTTTTTTTAATAGCTAAAATTTGAGGTGTAGCTACCGTAAGGCAAACCACAAAATTACGATTTTTTCTAAATAGTTAATAACTATATTGATCAAATTTTGTTCAAATATAACCTTAAAGACCCAAAAAAAAACGTATTTGTTGCTATATCTTCAAAAATTCTGGTTCAATAATCGACCGTAATAGGTCAAAAACGAAAAAAAATCGGCCACATGGCTGATTAGAATATGTAAATTTTCAAAATCGGATCTATTGATTTCGATAAAATTTGAAGATTAGTGACCCAAACATGAGTGGATATTCGCAAGGAAAAACGGAATAATTAACAAAAAACAAAAATTATCTTTGTAGCTGTCATTAAAAGCTTGATTTTAATCAAATACGATTTAAGGCGATGATAAGTTGATGAAACAAGAGAAGCGAGTTTAAATGTAAGCTGTATAAACACAGAGTGTCTCGTAAATAAGCTGGCAAACTTTAGGATATGATTCTGTGGGTTAGGATAAAGAAAAAATTATGAACACAAATTTTTCCGAAAACACTTAGTTTTCCAGACATCCATTTTTTTTTAAATATGTATAACTTATAACTTTGGAAATAGATAAGATATTAAAAACTTATAAGTTCAGATTTAGTAGGCTAAACGCATTTTGTATGTTAGGCCTACGTTTTATAAGTGTACCGAAAATGATGACTTTATTTTTTATTTCTTATGTTTTCAAAATGGTGGCCGTTTAAACTATTTAATATTGAATATTTTGAAAACCGTTAACTTTACAAAAAGTTTACTAGAGACGAAAAAGTTTCTTTATTAATGAAAAACAAAAAGGTTTTTGTATTTTTTTTTATTGGCAAAAAACAGAAAATTAATAATTTCTTGGTAGTTGTCTACAACACCCAATATTGACCTAAAACCAACATATTTTTAAATTCTAATACTTTCAATAGAAATTTTAAAATCCACTGCTCTGAATTGCGTTAAAAAATTCAAATGTGACTAAACTATTTCAAAAAAATTTTTCGTGCTAAATATCTCGATACATGTAGGCTACAAAATTAAAACAAACGTAAATTGTACTTATTAAACAAATTGCAAACATACAATAATGTTTAAAATGTCATTTTGTTGAATAAATACAATTTACATTTGTTTTATTTTTGTATGTTTCAAGATATTTAATATGAAATAAATAATAGGCGTTATTTTGAAATAGTTAAGGTCACATTTAAATTTGTTATGCAACTCAAAGCAATGTTTTAAAAATTTTTTATTAAAAATTCAAAAATATTTTGGTTGTAAATCTTGAAATTATTAGTTTTTTTTTCAATAACTCGGTTATCATTTGCTTTACAGATATTTAATGTTTTCCTTATATTGACCCACAGAATCATTTCTTAAAGTTTGGCGGCTTACTTATGGGACACTCTGTATGAACTTTTTTTCAAACACGTTGTTCATAATTCATTTTCAAGTTTGACTGTCAAATTTTGTAGAAGATTAGATTTGGTTAGGTTAGTTCTGAGGATGGGTGTACGAGAAAGCTTTCGCACAGGTTATGTTTTCTTCTTTTGATGACAAGAATCCATATCTAAAGTTTTGTCGTATCCTACTCGTAGGGGACTCTGTATTGCGAAGTTTCAAGACCATGTTTAAAGAGATAATGACGAAAAGGCAAACCTCCTTTGATCATATCCTCAGTAAGAACGTGTGTGGTCTATCGACTAGTATGCTTAAGTAGAAAGCCCTGTTTTAAAAGGAGTACCGCCTAGAAAAGTCGCAGATTGGGAAACGGATAAGACGACTTGTTACCCCCTGCAAGGCAGCAAGGGATGCTTTGAATTCGGCTACTTTGCGGTCACCGTAGATGTCAAAACATGCCATTACTTAAGCGTCTTTTGTTCACCTTTTAAAAGTCATTTTCATTGTCACCTGGCAGATGTGCCTACGCCTTGTTTACCCCAACTTTCAATTACTTCAATTTGTCACAGTCGAGTCACGAAGGAAAACATCCTTTCCAGGGTAGTCTTAGTTGCCATACAATGGTAACATAGGCCTGTACAAAAAGTATAATTTTATTTCGTCCGCTTTAAAAATAATTTATTGTTTCGTATATTTTTTACGTAAAACCTCTTCGAAGTTCCTATTTGTAGATGAAATAAGTCTCATAATAATTATGTGTCTTAAAGTAATTAAGTGAAACAACAGGTAGAGGTTTATGAGACAAAGATGTAAAAACAAGTGAATGAGCCTTCATGGTACTTACCCGGCCCGATTTTACAATGTCATATAAGCTCATCCTCTAAATATAATGCTTAAAACTTAGTTTCTTGGTCCTTATAGGAAATGTTAAATTGTATTGGAAGATCAAGGTGTCTTATCCAGTCTAGTTAAGTTTGTTTAAAACCGTTGTTGTACTGATTTTTATCTAATTTACAGTGTTATAAGTTGAAATACATGAACAAAAAAATTTTAATTTAGCCGAAAATAAATATTGAAATGTTTAATAATGAAATGGTTAAAAAATGTTTAATTAAAAAAAAAAAATGTCAATAGGTTTATGAGAAATTATAGTCACCTATATAAAATTTAATGTTCCTATCTTAATTTTTGTCCTCTTCAGGTAGGCTTCTCACTATAGTGAGTACAAGGTAGGCAATCCCGAGGCCCATAGCTGGATCTACACCTTCGATTTTTTATGAGTGATTCATGGCAGAGAAACATGTTTCCAAAATTGAAAGAAAAAACTATTGACTGTTTATGCAGTGTTCAGAAAATGTCGTGCCAAATTTTATGAGTTGATTATATGGATCAAAATAAAGAAAAAAGTCCCTATAAACACATCTCCGGAAATACAAAGTTTTCCATCTGTCGGCTATTTTGTGTTTAAAAGGAAATAATTATAGCTTAACTTATACATTACAATTTTGGTTGTACAATTTTCATGGTACATTTTTATCAGTACATCAAGAATCAAAACTTTATCTCACAAATTGCGGAAATGGTGATTGTTTGGAATTTTTAATATTGAATATCTTAAAACTTTAAACAATGTCTCATTTTGAAAATTTATGAGGTAAAGTTTAGATTTTTGGTATATTGGTAGGCCTACACCTTTGGATAAAAAAATATCTAGGGCCTATACCAAATTTCGACTCAATATCATAATAATTTGAAAACATATAATTATTTTTTTCAAAAAAATACAAAATGGCCGACAGATGGAACACTGCGTTTCCGGATAGGCTATATATTTACAGGAAGATTTTTATTTATTTTGACCGATATAACCACCACTTAAAGTTTGGCACAACATTTTCTCAACACTTTGTATATTTTCCCAATTTATTTGCCAGAACAACATGTGCCCGTCCAAAGCCGTACAGAACAAAAGAATAATAAAATCCATAAATAAATATTACAAAAAAAAAAACTATAGAAACTCAAATATACAATAATAACTAGAAAATAAATAGAAGAAAAAAATGTCAGAGGTATACTTGTATTTGAAATTACCTTCATTATACAGTGTGTTTTTAGACAAGTTTCTAGAATTCAGAAGCTGGAATTCAAGAAATGAAAGGGTTTAAATAAACATACTTCCTAAAATGCTTTAGTTTTCTACCTAGCCGCTATTCTGTGTTTTTAACAAACAAAATCATATAATATATTTTATGGTAAATCATATGAAGTTAAAATTTTGCATGCTGCTTAGTGTAGTAAAGACCTAATGCGAGAAAAATAATGAACTTAATTCCTTTACTCATTTAAAAACGGCGAATATCTTGAAATAAATAAATTTACAAAATATTTTCCTTTTTTAACGTCAAATAAACTTTTTTTTATTCTTGCTGTAGCTAAAGAATAGAGTTATCGACAAAAAACTTAAAACATTGGTATATAAGTTACAAAACATTTTGAATTCTGCAAATGTTTATCTTCAAATTCTCCTGTAGCTTAAAGGACAACTAACTTATCAACACACTAAATAATAATATGTAATAGCTTGTCTTTACACAATAACTTAAACGTCATAATTTCATAAACTTCTGTGTTTTGTAGTAATGCGTAATGCATGTATTTTGAATAAAGCTCGCCACTTTGAAGAACTCCTCTAGTTTTTCATACAGATCTTGTTTTCCATTAATTTTTTTTTGTAAATTAAATTTCCATTGAAAACAAAATGATTGATTATTTTTTTCTGCTCAAATTTTATTCCAGGCTAATATTGGGTGTTGCAGATTTAACCAAGAATTAATGTTTTCAGTTTTTTCCTCGATAATTCAGTTATCCTTTAAGCTACGTAAAGAATAAAAAATCCTTTTTGTTTGGTGGTAATAAACGAAAATATTTTGTCTCTTGTTAATATTTTGTAAACTTCACGTTTTCTGAAATATTCAACGTTCAAAAGTTTAAATAGCCGCTATTTTGAAATGAAAAGAGGAAATCTGTTGAATATTTTTCTCAAATTGGGGTTTTGTAACACTAAGTAGTATGTAAAATTCAATTCTATATCATTTACCGTTAAGAAGACACAAACGATAAACACAAAAGGGTCTAGATAAGAAACTAAGAATAATAGGATATATATATATATATTTCATTGGTTTTGATGTGAGGAATAAGGTCCTAAATTTCTAAAACTTAAAAAACATAAAAAATGGTACTTAAGTTTGAAAAACCACTTGTACGTTTGGCACGACATTGTATGTACACTCTGTGTAAGTAGATATTTAAAAAAAATTATAAGAAGTAAGGCTACAGAAATGATCATTTATAGAATAATAAAATTGTAGTTGTTGTTTATGGTAGAAACAAATTTAATTTAACTCTACTTTAATGAAATTGTTTATTTTGAAAAGTAATTCAAATGAAGATGTTAGTATTTTTAATTTTGTTTTATTCAGCACTTTATACGACGGGTTTTCGACCAACAATATTGTCTAACGTTATACCTTTTTAAATTTTGAATAATATCCTAATCTCATAAATAAAAACTCACTATTAGTATTTGTTATAAAATATCTAACAATAGTTTTGAAACCGGGCGAGCCATTTTGTGGAGGGGAAATGATAGCAGCTGCTGAAAAGACCCAACGCTATCGGCTATCGGCGAGGAGATGAAATCTACCCTAATAATTTCGTCAGCTGAAACAAGATGGAAGAAACCCGAGGACATTTAAGGAGATTGTGCCTTGTAATTTACCTCTCTTATCTGATCTCTGTCCTTTACCGTGTTGCTTCTATCTTTTATTTTATTGTGTGTCACTTTGTATCCGGATATTCTCTTAACAAATATATATTATATCTGGGAACGAAAGGACAACAATATATTATATAGGCCTATATCTTAGCCCACAATGTTAAAGAATCTCCTTCAGTAGTCCTGAAACGATTTCTGTGTAGCCGATACGTCGGTGTTCTCTAAACAAAGGAATAGAAGAGTGGGTGAATTAAATGTATTAATTATTTAGCCAGTTTACGAAGTATAGGTTAGGTTAGGTTCGTTCGATATTTGTAATATATCTTTATTGTTTTTGACTGAGCTTATCGTTTCATTGTCTCAGGCCATACATTCCCTTCATCGACGTCTTTACGTAAGCACTATAACGGCCACAAAAATTAAGATTTGTTATAGTGTGCTCGTATAGATTGAAAGCCATAAAAATCTAATTAAAATGTCGAAATAGCGGTCATTTTAAACAGTTTTTTGTTCATATCTTGTGTGTTATTCAACTTATGACACACCAAATAGATAAAAACGCGCGTGTTTCAATTCTGCATGCAACTGTACCAACCCCACCTCTCTACGATGACAAATACCGACGTTATATTATAAGTAATATAGCCTATAAGTAATTTCAATTTCTAACCTTGACCCCGCAAGAAAATGTGTAACGAGCGCTTGCACGGTCGCGTCATAGACACGAGCGTAGCGAATGGAAGCTCCTACACATATGTACAACTTTGATGTCCGCCAGGGCGAAATCAATGCACGAGCGTAGCGAATGGAAGCTCCTACACATATGTACAACTTTGATGTCCGCCAGGGCGAAATCAATGCACGAGCGTAGCGAATGGAAGCTCCTACACATATGTACAACTTTGATGTCTGTCAGGGCTAATCAATGCACGAGCGTAGCGAATGGAAGCTCCTACACATATGTACAACTTTGATGTCTGTCAGGGCTAATCAATGCACGAGCGTAGCGAGTGGAAGCTCCTACACATATGTACAACTTTGATGTCTGTCAGGGCTAATCAATGCACGAGCGTAGCGAATGGAAGCTCCTACACATATGTACAACTTTGATGTCCGCCAGGGCGAAATCAATGCACGAGCGTAGCGAATGGAAGCTCCTACACATATGTACAACTTTGATGTCTGTCTGGGCTAATCAATGCACGAGCGTAGCGAGTGGAAGCTCCTACACATATGTACAACTTTGATGTCTGTCAGGGCTAATCAATGCACGAGCGTAGCGAGTGGAAGCTCCTACACATATGTACAACTTTGATGTCTGTCAGGGCTAATCAATGCACGAGCGTAGCGAGTGGAAGCTCCTACACATATGTACAACTTTGATGTCTGTCAGGGCTAATCAATGCACGAGCGTAGCGAGTGGAAGCTCCTACACATATGTACAGCTCCGTGGCCCGCTTAGGCCAAATAACTGACACGAACGAAAGGAGTGGAATTTTTTTAATATATACACATCTTTAATTTTCTCACATAGAACTTTATTTAAGAGTCATAACTGTCTTATTGATGATATCAAAATTTTGTCAGTTTAAAACAATTCACATCTCGTGAATTATTCAACTTATGACACACTAAAGTAGATAAAAATATCCGTATTTAAATTCTCCATGTAATGCTACCAACCACATCTCTCTATGATTATAAATAAGGAAGTTATAGTAAAAAATGTAATTTAGAACCATGAACTCACATGATCCGGCAGGGTCGAGTCATTGACACGAGCATAGCGAATGAAGCCTCCATCCAATATGTACGGGTTTCAAAGCTTGCCAGGGCCGAGTCATTGACACGAACATAGCAACTGAAGCCTCCTTCCTATATGTACAGGTTTCAAAGCTCGCCAATGGAGAGACACTGATACGAGTTTAGCAACTAAAGCCTTCAACCCATATGTACAGGTTTCAAAGCTCGCCAAGGCCGAGACACTGATACGAGTTTAGCGAGTGAAGCCTCCTTCCCATATGTACAGGTTTCAAAGCTCGCCAAGGCCGAGACACTGATACGAGTTTAGCGAGTGAAGCCTCCTTCCTATATGTACAGGTTTCAAAGCTCGCCAATGTCGAGAAACTGATACGAGTTTAGAGAGTGAAGCCTCCTTCCCATATGTACAGGTTTCAAAGCTCGCCAAGGCCGAGACACTGATACGAGTTTAGCGAGTGAAGCCTCCTTTCCATATGTAGGCTACAGGTTTCAAAGCTCGCCAAGGCCGAGTCATTGACACGAACATAGCAACTGAAGCCTCCTTCCTATATGTACAGGTTTCAAAGCTCGCCAATGGCGAGACACTGATACGAGCTTAGCAACTAAAGCCTTCAACCCATATGTACAGGTTTCAAAGCTCGCCAAGACCGAGACACTGATACGAGTTTAGCGAGTGAAGCCTCCTTCCCATATATACAGGTTTCACACCTCGCCAAGGCCGAGTCATTGACACGAACATAGCAACTGAAGCCTCCTTCCTATATGTACAGGTTTCAAAGCTCGCCAATGGAGAGACACTGATACGAGTTTAGCAACTAAAGCCTTCAACCCATATGTACAGGTTTCAAAGCTCGCCAAGGCCGAGACACTGATACGAGTTTAGCGAGTGAAGCCTCCTTCCCATATGTACAGGTTTCAAAGCTCGCCAATGTCGAGAAACTGATACGAGTTTAGAGAGTGAAGCCTCCTTCCCATATGTACAGGTTTCAAAGCTCGCCAATGTCGAGAAACTGATACGAGTTTAGAGAGTGAAGCCTCCTTCCCATATGTACAGGTTTCAAAGCTCGCCAAGGCCGAGACACTGATACGAGTTTAGCGAGTGAAGCCTCCTTTCCATATGTAGGCTACAGGTTTCAAAGCTCGCCAAGGCCGAGTCATTGACACGAACATAGCAACTGAAGCCTCCTTCCTATATGTACAGGTTTCAAAGCTCGCCAATGGCGAGACACTGATACGAGCTTAGCAACTAAAGCCTTCAACCCATATGTACAGGTTTCAAAGCTCGCCAAGACCGAGACACTGATACGAGTTTAGCGAGTGAAGCCTCCTTCCCATATATACAGGTATCAAACCTCGCCAAGGCCGAGTCATTGACACGAACATAGCAACTGAAGCCTCCTTCCCATATATACAGGTTTCAAACCTCGCCAAGGCCGAGTCATTGACACGAACATAGCAACTGAAACCTCCTTCCTATATGTACAGGTTTCAAAGCTCGCCAAGACCGAGACACTGATACGAGTTTAGCGAGTGAAGCCTCCTTCCCATATATACAGGTATCAAACCTCGCCAAGGCCGAGTCATTGACACGAACATAGCAACTGAAGCCTCCTTCCCATATATACAGGTTTCAAACCTCGCCAAGGCCGAGTCATTGACACGAACATAGCAACTGAAACCTCCTTCCTATATGTACAGGTTTCAAAGCTCGCCAAGACCGAGACACTGATACGAGTTTAGCGAGTGAAGCCTCCTTCCCATATGTACAAGTTTCAAAGCTCGCCAAGACCGAGACACTGATACGAGTTTAGCGAGTGAAGCCTCCTTCCTATATGTACAGGTTTCAAACCTCGCCAAGGCCGAGTCATTGACACGAACATAGCAACTGAAGCCTCCTTCCTATATGTACAGGTTTCAAAGCTCGCCAAGACCGAGACACTGATACGAGTTTAGCGAGTGAAGCCTCCTTCCCATATATACAGGTATCAAACCTCGCCAAGGCCGAGTCATTGACACGAACATAGCAACTGAAGCCTCCTTCCCATATATACAGGTTTCAAACCTCGCCAAGGCCGAGTCATTGACACGAACATAGCAACTGAAACCTCCTTCCTATATGTACAGGTTTCAAAGCTCGCCAAGACCGAGACACTGATACGAGTTTAGCGAGTGAAGCCTCCTTCCCATATGTACAGGTTTCAAAGCTCGCCAAGACCGAGACACTGATACGAGTTTAGCGAGTGAAGCCTCCTTTCCATATGTAGGCTACAGTTTTCAAAGCTCGCCAAGGCCGAGACACTGATACGAGTTTAGCGAGTGAAGCCTCCTTCCCATATGTACAGGTTTCAAAGCTCGCCAAGACCGAGACACTGATACGAGTTTAGCGAGTGAAGCCTCCTTCCCATATGTACAGGTTTCAAAGCTCGCCAAGACCGAGACACTGATACGAGTTTAGCGAGTGAAGCCTCCTTTCCATATGTAGGCTACAGTTTTCAAAGCTCGCCAAGGCCGAGACACTGATACGAGTTTAGCGAGTGAAGCCTCCTTCCCATATGTACAGGTTTCAAAGCTCGCCAAGACCGAGACACTGATACGAGTTTAGCGAGTGAAGCCTCCTTTCCATATGTAGGCTACAGTTTTCAAAGCTCGCCAAGGCCGAGACACTGATACGAGTTTAGCGAGTGAAGCCTCCTTCCCATATATACAGGTTTCAAACCTCGCCAAGGCCGAGTCATTGACACGAACATAGCAACTGAAGCCTCCTTCCTATATGTACAGGTTTCAAAGCTCGCCAATGGCGAGACACTGATACGAGCTTAGCAACTAAAGCCTTCAACCCATATGTACAGGTTTCAAAGCTCGCCAAGGCCGAGACACTGATACGAGTTTAGCGAGTGAAGCCTCCTTCCCATATATACAGGTTTCAAACCTCGCCAAGGCCGAGTCATTGACACGAACATAGCAACTGAAGCCTCCTTCCCATATATACAGGTTTCAAACCTCGCCAAGGCCGAGTCATTGACACGAACATAGCAACTGAAGCCTCCTTCCTATATGTACAGGTTTCAAAGCTCGCCAAGACCGAGACACTGATACGAGTTTAGCGAGTGAAGCCTCCTTCCCATATGTACAGGTTTCAAAGCTCGCCAAGACCGAGACACTGATACGAGTTTAGCGAGTGAAGCCTCCTTCCCATATGTACAGGTTTCAAACCTCGCCAAGGCCGAGTCATTGACACGAACATAGCAACTGAAGCCTCCTTCCTATATGAACAGGTTTCAAAGCTCGCCAAGACCGAGACACTGATACGAGTTTAGCGAGTGAAGCCTCCTTTCCATATGTAGGCTACAGTTTTCAAAGCTCGCCAAGGCCGAGACACTGATACGAGTTTAGCGAGTGAAGCCTCCTTCCCATATATACAGGTTTCAAACCTCGCCAAGGCCGAGTCATTGACACGAACATAGCAACTGAAGCCTCCTTCCTATATGAACAGGTTTCAAAGCTCGCCAATGGCGAGACACTGATACGAGCTTAGCAACTAAAGCCTTCAACCCATATGTACAGGTTTCAAAGCTCGCCAAGACCGAGACACTGATACGAGTTTAGCGAGTGAAGCCTCCTTCCCATATGTACAGGTTTCAAAGCTCGCCAAGACCGAGACACTGATACGAGTTTAGCGAGTGAAGCCTCCTTCCCATATGTACAGGTTTCAAAGCTCGCCAAGACCGAGACACTGATACGAGTTTAGCGAGTGAAGCCTCCTTTCCATATGTAGGCTACAGTTTTCAAAGCTCGCCAAGGCCGAGACACTGATACGAGTTTAGCGAGTGAAGCCTCCTTCCCATATATACAGGTTTCAAACCTCGCCAAGGCCGAGTCATTGACACGAACATAGCAACTGAAGCCTCCTTCCTATATGAACAGGTTTCAAAGCTCGCCAATGGCGAGACACTGATACGAGCTTAGCAACTAAAGCCTTCAACCCATATGTACAGGTTTCAAAGCTCGCCAAGACCGAGACACTGATACGAGTTTAGCGAGTGAAGCCTCCTTCCCATATGTACAGGTTTCAAAGCTCGCCAAGACCGAGACACTGATACGAGTTTAGCGAGTGAAGCCTCCTTCCCATATGTACAGGTTTCAAAGCTCACTATGGTTGAGACATTGACAGCATAACGAGTGAAGCCTCCTTCCCATATGTACATGTTTCAAAGCTTGCCAAGGCCGAGACACTGATACGAGCGAACGAGTAGAGATTTTTTAATGTGGATATTTTTTAAGTGTTCCAAAAGTATCGTTGCGTAATTTTAAACTTATTGAAATTGAAAATTGTAACTTTGGGAATGTCTTTGAATAAATAGGACTTGATTTTAACGAGTTTACCCTCAACATCCCAGTTCTCGCGGGGGGGGGGAGTCTAGGGGCAAGTCAAAGTTCAATACAAACTCAACTAAAACAATACATAATGAAAATACAGTCAAAATGAGTGGAAAAATTCAGTTAGTGTTACACTATTTAATTAATAATAAACTCAGTTTAATTTTCATTAGGGCCTACATGATTTTTATCACTACTCTTTGTAAATTACGTTCAAATTTTCCAGTTCAAATAAAATTTATTAAAGACTAATCATACACATATTTATTTGTATTACAATAAATCAAGAAAGTTTGAAAATGCTCGACAGGGTCCATACTCTTGTAACCTCGGTATATATATACGAGATCCGATAGGATAGAATTCAACTTTAAGAAAGTAGTGTATAGGCAATTCAGAAAACCCGTGTAACAACTGTTTTAAACAAACTTTTCTTACTGGGTGAAATCCCTTGATCTGCCAATACAATTTAACATTTCCCACAAGAAATCAACTTTGTTACGTGACGTTTAAAGGATCTCCATTACATTATATGATGAGACTGGGTATTTACCATGATGCCCATCAAATTGTTCTTGTTGTTTTTATTTAAGCCTTTATAAACATTGTTGTGTTTTTTTAGGATTGGTTCCTCTAAACTGCCTGGGTTATTTAACTTTATACTAAATAAATTATTAGTGGTTCAGTTATCTAATTAATGGTTCTTTATTATTTAACACAACTCGACTATTTCTCTTAGTTCTCTTATATCCTAATTACAAATATTTTAATCTTCTTAATTACTAAGAATCCAGAATGACTCTAATTGTTGTGACTCACAGATCAGATTCTACAGTTTAACTATCTGACTCTGAAATAATTACAAGGTTTATACACAAAGTTCGCTCATCTGCTTGTCACTCTTATGGATACTGGTCTGAAATCTCAATGCTCCTAGGAAGCTCTTACTCGCTAAATCCGTCTGGCTATCTTCAAGAATTCTTGCAGCACTTTCCCTTGATCAATCTTGGCTCACTGACCAAGTTTCCCCCCACCCAAGGGTGGGATATCTTTACAGCATCAATGATGTCTGCCTTGCTTACAAGGTAAGTTCCAGGTCTGTCAAAATAATTGTTGTCATACTTGCTTCTTAAAAAGAACTTAGACTATATTCCTAACTAAAACTATCCTAATTCCTAACAGGTGTATTGTTGTGACCGTTTAATACATAATTATTTGTTTTATTCATGTTTGTAGATGACTTTAAAAAGGCTATGGTACCCATGGACGGCGCCTTTCAACTTTGTTTTTATTCTTGTTGTTTAAAGGCGTAAAAATCTTTGGGTCATCATCACCTTAAAAAATGTTAAAACGAACATAAAATAAAGACTCCTAGTCCTCGAATACTCCAATAGTATCAGGCTCGAATGAGAATCAGAGTTGGTCAAGAGAGACTCGATAGGAAAAGATGAAAAATATTTATGTAACCCAAGACTACGCATCAGCACGATTTGATCAAGATTGCGAGAGTAGATTTTGATAAAATCGTATTTTTTGTATTTTTCTTACGGTAGCTATCCAAAGATTTTGAGTTATAAACATATAAACAAATTCTCTAGATATGACCAAAATATTCCCATATACCACATTCGATCAAAATCTGTCACCACGTTTGGGCTGTAGAGACAGACATCATTCCAAAAACCAATTTTTTGGACTCAGAGTAACCTTGAAAAAGATATCATCCACTAAACCTCGACGTAGATTTTTTGACCTATCACAGAACTAAGTAAAAGGAGAAAATCACAAGAAGAAAAACGCATAAAATTTGGAATAAATTTGGTTGTCAAAATTTAAGTGATTATAGTGATTTTTATTTACGTATAGATGTATTATTATGTGATATTTACGAAAGATTTTCGAGAAATATGTTTGCAAAATTATAAATTGGATCCGGCTCATTATTTAACTTTGTCAGCATAAAATTCGATGCTGTGCTAAAATTTAACAACGTGCAATTAGACTTGTTTACTGATTATGATATGTATCTCTTCATTGAGAATTTTATAAGATATGGAATTGCATGTTGTGCAAAGGCAAATAATCCAAAAGCTTGTTAACATCATAATGATAACAATATGTATTTAGGGTACTTAGATGCGAATAATCTTTATGGTTAAACAATGTCGGATTAATACCACAAAATTCTCTTCAATGGGTTCAGGGTGACATACATTTATTTGAGGTGATATCAGTTCATGATGACTCTTCTGTTGGTTATATTTTAGAAATTTATATAGGTTATCCTTCATATTTACATGATTTGTATAATGGCTTTCCATTTTTAGCGGAAAATAAATGTTCCAAATTGTCAAATAAAAAAAAAACTTTTAAAAACATTAGATGAGAAAAAATTACGTTCGTCATGTAAATTTAAAACAAGCTTTGAAACATGGACTTTTGCTAAAGAAAATTCATATAATATATTATCTTTTATTCAAAGTCATTGGCTGAAACCGTACATTGATTACAACACGGAAGAAAAAAAAAGCTGCAATCAATGATTTTGAAAAAGATTTTTTATAAATTACTCAATAACGCTGTGTTTGTAAAAAGTATTGAAAATATAAGAGAACAAATTGACTTGAAATTAGTGTCATCTGAAAAACTAATCAAATTACTGGGTAAACCTATTTTTAAACAGATTTTTTTTTGGTGAAAATCTATGTGCAATTCAATGTTCTAAAGCAAGATTGTAATTTGATAAATCTATATATTGGATTCACTGTAATATAATTAAGCAAAACGTTAATGTTTTACGTTTATTATGATCCAAAAAATAATAAAAATTTCACAGCTGGATTAAATCTGCTTTATATTGGCATAGACTATTACGAAATAGTCACTACACATTTGTATTAAGATGTTAAAAACCCTATAAAAAGACTCAAATATTTTGACATGTCTGATTACCCTAAAAACCATAAATGTTACTCCGTCGCGAATAAGAAAAATTATTATAGTAGAGTATACGCCACTTTAGGACAAGACCAATCAGGAGCCTCCATTTAGTCACGTGACATTTGGCCACGCCCTTTGAATAGAGGGAGAAGGAGGACCATGTGACCTAACCTAACCTACCCTTCCGCCGTCTTGGGGTTCCTTTTCTTTTCGGCAGCCACCTTGGCCACTATTTCTTGACGTCACAGCCATAACTGTTTGATTTCCCAGTGGGATTTGAATCAATGAAGTCTTGAATTGAAGCCAGAGAGTATACCGACTGAGCTATCATGCATAGTTGTAGTTGTTGTATTCTTAGCGCCTATATAAGCCGCCTGTGCTGTAGGGAGTGTAGTTATCTAAAGTAATGGTATTTATAGTTACACTGTTGACTACTAGAGCGTACCACAGACATTTTTAATGTTAATATAATGTGTAATATATTTATATAACGTTTATTATAATGTATGACGTTTATTATAAGTTTATATGATTTATAGTCGCACTGTTGGCTCCTGGAGCGTGCTAGTGGGAGTGTTGTTATTACAGTTTCAATAGTTACATTGTTGGCTCTTAGAACGTGTTAGTGGGAATGTTGGTATCACAGTTTCATTAATTTCAACGTTGACGCTCATGCCACCTATGCTAGCGACCGTCCGCCATTTTTACTGTCTTCATGCGTCAACGGTATTGCACAACACCAATCACTAGCGAGTTATCACTGGAATACCTGATTCGATTTGGGTTAAAACTGATATAAAATATATCGAGGTAGGAATTTAGCGATTATCTGATTAAATTATGGTTCAAAACCCTTTTTATCAAATCTTGGTTAATACTTTTGATTAATTTTTGCTATAATACATCCAGCTAAGGTATATAGGATTTTCTGATTATGGTTAAAACTTTTGAATAAATTTATGTTAAAACTTAAATATACTACATCCAGCTAGGTTATGTCTGGATTTTTTGATTAAATTATAATTCTTTTGATGTTGTTTAAAACGGATTGTCAGCCATCATGACTTACCGTTCAGCAGGACACGAGGTTTGCATGTACAGACCTATCTTCATGCGTCAAGAGTATTACACAACACTTGACTCTGGGTCTCTAATTTTAAAGGTAACACCAATGTTAATAACAATTAATTCTTTGGTACTTTCTTTGAAATAAATCAACACAATATTTAAACTTATTTTTATTACAAAAATATTTATTAATATTTCGAATACAAATCCTTTAGGCTACATACCATATATTTCCTCAACAAATAAATCAATCAAAAATACCCAGAATGATTTCAACTATTGTGATTTTATGGTTTGACTTTACGTTATTTGACTCTTTTGAATAATTACAAGTTCTTTATACACTTTGAATTTTCTCACCTCTGCAATGTCTCGGTCTGACTCCCTGGTCTGGTCTTCAACGTTTCGGAAGTTCTTTCACGCCCCATTCGTCTCGGCTATCTTCTAGTTGGTCCCTTCCTCAATGATTGACCTCTCTTCCCACCTGAAAGTTTACATATATCTCTTGATTTATGACTTCCACCACACTTGGAAGGCAAGCTATTTCATCAGTGTTTTAGTTATGTCACAATAGTTGTTTACCATTCGGGCTTCTCAAACGAACTTTTTCTGCTATTCTAACTAACATCTCCTAATTCCTAATATCACCGGATCCCTGGAAACATCGTCCCGATGTTGGGAAAAATATACAATTTATGAAACCATAATTCAAACCCAATTACAATGTACAATTTATATAGGATAATCCTTCACAGGTACTCGTATACGCATGACGCCAGACATAATATATAATCTTAAAATGATGTAACATATTATTATAGATAAAACAGTCATCCACATAATAATCGTTGTACACCCTACATCCAACTATGTTTTAGGTAATGTTACTGAATTTAGATCATCCCTCATAATTTTATTGTGTACAAATAACACTGGAGTTGAAAAAGACCAATTAGCTTTTAGGATGTGGGAAAGGTTAAAAAATCTAGGAGAGTCATGATGTAAAAAAGGTTTTACAATCAAGGAAGTCAGCATGGTCAAGGAAACAGGTACTATGTGACGCAGGGTAGGATACAAGGATGCCGTGCTATAACATGGGAACTGCTTAAACTCGTAGATGGAACTGCTTAACATGTGCTCATTCTCGTAGATGGCACAATTACAAAGCAAAGTAATCTCAACCGTGCCTGGGTCGTTATAGGGAATTGAAATTATGTGGCTTACACCACCACTTCTCAGGTGAGTATCAGGAGTTGGATATGTGATGGTAAAAGTATCACCTGTGATCTCCGTAATTAGAAGCTCTTTGTTGCTAGGGAGACAGTGAAAAGTACATTTCGCTGCTATCTTCTGTATATCGCCACCTGCAATCAACTGGGCCGCACAATCTCTTGAAAACGTACCAGGCCCCCCACTGCCGTGGCAAAAAGCACACTGCCGTGTCTTGACAGTCGCCCAATTGTTTTCCCGTCAATGTTGGTATGATACTCCATCCGTAGCCACTCTGTTCTGTTTCATGGATATCGTACAGGTGTGATTCTCCCATTGCAGACGCTGAATTGGAACCCTAATAGTGGAGATCACAGAAACAGGAGTTATGACACAGTAGATAATGGGAAAATGGTAAAAAAGTTCCAAACTTTATTTAGGTAGATACCAGTGTCTAACATGTAGTCGTGGCTCTATTTGATTTAAATCTGTAAATAAATTCTTTGGTGGTATGGTTGTATGTGTAGATACACGGTCTCTACAAGTTGAACGTATATCGGCTAAAACTAACATCAGAGTATTATAATATAATTTTCGTAGTTGTCTCAACAAAGTAAACATAATAGTGTCATACACTTCAGTATTTTTTAAAGCACTATGCACCTGCCGCAACACACTAGTTACATTGGTCGTATAACCTTGCATTCTCGTAGTCGTGTTGACCAATTCGGCATGATCTCCCCGAATGAGCTGTGGCACCTTGTTGAGATGGCTGTTGACAGTCTCCTCATTCGCTATTAATACACGTAGCTCCTAATCTGTTGCTGTTCCGCAACACCAGTGAAACATGTCTCTGATACTATTGATGGCCACTGGCAACCTGACATGGCCGCCCTCTGTCCAATCGCGTTCCACAATTGCTGCTCGCTGAACGCTGTCAGTACTGTTGAACAAATTCTCCACTATCTTAGCCCCTTGACATTCTGTTTAATTCTCAACTCCTAAACATATGTAGGTGCTTACAGGGAATGTCTGAAAATGTTTAAGAGGATCTAAAAGGAATACGTATGTGATGGGAATGTAGACTCGTAGACATATTCAGCCGGAATTGACTGAAAATGCGCTCCAGTAGATATTACCACAGGAATCTCAAAACTGGACGTAAGGACAGTAGGAAAAAAGAATAAGGAACCCACAATAGGTTTTGCAACATTTCAGATATCTGGTACTGATAATTTCGTACTGTATTTTGTCTTTACCTGTTACTTTCATGTGTTTTAATTTTTCAATTGTATCAGTTGATATAGTATCTTGAGAGGAATCGTCTTCTTCCAGCATCATGTCCTCTTTATCTGTTGAGATTTCAGTTTGGTATAGCTCATATGCCTTCTCTCCACCTTATCACATGACCCAGAAGCAACTGAAGTTTTTTCTGTAATATTTTCAAAAGCAATGTCTGAGCACGCTATGGTATTAATTTGTTTATTTTGTGTAGAATCTATAAATAATGATCCCAAGAGTTTTAAGATTTTAAAACGTGTCTATTTACTATGAAGGGTCGCCTGGTCCTCCATAGGCTCCGTTTGATGCACAATACCCTTGCACAATTCATCCATCGGCACAGTTAACCTTAGGATTGCTCTAAGGACACTTAGGACCTTAGACTGAATAATGTTTATCGACCTTCTGGTCTAAATCCGCTGTTGTAGTTAAAACAGGGTAACTTGGAGCAGAATGCGGATTTCACTCACGCACAGCTGTTCTGAGGGTAACTTCTACGGATGTAGATGTGATTATCATCCTCTGCTAGGTTAACCGTGGGATTTTGTTCTAAAACACCTAAACCCCTTGTATTAACGTAACTCTATATTTATTATTAAGTTACTTCTTTAATTTTATTGATGATATTAAATTTCTCCTTTATTTGTGTTTAGTTATTTCTTTTTAAGTTGTCTAATGTTTGTTAACTAAAGGTTATGTTTTAAGTTGTTATTATTATTTGTATATGTCTATATGTAAATGATCATATGTGAATAAGTATGTATATTTTATACTTATGTAACTTCCTATTTATTATGAAGTTATTTACTTAAATTTTATTGATGATATCAGAGTCCGTCTTTATTGTGTTTCGTTTTTACTTTTTAAGTACTTTATTGTTGCTAACTAATGGTTAAGTTTTAAACTTGTTATTATTAATATGTAAATGTAAATATATATATGTGAATATGTCTGTGTATTGTGTATTTATGTAGGCCTAATCCCATATTTGTTATCAAGTTATTAGTTTTAATTTATTGACGATACTTGTGTTCCTTCTTTTCTTTTTTGTTTTATTCTTTTTAAGTAGTCTAATGTTTGTTAACTAAGTTTTAACTTGTTATTATTATTTTAATATGTATATATGTACATGTGAATATACATTTGAATATGTCTTTGTATTGCATATTTATGTAATTCCATATTTATTATGAAGTTAATTGTTTTAATTTTATTGATGATATCAGAATCCTTGTTCATTTGTGTTTTGTTTTACTCTTTAAAAGTAGTCTAATATTTGTAGATTAATGGTTAAATTTTAAACTGTTATTATTTTTATTATAACTATTACAGTTAAGGGTAGATGAGTATGACAATATATGATAGTTAAAGTGATGACACTGTCATACGTTTGTATAAATGTTCTGGCAATATAAATAATTATGACGGTTTTTTTTTCTTTTGAATGATTGAATTCTGAATATGGTAGTTTCTATTAAATGTTTTATATATTCAGAATTTAAAAGGAAAATAACTTGCCAACGTACCTTATCAGACGCCTAAAACTTTCCCATTAAAAGTAACGCAATCACCTATATAGCCTACTTGGTGATTTACGGAGAAACTTTTAGCATATGTTCTATTGATAAAAATAAAGAAAAACGTTCATGTGAACATAAGTTCAAAAACGCCTTGTTTTCAGTCTATCCGCCATTTTGTTATTTTAGAAAGAAAAACATAAGCTACTACGTAATTTTTATGGTACGTATTACAAGTGTATCAAAAATTAATAAAAAACCTTATTTTGTATATTTTAAAAATGGCGGCAGTATATGCCTAATATATTTAACGTCGAATGTCTAAAAAACCGTACATTTTACCGAAAATTCTCAAGAAACAAAACATTTTCACCTTTTAACGAGAAACAAAATGGTAGTTTTATTTTTATTTTTTAGGTAAAAGGATAACGAATTAACAGACAAACTTGGTAATTGTCTAAAACACCCAAGGTTAGACTAAAAGCAAAATATTTTAGAATTCTGATAATTTTATCTCCGAATCTTTTTTTTTTTACTTTATTAGGCTAATGAGATATTCGACAATAAATATTTTAAACTGCCGCCATTTTGAAAATGTACAAAATAAAGTTTTTATTTTTTGTACACTTGTAAAAAATTGCTTAGCATTTGCCATAAACAAAGTTTAGGCCTATAAAGTATTTTAAAATATCGATTTATTAAAGATAGATGTAGAACTAATTTTTTGTGTGTAGTATTTATTCCAGAACCGCAATTTTTTCTTTGTCATTTTTCACACAGTTTATCTTCTCCATTAAAATTTGAATGAAATCTGTTTTATAACGACACATGGTAATTTTTTGGGTTTTTACCAATAACCAATATTTTTGGTGAGATGACGACCAATACGTTTAGTTTGTGTCCTTTGAGTCTACACTGGAGCAAAATTAGATTTAAATCATTAAAACTGGTTTTGAAAAAAAAATAATAAATTTTTTATTTTAGCAATTAGCCTACTCCCAAATTTTAAGTTTTATAGAAAAAGTCCCAAGATATGACTTGATTTAAATCGATCCACGAGTTAGGTTAGGCAATGTTAGGTTAGATAATGTTACGTTGGGAGAAGTAATGATAGGTTAGGTTAGGTTAGGGCTGTAAAGCACAAAGGAGAGATGCAAATATCATTCCAAAAACCACCATTTTAGACTCAGGGGACGTCATCACATAACTCTATACTGCGAATGTGAGAAAGCAAAAAGAGATATTTCAGGAAATAAACATAAAAGATAAGCTTACACCTTACCTAACATTAAATTATTGAGCCTTCATTTAGTTATTGTCGCCGAGCTGAATGTTAGAGAGAAGAGAAAACACGTTCAATAAGTGTAATTAGGCTTATCCAATCATAGGGTATTGCCGCCATAATGTAACCTGTAACCAAGGTCTTGTAATATATTATTATGATTAGTTCTTCTTCATTGTCGGTAACAAGATTTTATAAATTAAATAAAAAAAATAACAAATTTCTTCCAGGATTTAGTAAACATCTTAAAGTGGAAAATCATACTTTGTTAAGAAACCACAGTATCAAGACCAATATAAGGATAAGTAGTATAAATGGTAAAAATTATTGGACAATCTTTCTCATTGGTCCATCCTTAAAAAAAATAAAATAAATAAACTAACATAATTTTTCATATTAGGTAAACAGGATGTTCAGAAAATATAGTGCCAAACTTTACGTAGTAGCCTAGTTATAGGCCCCTATGGGTCAAAATAAAATAAAAAAGTTCCTTTCAACATAATATGTCCGATAACGCATCGGTTTCCATCTGTCTGATATTTTGTGTTAAAAAAATTATTATAGCTTACAAAAAATTATTAACATTTCTAGTCGAAATTTGTTACACATTTTTCATGCTACATTTTAATCAGTAGCCTATAGGCCTACAAGGAATCAAAACTTTACCTTAGAAATTGTCGAAAAGCTGACTGTTTGAAATGTTTAGTCTAATAGCCTATTGAATATCTCCTAAAACTATTAACTTTACAACAAATGTAAACAGCCACCATTTTGAAAATTTACCAAGTTTTGATATACTAGGAAACTGTTACATAAATAGGGCCTACCAAATTTCGACTGGATATCTTAATAATATCAAAGATATATATTTAACACAGAAAATGACCGGCAGATGGAAAACGTATGGCTTCCGGACATATGTTTATAGGTACATTTTTCTTTATTTTGACACATATAACCACCACTTCAAAGTTTTGCACAACTTTTTCTGAACCCTCTCTGTATAAAAGAAAAATAATCAATTTAAGTTTATAGTTAACTTTAAACCTATTATTGTGAAAATGAAATCCAAAATGGAACTAGCGCACCTTCATCCATTTTTTATTTTATACAAAAGAAAGTTTAATTTAACTTTAAACAAACTCCGTAAAAAGTTACGATTATTTTTAGCTTTCAATAAAAAAGTTCATCCTTCATTGAACCATGTGTATTAGAACCGAAGGCTATAGATTTATCTCCTCTTAAGTTTTGTTGTGGTAAGTTTTGACCTCTTCTAGTTCCCTATTACTTAATAAAAACCCGCGTCGGAGTTGGGCTCCACCGCTTCATAAATCGCATCGAATTGCTCAGGAAGGCTTGTAGACCTTGCTATGAAGCCGCAGTACACCGCCTTCCAGTATTATTTCGTCTTGGGTGGCCCGCTCTTCGAACCCCCTCTCTCGAAGCTACTTCCACCAATTATACATCCCCTCCCCCACCCATCACTCGCTCTCCCACTTTTCGTTTGGTTTCACGCCAATGTTTGGAACAAAAAAAAAAAAAAAAAAAAAAAAGAAGGAAAAGAAAAGAAACTCCGATAGCCCAAAAATAGAATAGATTGTCTACAGATGCGAGAAGCTTTCTAACTGTACATTGTATGTTAATATAGAATCTATATATTTTATTGAGTTGTACGGAATTCTTTATAAAACAATGGGATTTTAAATAAAAACAAACTGGCGGTTTATAAATTGCGAAGACAAACGGAGCATTATTATTTGTTTGTTTTCTTTGTACAATTATGTTTTAAATACAATTTTGTATAATTAATAAACAGAAAAATTTGTACTCCCAACTTAAAATAATTTAAACGATTTTTATAATAGACTATATTTTAAGAAAAGGCCACATTATTTTGCCAATAATTTCTGATCAGTTATATTTCGGTACTTACTATTTTGCAGACGGGTTTGATTTATTCATTATCACATTTCATGAGAGTTTGAACGAAATCGGTACTGCCGATTTTGCGAATTTAAGTATTTTACGCCCATTCAAGATTTTGTTGTTTTTTGGAGAAACATTTTAGTGAAAACATGGGCAAAACAAATAATTAGGGGGAAGTAGCCGATTATCGAATACTTTTCGTTTACATTAAAAAAATAAAAAGACTTTTGTATTGCATTTTTATTTTAAAACAAAGTGTACTTTGTTCTGTATTAGACTTACCAATTTGGTAGCAATGTTCTGTAAACTTTTAGTGTTTTTGTATTTTTTCTTTTAAGCTTACACTTTTTACTTTTAAAAAATGGGCTCCTAATACCGGATGTGGGGGTACCCAAATATCGGATAGGGACGTAAGCCATAAAAAACAACATACGTCTTAAGAGATTAACTAATGTTTATTATTCACTTTAAAATAAAAATACAAAACCCAATTAGCCTAATAAAGTTATAGAAACTAAAAATATAAGAAATTTTGAATAGAGTTCCATGTTCAGATGATTTAAAAAGTAGGCTATAATTTTTTAAGACCATTTAAATGTATAACACTAACATATAGCCTTCAATAGCTATGATATTTAAAAGTACATAGAACACAAACTTGAAAAACATTTTTCAGCCTCAATATTGGAATTATTTTGTAAAGGCGGCCTCATTTAAGGCATATCAAACTGTAAAAAGACTACTTTATGATTATAATAATGAATCCATTAAGGTTTCTTGTTTCTAGAAACACAAAATTCACATACAAACGTTTTCCAAGCTTGTTTCTCACTTCCTGAACACAGTTCGTGAGCCCATCGAAGACACTTAATGCATCTGATCCATTGTTCCCCAAATTTATCATGTCTATATGGTTGGCAACAATACACACATTCTTCATCTTCGCTGTACTGATCATCGGTTGAAACCAACGATATTGAGTCTCCATCTTCATCAGAAGTGTCCTCCCGTGGTTCTTTGCGCTTTTTTTGATTGGTGATAAGAGAGCTTTTTCTTACAAACCCCTTTGGATTCGATCTCAGTGGATTTATCTTCTTGTGTATTAGATGAATTATGGTTTTTAGCTGGTTTCTCTTACACTTTCATACTCTGAGACCTTTTCTTTTTTTATGTGTTTTATCTTACAGGATTTTTGCTTTTCTTTGTCAAGACTAGCTTGAATTTCTTTTTCTAATTTGGATTTGTAAGGGGACAACCTGGTGGACAACCATTCAAAAGTTCAGGCTTCATGTTTGTTCTAAAGAACACAATAAGTGGAGGTAAAAATATTCCAGCTGGGCTCATACAGGTTACAATGGTCATTAGAGTTCCTCTTTTTTAGGCAGATAAGGTTCCAACTTGTTTTGTTTTTTTAAAGCAAGGACCTTAGAGCGTGTTTTTAAATCTGTAATTAAATAGCTAGAATTAAGATAGTATTAACCCTAATATCAGATATCCGATAGGCTATTAGGGAACCGCTAGTATCCGATATTGGGAGCCACCACGTTTCAACATTCAAACAAACCTAACCTGAAAACTGTTGCAGTTGGATAAACTAACTCAGTCTACATTAAAACTAACGCACTTCCTTAATGTAACTAGCACTAAAGATGTTTAAAATTACTACCTATAGTAGTCTTTGAAGAGTTGTAAAGTGCCTCCTCAAAAATATTTGGAAAATGAAGTCACAAAAATGGTTTTATAACATGTGCTGTCCACTGCAAAGAACTGTTGGACTCACTTTGGATGTTGGAACTAAGAGCTACGAGTTACAATATTTGTCATTTGGCTGCAGCACAAGACAGAGCCAGGACCTTGGTATCCGATATTGGGGGCCTATCCGATAATCGGCTAGATCCCCCCTATGTATTAAACAGTTACAGAAATATAGACTATCAAAATTTATCAAGACGTAAAGGAACAACAACAACCACAACAAAATAAACAGGTTGAAGGAACCATCCCCATCGTACAATGCAATACCAGGGGATTCTCTAAATGTAGGCCTAATGCTCAAAAATTGGTTTCTTAGGTAGCCTATTGTAGGAAGTGTAGCCTACATATGTAAAGGAGCCTTCACTCGCTTTGTTCATGTCAGTTATTTGGCGCTATCGGACCTCGGAGGGGTAAGTCTACATACGCGTGGCTCATGTCGGTGACGCGGCCCTGCCGAAGCTCGTTACACATTTTCTGGTGAATTCAGGATTCGAAATTACATATAACTTCGTAGAGAGGTGGGGTTTGTATCATTAAATGCAGATTTGAAATAGGCCTAAGCGCGTTTTTATCTATTTAGTGTGTTATAGCCTAAGTTGAATAACACACGATATATAAACAAAAAACTGTTTAAAATGGCCGCCATTTAGACATTTTAAATTTGATTTTTCTGAATTTTAGTAGGGTTCTATACATTTCAAATACTGTCAAATTAGTAGCCAGTTAGTTTGCATGTGAATTAAGGTTAATTTAGTTTTTTCTTAACCGATTTTTACAAAATGTTATAGGCCTACTACATTTTCGACTTATTTTTGCATGTAGAATCAGATTCTGAATAGCTCGCTACAAAAATAACTACAAAAAATTGTAAATTAAAAAAAAAAAATTATGGTTTTAGGCTAATTTGGTTGTTGTAGACAATTACCAAGAAATTCTGTTTTTAGTTTTTTGTCGATAACTCGGTTATCCTTTGACCTACTGAAACTACAAAAAAAGCATTTTGTCTGCTGTTAAAAATAAAAATATTTTGTCTCTTGTACATTTTTTGTAAAGTTACCGGTTTTCAAGATATTCCACGTTAAAGTTTTGTAACGGCCGCCATTTTGAAAATTTAAAAAATTAATTCTTTGTGTTTTGTACACTTGTTAATCGTAACATACAAAATGCTTATTCCAAATTTGAACTCGATATCTTATCTATTTCCAGAGTTACAGTGAGTTTTTTTTAAAAAAAACAAAATGGCGTCTAGCTGCTAAACAAAGTGGAAATTGAAAAAAATGTATTCTTCATTTTCAGCTTAGAATCACACATAGAACATGAAAATGCATAGCCAGCCCAAACTTTTTGTAACACCCTGTATGATGACACTACAGTCCTCTATTACAAATTCCATGTTCCTATATTAATATATTTGTGGCCGTTATCGTGTTTACATACAGACGATGACGACGGACGGACCTGCTGAATATTACCTGCAAATATTTAACTAATTTAATGTGTTATAACGAGACCAATAAACTGTTTGAAATTACCGTAATTTTGATATTTTAAATTCATTTTCTTTCTGAATTTTAATACGGTTCTATACGATCACGCTAGAGTCCCCTAGGCTATAGCCTAACGAATTTGATGTTCGTATATTTGCTGTTCGTAAATATAATATATTTTTGTAGTCGCCATCTTGCTTACGTCAAGACGACCCACGGACGGCATGTCGAAAATCAACTTTTTCGGTTTCTTGATGCCATAAAAAGTGAAGATCAGTCAAAAAAAGATGGTTGAAATGTTTTAGGATGACCAAACTTAACTTACCCTATAGGCCTACTTCTTATACTGGAGAAGTAATAATAACAAGTATGTTTGTATACATACAGGTTATTGCCGAACTCTACAAACTTGGGTGCATTGTTGGGTAAAAGAAGTCAAAAACTTAATACAACCAGGTTTTATCCCGTTTCGTTGTCCTTTTGTTCATCCGTTTGTATTTAAAAAAAAAAGAAGTTTTTAAATACAGAATTGAACCAAATTTGGATGCATTGTTGCTATTGTTTGTTTCAGTTAGTATGTTTAGTTATTGTAACCCTAAGGCGGCCATTCAAAACTTTTAAATTGAAATAATTATTCTAGTTCATTAAAAAAAATACAAGAAGAACTTTTATTAGTAGGTAAATGTTATGACAAATCAACGTTTCTTTTGTTTCTTAAAAATGGGTGAAAAAGAAACTAGATTTTGAATTTCTTGTCCGGCCGTACACGGGCATGTTATTGTCCTCTTCAGAATAGGTTAATGGAAACAGGTCATTTATATAGAATAAAAATAATACAGGACCAAAAATAGATCCCTGCTGGACTCCACACTCGACACTAAAAATCATACCTGACTGTAGTATTGTTCATTGTTCACCATATTTACACAGATACTAAACAACATGTTGGTATTATTTTATTTGTTGTTGCTTTTATCGTAAGTCTTTGTTCGTATATTGATATAAAGGGTGTTAATTTTAAAACGTTAGGGAGACGTAGTGCTATATGGTATCTCTAAGTTCTCTCCATAGACTCAAAAATGTTGCCAACTTTACCTCTTCCAAAAACACGTTAGGCTAATCTCGTTGGACTTAAGTCCTTTCTCATAAAACATTTAATATTATTGGAATTTATTTTGTTTCAATTTCAGGTAAGGTTTTGCCACAAAAAATAAGATCTGTGCTATCTTCAATACGAATAACAGTAAAATATTTACAGATGACGAAAAGTCATTTATCTATAATAAAAATAATTCAGGTCCAAAAATAGATCCCTGCTGGACTCCAAACGTTGAAAATCATACCTGACTACAGTTCTATTGAGCATATCTACACACATACTAAATAACTTGTTGGTATTATTTTATTTTTGTTGTTTTTATTGTAAGTCTTTGTTTATTATATTGATATAAAGACTGTTAATTTTAATAAAGTTTCATCAAATTGTCTCTACAGTTATTGCGATATAGCCTACATATTATTTAAACTAAAAATAAAATATTAAAATTGATTTTAATACTAATTCAAAATTCACATTGACCGGCATTTTTACAAATACAAATTTACTCTTCTTCTCATATTTCTAGCAACTCTTTCAAGCGTATAGAATAAGATATTTTATTATATATTTCGTTTCTACAAAATTTAAAGGAACAAATAGAAAATATTATACAACAAGAATCAACACCATAGCATTTGCCACACAAAACAAAATATTCCAGATATAAGCTGATATCCTTTAACTTCCCCAATAGTTCGAGGATTATTGTGAAATGCACGATTCTTTAAATAGCCCCAGATGAAATAATCCACTATAGAGAAATCGAGAAACCTAGATGGCCACAATCCTCTAAACTCTAAACTCTTCCAGTAGATCCATCGCTCAGTCGTCTGCAAGACACTTGGCACAGTCTTCCTGTAACATTGCAATCAACCGCAGAAGAATATTTTAATAGAGTTCTGCATTGAGTATGTTTTAAAAGACAAAAGGACCGATCATTTTCTGTCGTGAAATACCACCAATTGTTTTGAGAATGCACAGGCTGATGTTGATATTTTCAAAGCTCCAGTAGCGGTCATTTTTATTGTTGACATAACCACTTAAATGGATGCATACCTCACCTATTCATGACTGTTATGCCACTATTAAACCACGACAATAGTAGGCCCTACAATATGGCAATATATTCAGTCGGAATTACCATGGATTTTGTATGGTTTTAGGCTAGTATTTAAACCCAAAACCAAATGGACTTTCCTTTTTGTTTTGACAATTTCCTTAATAGGCTACTTTTTTTGAAGATTTAGTAAACTTACCCTCAAGTCTACTGTCATTTAAAACTGTTCGTCTACGAAGATTTGAGGATCGCACACGGAGCTAGAATTTTGGAATTCGACTATGAAACGGTGAATTGATATCTTTTAACTCTTGTAAGGAATATTCTTATGTGGAAACTGCTTATAATTTATATTCGCCCTGGGTAGAAGTAATCTATAATTTTTTTAAAAATAATTCTTTCTTTGTTCAAAACCATTGCTCTGAATAAATGAACTCTAGTCACTAAATAAACAAAAACAATGCAATCAGCTGATAAATATTTAGTTTATACAGGGTGATTCGAAACTGCTCGCCAATCTCATGGGAAATGATTCTATAGCTAAAAATAAGATAAAAAGTTCATATAAACAAATTTTCAAAAATGCTTTGTTAGTGAGTTAAATGTTTCGCCCGGATTTTTGATCCACTGGTAATGTGCGGCCATATTGAATTTCACGAGGCATAAATTAGGACGCAAATTTGGTGGTCCTGTACGTTTAGTGACCTGAAAAATTGTAAAAACTAGACGCAAGAAACTTATCTCTTGTAGTTTCTGTAAATAATTATTGTAAAACAATCAAAAATGTAGTCGAAAAACACGATTCTAAAAACTTAATCCCTTGTTAATGGATGTGAATAAAACAAATAGGATTCTTAAGGCCTAAAATAAAAAAGATTTGAAGATAAAAATGATAGGAATTCAGAAATGTTTTGTTTTTAGCCTATTCTTGAGTGTTGTAGACAATTAACAAGAAATTAAACTTTTAGTTTTTGTCAATAACTCGTTTTATCTATTGAGCTACAAAAATTTTTTTTAAAAGGCAATTAATTTTTTTTTTTCATTAAATGAGGAAAACCGTTGCTTTCAACATTAAATAATTAATATTTTAAATGTCTGCCATTTGAAAAAATGTAGAAAATAAAGTATTCGTTTTCCGGTAGCCTATAGGCTTACTGGTTAAAGGTTACATAAATTATGCTAATAATAAATCTTCACTCGATATCTTATCTACTTCCAAAGATATAATGTTTTTAAAAAAAATACAAATTGGCCGACAGTTGGGAAACAAAGCGTTTCCGTATTTGTGTTTAAATTAACTTTTTATCTTTTCTTAGCTATAGAATTATTTTCAGAGAGATTGTCACGCAGTTCCAAATCACCCTGTATAAAACTGGCATACCTAACTGTCAATCCTAAATCATTGTAAAATTTCAGTTATTGTTGTTTAAAGGTAAAAAACCTCACGGTCATCATAGCCTTATCAAAAGAGAAATAAAATAAAATAAAGACCCCTAGCCCTAGTATAATGTAATAGCGTCAGGGTAGGAAAAGAACAAGAGTTGGTCAAGGGACACCTGCAATAAAAGATGAAAGGGAGGGATCTAACCTAAGACTACATACAAAATGTTAATCCAATTAGGGTCCCTTGGGATAGCCAAGTGAGCCCCTGAGACGACCCAGTCAACAAAGACAATCTGTTTGACTCCCTGTACACGTGTTTCTGCTAAACCTGCCTTCACAAACACTTTAAAATTCGCCTACTCACCGCAATAAAATGGTACCAAACACTACCCTCGCTAAAATTAATTGGATTAAAGGAACTAGGGTCAGGAAAGCTCCTGAACCCGACACCAATAGAAACCACAGCTTAAAAACGATAAAACATTTCCCTGGCGCATTGATTTTTCTTTTTTGTGTTAAGGCGAAAAACCATTGCAGTCTTTATCTCCTTAATCCCCCGGCGAAAGAAACTAAAATATTAGTTACCCCCAAACCAGGAAAGAACGAACAGAAGTGTAAATTTTACAAACTTGTAAGTTTTTTGAATGCCATGAGCAATGTCTTCGACAGTCTTACTCAGACTTTCACTTTAACTGGTACAACATTCTGAGACCAAATCACTTCAGCTTTAGATCCAAACATTCTAACTGATCAGAATCGTTGAATACGCGACCAGAGAGTTCGACGGTGTCAGTCTTCTATGGCACAGTGGTGTGGTACACAAACTACAAACATACAAATTCCCAGACGGGTTGATACACCTCATTAGCAGATTGAAAGTTTAAAATTAATGTGGACCAAACAACATACGCACTGTGGATACCAGCAACACAGGATCCCTTAATGGGCCCGTGTTGTTCATTATCTACATCATTGACATTCCAATACTTGATAACACCAATGCGGCAGTATCCGAATAGTTATGGCAACACAGTATGATTCACACTAAACTAAATCTAAATAATAAAAAAAACGAACAAGAAATAACAATATAAAAAAACTGAAAGTTCCGGTTACAATTAATAGGGCCTATAAGAATTCCATGTGGTTTGCTAACATTGGCAAGGAGACGAGCAATAGAAAGATCAACAAAAAGAACACAGGCAGAAAGTACATGAAAATATACACATTTTAATATTATTTTTTTAAATTTTATTTGAACATACACATACACACGCACTACACATACACGCATATATCAACACATAGACTATACAAAAACACTAACAAATTAAACAACAATTTTATAGACTATAGACGACCTTTTATAAAAATAAAACTTTGGACATAGATAAGATACGATTGTACAAGTGTAGGCTACAAAAACAAGGGATTAATTTTTTATATTTTCAAAATGGCGGAAGACTATATATAAAAAACTATTAATTTTACAAATATATACATGAGACAAAAATGTTTCTTCTTTTACGACAAACAAAACTTACAAATTGTTTTTTTTCTGTAGCTGAAAGGATAACCGAGTTATCGATAAGAAACTAAAATCATAATTTCTTGGTAATTGTCTACAACAACCAGATCTTTATAATACCACATTTTTCTTATTGTTATTACATTTAATACGTTATGAATTATACATGTTTATATCATTTATTTCAAATTTAAACACGCTAAACATTTCTTTGAAGAATGATCGAATTTTATAAAAACAGGTGATAGATTGTTGGGCTTAAAATAATTGATTAAAACCATAATTATAAAGACGATAGAATTATGTTTTAATAAAAATGTATCATATCACCAAATAAAGGCCAAGAAAAACTTGTATTTTAAGAAATTGTTTAAAGTGACGGCCCTGCGTCTAGGCGAGTCCTCCTTAACTGCTGGTGTTGTAGCCTATAATATAAACAAATAACAAGAATTTATGTTATTAGTTTTTTATCGATAAATCTGTTATCATTTTACCTACGAAAAATATTTTGTTTGTTGTCTTTTCACTAAATTGATAAAAAACCACTTATTTGTGCAATGCAAATAGGCCTACATGACGACGTTTCAATGACTCTTCCTTATTGTTACATGTTCACAAACCCTACTTATACTGGATTCTCCATTGTCATTTGTATATTTTTTTTGTAAAGTTCACTATCTGAGATATTTAACATTGATGTTAAACGGCCGCCATTTTGAAAATACATGAACTAAAATGTTTATTTTTTGTATACTTGTAAAACAACAAAACAAAACAATACGTAACCAAATTTATTTGAAATCTATATTTTATATATTTGTAATTTTTTTGTAAAAAAAAAAACAAAATGGCGGATAGACGGTAAATTAAGCATTTTTGGACATTTAGGCCTATGTTAATAGGAAAAGTTTTCTTTATTTTGAACAAAGGAATCATTCTCTGAAGTTTGGAAACATAAAGCAAGACCAAGTAGGCTATACAAATAAATGAACTCAATTAGAAATAATAATTAAATGAAACAAAATAAAGTAATAAATACTAAAGGATACAACTAAAAAATTGACATTTATTTATAAAGTAGTAGGGTATAGAAGAAGAATAGGCCTATATCATTGAATGACATTCATATTTTTCTTCTTCTTTTTTTTTAATGCGTAGTGATGTTCTGTCTGTCTGTCAATGCGGTGTTCTACAACCCAAACGCTTGGACCGATTTTAATCAAATTTAGGTTACGTGAACATATTTTGGGGATATCTGGGGCTGTATTTTTTAATTTATTTGATAACTCAAAATTTAGAGTTAGCTGCCACATAAAAAAACAACACAGAATTACGATTTTCTCAAAATCGGCTTTAACGATTTCGAACAAACTTTCCTCAAGTGTAAAAGATCGAAGAAAAACGTATTGGTCGCCATTTTACATAAAATTCCGGTTCATCAGTTTTCGTTAAAAAAAAAGAATAGTTCATGGCCTGAACAGATTTTGTTCAAATTTTATGAGAAAAGAGAATATTATTGACCCAAACCCGTATCAAATACTACAAATAAAAATTACAGTTCAGATATAATTTAAAAAACCAAATTGAAAGCTTCCTCTGTACCGACTCTTTGTACCGCAGGTTCTGGGCTGATGGATTGGTATTCAAATCCTGCTTTAGCGCACTTTTCTGCCAGCAATGCCCCTATGTTTTGAGATTTATAACAAGTTTACAGTCTTATAGTACATTTTTTACCCCACACGCAGGTTCTGGCCCGATGAAGGGTTATTCTGATCCCGATTTAGCGCACCTTTCTGCCAGTAGTGACCCAATACACCGGGACTCACGACAGCTTTACAGTCTTATAGTACATTTTTTACCCCACACGCAAGTTCTGGCCCGATGAAGGGTTATTCTGATCCTGCTTTAGCGCACCTTTCTGCCAGTAGTGCCCCAATACACCGGGACTCACGACAGCTTTACAGTCTTATAGTACATTTTTTACCCCACACGCAAGTTCTGGCCCGATGAAGGGTTATTCTGATCCTGCTTTAGCGCACCTTTCTGCCAGTAGTGCCCCAATACACCGGGACTCACGACAGCTTTACAGTCTTATAGTACATTTTTTACCCCACACGCAAGTTCTGGCCCGATGAAGGGTTATTCTGATCCTGCTTTAGCGCACCTTTCTGCCAGTAGTGCCCCAATACACCGGGACTCACGACAGCTTTACAGTCTTATAGTACATTTTTTACCCCACAGGCAGGTTCTGGCCTGATTAAGGGTTATTCTGATACTGCTTTAGCGCACCTTTCTGCCAGTAGTGCCCCAATACACCGGGACTCACGACAGCTTTACAGTCTTATAGTACATTTTTTACCCCACACGCAAGTTCTGGCCCGATGAAGGGTTATTCTGATCCTGCTTTAGCGCACCTTTCTGCCAGTAGTGACCCAATACACCGGGACTCACGACAGCTTTACAGTCTTATAGTACATTTTTTACCCCACAGGCAGGTTCTGGCCTAATTAAGGGTTATTCTGATACTGCTTTAGCGCACCTTTCTGCCAGTAGTGCCCCAATACACCGGGACTCACGACAGCTTTACAGTCTTATAGTACATTTTTTACCCCACACGCAAGTTCTGGCCCGATGAAGGGTTATTCTGATCCTGCTTTAGCGCACCTTTCTGCCAGTAGTGCCCCAATACACCGGGACTCACGACAGCTTTACAGTCTTATAGTACATTTTTTACCCCACACGCAAGTTCTGGCCCGATGAAGGGTTATTCTGATCCTGCTTTAGCGCACCTTTCTGCCAGTAGTGCCCCAATACACCGGGACTCACGACAGCTTTACAGTCTTATAGTACATTTTTTACCCCACACGCAAGTTCTGGCCCGATGAAGGGTTATTCTGATCCTGCTTTAGCGCACCTTTCTGCCAGTAGTGCCCCAATACACCGGGACTCACGACAGCTTTACAGTCTTATAGTACATTTTTTACCCCACACGCAAGTTCTGGCCCGATGAAGGGTTATTCTGATCCTGCTTTAGCGCACCTTTCTGCCAGTAGTGCCCCAATACACCGGGACTCACGACAGCTTTACAGTCTTATAGTACATTTTTTACCCCACAGGCAGGTTCTGGCCTGATTAAGGGTTATTCTGATACTGCTTTAGCGCACCTTTCTGCCAGTAGTGCCCCAATACACCGGGACTCACGACAGCTTTACAGTCTTATAGTACATTTTTTACCCCACACGCAAGTTCTGGCCCGATGAAGGGTTATTCTGATCCTGCTTTAGCGCAACTTTCTGCCAGTAGTGACCCAATACACCGGGACTCACGACAGCTTTACAGTCTTATAGTACATTTTTTACCCCACAGGCAGGTTCTGGCCTAATTAAGGGTTATTCTGATACTGCTTTAGCGCACCTTTCTGCCAGTAGTGCCCCAATACACCGGGACTCACGACAGCTTTACAGTCTTATAGTACATTTTTTACCCCACACGCAAGTTCTGGCCCGATGAAGGGTTATTCTGATCCTGCTTTAGCGCACCTTTCTGCCAGTAGTGACCCAATACACCGGGACTCACGACAGCTTTACAGTCTTATAGTACATTTTTTACCCCACAGGCAGGTTCTGGCCTAATTAAGGGTTATTCTGATACTGCTTTAGCGCACCTTTCTGCCAGTAGTGCCCCAATACACCGGGACTCACGACAGCTTTACAGTCTTATAGTACATTTTTTACCCCACACGCAAGTTCTGGCCCGATGAAGGGTTATTCTGATCCTGCTTTAGCGCACCTTTCTGCCAGTAGTGCCCCAATACACCGGGACTCACGACAGCTTTACAGTCTTATAGTACATTTTTTACCCCACACGCAAGTTCTGGCCCGATGAAGGGTTATTCTGATCCTGCTTTAGCGCACCTTTCTGCCAGTAGTGCCCCAATACACCGGGACTCACGACAGCTTTACAGTCTTATAG
Source organism: Aphrophora alni (assembly GCA_963513935.1). Taxonomy (NCBI): domain Eukaryota; kingdom Metazoa; phylum Arthropoda; class Insecta; order Hemiptera; family Aphrophoridae; genus Aphrophora; species Aphrophora alni. Next base: position 46,269,710 of record OY740765.1, read on the forward strand.
TACATTTTTTACCCCACACGCAAGTTCTGGCCCGATGAAGGGTTATTCTGATCCTGCTTTAGCGCACCTTTCTGCCAGTAGTGCCCCAATACACCGGGACTCACGACAGCTTTACAGTCTTATAGTACATTTTTTACCCCACACGCAAGTTCTGGCCCGATGAAGGGTTATTCTGATCCTGCTTTAGCGCACCTTTCTGCCAGTAGTGCCCCAATACACCGGGACTCACGACAGCTTTACAGTCTTATAGTACATTTTTTACCCCACACGCAAGTTCTGGCCCGATGAAGGGTTATTCTGATCCTGCTTTAGCGCACCTTTCTGCCAGTAGTGCCCCAATACACCGGGACTCACGACAGCTTTACAGTCTTATAGTACATTTTTTACCCCACAGGCAGGTTCTGGCCTGATTAAGGGTTATTCTGATACTGCTTTAGCGCACCTTTCTGCCAGTAGTGCCCCAATACACCGGGACTCACGACAGCTTTACAGTCTTATAGTACATTTTTTACCCCACACGCAAGTTCTGGCCCGATGAAGGGTTATTCTGATCCTGCTTTAGCGCAACTTTCTGCCAGTAGTGACCCAATACACCGGGACTCACGACAGCTTTACAGTCTTATAGTACATTTTTTACCCCACAGGCAGGTTCTGGCCTAATTAAGGGTTATTCTGATACTGCTTTAGCGCACCTTTCTGCCAGTAGTGCCCCAATACACCGGGACTCACGACAGCTTTACAGTCTTATAGTACATTTTTTACCCCACACGCAAGTTCTGGCCCGATGAAGGGTTATTCTGATCCTGCTTTAGCGCACCTTTCTGCCAGTAGTGACCCAATACACCGGGACTCACGACAGCTTTACAGTCTTATAGTACATTTTTTACCCCACAGGCAGGTTCTGGCCTAATTAAGGGTTATTCTGATACTGCTTTAGCGCACCTTTCTGCCAGTAGTGCCCCAATACACCGGGACTCACGACAGCTTTACAGTCTTATAGTACATTTTTTACCCCACACGCAAGTTCTGGCCCGATGAAGGGTTATTCTGATCCTGCTTTAGCGCACCTTTCTGCCAGTAGTGCCCCAATACACCGGGACTCACGACAGCTTTACAGTCTTATAGTACATTTTTTACCCCACACGCAAGTTCTGGCCCGATGAAGGGTTATTCTGATCCTGCTTTAGCGCACCTTTCTGCCAGTAGTGCCCCAATACACCGGGACTCACGACAGCTTTACAGTCTTATAGTACATTTTTTACCCCACACGCAAGTTCTGGCCCGATGAAGGGTTATTCTGATCCTGCTTTAGCGCACCTTTCTGCCAGTAGTGCCCCAATACACCGGGACTCACGACAGCTTTACAGTCTTATAGTACATTTTTTACCCCACAGGCAGGTTCTGGCCTGATTAAGGGTTATTCTGATACTGCTTTAGCGCACCTTTCTGCCAGTAGTGCCCCAATACACCGGCACTCACGACAGCTTTACAGTCTTATAGTACATTTTTTACCCCACACGCAAGTTCTGGCCCGATGAAGGGTTATTCTGATCCTGCTTTAGCGCACCTTTCTGCCAGTAGTGCCCCAATACACCGGGACTCACGACAGCTTTACAGTCTTATAGTACATTTTTTACCCCACACGCAAGTTCTGGCCTAATTAAGGGTTATTCTGATCCTGCTTTAGCGCACCTTTCTGCCAGTAGTGCCCCAATACACCGGGACTCACGACAGCTTTACAGTCTTATAGTACATTTTTTACCCCACAGGCAGGTTCTGGCCTAATTAAGGGTTATTCTGTTCCTACTTTAGCGCACCTTTCTGCCAGTAGTGCCCCAATACACCGGGACTCACGACAGCTTTACAGTCTTATAGTACATTTTTTACCCCACACGCAAGTTCTGGCCCGATGAAGGGTTATTCTGATCCTGCTTTAGCGCACCTTTCTGCCAGTAGTGCCCCAATACACCGGGACTCACGACAGCTTTAAAGTCTTATAGTACATTTTTTACCCCACAGGCAGGTTCTGGCCTAATTAAGGGTTATTCTGATACTGCTTTAGCGCACCTTTCTGTCAGTAGTGCCCCAATACACCGGGACTCACTACAGCTTTACAGTCTTATAGTACATTTTTTACCCCACACGCAAGTTCTGGCCCGATGAAGGGTTATTCTGATCCTGCTTTAGCGCACCTTTCTGCCAGTAGTGCCCCAATACACCGGGACTCACGACAGCTTTACAGTCTTATAGTACATTTTTTACCCCACACGCAAGTTCTGACCCGATGAAGGGTTATTCTGATCCTGCTTTAGCGCACCTTTCTGCCAGTAGTGCCCCAATACACCGGGACTCACGACAGCTTTACAGTCTTATAGTACATTTTTTACCCCACAGGCAGGTTCTGGCCTAATTAAGGGTTATTCTGATACTGCTTTAGCGCACCTTTCTGCCAGTAGTGCCCCAATACACCGAGACTCACGACAGCTTTACAGTCTTATAGTACATTTTTTACCCCACAGGCAGGTTCTGGCCCGATTAAGGGTTATTCTGATCCTGCTTTAGCGCACCTTTCTGCCAGTAGTGCCCCAATACACCGGGACTCACGACAGCTTTACAGTCTTATAGTACATTTTTTACCCCACAGGCAGGTTCTGGCCCGATTAAGGGTTATTCTGATCCTGCTTTAGCGCACATTTCTGCCAGTAGTGCCCCAATACACCGGGACTCACGACAGCTTTACAGTCTTATAGTACATTTTTTACCCCACAGGCAGGTTCTGGCCTAATTAAGGGTTATTCTGATCCTGCTTTAGCGCACCTTTCTGCCAGTAGTGCCCCAATACACCGGGACTCACGACAGCTTTACAGTCTTATAGTACATTTTTTACCCCACAGGCAGGTTCTGGCCCGATTAAGGGTTATTCTGATCCTGCTTTAGCGCACCTTTCTGCCAGTAGTGCCCCAATACACCGGGACTCACGACAGCTTTACAGTCTTATAGTACATTTTTTACCCCACAGGCAGGTTCTGGCCTAATTAAGGGTTATTCTGATCCTGCTTTAGCGCACCTTTCTGCCAGTAGTGCCCCAATACACCGGGACTCACGACAGCTTTACAGTCTTATAGTACATTTTTTACCCCACAGGCAGGTTCTGGCCCGATTAAGGGTTATTCTGATCCTGCTTTAGCGCACCTTTCTGCCAGTAGTGCCCCAATAGACCGGGACTCACGACAGCTTTACAGTCTTATAGTACATTTTTTACCCCACAGGCAGGTTCTGGCCTAATTAAGGGTTATTCTGATCCTGCTTTAGCGCACCTTTCTGCCAGTAGTGCCCCAATACACTGGGACTCACGACAGCTTTACAGTCTTATAGTACATTTTTTAGCCCACAGGCAGGTTCTGGCCCGATGAAGGGTTATTCTGATCCTGCTTTAGCGCACCTTTCTGCCAGTAGTGCCCCAATACACTGGGACTCACGACAGCTTTACAGTCTTATAGTACATTTTTTAGCCCACAGGCAGGTTCTGGCCCGATGAAGGGTTATTTTGATCCTGCTTTAGCGCACCTTTCTGCCAGTAGTGCCCCAATACACCGGGACTCTCGACAGCTTTACAGTCTTATGTCTTACTACAATAGTCTTAAAAAAATTTCGCATTAGGGCCAATCTAAAGTTCTGTAGTAAAGCTGATCAATATTTTATCTATTTCCAAAGTTATGTTTTTTTTTGTAAAAAACAAATGGACAAATTAACGGTTAACTCAGCGTTTTCGGACATATGTTTATATAAACCATTTTCTTTAATTTAACGCTGGAAATCATCCTCTGTTATTGCAACATTTTATCAAATTACAAAAATTAATTAACAGAATAAGACCTTTTCTTTCTGTTACAACGACAATCGAGTTATCAAGGTTCAGATTAAAGAGCGATTACTTTACGCAATAATCTTTACGAGCGATGAATTCAATGTAGTAGAGTTGGTACAGAGTCTCAAATACCCTGTCTGAACAAGGATTATCGATTATTCTATACGCTTTCATTCGATTACATCATTTTTACTTTTTTTAAAATATTTTCAGCTAAATTTGTATTCATTTTGTATCTCTTTTATATTTTCCTCCTTACATAAAATATATTCATATCAATTTGATGCACTATAATTAAAACATGTTTTATAATCGGGTCAGTGAAATAACACCTAAAACGACCAAGCTTATTCGATGATGAAACGGCAGCTGTCTGACAACAATATTTCAAAGCGTCGGTGTTTTTGTTATAGAAAGCACATTTATCAGTCAACTTCTATGAAATGTATTTTTAAAGAAATACAATTAACTGTAGTTTATATTAAAATTGCTAAAATTATATTATGTAAACAGAAGATTATCATTGAAGAAATCAAGTAGGTTAGGTCACGTTGAGTTAGGTTAGGTTACGTGACAGTTGATAGTTGTTACTTCAATACACACTCAGTTTGATGCTATCTACAATAGTCAAAGTTTTTGTCTAAAAATATAACCCGTTGTTTAAAGGCAAAACCTCTTGGTTTCATCGCCTTATAAAAAAAAATAAGAGAATAAACTAAAATAAATACCTATAGCCCTCGAATTCTCTAAGAGTCGGAAGAGAACAAGCTTTCGTCAAGACAGACCTGATAGAAATACGAAAGAGAGAGATCTAACCTAAGACAACATGTGAAAAAGTGTAGATCCAGCTAAAATCCCTCGGGATTGCCAAGTGTTCGCCACTGCTCCTAAGATCCTTCTATCAACGTTGATAAAATTTGAAGATTGTGAAAATTAACCCTCTGAAGGGCGTCTTATTAGATGTTCACAAAATAAGACTAATTACCAATCCTACAAATATAATATGTATAATTATTGTGTTGCGTTAGGCTATTGGTGTAACAAAAATTTCATGACTGATCAAAATTAGTTTTAAAAGTAGCCAAATAATCTTATTTATAAAATATTTCCTTTACATTTAACCATAAAAACTGTGCAATATACAGGGTGTTTCCAAAATACTTTCCAAAACTTCAGTGTATGATTCCTTGAGTAAAAATATGTAAAAACGTTCCTAAGAACGTATGTGTCTAAAATGCTTAGTTTTCCGTCTGTCCGTTAATTTGTGTTTCTTGCAAAAAATCATATTTTAGGAAATAAATTAGATATAAAGTCCAAATTTAGTATTGTATACATATATTTTTTGTAACCTTTTATCAGTAGGCCTATACCAAAAACCAGGAATTTGTTTCGAATCATTTCAAAATGTCGGCCGTTTAAAATTATTAATGTCGAATATATCAAAAACCATTAATTCCACACAAAATTTTAAACAGCCGCCATTTTGAAAAAAAACAAAGTCCTGGTTTTTGGTATAGATAAAAGGTGACATATAAAATATGTATACCAAATTTGGACTAGATATCTAATTTATTTCCAATATATATTCTATATATATATATATATATATATATATATATATATATTTTTTTTTTTTGTAAAAAAACACTATTTAGCAGATAGACGGAAAACTAAGCATTTTAGGACATATGTTCATAGGAACTTTTTTACTTATTTAGACCCAAGGAACCGTACACTGAAGTTTTGAAAACACCCTGTGTATAGTTAAAACTCAAAATAGAATATTAAAGCACGCTTTTTTATCCTAAAATTATTTTAAACTCCTTGTAAAATCGTTATAAAACTAAAGCAAAATTGTTAAGCTATTCACTATTTTCCCCAAATTATAACTTTGTCAAATATCCATTTCTGAACATGGCTTTTCTCACATAGAACCGCCATTTATTTCAAGGCCTTTTTTAATCTTCAGAGGCTCAATATATTGAATAAGGGCGTGGCAATACCGATGAACCCTAGCTGGATGTACAGTCTACCTTTTTCCTTGTAGTGTTAGGTTTTCCCTCTCTTTTTTGTTTGGTCTCGTTGACCAACTCTTGTTCTTTTCCGACTTTGATAACGCTATTAAAGTATTAAAAGATCTTATACAGTATAAAAAACATACAGAACACAATTCTCACAAAAAATACGCCTAAGTATCAGACGCGTTTCAACGACAAGGTCGTCCTCTTCAGTGATAAACGAGCTACACCAATCAAACTATAACTCAGTTATGTATAACTTTGTATTTGAGTTATAGTTTGATTAGTGTAGCTCGTGTATCACTGAAGAGGACGACCTTGTCGTTGGAACGCGTCTGATACTTAGGCGTATTTTTTGCGAGAATTGTGTTTTGTGTGTTTGTTATAGCCTACTGTATAATTTTTCTCATAAGTCAAGCTCAACATTTAATATTAAAAGATCTTATATTTTGTTCCTTTCTTCCTTTAATTTATAAAGCGATAATGACCTAGAGGTTTTTCGCCGTTAAACAACAAGACAAAATATGTATCACAAGCTCCATTTATTCCGCGTATTCGATTTTTTTTCTGTGTCCTTCAGAAGTCTCCAACTAAAACCTACAATAGTAGCTCAACGATCAAGTTACATCAAACAGACTATAATTTCAATTTAGTTTAGTTTGCATAATCCAAACAAATGATGGGTTCAAATGGCCATCTATATCGTTGTAGCGAGTAATCTGCTCTACGTGACCGTGCATATAATAGGCAGTGTGCAGGACAATGATATCAGAGACAACGATATCCTCATCACTAGCTCTAGTAAATTATTCCTTGTCATTACAACTTAAATGAAGTGTGGTACGTTGTGCGGTATCTGCGACAATACGTTATTATCATGTCCACTATCATTGTTTGGATTTTAACTGGAGTAATAATTCCATTAAAACGTTCACAGTTGACTATCAACAGAAACACGCATGCGACTATACATATAGACCGACTTAATTATGTACAGGGTGGGAAAAAATGCTGTTAACTTTTAAATTAGAAAAGATAGAAAACCACTTTAAAACAGTAGTTTTAGTAGTCAAAAATATTCTTTTGACTTAACATTCCGAGGTATGCGAAAATACACCCACATACCAGATTTGATGAACACTTAAGCTCTTTTTGTCTTAAGGAGGACTTCAAAAGAAAAATTCACATCGACTTTTTTGATCGCTCTCATTACTTTCTCTATAAATTAAGACGTTGTTATAGTTTGTTGTGGACTCTTCGTTCTAGAAGTTTATCTTCGTATCGTCTTTTACAGTCATTTGGCGCTTTCAAGGTTAATACAAATTGTACGGTCAGCTATAGATCTAAATACATCTCACAGGAGTTCGATTATAGTGAGAAACCAGAGGAAACCTAACTGGATATAGAGTCAACACCTTTCTTAATGTAGTCTTGAGTTAAATCCCTCTTTTACATCTTTCCTATCAGGGGACTCTTGTCCAACTTTTATTCTCTTCCAACCCTGAAGCTTTTAGAGTATTCAATCCCTCAATTACAGTAAGTAGGTCTAAGATTGTGGCAAGCCTGAGGTATCCTAGCTGTATCTACATCATCCTTAACCTTGTCTGGGATTAGATCCCTCTCTTTATCTTTACGATAATAGCACTCTTGACTAAGTTTTATTCTCTTCCAACCTTGAAGCTATTGGAGTATTTGATCCCTCACTTACAGTAAGTAGGTCTAAGATTGTGGCAAGCCTGAGGTATCCTAGCTGTATCTACATCATCCTTAACCTTGTCTGGGATTAGATCCCTCTCTTTATCTTTACGATAATAGCACTCTTGACTAAGTTTTATTCTCTTCCAACCCTGAAGCTATTAGAGTATTCAATCCCTCACTTACAGTAAGTAGGTCTAAGATTTTGGCAAGCCTGAGGTATCCTAGGTGTATCTACACCATCCTTAACCTTGTCTTGGATTGGATCCCTCTCTTTATCTTTACGATAATAGCACTCTTGACTAATTATTATTCTCTTCCAACCTTGAAGCTATTAGAGTATTTGATCCCTCACTTACAGTAAGTAGGTCTAAGATTGTGGCAAGCCTGAGGTATCATAGCTGTATCTACACCATCCTTAACCTTGTCTTGGATTGGATCCCTCTCTTTATCTTTACGATAATAGCACTCTTGACTAACTATTATTCTCTTCCAACCTTGAAGCTATTAGAGTATTTGATCCCTCACTTACAGTAAGTAGGTCTAAGATTGTGGCAAGCCTGAGGTATCATAGCTGTATCTACACCATCCTTAACCTTGTCTTGGATTGGATCCCTCTCTTTATCTTTACGATAATAGCACTCTTGACTAATTATTATTCTCTTCCAACCTTGAAGCTATTAGAGTATTTGGTCCCTCACTTACAGTAACCAGGTCTAAGATTTTGGCAAGCCTGAGGTATCCTAGGTGTATCTACACCATCCTTAACCTTGTCTTGGATTGGATCCCTCTCTTTATCTTTACGATAATAGCACTCTTGACTAACTATTATTCTCTTCCAACCTTGAAGCTATTAGAGTATTTGATCCCTCAGTTACAGTAAGTAGGTCTAAGATTGTGGCAAGCCTGAGGTATCCTAGGTGTATCTACACCATCCTTAACCTTGTCTTGGATTGGATCCCTCTCTTTATCTTTACGATAATAGCACTCTTGACTAACTATTATTCTCTTCCAACCTTGAAGCTATTAGAGTATTTGATCCCTCACTTACAGTAAGTAGGTCTAAGATTGTGGCAAGCCTGAGGTATCATAGCTGTATCTACATCATCCTTTACCTTGTCTTGGATTGGATCCCTCTCTTTATCTTTACGATAATAGCACTCTTGACTAACTATTATTCTCTTCCAACCTTGAAGCTATTAGAGTATTTGATCCCTCACTTACAGTAAGTAGGTCTAAGATTGTGGCAAGCCTGAGGTATCATAGCTGTATCTACATCATCCTTTACCTTGTCTTGGATTGGATCCCTCTCTTTATCTTTACGATAATAGCACTCTTGACTAACTATTATTCTCTTCCAACCTTGAAGCTATTAGAGTATTCAATCCCTCACTTACAGTAAGTAGGTCTAAGATTGTGGCAAGCCTGAGGTATCCTAGGTGTATCTACACCATCCTTAACCTTGTCTTGGATTGGATCCCTCTCTTTATCTTTACGATAATAGCACTCTTGACTAAGTTTTATTCTCTTCCAACCCTGAAGCTATTAGAGTATTTGATCCCTCACTTACAGTAAGTAGGTCTAAGATTGTGGCAAGCCTGAGGTATCCTAGCTGTATCTACATCATCCTTTACCTTGTCTTGGATTGGATCCCTCTCTTTATCTTTACGATAATAGCACTCTTGACTAATTATTATTCTCTTCCAACCTTGAAGCTATTAGAGTATTCAATCCCTCACTTACAGTAAGTAGGTCTAAGATTTTGGCAAGCCTGAGGTATCCTAGGTGTATCTACACCATCCTTAACCTTGTCTTGGATTGGATCCCTCTCTTTATCTTTACGATAATAGCACTCTTGACTAACTATTATTCTCTTCCAACCTTGAAGCTATTAGAGTATTTGATCCCTCACTTACAGTAAGTAGGTCTAAGATTGTGGCAAGCCTGAGGTATCCTAGCTGTATCTACACCATCCTTAACCTTGTCTTGGATTGGATCCCTCTCTTTATCTTTACGATAATAGCACTCTTGACTAACTATTATTCTCTTCCAACCTTGAAGCTATTAGAGTATTTGATCCCTCACTTACAGTAAGTAGGTCTAAGATTGTGGCAAGCCTGAGGTATCCTAGCTGTATCTACATCATCCTTTACCTTGTCTTGGATTGGATCCCTCTCTTTATCTTTACGATAATAGCACTCTTGACTAAGTTTTATTCTCTTCCAACCTTGAAGCTATTAGAGTATTTGATCCCTCACTTACAGTAAGTAGGTCTAAGATTGTGGCAAGCCTGAGGTATCCTAGCTGTATCTACATCATCCTTTACCTTGTCTTGGATTGGATCCCTCTCTTTATCTTTACGATAATAGCACTCTTGACTAATTATTATTCTCTTCCAACCTTGAAGCTATTAGAGTATTCAATCCCTCACTTACAGTAAGTAGGTCTAAGATTTTGGCAAGCCTGAGGTATCCTAGGTGTATCTACATCATCCTTTACCTTGTCTTGGATTGGATCCCTCTCTTTATCTTTACGATAATAGCACTCTTGACTAACTATTATTCTCTTCCAACCTTGAAGCTATTAGAGTATTCAATCCCTCACTTACAGTAAGTAGGTCTAAGATTGTGGCAAGCCTGAGGTATCATAGCTGTATCTACACCATCCTTAACCTTGTCTTGGATTGGATCCCTCTCTTTATCTTTACGATAATAGCACTCTTGACTAACTATTATTCTCTTCCAACCTTGAAGCTATTAGAGTATTTGATCCCTCACTTACAGTAAGTAGGTCTAAGATTGTGGCAAGCCTGAGGTATCCTAGCTGTATCTACATCATCCTTTACCTTGTCTTGGATTGGATCCCTCTCTTTATCTTTACGATAATAGCACTCTTGACTAATTATTATTCTCTTCCAACCTTGAAGCTATTAGAGTATTCAATCCCTCACTTACAGTAAGTAGGTCTAAGATTTTGGCAAGCCTGAGGTATCCTAGGTGTATCTACACCATCCTTAACCTTGTCTTGGATTGGATCCCTCTCTTTATCTTTACGATAATAGCACTCTTGACTAACTATTATTCTCTTCCAACCTTGAAGCTATTAGAGTATTTGATCCCTCACTTACAGTAAGTAGGTCTAAGATTGTGGCAAGCCTGAGGTATCCTAGCTGTATCTACATCATCCTTTACCTTGTCTTGGATTGGATCCCTCTCTTTATCTTTACGATAATAGCACTCTTGACTAATTATTATTCTCTTCCAACCTTGAAGCTATTAGAGTATTCAATCCCTCACTTACAGTAAGTAGGTCTAAGATTTTGGCAAGCCTGAGGTATCCTAGGTGTATCTACACCATCCTTAACCTTGTCTTGGATTGGATCCCTCTCTTTATCTTTACGATAATAGCACTCTTGACTAACTATTATTCTCTTCCAACCTTGAAGCTATTAGAGTATTTGATCCCTCAGTTACAGTAAGTAGGTCTAAGATTGTGGCAAGCCTGAGGTATCCTAGCTGTATCTACATCATCCTTAACCTTGTCTTGGATTGGATCCCTCTCTTTATCTTTACGATAATAGCACTCTTGACTAACTATTATTCTCTTCCAACCCTGAAGCTATTAGAGTATTCAATCCCTCACTTACAGTAAGTAGGTCTAAGATTGTGGCAAGCCTGAGGTATCATAGCTGTATCTACATCATCCTTTACCTTGTCTTGGATTGGATCCCTCTCTTTATCTTTACGATAATAGCACTCTTGACTAACTATTATTCTCTTCCAACCCTGAAGCTATTAGAGTATTTGATCCCTCACTTACAGTAAGTAGGTCTAAGATTTTGGCAAGCCTGAGGTATCCTAGGTGTATCTACACCATCCTTAACCTTGTCTTGGATTGGATCCCTCTCTTTATCTTTACGATAATAGCACTCTTGACTAACTATTATTCTCTTCCAACCTTGAAGCTATTAGAGTATTTGATCCCTCAGTTACAGTAAGTAGGTCTAAGATTGTGGCAAGCCTGAGGTATCCTAGGTGTATCTACACCATCCTTTACCTTGTCTTGGATTGGATCCCTCTCTTTATCTTTACGATAATAGCACTCTTGACTAATTATTATTCTCTTCCAACCTTGAAGCTATTAGAGTATTTGGTCCCTCACTTACAGTAACCAGGTCTAAGATTTTGGCAAGCCTGAGGTATCCTAGGTGTATCTACACCATCCTTAACCTTGTCTTGGATTGGATCCCTCTCTTTATCTTTACGATAATAGCACTCTTGACTAACTATTATTCTCTTCCAACCTTGAAGCTATTAGAGTATTTGATCCCTCAGTTACAGTAAGTAGGTCTAAGATTGTGGCAAGCCTGAGGTATCCTAGGTGTATCTACACCATCCTTAACCTTGTCTTGGATTGGATCCCTCTCTTTATCTTTACGATAATAGCACTCTTGACTAACTATTATTCTCTTCCAACCTTGAAGCTATTAGAGTATTTGATCCCTCACTTACAGTAAGTAGGTCTAAGATTGTGGCAAGCCTGAGGTATCCTAGCTGTATCTACATCATCCTTTACCTTGTCTTGGATTGGATCCCTCTCTTTATCTTTACGATAATAGCACTCTTGACTAACTATTATTCTCTTCCAACCTTGAAGCTATTAGAGTATTTGATCCCTCACTTACAGTAAGTAGGTCTAAGATTGTGGCAAGCCTGAGGTATCCTAGCTGTATCTACATCATCCTTTACCTTGTCTTGGATTGGATCCCTCTCTTTATCTTTACGATAATAGCACTCTTGACTAATTATTATTCTCTTCCAACCTTGAAGCTATTAGAGTATTCAATCCCTCACTTACAGTAAGTAGGTCTAAGATTTTGGCAAGCCTGAGGTATCCTAGGTCTATCTACACCATCCTTAACCTTGTCTTGGATTGGATCCCTCTCTTTATCTTTACGATAATAGCACTCTTGACTAACTATTATTCTCTTCCAACCTTGAAGCTATTAGAGTATTTGATCCCTCACTTACAGTAAGTAGGTCTAAGATTGTGGCAAGCCTGAGGTATCCTAGCTGTATCTACATCATCCTTTACCTTGTCTTGGATTGGATCCCTCTCTTTATCTTTACGATAATAGCACTCTTGACTAATTATTATTCTCTTCCAACCTTGAAGCTATTAGAGTATTTGATCCCTCACTTACAGTAAGTAGGTCTAAGATTGTGGCAAGCCTGAGGTATCCTAGCTGTATCTACATCATCCTTTACCTTGTCTTGGATTGGATCCCTCTCTTTATCTTTACGATAATAGCACTCTTGACTAATTATTATTCTCTTCCAACCTTGAAGCTATTAGAGTATTCAATCCCTCACTTACAGTAAGTAGGTCTAAGATTTTGGCAAGCCTGAGGTATCCTAGGTGTATCTACACCATCCTTAACCTTGTCTTGGATTGGATCCCTCTCTTTATCTTTACGATAATAGCACTCTTGACTAACTATTATTCTCTTCCAACCCTGAAGCTATTAGAGTATTCAATCCCTCACTTACAGTAAGTAGGTCTAAGATTGTGGCAAGCCTGAGGTATCATAGCTGTATCTACATCATCCTTTACCTTGTCTTGGATTGGATCCCTCTCTTTATCTTTACGATAATAGCACTCTTGACTAACTATTATTCTCTTCCAACCCTGAAGCTATTAGAGTATTTGATCCCTCACTTACAGTAAGTAGGTCTAAGATTTTGGCAAGCCTGAGGTATCCTAGGTGTATCTACACCATCCTTAACCTTGTCTTGGATTGGATCCCTCTCTTTATCTTTACGATAATAGCACTCTTGACTAACTATTATTCTCTTCCAACCTTGAAGCTATTAGAGTATTTGATCCCTCAGTTACAGTAAGTAGGTCTAAGATTGTGGCAAGCCTGAGGTATCCTAGGTGTATCTACACCATCCTTTACCTTGTCTTGGATTGGATCCCTCTCTTTATCTTTACGATAATAGCACTCTTGACTAATTATTATTCTCTTCCAACCTTGAAGCTATTAGAGTATTTGGTCCCTCACTTACAGTAACCAGGTCTAAGATTTTGGCAAGCCTGAGGTATCCTAGGTGTATCTACACCATCCTTAACCTTGTCTTGGATTGGATCCCTCTCTTTATCTTTACGATAATAGCACTCTTGACTAACTATTATTCTCTTCCAACCTTGAAGCTATTAGAGTATTTGATCCCTCAGTTACAGTAAGTAGGTCTAAGATTGTGGCAAGCCTGAGGTATCCTAGGTGTATCTACACCATCCTTAACCTTGTCTTGGATTGGATCCCTCTCTTTATCTTTACGATAATAGCACTCTTGACTAACTATTATTCTCTTCCAACCTTGAAGCTATTAGAGTATTTGATCCCTCACTTACAGTAAGTAGGTCTAAGATTGTGGCAAGCCTGAGGTATCATAGCTGTATCTACATCATCCTTTACCTTGTCTTGGATTGGATCCCTCTCTTTATCTTTACGATAATAGCACTCTTGACTAACTATTATTCTCTTCCAACCTTGAAGCTATTAGAGTATTCAATCCCTCACTTACAGTAAGTAGGTCTAAGATTGTGGCAAGCCTGAGGTATCATAGCTGTATCTACATCATCCTTAACCTTGTCTTGGATTGGATCCCTCTCTTTATCTTTACGATAATAGCACTCTTGACTAATTATTATTCTCTTCCAACCTTGAAGCTATTAGAGTATTCAATCCCTCACTTACAGTAAGTAGGTCTAAGATTTTGGCAAGCCTGAGGTATCCTAGGTGTATCTACACCATCCTTAACCTTGTCTTGGATTGGATCCCTCTCTTTATCTTTACGATAATAGCACTCTTGACTAACTATTATTCTCTTCCAACCTTGAAGCTATTAGAGTATTTGATCCCTCACTTACAGTAAGTAGGTCTAAGATTGTGGCAAGCCTGAGGTATCATAGCTGTATCTACATCATCCTTTACCTTGTCTTGGATTGGATCCCTCTCTTTATCTTTACGATAATAGCACTCTTGACTAAGTTTTATTCTCTTCCAACCTTGAAGCTATTAGAGTATTTGATCCCTCAGTTACAGTAAGTAGGTCTAAGATTGTGGCAAGCCTGAGGTATCCTAGGTGTATCTACACCATCCTTAACCTTGTCTTGGATTGGATCCCTCTCTTTATCTTTACGATAATAGCACTCTTGACTAAGTTTTATTCTCTTCCAACCTTGAAGCTATTAGTGTATTCAATCCCTCACTTACAGTAAGTAGGTCTAAGATTGTGGCAAGCCTGAGGTATCCTAGCTGTATCTACATCATCCTTTACCTTGTCTTGGATTGGATCCCTCTCTTTATCTTTACGATAATAGCACTCTTGACTAACTATTATTCTCTTCCAACCTTGAAGCTATTAGAGTATTTGATCCCTCACTTACAGTAAGTAGGTCTAAGATTGTGGCAAGCCTGAGGTATCATAGCTGTATCTACATCATCCTTTACCTTGTCTTGGATTGGATCCCTCTCTTTATCTTTACGATAATAGCACTCTTGACTAACTATTATTCTCTTCCAACCTTGAAGCTATTAGAGTATTCAATCCCTCACTTACAGTAAGTAGGTCTAAGATTGTGGCAAGCCTGAGGTATCCTAGGTGTATCTACACCATCCTTAACCTTGTCTTGGATTGGATCCCTCTCTTTATCTTTACGATAATAGCACTCTTGACTAAGTTTTATTCTCTTCCAACCCTGAAGCTATTAGAGTATTTGATCCCTCACTTACAGTAAGTAGGTCTAAGATTGTGGCAAGCCTGAGGTATCCTAGCTGTATCTACATCATCCTTTACCTTGTCTTGGATTGGATCCCTCTCTTTATCTTTACGATAATAGCACTCTTGACTAATTATTATTCTCTTCCAACCTTGAAGCTATTAGAGTATTCAATCCCTCACTTACAGTAAGTAGGTCTAAGATTTTGGCAAGCCTGAGGTATCCTAGGTGTATCTACACCATCCTTAACCTTGTCTTGGATTGGATCCCTCTCTTTATCTTTACGATAATAGCACTCTTGACTAACTATTATTCTCTTCCAACCTTGAAGCTATTAGAGTATTTGATCCCTCACTTACAGTAAGTAGGTCTAAGATTGTGGCAAGCCTGAGGTATCATAGCTGTATCTACATCATCCTTTACCTTGTCTTGGATTGGATCCCTCTCTTTATCTTTACGATAATAGCACTCTTGACTAAGTTTTATTCTCTTCCAACCTTGAAGCTATTAGAGTATTTGATCCCTCAGTTACAGTAAGTAGGTCTAAGATTGTGGCAAGCCTGAGGTATCCTAGGTGTATCTACACCATCCTTAACCTTGTCTTGGATTGGATCCCTCTCTTTATCTTTACGATAATAGCACTCTTGACTAAGTTTTATTCTCTTCCAACCTTGAAGCTATTAGTGTATTCAATCCCTCACTTACAGTAAGTAGGTCTAAGATTGTGGCAAGCCTGAGGTATCCTAGCTGTATCTACATCATCCTTTACCTTGTCTTGGATTGGATCCCTCTCTTTATCTTTACGATAATAGCACTCTTGACTAACTATTATTCTCTTCCAACCTTGAAGCTATTAGAGTATTTGATCCCTCACTTACAGTAAGTAGGTCTAAGATTGTGGCAAGCCTGAGGTATCCTAGCTGTATCTACATCATCCTTTACCTTGTCTTGGATTGGATCCCTCTCTTTATCTTTACGATAATAGCACTCTTGACTAACTATTATTCTCTTCCAACCTTGAAGCTATTAGAGTATTTGATCCCTCACTTACAGTAAGTAGGTCTAAGATTGTGGCAAGCCTGAGGTATCATAGCTGTATCTACATCATCCTTTACCTTGTCTTGGATTGGATCCCTCTCTTTATCTTTACGATAATAGCACTCTTGACTAACTATTATTCTCTTCCAACCTTGAAGCTATTAGAGTATTCAATCCCTCACTTACAGTAAGTAGGTCTAAGATTGTGGCAAGCCTGAGGTATCCTAGGTGTATCTACACCATCCTTAACCTTGTCTTGGATTGGATCCCTCTCTTTATCTTTACGATAATAGCACTCTTGACTAAGTTTTATTCTCTTCCAACCCTGAAGCTATTAGAGTATTTGATCCCTCACTTACAGTAAGTAGGTCTAAGATTGTGGCAAGCCTGAGGTATCCTAGCTGTATCTACATCATCCTTTACCTTGTCTTGGATTGGATCCCTCTCTTTATCTTTACGATAATAGCACTCTTGACTAATTATTATTCTCTTCCAACCTTGAAGCTATTAGAGTATTCAATCCCTCACTTACAGTAAGTAGGTCTAAGATTTTGGCAAGCCTGAGGTATCCTAGGTGTATCTACACCATCCTTAACCTTGTCTTGGATTGGATCCCTCTCTTTATCTTTACGATAATAGCACTCTTGACTAACTATTATTCTCTTCCAACCTTGAAGCTATTAGAGTATTTGATCCCTCACTTACAGTAAGTAGGTCTAAGATTGTGGCAAGCCTGAGGTATCCTAGCTGTATCTACATCATCCTTTACCTTGTCTTGGATTGGATCCCTCTCTTTATCTTTACGATAATAGCACTCTTGACTAATTATTATTCTCTTCCAACCTTGAAGCTATTAGAGTATTTGATCCCTCACTTACAGTAAGTAGGTCTAAGATTGTGGCAAGCCTGAGGTATCCTAGCTGTATCTACATCATCCTTTACCTTGTCTTGGATTGGATCCCTCTCTTTATCTTTACGATAATAGCACTCTTGACTAATTATTATTCTCTTCCAACCTTGAAGCTATTAGAGTATTCAATCCCTCACTTACAGTAAGTAGGTCTAAGATTTTGGCAAGCCTGAGGTATCCTAGGTGTATCTACACCATCCTTAACCTTGTCTTGGATTGGATCCCTCTCTTTATCTTTACGATAATAGCACTCTTGACTAACTATTATTCTCTTCCAACCTTGAAGCTATTAGAGTATTTGATCCCTCACTTACAGTAAGTAGGTCTAAGATTGTGGCAAGCCTGAGGTATCCTAGCTGTATCTACATCATCCTTTACCTTGTCTTGGATTGGATCCCTCTCTTTATCTTTACGATAATAGCACTCTTGACTAATTATTATTCTCTTCCAACCTTGAAGCTATTAGAGTATTCAATCCCTCACTTACAGTAAGTAGGTCTAAGATTTTGGCAAGCCTGAGGTATCCTAGGTGTATCTACACCATCCTTAACCTTGTCTTGGATTGGATCCCTCTCTTTATCTTTACGATAATAGCACTCTTGACTAACTATTATTCTCTTCCAACCTTGAAGCTATTAGAGTATTTGATCCCTCACTTACAGTAAGTAGGTCTAAGATTGTGGCAAGCCTGAGGTATCCTAGCTGTATCTACATCATCCTTTACCTTGTCTTGGATTGGATCCCTCTCTTTATCTTTACGATAATAGCACTCTTGACTAATTATTATTCTCTTCCAACCTTGAAGCTATTAGAGTATTTGATCCCTCACTTACAGTAAGTAGGTCTAAGATTGTGGCAAGCCTGAGGTATCCTAGCTGTATCTACATCATCCTTTACCTTGTCTTGGATTGGATCCCTCTCTTTATCTTTACGATAATAGCACTCTTGACTAATTATTATTCTCTTCCAACCTTGAAGCTATTAGAGTATTCAATCCCTCACTTACAGTAAGTAGGTCTAAGATTTTGGCAAGCCTGAGGTATCCTAGGTGTATCTACACCATCCTTAACCTTGTCTTGGATTGGATCCCTCTCTTTATCTTTACGATAATAGCACTCTTGACTAACTATTATTCTCTTCCAACCCTGAAGCTATTAGAGTATTTGATCCCTCACTTACAGTAAGTAGGTCTAAGATTTTGGCAAGCCTGAGGTATCCTAGGTGTATCTACACCATCCTTAACCTTGTCTTGGATTGGATCCCTCTCTTTATCTTTACGATAATAGCACTCTTGACTAACTATTATTCTCTTCCAACCTTGAAGCTATTAGAGTATTTGATCCCTCAGTTACAGTAAGTAGGTCTAAGATTGTGGCAAGCCTGAGGTATCCTAGGTGTATCTACACCATCCTTTACCTTGTCTTGGATTGGATCCCTCTCTTTATCTTTACGATAATAGCACTCTTGACTAATTATTATTCTCTTCCAACCTTGAAGCTATTAGAGTATTTGGTCCCTCACTTACAGTAACCAGGTCTAAGATTTTGGCAAGCCTGAGGTATCCTAGGTGTATCTACACCATCCTTAACCTTGTCTTGGATTGGATCCCTCTCTTTATCTTTACGATAATAGCACTCTTGACTAACTATTATTCTCTTCCAACCTTGAAGCTATTAGAGTATTTGATCCCTCAGTTACAGTAAGTAGGTCTAAGATTGTGGCAAGCCTGAGGTATCCTAGGTGTATCTACACCATCCTTAACCTTGTCTTGGATTGGATCCCTCTCTTTATCTTTACGATAATAGCACTCTTGACTAACTATTATTCTCTTCCAACCTTGAAGCTATTAGAGTATTTGATCCCTCACTTACAGTAAGTAGGTCTAAGATTGTGGCAAGCCTGAGGTATCATAGCTGTATCTACATCATCCTTTACCTTGTCTTGGATTGGATCCCTCTCTTTATCTTTACGATAATAGCACTCTTGACTAACTATTATTCTCTTCCAACCTTGAAGCTATTAGAGTATTTGATCCCTCACTTACAGTAAGTAGGTCTAAGATTGTGGCAAGCCTGAGGTATCATAGCTGTATCTACATCATCCTTTACCTTGTCTTGGATTGGATCCCTCTCTTTATCTTTACGATAATAGCACTCTTGACTAACTATTATTCTCTTCCAACCTTGAAGCTATTAGAGTATTCAATCCCTCACTTACAGTAAGTAGGTCTAAGATTGTGGCAAGCCTGAGGTATCATAGCTGTATCTACATCATCCTTAACCTTGTCTTGGATTGGATCCCTCTCTTTATCTTTACGATAATAGCACTCTTGACTAATTATTATTCTCTTCCAACCTTGAAGCTATTAGAGTATTCAATCCCTCACTTACAGTAAGTAGGTCTAAGATTTTGGCAAGCCTGAGGTATCCTAGGTGTATCTACACCATCCTTAACCTTGTCTTGGATTGGATCCCTCTCTTTATCTTTACGATAATAGCACTCTTGACTAACTATTATTCTCTTCCAACCTTGAAGCTATTAGAGTATTTGATCCCTCACTTACAGTAAGTAGGTCTAAGATTGTGGCAAGCCTGAGGTATCATAGCTGTATCTACATCATCCTTTACCTTGTCTTGGATTGGATCCCTCTCTTTATCTTTACGATAATAGCACTCTTGACTAAGTTTTATTCTCTTCCAACCTTGAAGCTATTAGAGTATTTGATCCCTCAGTTACAGTAAGTAGGTCTAAGATTGTGGCAAGCCTGAGGTATCCTAGGTGTATCTACACCATCCTTAACCTTGTCTTGGATTGGATCCCTCTCTTTATCTTTACGATAATAGCACTCTTGACTAAGTTTTATTCTCTTCCAACCTTGAAGCTATTAGTGTATTCAATCCCTCACTTACAGTAAGTAGGTCTAAGATTGTGGCAAGCCTGAGGTATCCTAGCTGTATCTACATCATCCTTTACCTTGTCTTGGATTGGATCCCTCTCTTTATCTTTACGATAATAGCACTCTTGACTAACTATTATTCTCTTCCAACCTTGAAGCTATTAGAGTATTTGATCCCTCACTTACAGTAAGTAGGTCTAAGATTGTGGCAAGCCTGAGGTATCATAGCTGTATCTACATCATCCTTTACCTTGTCTTGGATTGGATCCCTCTCTTTATCTTTACGATAATAGCACTCTTGACTAACTATTATTCTCTTCCAACCCTGAAGCTATTAGAGTATTCAATCCCTCACTTACAGTAAGTAGGTCTAAGATTGTGGCAAGCCTGAGGTATCCTAGCTGTATCTACACCATTCTTAACCTTGTCTTGGATTGGATCCCTCTCTTTATCTTTACGATAATAGCACTCTTGACTAAGTTTTATTCTCTTCCAACCCTGAAGCTATTAGAGTATTTGATCCCTCAGTTACAGTAAGTAGGTCTAAGATTGTGGCAAGCCTGAGGTATCATAGCTGTATCTACATCATCCTTTACCTTGTCTTGGATTGGATCCCTCTCTTTATCTTTACGATAATAGCACTCTTGACTAAGTTTTATTCTCTTCCAACCCTGAAGCTATTAGAGTATTTGATCCCTCAGTTACAGTAAGTAGGTCTAAGATTGTGGCAAGCCTGAGGTATCCTAGCTGTATCTACACCATCCTTAACCTTGTCTTGGATTGGATCCCTCTCTTTATCTTTACGATAATAGCACTCTTGACTAACTATTATTCTCTTCCAACCTTGAAGCTATTAGAGTATTTGATCCCTCAGTTACAGTAAGTAGGTCTAAGATTGTGGCAAGCCTGAGGTATCCTAGGTGTATCTACACCATCCTTTACCTTGTCTTGGATTGGATCCCTCTCTTTATCTTTACGATAATAGCACTCTTGACTAAGTTTTATTCTCTTCCAACCCTGAAGCTATTAGAGTATTTGATCCCTCACTTACAGTAACCAGGTCTAAGATTGTGGCAAGCCTGAGGTATCCTAGCTGTATCTACACCATTCTTAACCTTGTCTTGGATTGGATCCCTCTCTTTATCTTTACGATAATAGCACTCTTGACTAAGTTTTATTCTCTTCCAACCCTGAAGCTATTAGAGTATTTGATCCCTCAGTTACAGTAAGTAGGTCTAAGATTGTGGCAAGCCTGAGGTATCATAGCTGTATCTACATCATCCTTTACCTTGTCTTGGATTGGATCCCTCTCTTTATCTTTACGATAATAGCACTCTTGACTAACTATTATTCTCTTCCAACCTTGAAGCTATTAGAGTATTTGATCCCTCACTTACAGTAAGTAGGTCTAAGATTGTGGCAAGCCTGAGGTATCATAGCTGTATCTACATCATCCTTTACCTTGTCTTGGATTAGATCCCTCTCTTTATCTTTACGATAATAGCACTCTTGACTAACTATTATTCTCTTCCAACCTTGAAGCTATTAGAGTATTCAATCCCTCACTTACAGTAAGTAGGTCTAAGATTGTGGCAAGCCTGAGGTATCATAGCTGTATCTACATCATCCTTAACCTTGTCTTGGATTGGATCCCTCTCTTTATCTTTACGATAATAGCACTCTTGACTAACTATTATTCTCTTCCAACCTTGAAGCTATTAGAGTATTTGATCCCTCACTTACAGTAAGTAGGTCTAAGATTGTGGCAAGCCTGAGGTATCATAGCTGTATCTACATCATCCTTTACCTTGTCTTGGATTGGATCCCTCTCTTTATCTTTACGATAATAGCACTCTTGACTAAGTTTTATTCTCTTCCAACCTTGAAGCTATTAGAGTATTTGATCCCTCAGTTACAGTAAGTAGGTCTAAGATTGTGGCAAGCCTGAGGTATCCTAGGTGTATCTACACCATCCTTAACCTTGTCTTGGATTGGATCCCTCTCTTTATCTTTACGATAATAGCACTCTTGACTAAGTTTTATTCTCTTCCAACCTTGAAGCTATTAGTGTATTCAATCCCTCACTTACAGTAAGTAGGTCTAAGATTGTGGCAAGCCTGAGGTATCCTAGCTGTATCTACATCATCCTTTACCTTGTCTTGGATTGGATCCCTCTCTTTATCTTTACGATAATAGCACTCTTGACTAACTATTATTCTCTTCCAACCTTGAAGCTATTAGAGTATTTGATCCCTCACTTACAGTAAGTAGGTCTAAGATTGTGGCAAGCCTGAGGTATCATAGCTGTATCTACATCATCCTTTACCTTGTCTTGGATTGGATCCCTCTCTTTATCTTTACGATAATAGCACTCTTGACTAACTATTATTCTCTTCCAACCCTGAAGCTATTAGAGTATTCAATCCCTCACTTACAGTAAGTAGGTCTAAGATTGTGGCAAGCCTGAGGTATCCTAGCTGTATCTACACCATTCTTAACCTTGTCTTGGATTGGATCCCTCTCTTTATCTTTACGATAATAGCACTCTTGACTAAGTTTTATTCTCTTCCAACCCTGAAGCTATTAGAGTATTTGATCCCTCAGTTACAGTAAGTAGGTCTAAGATTGTGGCAAGCCTGAGGTATCCTAGCTGTATCTACACCATCCTTAACCTTGTCTTGGATTGGATCCCTCTCTTTATCTTTACGATAATAGCACTCTTGACTAACTATTATTCTCTTCCAACCTTGAAGCTATTAGAGTATTTGATCCCTCAGTTACAGTAAGTAGGTCTAAGATTGTGGCAAGCCTGAGGTATCCTAGGTGTATCTACACCATCCTTTACCTTGTCTTGGATTGGATCCCTCTCTTTATCTTTACGATAATAGCACTCTTGACTAAGTTTTATTCTCTTCCAACCCTGAAGCTATTAGAGTATTTGATCCCTCACTTACAGTAACCAGGTCTAAGATTGTGGCAAGCCTGAGGTATCCTAGCTGTATCTACACCATTCTTAACCTTGTCTTGGATTGGATCCCTCTCTTTATCTTTACGATAATAGCACTCTTGACTAAGTTTTATTCTCTTCCAACCCTGAAGCTATTAGAGTATTTGATCCCTCAGTTACAGTAAGTAGGTCTAAGATTGTGGCAAGCCTGAGGTATCATAGCTGTATCTACATCATCCTTTACCTTGTCTTGGATTGGATCCCTCTCTTTATCTTTACGATAATAGCACTCTTGACTAAGTTTTATTCTCTTCCAACCCTGAAGCTATTAGAGTATTTGATCCCTCACTTACAGTAACCAGGTCTAAGATTGTGGCAAGCCTGAGGTATCCTAGCTGTATCTACACCATTCTTAACCTTGTCTTGGATTGGATCCCTCTCTTTATCTTTACGATAATAGCACTCTTGACTAATTATTATTCTCTTCCAACCTTGAAGCTATTAGAGTATTTGATCCCTCAGTTACAGTAAGTAGGTCTAAGATTGTGGCAAGCCTGAGGTATCCTAGCTGTATCTACATCATCCTTTACCTTGTCTTGGATTGGATCCCTCTCTTTATCTTTACGATAATAGCACTCTTGACTAACTATTATTCTCTTCCAACCCTGAAGCTATTAGAGTATTTGATCCCTCACTTACAGTAAGTAGGTCTAAGATTGTGGCAAGCCTGAGGTATCCTAGCTGTATCTACATCATCCTTAACCTTGTCTTGGATTGGATCCCTCTCTTTATCTTTACGATAATAGCACTCTTGACTAAGTTTTATTCTCTTCCAACCCTGAAGCTATTAGAGTATTTGATCCCTCAGTTACAGTAAGTAGGTCTAAGATTGTGGCAAGCCTGAGGTATCCTAGCTGTATCTACATCATCCTTTACCTTGTCTTGGATTGGATCCCTCTCTTTATCTTTACGATAATAGCACTCTTGACTAAGTTTTATTCTCTTCCAACCCTGAAGCTATTAGAGTATTTGATCCCTCACTTACAGTAAGTAGGTCTAAGATTGTGGCAAGCCTGAGGTATCCTAGCTGTATCTACATCATCCTTTACCTTGTCTTGGATTGGATCCCTCTCTTTATCTTTACGATAATAGCACTCTTGACTAAGTTTTATTCTCTTCCAACCCTGAAGCTATTAGAGTATTTGATCCCTCAGTTACAGTAAGTAGGTCTAAGATTGTGGCAAGCCTGAGGTATCCTAGGTGTATCTACACCATTCTTAACCTTGTCTGGGATTAGATCCCTCTCCTTCATCTTTCCTATCAGATCTCTCTTGAACAACTTTTGTTCTCTTTTGATCCTGATTTTTTCTTTTCTTCGGTTGACTTCAAGACACAAGTTCATGGGCGCCATCATGGTACCTACCCAGCCTCATCATATAATGTAATAACAAGCGGATCCTCTAAATGTAATTGTCTAAAAGTTGGTTTCTAGAGCCTTGTCGGAAACGTTAAATTGTCTAGGTAGGTAGATCAAGAGGTGTTATCCAGTAGAGTAAATTTGTTTAAAACAGTTTACACAAGTTTTTTGAACCTTGTAATTGTATATATCTCGTGCCCTCGTCTCGACTCTACCGTCTCTTAATCTCTTAACGTCACATTTCCTGGCTAATCAGGATTCTAAATTACATTTTTTACAATAACAATTACATTTTTAATTGATCTAGTGTGTTATTTGTTGAATAACACACGAGTTATTAAAACGGTTTAAATGGCATTTTGACATTTATAATTCGATTTTATTTTATTTTTTAATAGAGTTCTATATGAGCAGTCTATACCGAATTTCATGTTCCTGTTGTACAGACGACAACGGACGGACGACTTCAGTTTCCCGACGACATGACACGTGGAGTCAATACACTCAGGTCAATATTTATTGAGATTAAAATACTTACCCTTACACTTCGTATAGTGGGGTAGTAAAAAGACAAATAATACGTAGATATAAACTCTTATTTTATAATTAAAACATAAATTTCGCAGCCACTAGTAACAGACTGGAGTAGTTTTAAGTTTATACGGAAGAGTCGCCAAGCGTGAAGAAAATGCCAAGCGAACACTAACGACCTATTGTCAGGTGTTGTTGTCCTTCTAATGGTTTAATGAGAGAATTTTCAACATATCTTTGAAAAATCGTCTCCAACCTGGTTTCTCGCCACATTAACTGAAGAAATTACCTGAGTCCATTCCATTGTTCGTATTTCCCCAATTGCATACCATTTGTTGTTTTCTTTTCCTCTCTGACAAAGGCTCTTTCTTTTGTACCTGAGTAATTTGTAAGGAAGACACCAATCATAGTGAACATTTAAAGTGACGCTGTGTCCTGTTTTAAGGATTTAAAAAAAAGAATTTAATTTCTTTAACTTTCAATCACTTTTTCTTATTATGTTTTGGGAACTGTGTTATAAGTTCTTAATTAAGGTATAAGCTCTTTCTCTTTTCAAGTTGCCTAAAACCCAACAACTTCTAGGAAATAAGTTGAAGGGCACCATCACGGTACTTACCTAGTCCCATCGCATAAAGTAATAGATTTTGTCCTTGAAGTTTAAATTGGCGATAACCTTTAAATCACCATCGCCTGATCTAAAACGAAGAAAGTAGGCCTAATATAAAAAGAAACCCCAGCCCTCGAATACTCTAACAGCGCCAGTGTCGAAAGAGAACAAGCGTTGCTCAAGTGGGACCTGATAGGAGAGGTAAAGAAAGATTTGTTGGGTCCTTCGGGATTGCCGAGCCCGAACTCACAAAATGAGTCTAGGGGACAATGTAATACAAGCAGATCCTCTAAATATATTGCCCAAAGTTGATATTTTATTCCTTGTAGGATATTATCTTGGTAGATCATGGAGTCTTATTAAGTAGTGTAAGTTTGTTAATAAAGTAGTTCTGAACATCGTAATAGTGTATGTCATTACTATCTTGACATCGGCTGGACCATAGCGGACTAAGTAGATTAGTATTAATTAAAAATGATCCACTCCCTACATTTTCGTATCACATTTTCATTGGAGGTCAGGATTGGAATAGTTATTTGTGCAACTAGTGAGCAAAGTGGCACTTTTTTAAACGAGAGAAAAATGTTGACGTACGAGGCTTGCCGAGTGCGTCAATTTTATCGAGTTTAAAAAAGACACTTTGCTCACGAATTGCACATTATACTTTGTCTACAGTTGTTATTTTGGCAATAAAAACAGTTCATACTGGCGGTCGTACTTTTTCCTTGATTTGACAGGAAGGAGATTTAGTACAACGTTGTTAGCTTTTCCGCTAATTTAGGCGGGGTATTTGACAGGTTTTCATCCTCTGAACTGTTCATATTTTAAAACTAACTACACAAAATATAGCAGTAGTGCTAAACAATACATCAACACTGAGTAGAAGTTCTCACGTCAAAACTGAGGTTATTTACGAATATTACAAATAACTTAGGCGTATTGTTGAGGAAACGGGATTGCCAACTTCAAAACTCGGCAAACGAAAAATACTCTCCGTGTACATACATTGTCAATCATCTTTATGAATAATTACTTCCCTTTTAAACTTTAAAACGTTGTTTTGTTGTTTATTTATGTTATTTTACATGTAAAAAATAATCTAACCTACATACGGGACATTTCCTGTATATTATAAATCAATTCAAATAAACTTAACCTAAATTTCGTTTTGTTCGGTTGCCATTCGGAGTGGGCAAAGTAGTGTGCAAAGTAGTGGGCAAAGTGAAACTGTTCAGAAATCAGCTGTTTTGCAAACTAATTTAAATGAACAAAATTCCACTTTGTCAACAAGTGTAGACAAAATAGCCTACATTTTTTACTGGCCTATAACATCGGCGTAGAGCCGTGGGGTTGGTACCATTACATGCAAAAACGAAATATCTTAATTTGTATATAATTTAATGTTGTGAGTTAAATAACACGCGACATATAAAACAAAAATTGTTTAAAATGGCCGCCACTTTGACAAATTTAATTGGATTTTGCAATAGAGCACAGTGTAGTTCTCTATACCAAATTTAATAATCTTGTCTTAATTTTCATGGGCGCTATCGTCCCTACGTACAATGACGAGGGACGGACGGCACGTCGAAAACCACTTTATCGTTTTCTTGAGGTCATGAAACGTAAAAATTATTGTAGGATTTTTTGCGACTCCAAACTTATCTTCTAAGTCGTATACTGCCGTAATACTATTTTGATTTATTGTTTCTAAAATAGGAGTTCTAGTACTTGAGACAAACTTACTAAATTTTACTGTTTTAAGAAAATTTTCAAAGTTCATGTCTCTAATATAAGATGAACTTTACAAAAACAGTTATAGGCTACTCCCCCCCAAAATAATTTATTTCGATTGAAAATGTTAATGTGCAATTATTAAATAATATTCTTATTTTTCTAAAGGAATTTTGAATATGTTGAGTTTATCATTATATGATTTTCAGGGAATGTATGATGAGTAATTAATGTATATATATTTTTATTCATTTTGCTTGTGAACTGTAGACTGAGTGCGTGCGTATGAGTTTAAAATTACGGAACATGGATTTTATAAATCTGATGATATTGAACAATTTCTTTGTTATATGTTTTTTGCTAAAGTGTTTAAATTGCTTCTTTGTAAGTATTTATACTCAATATTTGCACCTCATCATCATGATTTTCTTCCCTGGAGATCTGCGGTTACTAATTTATTGGAGTTGTCATATGATATTTTTATACTGATTATTCCAAAGCATTTAACAAAGTTAATCACTACATTCTGCTGGAGAAACTTGCTAATCTTGGATTTTTAAAACATATTGTAACTTTGCTTTCATCTAGTTAAGAAATCGATCACAATATATTAGAGTTTCTAACACGACTTCTCTGAGTTTTGTAAATTATTCATTGTTCCGCAGAGTAGTCTACTAATTTGGATCCATTATAATTCATTTGTTTAATAAACTCCCATCAAGGGTTACTAAATGTCTCTTGTATGGTGATGATTTAACAGTGTACAAATCAATGTGTACTAAAGAGGATGTAATTTTTTGATCTCAAAATATTACTGTTTCTAACACGAGATCTAAGCATTTTATTCGGCATACCGCATGGTTCTAATTTGCGTACATTATTATTCATATTACTAATGACCTTCCAACTAGTGTTATTAGTTCCAAATCTCTTGAATGCTGATGTTTTAAGATGTAAAAATCAATTTGTACTAAAGAGGATATACTTTTTTGATCTCAAAATATTACTGTTTCTAACACGAGATCTAAGCATTTTATTCGGCATACCGCATGGTTCTAATTTGCGTCCATTATTATTCATATTACTAATGACCTTCCAACTAGTGTTATTAGTTCCAAATCTCTTGAATGCTGATGTTTTAAGATGTAAAAATCAATTTGTACTAAAGAGGATATACTTTTTTGATCTCAAAATATAACTGTTTCTAACACGAGTTCCAAGCATTTTATTCGGCATACCGCATGGTTCTAATTTGAGTCCATTATTATTAATTTTATAACTAAAGTTATTAGTTCCAAATGTCTCTTATATGCTGATGATTTAAAGATGTACATATCAATTCTTATCTAAAGAGGACGCAATATAGCCTATCACAGTCTCCGCAGGGTAAATTATTCGATCTATCGCAGGGTTCTAATTTGAGTCCATAATTATTTATAATATTATTGACCTACCAACTAGGGTTACTAGTATATTCGTCCTTAAGAGGTCTCATTTTCCCGATCTCAATAAATTATAGTTTCTAACACGAGTTCTAAGAGTTTTGGGAATTATTCGGTGTTCAGCTTGGATGCATTATAATTAATTTGTTTAAAAAACCTTCCATCTAGGGTTATTAATGTCTCTTGTATGTTGATGATTTAAATATGTACAAATCTATTCGTCCTTAAGAGGTCTCATTTTCTCGATCTCAATATATTAGAGTTTCTAACACGAGTTCTAAGCGTTTTGGGAATTATTCGGTGTTCAGCTTGGATGCATTATAATTAATTTGTTTAAAAAACCTTCCATCTAGGGTTATTAATGTCTCTTGTATGTTGATGATTTAAATATGTACAAATCTATTCGTCCTTAAGAGGTCTCATTTTCTCGATCTCAATATATTAGAGTTTGTAACACGAGTTCTAAGAGTTTTGGGAATTATTTGGTGTTCAGCTTGGATGCATTATAATTCATTTGTTTAAAAAACCTTCCATCTAGGGTTATTAATATCTCTTGTATGCTGATGATTTTATATAAGTACAAATCTATTCATCCTTAAGAGGTCTCATTTTCTCGATCTCAATATATTATAGTTTCTAACACGAGTTCTAAGAGTTTTGGGAATTATTTGGTGTTCAGCTTGGATGCATTATAATTCATTTGTTTAAAAAACCTTCCATCTAGGGTTATTAATATCTCTTGTATGCTGATGATTTAAATATGTACAAATCTATTCGTCCTTAAGAGGTCTCATTTTCTCGATCTCAATATATTAGAGTTTCTAACACGAGTTCTAAGAGTTTTGGGAATTATTTGGTGTTCAGCTTGGATGCATTATAATTCATTTGTTTAAAAAACCTTCCATCTAGGGTTATTAATATCTCTTGTATGCTGATGATTTAAATATGTACAAATCTATTCGTCCTTAAGAGGTCTCATTTTCTCGATCTCAATATATTAGAGTTTCTAACACGAGTTCTAAGAGTTTTGGGAATTATTCGGTGTTCAGCTTGGATGCATTATAATTCATTTGTTTAAAAAACCTTCCATCTAGGGTTATTAATGTCTCTTGTATGTTCAAGAGGAATTAATTTTTTGATCTCAAAATATTACAATTTCTAATGCGTGTACTAATCGTTTTGTAAATTAGTCGGTGTTCGTAGGGTTCTAATTTGGAACCATTATTATTCAAAATAATAAACCTTCTATATATGATTATTAGTAATCAATTCGTACCGAAGGGATCGCAATTTTTTTATCTCAATATGTTATTATTTCTAACACGAGTTCTAAGCGTTTTGTAAATTATCGATTTACCGCAGAACTCTAATTTGTGCCAACTATTAATCATATTATTAATGACTTTCCAACTAGGGTTACTAGTTGCAAATATCACTTGTATGTTGATGATTTAAAGTGTACATATCAATTCCTACTAGAAAGGACGTAATTAAACGAACTTAATATATTACAGTTTCTAACACGTTGTGTAAATCTTAGATGTAAAGTCTAGTTGGAGCTCATTATTAATATGAATAATATTGAACCGAAATTAAAATCCTGCAGTACATCGTTACCATACGCTTAGAATACGTGTTAGAAACTGTATTAATAGGGATCAAAAATTTCATCATCCTCACTACAAATTTATTGTACATGATTTAATTGTAATCAAACAAGAGACATGTGGAAATAAACCCTAGATGGAATGTTATAATAAAATTAATAATAATGGACACAAATTAGAACTATGCAAAACGCCAACTCATGTTAATAACTATACGATATTGATATCGAGAAATTGCGTCCTCTTTAGAACGTTTTCATTAGTAGATCTTTAAATCATCAACATACAAGAGGCATTTGGAACTATTAACCCTAGTCACAAGGTCATTAAGACTATGAATACTATTGTACACAAATGGCGTCCTCTTTTATTACGAATTATTTTGTACACCTTTAAATCAACAGTACATAAGAGACAATTGAAACTAATAACCCAAGTTGAACGTAATTAATAATAGTCTATGAATAAAAATGGACCCAAATTAGAACCCTGCGGTAAATCGATAATTATTTATAAAATGCAATGAACTCGTGTTAGAAACTAAAATATATTGAGATCGAGAAATTGAGTCCTCTTTAGTACGTTTTAATTTGTACGTCTTTAAATCATCAGCATATGAGAAATATTTGAACAAATAACCCTAGTTGGAAGTTCATTAATAATATGACTAATAATGGACCGAAATTAGAAACTAGCGAGTTTCTAATTTGGTCCGTTTTTTTAATATTTTTATTATTAATGACCTTCCAACTAAGGTTATTAGTTCCAAATGTCACTTGTATGCAGATAATTTAAAGATGTATAAATCAATTGTTACCGAAAAATGGATGCATATTCTTGATCTGTATATATTACAGTTTCTAAAACGAGTTCTAAGCTTTTTTAAAATTATTCAGTGTTCCCTAGTGTTTTAATTTGGCTCCATTAATATTCATTGTATTACTAACTACTATAATTACCTTCCAACTATGATTATTATTTCCAAATGTCTCTTATATGCTGATAATTTAAAGATGTATAAATCAATTGTTACCAAAAAGTGGATGCATATTCTTGATCTATACATATTACAGTTTCTAAAACGTGTTCTAAGCTTTTTTAAAAAAATATTCAATGTTCTATTTTGGCTCCATTATTATTCATTGAATTACTAACCTTCCACCTATGATTATTAGTTCCAAATATCTCTTATATACTGATGATTTAAAGATGTACAAATCAATTCATACTAAAGTGGACGCAATTTTTTTATCTAAATATATTACAGTTTGTAAAACGAGTTCTTAGTAAGTGTTTTGTAAATTAGCTATGTACCGGGGGATTCTAATTAGATTCTAATTTGGGTCTATTATTATTAAAATTATTTATGACCTTCCAACTAAGGGTTATTAGTTCCAAATGTCTTGTGTATGCTGATTATTTAAAGGTGTACTAATGAATTCGTGCTAAAAACCGGGAATATCAGGATCTAATTATATTATTGTTTCTAATATGAGTTTTAAGCGTTTTGTAAATTAACGATGTTCCACAGGGTGCTAATTTGGGTCCATTATTATTTGTTTTAATAATAACTTTCCAACTATGGTTACTAGGTCCAAATGTCCTTATGTTTATGATGTAAAGATGTAATAAAAAGGACTCAATTTGTAGATCTAATTATATTACAGTTTCCAACACAACTTCTAAACGTTTTGCAAATTAAAACATTGTAAGCCAGGGTTCTATTTTAGGTCCATTATTATTTATATTTATTATTAGGCCTAATATTTATTTATCAAGGGAATATTAATTTTAAAAGTTTCTTGTATGATCATGATTTAAAGGTGTGCAATTCAATTTATACTGAAGAAGATGCAATTTTTGATCTCATTAAATATATAACAGTTTCCAAATTATTCGGTGTTCTGCATGGTCCCAATTTATGTCAATTATTATTCATATTATTAATGACCTTCCAGCTAGGGTTATTAGATCATTATGTGTCTTTTATGCTGTCGTTTTGAAGATGCACAAATCAATTTGTACTAAAGAGGAGATCAATTATTTTATCTCAATGTATTACAGTTTCTAACACGAAATCCAAGAGTTTCGTAAATTATTCGGTATCGTAGGGTTCTAATTTCTTATTTTCCAAGTGTCTCTTTTGTGATGATGATTTAATGATGCACGAATCAATTTGTAGCCTACTGAAGAGGAGGCAATTTTTTGATCTCAATGTATTACACTTTCTAACGAGATTTTTAAGAGTTTCGTAAATTATATGGTGTTCCGCATGGTTCAAATTTGAGTCCACTATTAATGACCTTCCAAATAGTGTTATTAGATACAAATTTTCTCTTGTATGATTATGTTGTAAAGATGTACAAACCTATTTGTACAAAAGGGGATGCAGTTTTGATCTCAATATTCTAACACGAGTTCTATGCGTTTTGTAAATTAACGATGTATGCAGGGTTCTAATTTAGGTTCGTTATTATTCATATTATTACTGACCTTCCAACTAGGGCTATTAGTTCCAAATTTGTCTTGTATACTGATGTTTTAAATATATACTAATCAATTCGTACTAGGGAGGATGGGATTATTCATCTTAATATATTAAAGTGTCTAACACGAGTTCTAAGGGTCTCGCAAATTATTCGGTGTACCGCAGGGTTCTAGTTTGGGTCCATTATTATTATACATGACCTTTCAACTAAACTAGGGTTAGTCTATTAGTTAAATGTCTCTTGTATTTTAATGATTTAAAGATGTACAAATCAATTCGTAATAAAAAGAACACAACTTCTCGGTCTAACTATAATACAGTTTCTAATACAAGTTCTAAGCGTTTTGTAATTTATCCAAGTACAGCAGAGATCTAATTGGGGTCCATTATTATTCTTATTTATTATTATTTATTAATTCTTTTTGAATACGACACAATTTCTAGATCTCAATATATTTCAGTTTCTAAAACGAGTTGTAAGTGTTTCGTAAATTAACGATGCACGGCAGGGTTCTAATTTGGGTCTATTATTATTTTATTATGAACTACCAACTAGGGATATTAGTTCCAATTGTCTCTTGTATGGTGATGATATAAAGATGTACAAATCAATTTATGCTGAAGAAGATGCAATTTATTATCACAATATAGAATATTTTCCTCCACAACTTCTTAGCGTTTTGTAAATTTTTCGGTGTTCAGCATGTTTCTAAATTACGTCAAATAATATATTTATATTATTAATGACTTTCCAGCTAGTGTTATTATTTCCAATTGTTCCTTATATGTTGATGATTTAAAAATGTACAAATCAATTCCTATTAAGGACAATGCATTTTCTCGATATCCTATATATTACAGTTTCTAACACGAGTTCTAAGAGTTTTGTAAATTATTTTATGTTCCTCAGGGTTCTAATTTGGGTTCATTATTATTCATAGTCATAACCTTCCAATTAGGTTTACTAGTTCTAAATGTCTCTTGTATGTTGATGATATAAACATGTACAAACCAACTGTCATGAAAGTCAAAATGACGTAAAAAAGTGACTCTGCGGCTAAACTGTTAAACTTTTTATGAAAAAGAATAGAAAAAAAACACAAGGAATGAAAAAGTTTTCAAATTATATTTTCTATCCGAAATCATCATAAAATATAAGGATTTCTATAATAAATTTCCAAATTGGGCGCCATATTGAAAAATGGAGGACAAATCATGAAAATTTGAATACACCAAAATGTCACGTAAAAGTAAGAAAGATACATTAGAAATAAGCTGACAGATATATTGTTAAAAATTGCACTTTAGGTATATTTGGTATATTGTATTGGGTCACTTTAGGTGAGACACTCTGTATATAACTTAAAATTTCTTGATTTACAAACTTTCCCAATATTTATAGACTTCAAATATCGTTTACAAGCCTTGTTTAACTTCAAATGTTACTATTATTCTCGGATGAGGTCTTCAGACCTCCATCCTCTCGCCTTGGACAAAGTTTTGATGAACAAACCAATCGAAATAATTCGTCTCCATCCTGGTATTGTACAACTTAGTTCTAATTTTTCAAAAGAAGAAAGAAACAGAAATCTGTTGACAAGACAAACAGTACTAATTACGTCTTCCTTGACATCTGTCATCGTCTTGTTACTGTATTGTTCCACTTCTTGGACACACGTCACTAGACCGGTTTCATCGATTCATTATTTTAGTTTCAGTTCAAGTCATATTTAGTGACACCACAAATGAAATGTTTGTTTGTTTGTTTGTTATAATAAATCAAGTGATTGATTTTGTTTGCCAGGTGCTGTGAGCCGTGTAGTCGTTGACAACACCGGCAGCAGTCGGTTCATTCGGTCTAGTTATGGCGGCACCAAAAATGGAAGGGGGGGGGGAATTGTACAATATATGACTTAAGGGGAGGGTACCCTGAAAATTCTAAAATCCTATTTATGTTATTATATATTGTTTACTACTTTTTTTTATGTACATATAACCTATTTCATGAAATATAACCGGTTTTTGGCCTTATTTTCACGTCCCTCCCCCCACCCCCCTTTTAAGAAATTTTGTAAAGGTTTACGGTAAACGCTAAGGCTCCTAAGCTATAGCTTGTAGACACATTTTTGAAGTGTTATTTTGAAGTATATGATATAGGCTCCAACTTTATGTATTCATAAGAAAATATCTCTTCTGTGGAGTTTTCTGAATAAGTTTAAATTTTGAAAAATTATTTAAAAAATTTTTGTTACGATTAAAAATTTTTTTTTCACCAACTACTAAAGATATTTGTAAATCCATACATAAATTTGTCACTGTATATGTTTAGAACAATCATGCAAAGTTTCATTGTTGTATCTGCAATACTTTCTTAGTTTTAGCATTTTTTATTCTTAAAAACATGAAAATTTCAACTGTCGGAAATCGCGAGTTTTCTAAAAAAGAAGCATTTTTATGGATTTTTGAACAAAATATGTACTTTACTGATTTATATGATTTGTTTTTTTCTTAAAAAATAACTTTTTTGGTAAAATAAAAACTATTTTGGTCTAAAATACTTATTTATTAGTTATTTAGAAGCATAAATCATAACTTTACCTATGTATAAACCATTGCCATAATCGATGTAGGCTCCTCAACAACTCACACATTTCAAAAGTCTCCTGCACCATACGTTGTGCCTTCTAGATTTATTCTTCTTTCTTCTTCTCTTAGAACCTAACCTAACCTAACCAAAACTACCACTTATAACCACTAACAAACATATAAGGTTAGGTTTCACTCACAACAACAAACATTTGCAGATGACACAAAGGTTTCACTGTTTGTTACTTATTCAAACAGCTGTTTTTGCTGACATCCAGCTGACAGTTTGCAGCAAATATCAAAGACAACAAAACAAAAACACCAAAATACAAAAATCATCTAAGCTATAATTTATAATCTACATTACTATAAAAAAAAACACAGTTTTGATAAAAACACGACGAAAAGCTGACCAAAATTCGTGTGTAAGCATTATTTCAAAAATTATTATTATATATAAATATATTAATTTTTGCAAAAAAAATATACTTTTCGATTCAGAAAGACCTGACAAATAATTAGGGACTAAAAAATAATATTCCATATTTTGGCAGTTTTTGACCAATTTTCAGGGTACCCTCCCCTTAAACAGGATGAGAAGTTAGCATTATAACATGCTAGTAAAAAATATTCGGATAGGGCTACACAAATCGGCAAAAATGGTCTTGTTGCTAAAAGGCGAAAATCTCTTTTATTTTTTCTTCTTGTTTAAAGGTCAAATATCTCTCGGTCAACATTGTCTTGTAAAATTAAATGGAAGAAACGAAAGTAAATTAAATATCTCTAGTCCTTAATTCTTGATAGTGCCAGTGTCGAAAGAAAACAATATTTTGTCTCAAGAGGTCTAACACCCAAGATTAGGTTAAAACTAAAATATATTGGAATTTAGCCGATTTTTAATAACAATAACGAAATCTATGCAGCTAATTTCAATTAGATAAATTTAGTCTTTGTAAAGAAAGTAAAGGAATATCACACCAAAGTTAACGGTTATCGAAATATTCAACATTCAAAATTTTTAACGGCAGACATTTTGAAAATATACGAAATAAATTCTTTGTTTTTTGTAAAACGTGTAAAACGTTAAGCGTATACCAAATCTGAACTCAGTATCCTTTCTATTTCCAAAGTTATAATTTTTTGATGTAAAATACAAATTGGCGGATAAACGGAAAACTAAGCAAGATAGGAATATATAAATAAATATTGAGCTGACTTGTGAGATAATATTAGATTTAAAAAACTCGAACACAAGATCTCACAAAAATTACGTTTTTTTAATCAAACGCGTTTCAACGACAAAGTCGCTATCCTCAGTGATACATGAGCTACAATAACAAAACTATAACAGGATGGCGACTTTGTTGAAACGCGTTTGATTAAATAAACATAATTTTTGTGAGATCTTGTGTTCGAGGTTTTTTTAAAATCTATAGGCTATGTGGTATGTCATTTTTTGTATATTTTTTCCTACTCAATCAGTTCCTGAATTTTAGCCTAGTAATTTTTTTACACTCTGTATATGTATAAGATAAATTGTGTTTATCTTTAGTTTTAGGACATGGCAAATTCTATTTTATACAAAATAGTGCCTCTATAATTGGGTTTATGATCTTTTCTTTGGGCTTCTTTTGAAACTAGCCTATAATATATTAAAGAGCCATGGAAAATATCATTGTATATATGTTGCCATTAATATCAATATTAAAGTGATACTAATATTTGGGTTGTAATTCAATTTATAGGTGTTAAGGAGGTATTATATTGTATCTACTCTTAGCGGTTGTATCTCCGAGTGGCCAGTGTTCTGAGCACCGCATCTCCAGTTGACAAGGGTCAAAAGGGTTTGACAAGTTTAGAGGTTATCCGCTGAGCTGCAGATTTTACTGCTACATTCTTTCGCTCCCTGCACTCTTATACATATTACCAATGACTACATAAATACTATAAGACACGACATGGCCATGTTAAATATTCTACGCTTATTCTTGAGTTGACCAATACCCGCTAGGGTGTGGAGCTGTCGCTCTTTGCTAGAGAATCTGAAGTTGATGTGACTGGCGCTAGGTGGCTCTACGGTCAAACAATGTTTCAGTTGCGCACTGATGCCACATATGGGACCAGAGATGCGAGGGAAGGTCGAGAATCGCTTATCTCAGCGCACGAACTGACAACACTGACTATGCTGTGTCAACAGTTGTACAGTCTCAACTAAGTGGGATGCGTACAGTCAAGCACCTGCTGCTAGCGCTTTCTGATAGCTGTGTGTCAAACTTGTGACGAACAGCACCCGTAAAGCGTAGACTATTTCCCTATCCTATGTCGTGTCTTATAGTATTTATGTAGTCATTGATATTACTAACTGACACACTCTGCTTCAAGGTTTATTACGTTTGTAAATAACCTTAAGCAAACGCCTGTAAAGGCCAATATTCTTAGGAAAATGGTGATTTTAATATACGATAAAACATGTTCCAATAAATATTTTCGGAAATAGCGTAAAAACATACCAGTTTTAAACTTTGATTTGTAATTTTTTTAACTCTTCAAAGTAAATTTGAGAAATTAAAGTAAGGTGACTAAAACATGTCTATTTAAAACCTGACCTATCATGGGCTCTTTTAGAAATCTCGTTTACCAGACTAATATGCAGCTCAGCAGAAAGCCCCTAGACTTGACAAACCCTTCTGACCCTTGTTAACTGAAGGTGGGATGCTCAAACCACTGGCCACTCGGCAGAAGTCACCCTCAGCCTATTTATAATAAAGTAATTTTAATGTTTAGCTTGTCACGCAAAGCAAGGATGTTTAGAAGTCTATTGTCTTCTTGAGTTACGCAAGACTTCCCCTGTTATATCTTCAATTAACTTTATTTATATGTGTTGTTATGTTTCAGGTTGTCATGCTAATTCGTATTGTCGACAAGTGTAATGTTTTGAAAGAAGTCTTTAGCTACATTTTTAATTATATTTTTTTATATTAAAGTTTGTCTCGTCACGCAAAGTTAAGGTGTTTAGAAGTGTATTGTCTTCTTGAGTTATGTAAGACATCTCCAGTTGTATCTTCAATTAACATATTTATTTAAAAATGTATTTATGTTTTAGTTGTCACGCAAAGTTTTCATGACGATAAATGCATTGTCTTTTTGAGTTATGAGGAACGTCTTCAGTTATATCTTAACTTAACCTAAGAAAATTAAACTGATATTAATGAGGTGTCGAGAAGTTTATTGTCATGTTGAGTCTTCAATTATGACTTTAAATGTAAATAAAGTCGTAATAATGTTTGGGTTGTTCCTCGATGTAGGGGTTTAGTTAGAGGTAATACTAGTTGGACCTACATTTTATAAAATTGTTAATGGAATGCATAAGACTTAATGATTATTGGGCCTACATGAAACTGAAATGTTGTGGAGTCCCTACTTGATTATGTAGTTTAATGCTACAGGAGACTTAGACGTCTATACTTGTGACTAATGTTTAGTAAGCCAATGTAAGATAATAAAGGTTATATGACCTACATAAGTCCTAGTTGGCCCTACTTGTGACTAATGTTTAATAAGCCTACATAAGAATATACAAGTTATATGACCTAAATATATCCTAGTTGGCCCTACTTGTGACTAATATTTAGTAAACCAATTTAAGGAAAGAAAATTTATTGTGACCTACATAAGTCTTAGTTGGCCCTACTTGTGACTAATGTTTAGTAAGCCTATATAAGAATATACAAGTTATATGACCTATATAGGTCCTAGTTGGCCCTACTTGTGACTAATGTTTAGTAAGCCTATATAATAATATACAAGTTATATGACCTACATAGGTCCTAGTTGGCCCTACTTGTGACTAATGTTTAGTAAGCCTATATAAGAATATACAAGTTATATGACCTACATAGGTCCTAGTTGGCCCTACTTGTGACTAATGTTTAATAAGCCTACATAAGAATATACAAGTTATATGACCTAAATATATCCTAGTTGGCCCTACTTGTGACTAATATTTAGTAAACCAATTTAAGGAAAGAAAATTTATTGTGACCTACATAAGTCTTAGTTGGCCCTACTTGTGACTAATGTTTAGTAAGCCTATATAAGAATATACAAGTTATATGACCTATATAGGTCCTAGTTGGCCCTACTTGTGACTAATGTTTAGTAAGCCTATATAATAATATACAAGTTATATGACCTACATAGGTCCTAGTTGGCCCTACTTGTGACTAATGTTTAGTAAGCCTATATAAGAATATACAAGTTATATGACCTACATAGGTCCTAGTTGGCCCTACTTGTGACTAATGTTTAGTAAGCCTATATAATAATATACAAGTTATATGACCTACATAGGTCCTAGTTGGCCCTACTTGTGACTAATGTTTAGTAAGCCTATATAAGAATATACAAGTTATATGACCTACATAGGTCCTAGTTGGCCCTACTTGTGACTAATGTTTAGTAAGCCTATATAATAATATACAAGTTATATGACCTACATAGGTCCTAGTTGGCCCTACTTGTGACTAATGTTTAGTAAGCCTATATAATAATATACAAGTTATATGACCTACATAGGTCCTAGTTGGCCCTACTTGTGACTAATGTTTAGTAAGCCTATATAATAATATACAAGTTATATGACCTACATAGGTCCTAGTTGGCCCTACTTGTGACTAATGTTTAGTAAGCCTATATAAGAATATACAAGTTATATGACCTACATAGGTCCTAGTTGGCCCTACTTGTGACTAATATTTAGTAAGCCTATAAAAGAATATACAAGTTATATGACCTACATAGGTCTTAGTTGGCCCTACTTGTGACTAATGTTTAGTAAGCCTATAAAAGAATATACAAGTTATATGACCTACATAGGTCCTAGTTGGCCCTACTTGTGACTAATGTTTAGTAAGCCAATATAAGAATATACAAGTTATATGACCTACATAGGTCCTAGTTGGCCCTACTTGTGACTAATGTTTAGTAAGCCTATATAAGAATATACAAGTTATATGACCTACATAGGTCCTAGTTGGCCCTACTTGTGACTAATGTTTAGTAAGCCTATATAAGAATATACAAGTTATATGACCTACATAGGTCCTAGTTGGCCCTACTTGTGACTAATGTTTAGTAAGCCAATATAAGAATATACAAGTTATATGACCTACATAGGTCCTAGTTGGCCCTACTTGTGACTAATGTTTAGTAAGCCTATATAATAATATACAAGTTATATGACCTACATAGGTCCTAGTTGGCCCTACTTGTGACTAATGTTTAGTAAGCCTATATA
Organism: Aphrophora alni; assembly: GCA_963513935.1. NCBI lineage: Eukaryota > Metazoa > Arthropoda > Insecta > Hemiptera > Aphrophoridae > Aphrophora > Aphrophora alni. The sequence goes on from OY740765.1 coordinate 46,310,575, forward strand.
AGAATATACAAGTTATATGACCTACATAAGTCCTAGTTGACCCTACTTGTGACTAATGTTTAGTAAGCCTATAAAAGAATATACAAGTTATATGACCTACATAGGTCCTAGTTGGCCCTACTTGTGACTAATGTTTAGTAAGCCAATATAAGAATATACAAGTTATATGACCTACATAGGTCCTAGTTGGCCCTACTTGTGACTAATGTTTAGTAAGCCAATATAAGAATATACAAGTTATATGACCTACATAGGTCCTAGTTGGCCCTACTTGTGACTAATGTTTAGTAAGCCTATATAAGAATATACAAGTTATATGACCTACATAGGTCCTAGTTGGCCCTACTTGTGACTAATGTTTAGTAAGCCTATATAAGAATATACAAGTTATATGACCTACATAGGTCCTAGTTGGCCCTACTTGTGACTAATGTTTAGTAAGCCTATATAAGAATATACAAGTTATATGACCTACATAGGTCCTAGTTGGCCCTACTTGTGACTAATGTTTAGTAAGCCTATATAAGAATATACAAGTTATATGACCTACATAGGTCCTAGTTGGCCCTACTTGTGACTAATGTTTAGTAAGCCAATATAAGAATATACAAGTTATATGACCTACATAGGTCCTAGTTGGCCCTACTTGTGACTAATGTTTAGTAAGCCTATATAATAATATACAAGTTATATGACCTACATAGGTCCTAGTTGGCCCTACTTGTGACTAATGTTTAGTAAGCCTATATAAGAATATACAAGTTATATGACCTACATAAGTCCTAGTTGACCCTACTTGTGACTAATGTTTAGTAAGCCTATAAAAGAATATACAAGTTATATGACCTACATAGGTCCTAGTTGGCCCTACTTGTGACTAATGTTTAGTAAGCCAATATAAGAATATACAAGTTATATGACCTACATAGGTCCTAGTTGGCCCTACTTGTGACTAATGTTTAGTAAGCCTATATAAGAATATACAAGTTATATGACCTACATAGGTCCTAGTTGGCCCTACTTGTGACTAATGTTTAGTAAGCCTATATAAGAATATACAAGTTATATGACCTACATAGGTCCTAGTTGGCCCTACTTGTGACTAATGTTTAGTAAGCCTATATAAGAATATACAAGTTATATGACCTACATAGGTCCTAGTTGGCCCTACTTGTGACTAATGTTTAGTAAGCCTATATAAGAATATACAAGTTATATGACCTACATAGGTCCTAGTTGGCCCTACTTGTGACTAATATTTAGTAACCCAATTTAAGAAAAGAAAATTTATTGTGACCTACATAAGTCCTAGTTGGCCCTACTTGTGACTAATATTTAGTAACCCAATTTAAGGAATTAAAACATATTGTGACATAAATAAATCTTAGTTGCTCTTACTTGTGACTAATGTTTAGTAAGCCAATATAAGAAAATAAAGGTTATGTGACCTACAGAATTCTTAGTTGGCCCTACTTGTGACTAATGTTTAGTAAGCCTATATAAGAATATACAAGTTATATGACCTACATAGGTCCTAGTTGGCCCTACTTGTGACTAATATTTAGTAAACCAATTTAAGGAAAGAAAATTTATTGTGACCTATATAAGTCTTACTTGGCCCTATTTGCGACTAATATTTAGTAAACCAATATAAGAAAATAAAGGTTATGTGACCTACATAAGTCTTACTTGGTCCTATTTGTGACTAATGTTTAGTAAGCCAATTTTTTTTTTGTAGGCTATGCTCTAAGGACTAAGGACTCACACAAAACGGTGCCATCTCTCCAAAAAGGTTCGTTATCGTTAAAGAACTAAAACAATCGGCCATCACTACATACAAAAATTTTTCAAAACAGCGCTACTGATTTTGTGCAAACTTTAGTGCAATGTGAAGATTAATTACCGAAATTCTCGTGGAAACTTGCTAGCAGAGAGGAAAAAATATGATTCAGAAATAATTGACAAAAATGAACTTTACACGTTTTTCGGACGTGTAAGTGAGAAAATTTGTGGAATATTTTGTACATTTCATTAAATTTGAGTCGGTTTTGATACAAGATTGCAGCTTTATGTGTGTCTGAGTTTGCTATATTATGCCTATTCTATTACTGTATTCTGATACTTTACACAACTCTCTAATACAGCCAATGTTCTAACTTCTAGTAAATACAAACATTTTGTATTCATCAAATTATTTTAGTGTAAATAATAAATTTTTTTATCAACAGTAATGTTAACATTATAGAAGCCTAATATATAGTTATTTTTTATAATGTGCGGTAAATTTAAAAAAACAATTTTTCAGAAACGATATATCGGATGTGTTACCTAAAATGAACCAATAGCTAACTTTTTTAACTACCTGACAGCTTACTTATAATGACGGACTTTCCTTGGTTCTACGTGACATTTTTTCATTATAAAGAAACTTGAATGTACGCGTTTTGTTTACCATTTTTGATTTTCTCAATTTGTGTATTTGTATATTCTGGAGAACTCCATTAAAAAATTATTAATGATAAAAGAATATAATTACATAAAACAAGATACATTAATTTCTTGATTTAAAAACTCGATTTCAAGACAAAGTTAATTTTACAATAAATATTGAGTGACCAAATTACTACGGCATTGAAAGTCAAAATGACATGAAAAAGTGACTATCGGTTAAACGGTGACGTTTATGGAAAAAAAAAGAAAACGAAAAAAAACAACGAATGAGTTTTCAAATCACATATTCTATCCGAAATCATCATAAAATATAAGGGTTTCTATAATAATTTTCAAGTTGGGCGTCATATTGGAAAATGGAGGACAAATTATTAAAATTTGAATACACCACATTTAATACACAAATTAAAATGTCACGTAAAATTAAGGGTAGCCCCCCCCCCATTAGAAGTAAGCTGACAGATATATTGTTAAAAAGTTAACTATTGATATACTTTAGGTGAGACACTCTATAGGTTATAAACGTTCAAAAATGTTATAAAATATGTTATTTAGAAATTTCTGAGCAAATTGATAGACACATAAGTTATATTTATTTTAGATTTTCAATTTATTACGCATTTTTGGTATTTTGAAATGATGTCTGCCCACGTTCGGTGTTCTACAGCCCAACGCGTAGACCAATTTTAATCAAATTCGGTATAATATGGGGATATTCTGGCAATTTTCCAAACTATTTTAATAACTAGAAATTTGGTCGTACTTGCCGTAAAAATAAAATTACGGTTTTTTCTCAAAACCGGCTTTACCGATATTGATAATATTTTGCCACTAAGAAACCAAATGAAACAGTCTATTTGTCGCCATCTCGTTTGTTATTAGTAAAAAATACATTAAATCGGCTATGCGACATTAATAAAATACCCAATATCATAAATAGTTGTTTGAGAGTTAAAATAGGTTCAAATTGAAATGAATCGTAAAAATGTATTAGACTACTAAACCTGGGTGCAAAATCCCAAGTAGAGAAAAATTTTTGGTTCAGGATCATTTAGTGAAAAAACAAAAAATAAAAATGAATCTAAATACGCTTCACACTGATATAGCACAGGTGATACAAGTTTTAAATATATTTTCATAGACGGCCATAATTCATTTTCACTTTTTTCACTAACAACAACTGAACTGACATATTTGGTGACGATTAATTTCGGGTAGTTTTTGTTTTAGGTGAATAATTGTGCAATGTTTTTAAGTTATTTATTCTACTGACTACAGAGTGTTTACGAACTCTCCATACAAACTTCTGGGTATTGTTCCATGGGTAAAAAAAGCCCAAAACATAATACAACCAGGAGTCTACCTCGTTTTGTCTGTCCATCCGTTTTTTAAAAAAATGGCACTACAAAATGAACCAAATTTGGTTGTAATGTTGCTATTTTTAGTTTCAGTTAGTAGGATGTTAAGTTTCATTGATATAATCCAACTCGTTTAAAAATGGTGGAAATTCAAAACGATTAAATTGAAATAACTATTGAAATAGCCGTTTTACAACAAAATACAAAAACAACTTTTTCTAGAAAAATTCAAGACAAATAAATTTTATTTGTTTTTAAAATTGGGTTAAAAATAAACGAGATTTGGAATTTTTGTCCGGCGTACATGACCCTGTTCTTGTCCTCTTCAGAATACGTTAATGAATAAATGAAGTTGTTTTTCAGGTATAAATTATTTTAATTCATGTATTATTCGCATTTGTCTATCTTCGAGTCGGAGAATTGTTATAGGCCTACTTACTAATTGAAAGTAGAAATTCAACAAATCAGTTGTTATCATTAATAATAGATCAACCGACCCGTTTGCTGCTAATGTATCAACAATGAAACCAGCTGTTTTTTTTACAGTAAAACAATCAACAGTTTGAAATAAACATTTTGCAGGAAAAGAACATCCATCCACGGCCGGACGAGAAATTCCAAATCTTGTTTATATAAAAAAACAAAAACAATTTAGGATTTTTTATAAAATTTACTAAACAAAGTTGTTCTTGTAATGTTTTGTAAAATGTCTAGTTTTAGATTTTTTTAAAATTTATAAGTTTTGAATGACCGACATTTTGAAACGAGTTGGGTTACAATAATAAAACTAAACATACTAACTGAAACTATCAGTAGCAACAATTCAATGTAATTTGGTTCAATTCTATACAACTTTTTTTTTTTTTTTAACAATTTTTTTGTAAATAACACATACGGACGGACAGACGGACAAAGAAACGAGATATACCCCGAGTTGGGGCTTCTATTTACTCACGGAAAAATACCCAGAAGTTTGTAAGGAGAGTTCGGAAACACCCTGTATAATATTGTGATTTTAGATAATAGTTCTGTGCGGTAAAAGTTTAAAAAACAGTTTTACATATTATATACACGTTAAAAAAGATGTTGTAACAATATAAACAAGTTATTTAACAATTTCTGAACAAAACATAAAATAATAAGTTATATTTATGATTGTATATCCATTTATTATGCTTTTTGTGAAATACCCTACGCCAAGAATATCACTTAATTTAGGAACAATGCATCACTTCTATGGTAAATGATATTCTATTTCTTCTGAATAGATTCAAAGCTCGCTTATACATAACATTACTAAGGTTCATCAGATCGGTTTCATTACAACTGTAGCTCGTCTGGAGTAAGGCATAGGTAACGACCGGTGTGGACTAATCTCGTATTGATGAGAAAAACTTTTCGTTCCGCGCTTTGTAGGCTATAACGCATCAAGTAGGAACACAAAGGCACGATAGTTAACTCTACTCCGCCCCTGCCCCTCTCACGAAATAATAAATGATCAAAATGTGGCCTGGCTTCAATGACCGCCCCTCCGCAGTGCGGTTAAAACTAAAAAGAAACATGGCCGCAAAAGGAAGCAACAAAACATCGAGATATTATAGACTGTGCATAGAGGATAATTTTCTTCTCTTTCACCCTCCCTCCTTCCGACACATAATAAGAACCCGAGCGTCAATGGACACAAAGAATGTTATCGCTTGCCATATATGGGACATCTCCCACCATGTCCTCTACTTCACCACGCGGAAAGTAATAAATAATGAGAGCGCGAAAAGGAAGCAGTTACAAAGAAGTGAAAATAAAAATAAAACAGACTTGAGAAAGAAATTAGTTTCAGTTTAAAATATCTCGGTGCGAGGTATTAATTATTTATTGTATAGTTCAAAGACGTAGGAATTAAGAAACTACAGAACGATTACTTTAGAAACTAATGTTTACATGAATGTTATTACCAACAATGTAGACTGGAATTGAGAAACTATAGAACGATTACTTTATAAACTAATGTTTACATGAATGTTATTACCAACAATGTAGACTGGAATTAAGAAACTACAGAACGATTACTTTATAAACTAATGTTTACATGAATGTTATTAGCAACAATGTAGACTGGAATTGAGAAACTACAGAACGATTACTTTATAAACTAATGTTTACATGAATGTTATTAGCAACAATGTAGACTGGAATTGAGAAACTACAGAACGATTACTTTATAAACTAATGTTTACATGAATGTTATTACCAACAATGTAGACTGGAATTAAGAAACTACAGAACGATTACTTTATAAACTAATATTTACATGAATGTTATTACCAACAATGTAGACTGGAATTAAGAAACTACAGAACGATTACTTTATAAACTAATATTTACATGAATGTTATTAGCAACAATGTAGACTGGAATTAAGAAACTACAGAACGATTACTTTATAAACTAATGTTTACATGAATGTTATTAGCAACAATGTAGACTGGAATTGAGAAACTACAGAACGATTACTTTATAAACTAATGTTTACATGAATGTTATTAGCAACAATGTAGACTGGAATTGAGAAACTACAGAACGATTACTTTATAAACTAATATTTACATGAATGTTATTAGCAACAATGTAGACTGGAATTGAGAAACTACAGAACGATTACTTTATAAACTAATGTTTACATGAATGTTATTAGCAACAATGTAGACTGGAATTGAGAAATTATAGAACGATTACTTTATAAATTAATATTTACATGAATGTTATTAGCAACAATGTAGACTGCAATTGAGAAACTACAGAACGATTACTTTATAAATTAATGTTATTAGCAACAATGTAGATTAGAATTGAGAAACTTCAAAACGATTACTGTATAAACTAATATTTACATGAATGTTATTAACAACAATGTAGACTGGAATGGAGAAAATACAGAACGATTACTTTATAAACTAATGTTTACATGAATGTTATTAGCAACAATGTAGACTGGAATTAAGAAACTATAGAACGATTACTTTATAAACTAATGTTTACATGAATGTTATTAGCAACAATGTAGACTGGAATTAAGAAACTATAGAACGATTACTTTATAAACTAATATTTACATGAATGTTATTAGCAACAATGTAGACTGGAATTGAGAAACTACAGAACGATTACTTTATAAACTAATGTTTACATGAATGTTATTAGCAACAATGTAGACTGGAATTGAGAAACTACAGAACGATTACTTTATAAACTAATGTTTACATGAATGTTATTAGCAACAATGTAGACTGGAATTGAGAAACTACAGAACGATTACTTTATAAACTAATATTTACATGAATGTTAATAGCAACAATGTAGACTGGAATTGAGAAACTACAGAACGATTACTTTATAAACGAATGTTGACATGAATGTTATTAGCAACCATCTAGATGGCAATTGAGCAACGGAATGATTGCTTTATAAACTAATGTTTACATGAATGTTATTAGAAACAAACGTAGACTAGCATTTAGAAACTACGGAATGTTTCCTTTAATTGAATGTTATTAACAACGATGTAGACTAGAATTTAGAAACTACGGAATGGTTGCTACATAAACTAATGTTATTAGTAATGAAGAAGACTATAATTGAGAAACTACTGAATGATTGCTGAAAAAACTAATGTTATTAACAACTAAGTAGACTTTAATTGAGAAACTACTGAAGGAGTATTGTATATACTAGGCTAATGTTATTAGTACCGAAGTAAAGTTTGAAAGAGGAACAACTGAATGAGTAGCGTTTAAACTAATGTTATTAGTTACGAAATAGACTTTTATTGTGTTACTACTGAATGATTCTGTATAAATTAATGTTATTTGCAATGTAGTAGACCTTAATTGTGTTACTACAGAGTTATTTCTGTATGAACTAATGATATTAGCAATGTAGTAGACTTCAATTGACAAACTACTAATTTATTGTTGTGTATACTAATATTGAATTAAGCAACTACAGAATGATTGCTATATAAACTAGTGTTAATAGTAAAGAAGTAAACTTTAATTGAGAAACTACTGAATGAGTGCTGTTTAAATTAATGTTATTAGCAACGAAGTACACTTTATTTGAAACACTTTTAAGAATTATTGCTTTATCAACTAATGTTAACATGAATGCTATTAGCAATGTGGTAGACCTTAATTAATTAACCTACACAATGATTTCTTTATAAACTAATGTTTACACAAAATAATTTCTTTATAAACTAATGTTTACATGAATGTTATTAGCAATGTCGTAGACTCGAATTAATAAACTACAAAATAATTTCTTTATAAACTAATGTTTACATGAATGTTATTAGCAATGTCGTAGACTCTAATTAATAAACTACAAAATAATTTCTTTATAAACTAATGTTTACATGAATGTTATTAGCAATGTCGTAGACTCTAATTAATAAACTACAAAATAATTTCTTTATAAACTAATGTTTACATGAATGTTATTAGCAATGTCGTAGACTCGAATTAATAAACTACAAAATAATTTCTTTATAAACTAATGTTTACATGAATGTTATTAGCAATGTCGTAGACTCTAATTAATAAACTACAAAATAATTTCTTTATAAACTAATGTTTACATGAATGTTATTAGCAATGTCGTAGACTCTAATTAATAAACTACAAAATAATTTCTTTATAAACTAATGTTTACATGAATGTTATTAGCAATGTCGTAGACTCTAATTAATAAACTACAAAATAATTTCTTTATAAACTAATGTTTACATGAATGTTATTAGCAATGTCGTAGACTCTAATTAATAAACTACAAAATAATTTCTTTATAAACTAATGTTTACATGAATGTTATTAGCAATGTCGTAGACTCTAATTAATAAACTACAAAATAATTTCCTTATAAACTAATGTTTAATGAATGTTATTAGTATTGTAGTAGACTTTAATTGGGAAACTTCAGAATAATTTCTTAAGAAACTAATGTTTACATAAATGTTATTAGCAATGTGGTATACTCTAATTAAGAAACTACAGATGATATCTTTATAAAGTAATGTTTACATGAATGCTATTAGCAATTTAGTACAATATAATTGAGGAACTACAAAATGATTTCTTTATAAACTAATGTTTACATAAATGTTATTAGTATTGTAGTAGACTTTAATTGGGAAACTACAGAATGATTTCTTTACAGTCTAATGTTTAATGAATGTTATATCCAACGTAATTGGCTCTAATTAAGAAACTAAAGAATGATTTATATGTAAACTAATGTTTACATGAATGACATAGCAATGTGGTAGATTATAATTGAGAATCTACAGAATGATTGCTTTGTAAAATAATTTATACGTTACTTTTATACTATGTAGTGGCGTCAATTAAGAAACTACAGCAAGATATATTTATAAACTAATATTTACATGAATGTTATTAGCAATAGTGTAAATTCAAATTGAGAAACTACAGAACGATTTCTTTACAAAGTAACGTTTTCATTAATGTCATTAGCAATATATTAGACTCTAATTGAGGAACTACAGAATTTTTTTTATACGTTCTACATAAAATAATACGATGGATCAAAAAACATTGTCGCACATTTTACCTGTTTCGAGGTCCTGTGAGTCTTAAGCAGTCATAAAGATTTGTTTAGGAAGGATGTCCGCCTGTCTTCTACAGCCCAATGGCGTTGACTTCTATTAATCAAATTTGTAATGTGGTATATTTCATTAGTTCTTTTCCTTTCTTTTTTGATATCTCAAATTTTGTTGTTAGATGATTTGAGAAAAGGGAACACAAAATACTATTTTCTTAAAATCGGCTCCAACGATTTTGATAAAATTTTGCTGAAGTGTAGCTTCTAAGAACTCAAACAAAACGTATGTTTCGCCATCTCTCCAAAAATATCGGTTTGTAGGTTATCGGTGAAAAACTAAAATATCGTCCATAGGGCTGTTATAAAATACGTAATTTCTCAATATCAGTTCTACAGATTTCGGTCAAATTTTAGAGAAACATTAAGGTTCCCTTAATGTGTTACGGTTCAGGAATATTTGGCTGAGGACGCATATATGGCTCAAACTAAGCTAATTCAGGTACTTATTTAAATATTTAAAAATAAAAATGGTATCTAGAGTTCATTTTTACTTTTTGATTGACATCTAAAGAATTGACATATTTGGTCACTATTAGTTTTGGCTTATTTAAATTTGGTTTAGGGGATGGTGAGTGTAAAGTTCTAACACCTTTCATTTTCATCTTTATATATAATAGACTAGCCATTTCCCCAATTCACAATATTTTTTGTAAAATAGGTACGCTGTTGTTGAGCAGGATTCTGGTTGCTAGTTACGGCAACGGAAACCTGATGTTCTGACCACATATTACCCAAATGAAAAGCCGTCTAGCAAGTCCACGCTCTTCACGGGTTGTTGAGCCACTGGATTATTGTTATTAATGCAATACCTCTAACTGCTCAAGTCTGTTCGTCGATGTAATGGCTCAATTCGTGAAAGCAATCGAACGAAACAATGGCTACGATTGTGTAATGAAAACAGAGCGAAAAGTTAGGAAAACAAATTTCCTTAAACCGAAATCCCGGGTTGGTTAAATAACTTTTAAATTCGAAAAGGTGAAACTATTTTATGACATTAAACTAAATTCATCTCCACTCCAAAACGGGTTTTTGTGGGGCAACTCAAAATGTTCGAATGTAAAGATCAATCGAGTAATATCTCATTTTAAAGGTCTTGTTTAACGGAAAATAACTGCGAAAACTAAATGTCGCTATCTTACTCCAATTCAAAATGGCGACAGGTCAAACTAAAAATCCAATTTTAAAGTGTCTCTCTTTGAAAAAAATAAATTTTGAGGTAATATTTTAATTTAGTGTAAAATTTGAATGTAACAGAAAAGTTTTTGCTGTCATAATTTTGACTCATTATTTTTCTTAGCCAATTTATAAATAATACTTGATACCAACCTCTTGTTTGTGAAATATTTATTTACGTTTAAAAGCGAGTTAGAGAAACCTAACCTAACCTAACCTCTCGGTCAGCATCTCCTTATAAAGAGAAAATAATATAAATAAAGACCTCTAGCTTTTAAATACTCTAATTAAAGGGTCGGAAGAGGTGGCTAAGAGAGATTTGATAGGAAATATGAAAGATAGGGATCTAATAAATGACTACATGGGAAAAGGTTTAGATCCAGCTAGCTATCTCGGGAATGCCATGACCGTAGTCACTACAGTGAGCCTCTGAGAGGTTATTTTCTACGAAACAAAACTTTTAAAATGAGGTATTACTTGATGGGCTTTATATTTGGGCTTAAAATTTTGAGTTGCTCATTTTGGATTGGAGGTGAATTTACCCTGTAATGCCAAAAATTTGTTTTTGTTTTACGCCAAAATACATGTATAAAGTTTCAGCTTTATATTTTTTCAAGTTTTAAGAATTATTTAACAGTCCTGGGATATTTTACGCTAGCTATGGTACAATTGGAGGCGGGTAACCTACGCACACAAATGGAGTTATAAAACTAGACTTAATATGACACTTAATCTCTTTCTGTATGGATAAAGCGAATTTCTTGACTGTCTCATTTACGTATTTACAAAATGTAAAAACATACTAAGAAAGTTTTTTTAAAATGAACCCCTAAGGGGGTTATATGTTTTCACGGGTTAGTCAATATACAGCTAAGTACAGTGGAAATTTATGTTTAACAATCTAAACACCTAAAATGTACAACCCCCCTCCCACCCCGGAGGACCAAATGTATTGTTCGTATTTGTTTATTTTCTTTTAGGATGATCAAACAGGATAACTGGTAATTGCATAAATAATTTTTCCAAAGTTTATACTGAAATTAATCTGTTAATCTTCTTCAAACAAAAATTAGAAATCCCAACAATATTTCATATATATATATATTCAGGAATGACATTGAAACATAAATTTCCACTGTATTTAGCTGGAGTTCAGAATCCCAGAACCAAGTCTGTCTTCACAACAAAGAATTTTCACACACTTAAGAAACTCCACATAACATAACTGCGATAGCAGAGCGAAACCGTAAAACCTAAAACTTGTATTAATATTTAGCGGAAAGATAGAACTACAAGCGTAGCTACCTGGCAAAAGACTGACAAAATAAACTCTACCCTTGACTGTGGGTTTAACCTTTAGCCCAACTTAGTACAGTAGTTACAGGCCAAAGTTTAAACTTTAAGTGGCAGGAACACCGATCATAAACATAATCCATACAAAAACCCATACCCACACTATGGATATAAATATCATTTATAATTTGTAACAGTGACAAAAATGACGTTATAGCCTATATAACGAGTTTAAAAAAGAAAGAGAGAAAGAACAACTATCACTTGGGAGGAAAAGGAAGTCTCTATGACGAAGAAAAAATTTGTCACATTATATTTAAAGCATCCAAACTAGCAGTAGGGTAGACCGCGGCACATTTACGCGGATTTTTTAAATTTAATTTTTATATTAATTTAATTTGATTTAATGTATTTAAAACTGTTTAGGGTAATAATATAGCTATTACAGTTTATTTCTATATACATACATTTCTTTTAGCTTTTCTTTTTATTGTGTAGAAAAATGTTACATATACCTAAGTTTAGTGCGTAAACGTGCCCCGTCAACGGGGCACGTTTACGCATATCTGAAAATAGTATACAATAAGGATAAAAACTGTAACTGAATCTTTCCAGAAATGTTTTACTGCCAAAAAACACAATTACATTTTTTTTCTAAGCTAGTTAAGGTAACAAAAGTACAAAATTAAACTAAAAATTCAATTTTTACAGGTAGTAGGTCTAAACAAAACACATCCTAATACTTAATTAAACTTACTCATCTTCACCATCTGATTCACAGTTAATGCAAACAAAGAATAGTTTATTCCCCGTAGCACAATTATCGTGTGCCCATCTTTTACAGCGTAAACACTGGACCCATTCAAGGCCACCCTTAGATGACTTGTAGGGTTTTAAACAATATATACATAGGCAGTTCTCGTCTTCTTCATCAGAACTTTCTTCCTGTTTTATCTTTAACATTTTTGGTAGTTTCTTCATGTTAGCCTTGCAAACCTTCTCTTTTAAAGTCTTTATAGTAATTCCTTCTTCAGATGCTTTACAATCAAACAACTGTTTTATTAACTTCTTTTTTTTATTTTCTTGTAGCTTTAGCTTTTTAGCTTTTGCTTCTGACTGCTCTTGTCTAAGGGCTTCTTTTACTGGGGTATCAGTTAGGATTGCTGATTTCCTCTTTTTCTTTCCCTTGTTCGTCGCAAGCCTTGGGCCAGCCTTTTGGAATGGTCTCAGTTGCTCAGGACTTGGTTAAATCCCCTGAGTAGATGTAGGCGCACATATAGATCTATTTAGTGGGGCCTCATAGGTAGTGTCTCTACTTGTAGACGGTGTTGGGTTATCATATAGGCCTACGGTAGAGAGTGTCGGTGTAGGCGTATCACAAGAGAGCTGTCGCTCATTTGTCGAGGTTTGGGCTGGGTCTGGTCTGTCAGTCAAATAGGACGGCATAAAGTCCGAATCGGAAAAAACAAATCTATTCATTGGTGAGATCCCTGATACTCTAAATCCAGCCATTATGTTTGATGGTGTAGCTGCCAGAGGGATAGTTGATGCTAAAATTGAAGGAATATCATGGATTGTCATAGGACGTTTGTTAGTGGCCATCCATGTGTCGCATGCAGAATTAACATATTTCTTTAGTGGACCATAAACACTACGGTCGAGAGGCTGCAAATTGTGACTGCAGTGGGGCGGGAATGAGAGTAGAGTCACTCCATTATCTTTAAAATAATCCAATACAATTGCAGACAGGTGCGAATCATGATTATCTAAAATCAGGAGGCATGGATTTGAAGTTGAACACCTGACGTGGTACACAAAATGTTTAGCAAATTTCACAAAATTTGTTTCCATCATCCATCCAGATGGATTGGCATCTCCGCTACAGCCAATAGAGCCATCCCTTAGAAAATGTTCTTTAAAGTGAACCCTAGGGAACACAATAAAAGGGGGAATAAAAGTTCCAGCGGCGCTTCCTGATAGGGCCACGGTTACAAGAGTTCCTTTTCCCAATTTGCCTGAAACCTCTATGGTTTCTCACCATCTAAAAAAATGCAAAAAAAAACTAAGTAGGTATACAATTACACTTGACAGTACACTAACTGAAAGTTAAGAGTATTTGTCAATAATAATATGAGAAACAATTAGGTTGTAGGCTAATTGTAGGTTGTATCATGAACATAATAATCACATAGTATGTTGGGGCACGTTTACGCAATGCGTAAATGTGCCCCAACGGAACTGCGTAAACGTGCCCCATCGCCATATTGGTTTTATTTTATAAACTACAGCAGCAAATATGACGCTTTTAAATCAAACAAATGTCACATGTAAAGAAGCATAATATTCTTTAAAGAACCTATAACTTATTTACCAATTATCAATTCTAAAAGGTAAGCTCACTAGGGAGCTTCTATACTACTATAACAAATTTTACTCACCTTGAACAAAAAGATAAAAACACTCCTCAGAACTAGACGATCACTCAACTTGTTGTGTGGAGTTTGTGAGAGCCTCTATTACGATGCAACATTAGGCTGGCCGACTGGTGGCGCTCTAGTTTCACTAGTTCCCGAGAAAATTGCACTGCGTAAACTTACCCCGTGCGTAAACGTGCCCCGGTCTACCCTATTATTTTCAGATCCAGGAAGAAGATTAACCCTTTAAATGAGAGTCTAGTGATCAGCCAAGTAGCTCATGTATAATATTTATGCTAACTTAGAACCATTGCATAACTTTATCCCTCCAGGAAATTGATTCGACATTGCAAACTCACCTTTCAAATCATCCAGATTATATCCAACTAAAATTGCAATTCTCACAAAATTCATGAATAACAAACTCAAAACTGCGAACGGAAGAACTTTTTAACAAAAGACCCTCAGGGGCAGACACATAATGTGACGAAACCGAGGACCCTAGCCCTAGCTGAATCCTTTTTTCTTGTAGTTTTAGGTTTGAGGTGTAGCCTCTTTCATCTTTCCTATCAGGTCTATCTTCACCAATTCTTGTTCTGTTCCGACCCTAATTTCGATGGTTAGGATGTAAGGGAATAAATGACTGCAGTGATTTTTCGCCTTAAAACCTCAAACAGACAAAATCGAATGTTAGGAGTCTTCATTTATGATAACCGAGAGGTTTTGCAACAAAGAAAAAACAAAAAATATTAACATATGCAATATAAATACCATTTTTTAAAAACAAAATCCGTCATCAATTCTGTATTATATCACCCATCACTTATCCACTTCCATCACACATCATTCATTAGTTTTAAAGATATCATATAGGCTATCCTAATTGTTTATATTAAGTTTTAAGTTGTTTACACTGATGACCGACGGTACTTGATAGAATTCCATTTTAACAAATAAAACACACTATTTCTTTTGTAAAATTCTATAATTTATTTGGTCTAGCCGACCATGGTTTCGCCAGTTACGGCATTGACGAGGCTCTTACAAGACTGAGGCTCTTACCAGTCTTGTAAGAGCCTCGTCAATGCCGTAACTGGCGAAACCATGGTCGGCTAGACCAAATAAATTATAGAATTTTACAAAAGAAATAGTGTGTTTTATTTGTTAAGTTTTAAGCACTATTAATTTATTGCATTCAAAAGTGTTTTAAGAGACAGAAGTTACGGACTATTGAACTATTGAACCCCGGGATTAAGAGTAGGGTTTTGTACTTTTTGTAATTGAATAAAAAAAAAAATTTAAATAAATAATCTTGTTAAAATACATACACTTTATATTATAATTTTATAGGACTTCTTTTATGTATAATTCAGCAGAGCCTAAATATGTTTGCTAAAGAACTCCTTCGCGCCCACTCAATCTACAGAGATGGGTATGATCTCGATGGAAAGCTTAGGGTCTGAGAATCTTTTAAGTCAAGGGAACTCTTGCAAGTTTTTGAAATGGTTTTTTGGCGACAATCCTATTAATGCCTATTTCTGGAGTTCTACAGGGACGATTTACATGCAGTTTGTTTTAAATGAAAAAAACATTTTGCAATTAATTGCAAACAATTATGAAATATAATTTCATTTCAATTTTATACTTAAAAACATTTTTTTAAACATACATTAATAGGCCTATTCTAGAATCAGTCACAAAATCATACTATAGTCACTATTAATAAAATTGATGTATTGGATCTAATCAGATGTTTTTAAGTATTGTTATATAGCTGCTATTCTAGTATTTGTAGCTATGTAGTATTGATTTGTATGTAAATCAGAAAAATAAAGTTTAAAACATATTATTTGAGATTGGTCTATGCTGGGCCTAACCTATCTTCCTCCGTCCCCACTCTACCTGGAGTTTTAACAGGCCGATTTTATTCTATTTATTTATTTTTTTAAATGAAAATAAACAGCATCAAACTGTTCTGTTTGAATAATTAATTTTATTTGTTATTACAGTCGCTGAAAGAAAACAATCATTTGAAAAGTTAGGGTGTAATATTGAGGGCGCAATTAATTTAGTTTTCTGTTTATACTACATCCTATAAAAATATTTAATATATATTTTTAAATATGAAATGCAAAAATGAGGCAAAACTAGGAAGGTGGTTTACGTTCATCGCCCAAGGAAAATATTTTTGCCTCGGTTTGTCTATATCTTGGATAGTTTTTAAAATGTTATGTATCTCGATATTTACGGGTAGCTGCCATAAGAGAAAAAATAAATCAAATAACTTTTTTTTTACATACCACGTTTTTAAAACGGACTAAAAAGTATAAAATAATTTTTCATGACCCTTCTACAATTTTGAGGGAGGATTGTTAGTGGCTATGGATAAAATTTGGAATACTTGGAAAGAAAAACGTGGGGAGCAGCCAGTAAATAATACAAGTAGACAATCCGGATGAATTCACAGCTAATTTCAGTGAATAGGAAATGAGATTCACTGTAATTTAATTTATTTACTCCTCCTTAACTATCATAGATTGCCTGCGCCCCACGTTTATCTCTCCAAGTATTCCAAATATATCCATAGCCACTAACATTCCTCCCTCAAAATTGTAGAAGAGTCATGAAAAATTATTTTATACTTTTTAGTCCGTTTTAAAAACGTGGTATGTTAAAAAGAATTTTTTTATTTGATTTATTATTTTCTGTTTTTTAGTCTTATGTCCGGGTGAAAGATTTCAATCCGTTTTGTATAAGTTATATTGATGAGACTCTGACAGGGACATATATACGAAATTTCCAATGCATTTCATATCCTGTTTAGCTGCAAATGTCTGAAATTCAAAATATTACCTCTTATTATTACCTCTTATTACCTCTTATTAGTCTTGTAACTCATAAAATCAAACTAAAGAAGTAAACAAAATGTATTATATTTTTTTCATGTAGGCTACATGAATTAAAACAATACAATGTCAGATCCTTCTCCATTACAAATTGTAAATGTATCATAAACTTATGGTGGTGAAGGTCGTATTTGACGCATTCTTCCCATCTCCGTCATGGCATCTTCATTGCAAGGTGTTTTGCCAATGAGTTTTAAGCAATCGAGCTCATTTTTTTTTATTTGATTTATTATTATACTTTTCAGTTCGTTTTAAAAACGTGGTATGTTTAAAAAAAAAAATTATTTGATTTATTATTAATCCAATAACTCTCACAAGCCATGAAAAATTTGCCTCATCCTACTTCAATATTCCGGTTACCATTTAAAAACGATAATGCGTTAAAGCGATAACACGTTTAAGCGATAATGCGTTAAAGCGATAATGCGTTTAAGCGATAACGCAGTTAAAAAAAATCTATATTGGCCAATTTTTATTTGTTTAAATAACTATTGTTTAAACCAATGTAGAGACAAGAAACCAACTGAATATTGTATTGTCATCCAATTCTGACCTATATTTAAAATTTCAGGTCTCTAGCTTATCGGGAAGTTCGTTTAAACTCGATTGCAAAATTCCACCCGGACAGACTGACAGATATGACGGAAACCGAACTAATAAAAACGTGGTAAATATAGTATATTTCGTCATTAGGACCAAAAGTGAAACTTTTCAATATAAGCTCAAGTTTAACGGCTGAGGCGGAGCCGAGAAAATGAGCAAAGATCGAAAAGCTTCTTTTGGTCCAAGTGATGAACTATATTTTTCGTTACACCGCAAACAATAAAAGAAAACAATTTCACAAAAACTAAAATGTTACAATCTATTCACCTTCAAAAGTTTGGAAAAGTTACACAAGTTTACAGCTGTTTAGTTTGTGTTGGTGGTACTTATTTATAAAATCTATGGTAACAGCTGTTTCATCTGTTATTTACAATCGAGAGTATCGGTTGTTTTTATAGATGCTTTACAATCGGTAATTAATTCGTATAAGCGAAGTAACAGCTGATGACCTCGACCTCAGCTGATGTTTTTAGGTCCTAGGACTAAAAAGAACAACTTTATCATCTCAATGCATCTATGGAAAACAGCTGTTTTTGAAGTAGTATGACGAAAAATAAAATTTCTCAAAAGCTTCTCTACCGATTAAAACCAAATTTTGTTCAAGTGTAGCTCTAACCACCCCAACAATATGTATTAGTCACCATCACTCCACAAATGTTAGCTCGTAAGTTATCGGTATATAAAAAAAAAGTGGAAGTATTATAAAATACGTAATTTCTCAAAAAACAGCTCTACCGATTTCGTTTCAATTTTAGTGAAATGCGAAGGTGTAAAATTGCAAGTAAACAAATATTCTGGAGTAATTGACAAAAATAAAAATGAACCTTGTCCGCTCTAATTAAGAACTCGATTTTAATAAAATACGATTGTTATCAGACAAGGGAAGCCCTTATTTAAAT
Organism: Aphrophora alni; assembly: GCA_963513935.1. NCBI lineage: Eukaryota > Metazoa > Arthropoda > Insecta > Hemiptera > Aphrophoridae > Aphrophora > Aphrophora alni. The sequence continues at coordinate 46,329,348 of OY740765.1, forward strand.
ATATAAATATTTTTACAAAACATTTTCATACCATTTATTTCTCTCAGTATTTTTTACCCTAGCTTATAAATCCCCTGCTTTCTTTATACACTATTGATATATAGTTTCTTTGCCTATAACTAATAACACACAACCTATATTTACTGCCATCTTGTAAAGGTAATGATATAAATTATGAAAGAGAAAGACATGTAGGGAATTGCCGGCATGGGTCTGTAAGTCTGTAAGCTTACATTGTTCACTAAGCACATTTAACTTTGTCAGCAAGGAGGGAGTGTTGTGTAATAAGGCGTGTGCAGTTATTGAGGGAAGTAAGGATTTATAGTATTTAAGGAAATAAAGAAACTTTACATACCATCCATAACTATTCGTCTACAAAATTGCAGTTTGATAGTTGTCATTCAAAAAATGAACCATTGAAGCTGTCTTTAAAAATATATATTTAAATAAGAAAATATTAGTCTAATATCTCATATCTAACCTAACCTAACCTAAACTTGCTTTCCTTGTGCTGTAAACACGTTCACAATATAAATGGTATTTGATTAAAATAAAGCTTCTAATGACGGCAGCTCTATTATTTCTATTGTTTCTGCCAATTATTCCTGAAGAGTGATATTTTTTACTTGTAATTTTGTACACGATTTTGGTTTATTAATCATCATATTAAAATTTTATTATCATAGTTTGAGCCGATTTTGAGAGATGACTTATTGCCTTATGACCGATTTTTTGTTTTTTACCGATAACTCAAGAATTAGTATTTTTATATATGGCGACGAATAGGTTTATTTTTGGATCCTTAAAGGCTACCCTTGAGAAAAATTTGATGAAAATCAGTTGAGCAGATTTTGAGAAATGACTTATTTTATAACACCATTATGGCCGATTTTGTTATTTTTATCGGTAACTCACAAATTAGTATTTTTAGGTAGCGACTAATACGTTTTATTTGGGTCCTTAATGGCTGCACTTCAGCAAAATTTTATGAAAATCATTTGATCAGATTTTGAGAAATGACTTATTTTATAACAGCCCCATGGCCGATTTTTTATTTTTACCGATAATTCACTAACTGTTATTTTTAGAGAGGTGGCGACCAACACCTTTTATTTGGGTCTTTAAATGCTATACTTGAGTAAAATAGTATGAAAATCGTTTGAGCCGATTTTGAGAAATGCCTTCTTTATAACAGCCTCATTAACGATTTTTTGGTTTTTTACAGATAACTCATGAATTGTTATTTCTAGAGAGATGGGGACTAATAGACGTTTTTTTTGGATCTTTAAAGGCTACACTTGATCAAAATTTGATGAAAATCGTTTGAGTTGATTTTGATAAAATCGTAATTTTGTTTGTTGCTACTATAGCAGCAATTTGGAGTTATTGGCATAATTTGGAGTTATTAACAAAAATAAAAAACTATCCTTAGATTTGGCCAAAAAATGCGCGCTCACCAAATTTCATTACAATCTGTCCACATGATTGGGCTGTAAAGCACTACGACAGCCAGACAGAAAGATAAATGTCTTCATCAAGGGATTTAAGGGGCGAAGTTAGGACCACCAGGCCTTCTCTACCACTTAACTACTTACAAAAATACAACGTAAAAAAAGATAAAATGAAACTAAAATTACAAACCAAAATAATATCCGTTAAAATAAAATAATAATAAATACAAAAAACAAAATTCCTTGAATGAAAATGTGCAAACAACTAAACAATTATTAAAAATTATGTGGGTATGAATTGCACTACAACCTCTCGTAGATCTTCGTGCCCTCCTACTTCTTCTAAGGCTAAGAACTCCTGTTTATAGAAACCTCTCCAACCCAAATTCCTTTAGAAAGTGCAGCACATAAAGTGGGTCAAGGTTAAGTAACTCCTCTATATCAATCCAGTACCCTCCCAGACTTCTACCCCTTTGGTGCATTATTTCACTGTATCCAAGTAGGCTAATAGATAGTGTAGGGTCTCATGCCTTCTTGGCATAATCTCCATCGTATTCTATTACGATCCTTCTAAGATGTTTTCTGAGTGTACAATACCCCGATAGAAACCCTGTCAGCGTGTTCAGGTTATACTACTGCCCCAGTCATGCCTCTTCTCAGTGGGTCACCTATCTCAACAGGTTGCCTTAGTGGTGGGAATGGTATGTTCATAATCCCTTTCTGGCTTGTCTTCCTTTTTCTATTGGGTGTTTTTTTCTATCAGGAGTACGATTCGTCCTGAGTGACCTATTTGACTTTTCTTTACCAGGTCCGGCGAGAGATAATGCACATCACGAAGAACATGCTCCATTTCATCACCATGTTGAGTCGTGTCATCGCGCATAAACTTGTTGTTTTTCGTTTCTCTATCCACAGGGAAAGGATGGTCCACCCGGGCAGAGCCTCTTGTTCAAGTAAGGCTAAATACTGTGAGAGGTGACCAAGTATCCCACAGGTTCCGAGTACATCTTTTACCCGGTGCAATTGACCCCATCAGCACGGGTTGGGCTATAAAATAGAAGGCACAGAAAAATGGAGGAATGGAAACAAAGTTTGTGGTGAAAAAGGGCCGACAGAATAGATAAAGGATGTTACACCTATACGGGAATAGGAAGTAGGCAGGTCACAGGAAATACCTCAGAACAACATGAAGAGTAGGGTTTTGAGGAGGCTCTTTGCAGTGGATGTCCACTACGCTAGTTGTAGGCTAAGCCTAATAAACGGAGAACAAAAATAAAATAATAAAAACAAAAGAGAAAAATATTAATAATGCATCACTTATAACTAAATCTAGAAAATAGAAAATAAAATCCCTTAGGGGCTCAATTTGTTGAGTACTTCTTAGCAATCAAGATCTTCTTCTCTAGCTGGATCTACACCTTTTTTATGTAATCTTGGTTTAGCTCCCTCTCTTTCATCTTTCAGATTTGGCATAAGCAAGCAAATTACCTTTTACAAGCGTACCAAACACAAAGACTTTATTTTTATTTTCAAAATGGCTGCCATTTAAAACTTTTATCTAAAAGTTCGTTAACTTTAAAACAAATTTTAAACAGCCGCCATTTTAAAAATTATAAAAATAAAGTCTTTGTGTTTGATACACTTGTAAAACGTAATCTGCTTGCTTATGCCAAATCTAAACTTAATATGTAATCTCAAGAGTTAATAATGCTTTTTTGTAAAAGAACAAAATTGGCGGATAGACGGGTAATGAAGCGGAATTCCAACAAATGTTACTAGACATTTTAGTTCGTTTTGATGTAGATAATTCAAAAATGAATAGCCAGTTCATCTTTTTCAGGACACTTTGTATAATTGAAATAATATGGTTGCAAAAGCAGCCCTAACAGGTCATAGAACCAATAGTAGGGGGCTATTATAGCCTATTCAAAATAGTGCCATGTTCTAATCTTAAGGAATACACATTTACGTAAATACATAAATATATACATAAACACTCATACGTACATTCATAGAATCAAGCATATACAACTGTTAAATCTAAATTACACCCAAATACGTAGAGTCCCCTTCATCAAATCCTGCAATTACGAAGAAAAATTATATATATAAACGTAATCAAAAGAGTATGAAAACAAACAAGTATATAAAAGAAATAAGCTAGACTTACAGTAAAAAAATAAATAAATAAAAAAATAAAAAAACTATAAACTTTAAGGAAGGTAGCAGCTGGACCTGTTGTACAAAAACAAACAATAGACTATGTGGAAGAAATCAGATAGACTTGCAGTTGAAAAACCAAACAGAAAACTTTAGGGACAAATCAGATAGGCCTATACTTGTAGTAGAAAACCAAACAAAAATACATAAGGAAGAAATCAGCTAACGTATTTTAGAATTTAAAACTTTTAATTTTGTAAGACTTAAGCAATCAACAACAACAACGTGAATACGCAAAAATAAAGTAAGCACTATATAAGTTAACCTAAAAATAATCTAAAACAGCTGTTATAAATTCTCAAACAAAACAACAAAATAAAACTTATTTGAGAATGTAAATTGTTTTCTTTTACAGGATGTAAACAATCAATAACAATACAACTTGAATCCGCAAAAATGAAATAAGCACTTCGTATGTTAACCTAAATATAATCTAAAACAGCTGTTATAAATTTTCAAACAAAATAACAAAAAAAACTTATTTGAGAATGTAAATTGTTTTCTTTTGCAAGATATAAACAATCAATCACAATACGACTTGAATCCGTAAAAATGAAATAAGCACTTCGTATGTTAACCTAAATATAATCTAAAACAGCTGTTATAAATTTTCAAACAAAATAACAAAAAAAACTTATTTGAGAATGTAAATTGTTTTCTTTTGCAAGATATAAACAATCAATCACAATACGACTTGAATCCGTAAAAATAAAGTAACAATATATAAGTTAACCTAAATATAATCTAAAACAGCTGTTATAAATTCTCAAACAAAACAACAAAATAAAACTTATTTGAGAATGTAAATTGTTTTCTTTTACAGGATGTAAACAATCAATAACAATACAACTTGAATCCGCAAAAATAAAGTAACAATATATAAGTTAACCTAAATATAATCTAAAACAGCTGTTTTAAATTCTCAAACAAATCAACAAAATAAAACTTATTTGAGAATGTAAATTGTTTACTTGTGCAAGATGTAAACAATCAATCACAATACAACTTGAATCCGTAAAAATAAAGTAACAATATATAAGTTAACCTAAATATAATCTAAAACAGCTGTTATAAATTCTCAAACAAATCAACAAAATAAAACATATTTGAGGATGTAAATTGTTTTCTTTTGCAAGATGTAAACAATCAATCACAATACAACTTGAATCCGCAAAAATAAAGTAACAATATATAAGTTAACCTAAATATAATCTAAAACAGCTGTTTTAAATTCTCAAACAAATCAACAAAATAAAACTTATTTGAGAATGTAAATTGTTTACTTGTGCAAGATGTAAACAATCAATCACAATACAACTTGAATCCGTAAAAATAAAGTAACAATATATAAGTTAACCTAAATATAATCTAAAACAGCTGTTATCAATTCTCAAACAAATCAACAAAATAAAACTTATTTGAGAATGTAAATTGTTTTCTTTTGCAAGATGTAAACAATCAATCACAATACAACTTTAATCTGTAAAAATAAAGTAACAATATATAAGTTAACCTAAATATAATCTAAAACAGCTGTTATAAATTCTCAAACAAATCAACAAAATAAAACTTATTTGAGAATGTAAATTGTTTTATTTTACAGGATGTAAACAATCAATCACAATACAACTTGAATCCGCAAAAATAATGTAACAATATATAAGTTAACCTAAATATAATCTAAAACAGCTGTTATAAATTCTCAAACAAATCAACAAAATAAAACTTATTTGAGAATGTAAATTGTTTTCTTTTGCAAGATGTAAACAATCAATCACAATACAACTTGAATCCGCAAAAATAAAGTAACAATATATAAGTTAACCTAAATATAATCTAAAACAGCTGTTATCAATTCTCAAACAAAACAAAATAAAACTTATTTGAGAATGTAAATAGTTTACTTTTGCAAGATGTAAACAATCAATCACAATACAACTTGAATCCGCTCAAATAAATTTAGCACTATATAAGAAAACCAATAGGCCCTACATACTTTAAAACAGCTGTTATCAATTCTCAAACAAAATGAAACGTATTTCGGAATTTAAATAGTTTAATTTTGCCAGATGTAAAGAATCAATCAATACAAAACGTGAATGATACTTTATATTGCATAATGTAAATACAATATAAGTTAAATGGCGCAGTAATTACGAGGGATTTAAATATAAGATATTAAACAGGAAAGGAAGAACAAATCATGACATCTCTAATGCTAATATTGAGCAAATGTTGCCAGAATCGTTGTTATGAGTGAAAAATATGAAATACTAAAAAAGACGACATGCAGGGTAATTTCAATGAACAATTTATGAAAAATCTGAGTGGGCAATGGTTTTTGGGAAGATATCAATTAGAAGTGGAAGAGTTACCATCTCTGAATCCTCTTCAAAACATATAATTTATGGTAGCTATGGGACAAGAAAGGAAGCAGTAATTGAGTTTTTCATGAATAAAGAAAGGGGGGGGGGTTATAGATCTATTCATCCGTAAAACCTTTAAGACAGACACATGCATACATGAAGGTAATTTTTTCGTCATACATTATATTTTTGTTATAGCTAAAGTTGAAATACATTTTTTGTATAGTGGGTAATTTCACCTGTTTTAATTAACATTATACCTTAGCTTTGAATTTCCAAAAGAAAATCAACTTTAGGCAATTTGAACAATCATTCTTAAAAAATTCTTTCACTGAAACTCTGCCTAATATCTTCACTGATTTAATACTTTAGGTACTTTAACCAGAACAAAATTAATTAATTTGATAATTTTAAAATATATTGCATTTAGAAGCTGCGGTCAATCAATCACTCTTTATTGCAGAAACATAAAAACTGCATAATTACACAAATTATTAAACAATTTCCCCCAAAACTACAGGTCTACAATTAAATCTACAATACTAGCCTACAAATAAAACTATAGGCCTACAAGTTATTTTGGTTTTAAAGTTATTTGATAATGATGGATTGTTCATATTATTAATAGGACATTTGCCATCATCTGTGTATTTGAAAATGAATACAAGACGTTTCGAGGATATAAATCAACTCTCGTTATCAAGTGTGAAAATATATATATATCTCTTTTATATTTTAGTTTCACACTTTATAACGAGAGTAGATTTATACACTCGAAACGTCGTGTATTAATTTTCATATAGACAAATGATAACAAATGTTCGGATTAAACCTAATTAATAATTAACAAGTGTTAGATAATTTAACAAATAAATAAAACTAAAAATAAAAAAAAACAAATTATAAAACTATATAACAACAAAAAGCGTAATTATTAATATATACAAAAAATACATAATAGGCCATCTGTAATTTGTATTCTCATTATTATTACTTTTTTACCCCTTTCCAATTCTAATTAATTGTACAATTTCAAAGAACTCATTAGTTTCATATAGGGCATCTATCCTAAGTACCTCCTTAATTTTATAAAAGTTGAATTGCTTTACAGGATCGGGTACTATTATAAACTGTTATAAAACCTAACAGAGTTATTTTTAAACTTTCCATCGACATCTGACACTGGGAATGGTTAGGAATATTTCTCACACCCAGTTCATTTCTAGTCTTGTACCCATACCTGATTGATTTATAACAATTAATTACTTGGTATATATTTTAATTTCTAACGTAAAAATAATTTTATTACTTTATAAATATACGATAATTTTATAGACAAAATACAAAGTTCGATCAAAAGTGGTAGTGAATGTTCATTCTTTGATTTCCTTTTTATACGTTGAACAACTGTTTTGCAGTACCCTACAACAATTGAATTTAGATTAGCTTTGTAAATCCCCACTCAACTCCCCCCCCCCACAAAAAGAGAGAATACCGTAATCAATTCTACTTTGGTATAAAGTTAAATAAATTAGCCTTAAAATACATTTATAAATTTTTTTTTCAGATATTTTTAATTTAGATTTTCCCATTAATTCACTGTGGATAGTAACTCCCAGATATTTGACAATATAATATTGTTGTACAACACATCAAGTGTTCCAAACATATAATAAATTTGGAAGACATATACATATTAGAGATTCATATTTAACTAGGTATGAAATCCTCTCAAGGTCGCGTATTTCGGAAGCGTTAAGAAAACAAATTGTCCTAGGACAACGGACATAAACTCCCTTCATTGTTTCTTTTTTTTTTTTTTTTAATATGGTTCTCTTAAAAGAAAAATTCGAAAACCACGCCAAAGTGTCCTTCTGGTCGTGGGTTAGGTCACACGGTCATGTTCTTACAACAAGATATAAAATATTGATCCTCAGACCCTAAGCTTTCATCCCCGTCATTATAGGTTGAGTGGGCGTGGAGGATTTCTTTAGCATGGACCATTCTGAAACCTTTTGGAAAATGTTATAAACTTGATTTTGTGATTTTATATACAAATTAAGTTACCATAGCAACCAATATAACAATATACACTTAAAACAACTAATCAAGCCAAATATAGGGGAGAGTTGCCTGATTTGGACCACTTGAGACATTTGTTATTATTTCTTAAAAATAAAAAGGAATTAAGGTGCACAAAAGGGCTTAATGAAAGGTCCATACAATTACCTATGATACTATATTTTAACATTTATCAAAATCTTACATGGTATTGTCAAAAATTTAAAAAGTAAAATATGTAATCGGTCCATTTAAGGCAACAAGTTTCCTAGATTGGACTGGTGGCATCTTAGATTGGACCGGGGCTAAAATTTCTAGTAAATCCACTTGTTGATTGGTTTTACTACATTATTATGATAAAATATTACTACGACTAAATATGGATAAAAACTAGATAATTACTAAGCCACTACAGTAGTGGCTGATAACAGAATGTGAGTTAAAAAAATTAAATGATGTAAAATTGACATTACATAATTGTTTGCAAGTAATGGCAAAATTTTTCTTCATTTAAAACAAACCGCGTGAAAATCGGCCTGGTGGAAATCCAGAAATAAGCAATAATAGGGTTGTCACTAAAAACTATTTAAAGTGGTTTAAACTACCATTTCGATAGTTTGAGTGGGCGCGGAGAGGCTCTGCTGAATTATACTTAAGATGAGATTTCTGAAATTTACATCTTCTCCCAACTTGATATAATTATTTCTTCTGAACCAAGCGAGATTTATTTTTTTACAAACCACGCATACATACAAGTCACCACTGATTGCATTCTAACTTCTTCCCAAGTATAACCTACATAACACAGATCAGAGTTACTGTATTAGTAAAAAATAAAAGTGAACCTTCGAAATTTCCCTGGCAAAGATTAATATAGAGGACAAAATTGCTCCAAGTACAGATCCTTGAGGAACTTCAAATCGCACTTAACTCATAGGGCCTACTACTCAATTAACCACTTATTCTGACACATTGCCTTCTATGATTTCGAAACCAGTAATGTTCAACCTAACCTAACCTAACCTAACTCCAGCTTTCCATCAAATAGGCTAATATGATCTACACTATCTGAGGACGCCACTAACACAGTTTCCATTAATTTATACAATCTGAGCCACTAGGTGTGTTACAACATCTTCCTATTAAAAAAAAAAAGAATCTTTCCTAAAATTAAATTAATAACCTCTCCGTTATAAATAAATATTGAGCTTGACTTGGGAGATAATATTATTTAGAACAAAAAGTCGAACACAAGATCTCACAAAAACTACGTTTATTCAATCAAACGCGTTTCAACGACAGTTTTGTTTCAACCCGTTTAAGTTATAGTTTTGTTATTGTAGCTCATGTAACACTGAGGATGTCGACTGTGTCGTTGAAACTCGTTCGATTGATTAAACTTGGTTTTTGTGAGATCTTGTGTTCGAGGTTTTGTTCTACAACCTCTCTATTATCTTTGAAAGAAACTATCGTAAGAGCTCGATAATGATTGCAATTTTTGGTACTACTTTTGGATGTATAAGTATAAAGATAACTAAGTTGGAAATGCATCTGTTTGAAAGTAGACTATAGGTTGTGTCAAAGGTTCGTTAATTATCTTGATTAATTTTGAATTAATATCATCAATTACAGGAGTCTTTTTTCAAGGATTCAAATAAGACCTATGAATTTTAAAAACACACTCCGCTGAAATAAAAATTGATATAATTTTAATATTTTTCTGGACTAAATAATAGTCATCAGTCAGCACTGATTGCCGTTCTTACTTCCAAAGTATTACCAACATAACACAAACAAGTGTCAAGAGCAAAAGCAGGAAACAAACTTTTATGAATAAATAGTAGCAATATAAACTGTTTGTAATCTAATTTATTTGGTTTTTTAAGTAAATAACAAATAATAAAAAGTTATAGAGTAGAAAATGTTGCAAGGTTTGTGTAGGTTATTTTAATAGCCCTGCATTGCACAGTTCCGTTCTACGGCTCACAGGTGTAGTTCTATTTCCGTTTTAATAAAAAATATTAACTTAAATTTTGAAAACCAGCACATAAATTGTCCAATATCCTCCAGAGAGAACCATTTTATTTTTTTTAGATTAAACAAAAATACATTTTCCCTTACAAATTTCCCTTACTGCTTTATGTTTAGTTAACAAATTGAATATTCTGAGGGCGACAAAAGATAAGATTCATAGAATAGAAAGTAGGCTATTCCAAGGTTTGTATAGTTTATTGTAACATCCCTGCATTGCACAGTTCCGTTCTACGGCTCACAGATGCGGTTCTATTTCAGTTTTTAATTTAAAATATTTTTTAAACTTTGAACACAAGCACATAAATTGTCCAAATTTCTCCAGTGAGAATAACCATTTTTTTAGATTAAACAAAAATACAAAAATTCTCCTTACTGTAACTTATTATGTTTATTGTAACATCCCTGCATTGCACAGTTCCGTTCTACGGCTCAAAGATAGCCTAGGGCCTACTGTTCTTCTTTCGCTTTTAATACAAAAAATAAAAATTTTAAAAAATAAAAAATTTAACATTTTGGAAAACAAACATATGTCTAAGAAGTAAATGTCTATTTTCGTGAAAAGTTGCTTTGTGTTCAATTCGACTTTTTTTCAAAATTATTTTAACAAACTGATTTTGGTTTTTCATTATAAACTCTAAATTACTTCAGCTTTTATACAAATAATAGGCCTATATACATGAGTTGCTCCAACTGTCGAGTTAACATAATATATACACAATTAATTTTAATATTACAATTTTTATTTTCCTTGTAAATAAAATCATATTTCAACAAACAACAAAAATATTAATTATAAATCTGTTTTCAGGTTTTATGCTATACTGGTAAATTTAAATAGAAAGATAAAATAAAATGATAAGGAAGGGTATAAATTTAAAAAATAAAAATAATTTTATCCTTTAATTAAATTCTTTAAGATCTAATAGCGCATATTTTATAAATAAAAATATAGAATTCATATCTTTTCCAATAAGTAGGCTATTTCTGAGTATGTATCGTTATTAATAGACCCTTGTTTTAAAAATACATTCATTTTCTGTTTCATTTTCACTCACTCAGAAAATGAAACAAAGGCTCATCCGTTCCCAAATTACACAGTATAATCATTGTTACTTACATTACGTTATAGTTGGAAATTTAAATTTAACAATTCACACCTTGTTCTTATTATAAAACATACGGTATTTTATCTATTTTTAAATCGTAAACTGATTCAATAGGATGGAATTTTAAATTTCTAGCCTGTAACAAATCTTACAGGCATCTTTGCCTATTAGGACATTCATTTTGTGTTGGACTGTTCTTGATTTCAAGTTACTTAATGATCTCTTGCTAATATTTCCCATCCTTTGTTTTTCTTCACGGTTTCCTCCATAATTTGCCAAACTAATCTGTTTTTATTTAATGTAAATTAAGAGAAGAAGCATATAAATATGCAGTTTAAATGTAAACAAAACAAAGACATCTTTTCAGTTTCAACATATAAAGCATATTTTGGATTCTTTACAAAACAAATCTCACCTCTTTTTCGTCCTCCTGATGGTCTCGGAAGCTCCAAATCTGCGGTGTGGAAGCCACATGAAGATACCGAATTTTCTTGTTCTTTAAAGGTTATAAAAGAAATGAAGAAAAGAACATCAAATAAACACCCCCTACCGCTCGAATAGGCTACTCAGCGTCAAGTTTGCAAGAGAAAAAGAGTTGGTAAAGAGAGACCTGATAGGAAAGATGAAAGAGATGGATCTAACCCAAGACTACTGAGCCTAAATACACTGACACTGATATCAATGATCTAAATAATCAAAGAAGGTTACGTAACAAAATTGTATGTGTTACCAATATTTGGTTTTGGTTAGTGATAAGTTTGGCAGACGTTTGTGATATCTCAAGAAAGTCCTCAGCTTTACAACTTGTCCGTGTTGAGTAGTGTCCTGGTAACCAAAAGACCGGTGGTGGCTTAAAGAAAACTGACTGGGAAGTTAGTCATTGTTTTAGATGAGAACTTTAACTTACATGATGAGTCAAAAACTCGATGTCTTGTTTGGGGGAAATGATCCGTTTTGAGTTTACCAACGTGGTCTTTGGAATGACGTTTGTCCCGAACACGAGAAAAAGTTTTAAATCAAATTTGATACAAGCTGATATTTTGGTCATAGCATATTTCGGATTTTTCTTCTCATTTTATGGATAACTACTAAAAAATTAGGAGGTATCATAAGAAGAAAATACAAAACTACGATTTCTCAAAATCAGCTGTAACGATTTACACGAAATTTTGTTCAAATGTAGCCTCTAAGGACCCAAATTAAAATACCCCGTCTCTTCTAGCCGTTTCGTGAGCAGCCATTACAAAGGCTAAACATTGAACATGAGGCTGTTATAACAGACGTAATTTTTCAAAAACGGCTCTACCGATTTCATTCAAATTTTAGTCAACTCTCTGAAGATTAATTATCCAAATCCGTATGCAAAATTGCAAGTAAAAATTATTTCGTTTCAAGAATAGGCCTAATTGGCAATAAAAAAACAGTCGTTAATTTAAGTTCGATTTAAATGAAATAGGATTTAATGAGGACGCGTTTATGGCAAAACAAGTTTAAGCTCTTATTTAAATATAGAAGTCTCCGTACATAGCCTACAAATAATATTTCTTTTTATTTGTAAAGTTAGATGAAGATAGTAGAGTAAGGAATTTAAAGTTGATGTTTTTTGAAGACTTCTATAGGATACGCTTTGTTTCCGAACTGGTTTTTAAAGACGAAAAAGAAAATGTCTTAACAGTGAACAACAAAATGGCCGACCTTCTAAGAAAAATCTGGCTAATGACTTAAGTGTTCTCTCAAATATTAAATAAACTGTTTAATATGCAAACAAGTTATAATATTATTCATAAGCCTTTATATAATTCTATGTTTCAGTACATCTGTCCTTTTTCTAACACCTCCATTCTTCTTGCCGTTGCTTGGATCATCGCGTGTTGTACCGCTAGCAATCATCGACCAGGAATAAATAACTCATTTAGTTGTAGCAAGATGCAAGATGGCCGTCCCCTCCCATCGGACCACACACATCGCTTGTAGGCTTTTGTTTCAGGCATATACTCTGTTCAAACGTAGATGGACTTAACAACTGATTTATGATTTAATGCAATCATTTTAACTTATAGAAAGGTTTTATTAGTGTGTTTTTAAAATCTGTATGAATTATTAACCATTGAATTTTACGAGATTGTAATAGTTGTGTGCTTTAGTAAATATTTAATATTTCTGGCATTAGGGGGGCCTATGTTACAACGATAATAACTATTTATTTTTCTTAGTTCACAACAACGAGCAAGAAGTTTGATGTCTTCTTGTTGTTTAAAGACGAAAAAACCTCTCGGTCATCATCGCCTTATGAGGGGTTAAGGGATTTAGTACAAAAATCTCAGGGGGTAGCAGAGAATAACAATGACATTTACACCTGAGGAAGCTACCCTCATGACCAGTGTGCGCGAGTGATAAGCCGCATCCTGCTCCAGGTGACCCTGGTTTAACTGAATAGCCTACATCGGATATAGACCTGAAGGTCGACAAACATTCCCTAATCCAAGGTTTCAAGTGTCCATAGGCCAATTTTAAGGTTAGGCCTAATCCGTCCCGATGGTTGAGTTGTACAATGATTGTGCGTCAAACGGAATCTATGGAGGACCACGCGACCCTTCATAGTAAATAACCACATTATAAAATCTTAAAACTCTTGGGATCATTTATAGATTCTACACAAAATAAACAACCTACAGTTATAGCATGCTCAGACATTTCTATTGATAACAACTTCAGTTGCTTCAGGATCATGCAATAAGGTGGAAGGAAGGCCTATGAGCTATAACAAAACTGAAAACTCATCATATAGGCTATAGAGGACATGATGCTGGAAACAGACGATTCCTCTCAAGATACCATCTTGACTGATACAATTGAAAAATTAAGACAGATGAAAGTAAAATACACCAGAGCAGAAAAGAAAAAGAAGCTTTTGGAAAGACTCACAGAATAGGGAATTGAATGGAATCCTAAATTGTGGGGATGAGGCAAAAAGAAAAAATAAAGAACTTTCTACGGAGTGTACGTTAAAAGCTAGCGGCTCAAAAAGAAGTCGCTCAGATTGTAGTACCCCCACCCTCCACAGAGAGTGAACGGGAAAACAAAAAACGGCAGAATTAAATACACCTTCTAAAAGTAACTACAAAGAAATGATACAATCATAAGAGATGGATATTGTTCAAGTAGAATATCCAGACCAAAAACGGAACAAAGAACAAATAGGTCTGATTGAGGATTCCCTAGCCACGGAGTTTGAAACTTTAGAACATGGAGAATTTCCTCAATTCACCAATACTTATCTAGAGGCTGAGCCTATATCAGGGTCATGAACCCTATATCATTCAAGAATCCTGGATAAATGGAGGAAAGATAAGAGCGCTGAGAGAAGTAAGAGGTAAGGTCATATAGCCTACAATTGTTCATATAATATCTCGCGAAACTGTATTGTAGTTAAGTAAAAACTGCGATATCAACCTCTGCTTGCTTTCTGTTCCAGAGATAGCCTATCACCATGGTGAAGATTGCCTGTGGATATGGAAAAGGTAGAAGAGACGTCATCATGAGCTCGATCTACCTTCCCTATGATTCGGAGGAAAATCCACCATCTAAGAACGCAGAGAATGTGACAAGTTTCTGTGAGGAGGAGAAGGAGCATACCCTTGCCGGATTAGACTCCAACTCCCATCACATAGCATGGGGCTTAAGTAACTCAACTATTAGAGGTGAGTCCCTCTTATAATTCCATAACATAACAGTAAAAGTTTACTGGTAGTTAATGTTGGTGTTGAACCTACCTTTAGAAACAGTCAGTAATCATTGACATTACAATTTCTACAGAGTATATTAGTTCTTATGCAACTGACTGGCATGTCTCAGGTGAAATTTCAGCATCCGACCATTGTCATATTATGTGGAACTTAAATTTTGATTCTGGAATTCAAAAGGCTAGAAATCCCAAAAGAACTAACTGGAAATCTTATCATGAAAAATTAAACTATAGATTAGATTCACTCAGTAAGAGGGTCAGAGAGATAAATGGTGATTCAATGGCGGCTAATATACAAGAGGCCATTATCCGCTCATATAATAATAACACTGTCCTATCTAGTCCGTAACCACAAGAAGGTTAGCAAAATGGTGGAATAAAGATTTAGATAGGTTAAAGAAAATTACTAGGCATATATTTAATAAAGCTAAGAAAACATTTCAGTAGTAAAATTATCAAAAATCCCTAACCAAATACAACACTCTATTAAGAAGATGTAACAGATCTTTTTGGAGAAACTTTTACCAAGAGATTGGCTCTACTAAAGTAGTCTATACGATACGGAAAATTATCTCGAAGGAACCGATTCATCCAACTGGATCTGTTGATGATCCTAGAGGTGGTCTAACTTCTTCAGGTAAAGACGCACTAGAAGTTTTGCTAAAATACACTATCCAGATAGTATTGAAATGGCAGAGACTGGCATAATCTATAATCAGAATGGACAACCTCGTTCTGACTTGAAAAATGCAAGAGAAATTATTACTATATTCAGAGTTAAATGGACTATACACAAATATGATCCATTTAAGTCTCCAGATGAAGATGGAATCTTTCCGGCCCTAATCCAAAAAGCTCCGGAACTACTATTCGTTCTATTTTGCGAAATCTTCAGCGCCAGCTTGGCTTATGACTATGTACCAATAGCTTGGAGATCTTGGAGATATAGTAGAGTAGTTTTCATACCGAAACCAGGAAAGGGAAATACACAAATCCCAAATTTTTTTGACCAGATCATCCCATATTCTTAAAATAATGGAAAGAATAATACAAATACACTTAAAGAACGGAATTCTTATTAAAAATCCCATTCACTGCAACCAACACGCATACTAGTCGGGTAAATCCTTTGAAACAGCTTTACATCAACTGGTGATTAGAATTGAGGAATCAATACATAACGAAGAATTTGAGTTGTGTGCATTTCTTGATATATATATAAGAAGCCTTTGATAATACTGATTATCAATCAATCATAGCAGCAGTTAAAAATCGAAGGGTAGAAAACAATATTAGTAATTGGCTAGAATCAATGTTAAGAAATAGAATAATCCGTGCAACCTAGTACGGTGAGAAATTATAGCTGTGAGAAGTACTCCATAAGGAGGAATTCTCTCAACTATGTTGTGGAACATGGTAGTTGACCCCCTCCCCCCTAATAACTGAATTAAGCGAATTAGATTTTTACACACAAAGTTATGCAGATGATAAGAGGTAAATTCTTAAGTGTTCTTGCAGAGTTAATGAATATAACATTAAAGAAGATTGAAGACTGGTGCAGAAACGAGGGTCTTTCCTTTAACCCGGATAAGACTACCATCATACCCTTCACGAGAAACATTAAAATAGATAGAAATAATGCAAGTCTAGTAAATACTAACATAGAACTTTCAGATGATGTTAAATATCTGATAGAAGACTCACCAGAAATCAACCACATCACTTATGGCATGTAAACGACTTCTTGATAAGAACTGGGGGTCTCCGTCCAGCCATGGCTAAATAGCTTTATGATATGGTAATTAAACCTCAGATACAGGATGGCGCCCTAGTGTGGTGGAGGAGAACACTTCTAGATGTCACTAGGCGTAGGTTGAACAGTCTACAAAGGTTGGCTTTCCTGTGTATCTCAGGAGCTTTTAGAAGTACACCTACATCAGTAATAGAATTTCTGTAAGGCATAACCCCACAAGACCTGAGGCAAGTTCAGCGACATACAGAATGGAATACTCTGGAGTGTGGAAAGGAAGCCGTTGGCAAAAAGAACAAAGTACCATTCGTAAACATAAATCGTGTGATTAGGTACTTACTATGAGAAGTGATTACACTCCATGTAACCTCATGTAATCAGCACCTAGAAACTGTACAACTCATAATTCGAAAATTTGTAGCATTAGGACGTAGATGACAACCAATCTTCGGCCCAGATGCGACCTTTGAAGCGACAAGCAACCTAGCAAAGAAAATCCTGACCCTAACCAAGGGAATAGACATAAGCTAGTTAGGAATTTAGGAAGTACACAAAAAGTCTTTCAGGCTGAAATGTCTTGGGGGTAACATCCACTTCTATATAATAATAGAAAATAATAATTATTATAAGACCACTAGCCCTCTAATATACTCTAATAGCGTCGGAAAATAACAAAAGATGAAAGAGAGGGATCTAACCCATACTACATAGAAAAATGTGTAGAACCCAGTTAGGTCCCTTCGGGATTGTCAAACCCGTACTCACTAAAGTGAGTCTAAGAGTAGTAAAAAACTTGAAACACATGACAATATCAACTGAGCTTTCTGCTTCGATTCGCTACATGGTTAAAGCTAAATTGTAAAAAAAAAAAAAAACTAAAATTTCAATCTTGTCAGATTACACAGGCAGTAGAAATGAAGATTCGAAGAAATGAATATATAGAATATATTTTGCAGAAATGATAATGTTTTTGGGGTTTTATATTTACACAAATTTAACAGGAAAACCTATTTTAAAATAGAACCTACTTAAAAAAAACTTAACCCTTAGAAGATCAATTTTTTATTTTGAACAAAAAATATTATTTTTATTTTCATATGTCATCATTTTAAAAGGGAAAAATGCTAAAAAAAATATTAAACTTTTTTTATAGATTTAATTATGGTTTTTCGATACATTGCATATGTGCAAAGGTGTGCACTATAATGTGCACTATAATGTGCACAGATATGCAAAGATATCATTTTTTATACAAAATCAATAATTATACTAAACACAAAAATTAAACTTCACCAATAGATACCTAAAATGTTACCTAAACCACTTAAATTATTAACTGTTAATAAAAACATTAACTTCTTTAAATACTGCCTAGAAATTGACAAACTATAGTTGGCAGCACAACCTTAGACATAGATTTACAAACAATAATAAAACAAGTTAACAGCGCATTCTGGTGGCACAGTTTATAGTTGTGTCGCTAATGCACACTTTTGCTGATGTGTAAAGGAGAAATTCAGAGTATTTTATCTACTTAGCTTTGAATACAAGCTATGTCAGTGTAGCTTTGCAATGTCAGTGATATAAAACTGTTGACAATTCCGTCATCATTTTACAATGTCTATTATATGTTAAAACCAACATATATTGTGTATACTGATGACCGACGGTATTTGATAGAATTCAATGTTATTCAAATAAAAAACACACACTTTTTTTGTAAATTCTACATTAATTATGTCTAGCCGACCATGGTTTCGCCTGTTACAGCATTGACGAGACTTATAAAAATACTAAAATATCTTTTATGTTGGTTAAACAGGCGGTAGTTTTAAGTGTAGACTAAGTTAACATGAAAGGAGTTGGCGGATAGGTTAGGTTATAACGATTCTAGTTTTTCTAGTCGTTTAAATAGTCATGCCTTAACGTCAAGGGTAAAAAATGAAACATATCAGAAATATTATAAATTAAGAGACTTTCTTATAACGATTTGTTTCTGTTTGTTTAGTCTTAAAGGATCAAACAGAATTCTTGTCTTTTTCTCCACTAGTTCAACCTTTGTCAAAGCGTGTCTAAAAATCTTTATGACTTACTGGGTTTCCTGGGTACAGGTTCCATTGTCATGTAACGGGACTTTTGTGGGCTTGGTCTCAAAATGTAAACAATATTTTCTTCTTAGGTTATTTAGTCTTTGTATAAGCCTCGTCAATGACGTAATTGGCGAAACCATGGTCGGCCTAATAGCCTAGATGTGGAATTTACAAAGGAATGTGCGTGTGTTTTTATTTGAAACCAACAGTGAACAAAAATCCAACAATATGAAACCTTGAACAAAAGTAACAGTAGTGAAAACATCGCCTGAATACATTGAAGAAAAATTAGTGACTACTCTCGGTTGTAAAATTATGGATCAAGTTTGGACGTTAATATATAATTAACCACGTGATCTATAACAAATCCGATTATACTAGAATTTTTCTTGTTTAATTCTGCATTCATTAATGTCAACGATGATTTTTTCTTTTAACGCTATATTATTTTTATTGCGTGGAGAAAAATTTTTTTTTTTTTTTCCAACTACAGACAAGTGTCCACTTGAAAAATTCGCAAACGTATCGTCCGATCATACCAAATTTGTATTCAATGTTTATGCGAGTGTTTTGTATGGAATACTGCAGTTTCAGATTTTTAGAATGATGCAAAAAAAGTTGTTATCAATTTCGCACGAGTAGGCCTACTTCTCTCATCATCGAATTATTCTACAATTTCGATTATTGGTGCGTTATGATAGCTCTTTATGGTAGTTGAAAGCGTTCTGTGAACTTTAGCTCGGTAGTTCTGTCAGACATTTCTGATAAGCCATACAATTTTTGAAAGCTTGATGTTTGACTGACCCATCGAGTCCATAAAATTATAAATACATAATATATTATTAAGTGTGTGTGTGTGTGTGTGTGTGTGTGTGTTTCGAATTTTAATGATATTGATGTTGAAAATATTTGCTTATTGAAATGTTTATGTCCATGGCATTGTAGATATAATCAATACTTTGTCATCTATAATAAACTACTATAATAAACATGCATGTCAAAAATGTAATTTTGAATAAGTATTTTGTATAAATTTGTATTTAAGAGAATAGTTAATCATTTACTAGTATGCAATTCAATTGTACTCTGTAACTTAAAGGAAATGAAGTTAGATATTTTAAGAAAAAGAGTTTTTGAAAGCGAGAGCTTACTACAGTGTTAAGGGATTTTTACATTATATTAATATGAACTTTTAAAGTTTTGTATTATTAATATAAGTTCGTTTTAAACTACTTCTGTTTTTTATAGTAAAGTAGTAAAGTTAAAAACGTTACAGTAACGTAAATAAAAACAATTTTTAAAAACACATACATTTATATCAAAAGGAAAACAAACTATGTACCTATTTGGTCAACAGTGTTAATTTAAAGATTACCATCTTTTGTGATGAGAGAGTAAAAAAAAAAAAAAAAAATCATATAATGAAGTCCAATATGAATGCGCTGCTACAGCTAAAACCAACAAACTTTTTTTTAAAAAACGTTAAAACAGTTTTTTTATTGTCCACAGTTAAGAAATATCATCGCCTTTATAAAGGAAGAAAAACAAAATAAAGACAACCAACCTAGCTCTCGAATACTCTACAGGGTCGGAAAAGATCAATAGTTGGTCAAAAGAGACGTGGAGAGGGGTCTAGGGTTCTAGATCTCGGGATTGCCAAGCCCCTTATCTACTCTACGTTTCGGCCCCTGACAGTAAGAATTTTAAGTTAAACCTTAATTAATAATATAAACATTAATAACATTGGTATTATCTTTAAATAAAAACAACGTACGTAAACAATGAAAATTCTTTATATTACAGTAATGGCTAAATGTTTCGATGCTGTAGACAGCATCATCAGGTCAGCTAATAACGTTAACACTATGTTCACAAACACATTACAAACATATATATAAATCTCGGCCTGGCACAAATAATCGTACAGAAAAGGCACTCGTTAAAAGTTAAAAATTGTTTTTGTTGGCAGTGTTTTGGCCAGATGTTCACTTGCTGAGTTATATTGGGATACTGCTACTTACGTTCCATATCAGATATGTATTTTGCCCTACTCATGTAGCCGTTATTCTAATATAAAGAAATACTATCGACTTGAAATAAGGTATGCTAAAGCAAAACAATGAATAATAATAATGAAAATTCATCACTGAGGTTTATTAACCACAGGGATAAAACAAACCTCTTTCATGTTCATTATCAATCTATGAAAAAGCATCCTGTTTGACACGTGACTTTATTATATCCGGTAACTTGGGTGTTTTTTAGAAGGCAATTACAATTAATATTTATTTATAAAATTTTATAGACCACTTTTCATAAAGGCAATATTTACTACATTATGAATATAAAGGTGTCTTAATAGTGGAATCTTCGATGCTCACCACCCAAAGATATCAAATTTGGAAATGTGCACATCATTTAGCTATATAAAGACTTTTTTCTTTAATTTTTGTCTATAACTCAAAATACTTTGTGTAGGCCTACTTGACAAGTACAATATAAAACACTGAAACTTGTGGTAGGGGTTTCAGTGTTTTATATTGTTCACATTCAGCACCAGTGCTCATTGAACATCTACCTGAAAAGTAAGACACAAAAATTACAATTTTCTTAACATCGGCTTTAAGGATTTCTATCAAACGTTTTTACTGTAAGGACCCAAAGAAAAGCTAATTATTTCAAACAAAAATGCCCGTTCCTGAATTATGGATACAAAACTTTTTTTAATCAGCTTTGGAGATGTTTATAAAATACGTAAGTTTTCATAATCGATAACGCCGATTTTGTTGAAATTTTAGTGAAATGTGAATATTAGACTACTGACCCAAACCGGTGTGCAAAAGAACAATTCAATTATATTGTGGTACAGTTAAAACTGATTCTTTTTTCACTTTTTTACTGACCTTCGTGAAATTTCTCGTTTCAGTGTAGGGATTAGGAGACTTAATTTTTAAAATACTTTGTTTTAAAAAATGTTTTTTTTAAAGCTTGCAGTGCTTTATTTTGGGATTCGGTCTGAGCTAAAATTAATATAAAATTACAAAATTTATAATTTTCAACAAAAATTAAAAAACTTGTATAAGTGAAAAAAATTTCTTTTGGATACAAAACAAATTAATGGCTCGGAGATATTTGACATTAGGTTAATATTAAGTTTAAATGGCGTTTATTTCTACTTTATGTTGTTGTTTTTTCAGCAACCACTTTTGTTAGACTAACTTATTGAAATTTTGACTAGACATTCAACTAAGTGTTTGTTCACTTCTAAAGCGAAATTTTAATAATTAGTTTGTTTTTTGAATTGTTCAAACAATAGGCCTATTATATGCATGAAAAATATACATTTCTAAAACTTTTTTTGCTCGAATAAGCAAAATTTCTTTTAAAAATCGCTTATAATAAATGTTTTACAAGGATGTGCTTTAAAACCCACAAAAATTTCCTCCCTGTATGTTTTCCAGAAAAAAGTAGGGTATATGAAAATGCCTAATTTAACAAGTGGAAGATACAACTGTGGGAACTCCACATGTCGATAGGTTTTATTAATTCCTTTTCCATAAATCAAAGTTTGCGCTTAGCTGCAATAAGAAAAACGCACAAAATTATAATTTCATCAAAATCGGTTCCAAAGATATTGTTCAAATTACGATCAAGTGTAGCTTCTATGGACCAAAACAAAAAGTATTGTTTAGCATCTCTCCAAAAATACCGGTTCGTGAGTTATTGGTAATATATAGCCTATATCGACCACGGTTGGACAATAATTTTTCAAAATTGTTTTAACGATTTCGTTTCAATTTTACTGAAATATGAAAATTAATGAAACTATATATTAATTAATAAAGGAAAACACTCAATATAAATATTACATAAACAAAACAGTTCCTTAATTAATTTGGATGTTTAAGACCTCCAAGGCAATGCTTAGGTTAATACATACTGCAAAACACTCAATAAGTAATACATAAAAAAAATTCCTTTAGTTATTATTGGGGGAAAAAAATTAATGTCTCAAGGTAATGCTTAAGTTAAAACATACAGGAAAAGACTCAATAAATAATATCTACACAAAACAGTTCTTTAATTTTTTTTTTTAAATGTTTATGTCCCCAAGGTAATGCCTAATTTAAAACAGAGGAAACACTCAAAAAATATATATAACAAGAAACTTTAAAAATTATTTTTGGAAACGTTTAGGGCCTCGAAAGCAATGCCCAAGTTAAAACATCCAGGAAAACACTCAATAAATAATTCATAAACATAACAGTTTTTTAATTATTTTAGGAAAGCGGTTTAGTGTCTATATGACATTGCCTAGATCAAAATATACAGGAAAACACTCAATAAATACTACATAAACAAAACAGTTTTTTAATTATTTTAGAAAAGCGGTTTAGTGTCTATATGACATTGCCTAAATCAAAACATACAGGAAAACACTCAATAAATACTACATAAACAACAAAGTTCTTTAATTATTTTAGAAAAGCGGTTTAGTGTCTATATGACATTGCCTAAGTCAAAACATACAGGAAAACACCCAATAAATACTACATAAACAAAACAGTTTTTTAATTATTTTAGAAAAGCGGTTTAGTGTCTATATGACATTGCCTAAATCAAAACATACAGGAAAACACTCAATAAATACTACATAAACAAAAAAGTTTTTTAATTATTTTAGGAAAGCGGTTTAGTGTCTATATGACATTGCCTAAATCAAAACATACAGGAAAACACTCAATAAATACTACATAAACAAAACAGTTTTGTAATTATTTTAGGAAAGCGGTTTAGTGTCTATATGACATTGCCTAAATCAAAACATACAGGAAAACACTCAATAAATACTACGTACAACACAGTTTTTTAATTATTTTAGGAAAGCGGTTTAGTGTCTATATGACATTGCCTAAATCAAAACATACAGGAAAACACTCAATAAATACTACATAAACAAAACAGTTTTTTAATTATTTTAGGAAAGCGGTTTAGTGTCAATATGACATTGCCTATATCAAAACATACAGGAAAACACTCAATAAATACTACATAATCAAAACAGTTTTTTTAATTATTTTAGGAAAGCGGTTTAGTGTCTATATGACATTGCCTAAATCAAAACATACAGGAAAACACTCAATAAATACTACATAAACAAAACAGTTTTTTAATTATTTTAGGAAAGCGGTTTAGTGTCAATATGACATTGCCTATATCAAAACATACAGGAAAACACTCAATAAATACTACATAATCAAAACAGTTTTTTTAATTATTTTAGGAAAGCGGTTTAGTGTCTATATGACATTGCCTATATCAAAACATACAGGAAAACACTCAATAAATACTACATAATCAAAACAGTTTTTTTAATTATTTTAGGAAAGCGGTTTAGTGTCTATATGACATTGCCTATATCAAAACATACAGGAAAACACTCAATAAATACTACATAATCAAAACAGTTTTTTTAAATTATTTTAGGAAAGCGGTTTAGTGTCTATATGACATTGCCTAAATCAAAACATACAGGAAAACACTCAATAAATACTACATAAACAAAAAAGTTCTTTAATTATTTTAGGAAAGCGGTTTAGTGTCTATATGGCATTGCCTAAATCAAAACATACAGGAAAACACTCAATAAATACTACATAAACAAAACAGTTTTTTTAATTATTTTAGGAAAGCGGTTTAGTGTCTATATGACATTGCCTATATCAAAACATACAGGAAAACACTCAATAAATACTACATAATCAAAGCAGTTTTTTTAATTATTTTAGGAAAGCGGTTTAGTGTCTATATGACATTGCCTATATCAAAACATACAGGAAAACACTCAATAAATACTACATAATCAAAACAGTTTTTTTAATTATTTTAGGAAAGCGGTTTAGTGTCTATATGACATTGCCTATATCAAAACATACAGGAAAACACTCAATAAATACTACATAAACAAAACAGTTCTTTAATTATTTTAGGAAAGCGGTTTAGTGTCTATATGACATTGCCTAAATCAAAACATACAGGAAAACACTCAATAAATACTACATAAACAAAAAAGTTCTTTAATTATTTTAGGAAATCGGTTTAGTTTCTATATGACAATGCCTAAATCAAAACATACAGGAAAACACTCAATAAATACTACATAAACAAAAAAGTTCTTTAATTATTTTAGGAAAGCGGTTTAGTGTCTATATGGCATTGCCTAAATCAAAACATACAGGAAAACACTCAATAAATACTACATAAATAAAACAGTTCTTTAATTATTTTAGAAAAGCGGTTTAGTGTCTATATGACATTGCCTAAATCAAAACATACAGGAAAACACTCAATAAATACTACATAAACAAAACAGTTTTTTAATTATTTTAGGAAAGCGGTTTAGTGCCTATATGACATTGCCTAAATCAAAACATACAGGAAAACACTCAATAAATACTACGTACAACACAGTTTTTTAATTATTTTAGGAAAGCGGTTTAGTGTCTATATGACATTGCCTAAATCAAAACATACAGGAAAACACTCAATAAATACTACATAAACAAAACAGTTTTTTAATTATTTTAGGAAAGCGGTTTAGTGTCTATATGGCATTGCCTAAATCAAAACATACAGGAAAACACTCAATAAATACTACATAAACAAAACCGTTTATTAATTATTTTAGGAAAGCGGTTTAGTGTCTATATGACATTGCCTAAATCAAAACATACAGGAAAACACTCAATAAATACTACATAAACAAAACAGTTTTTTATTTATTTTAGGAAAGCGGTTTAGTGTCTATATGGCATTGCCTAAATCAAAACATACAGGAAAACACTCAATAAATACTACATAAACAAAACCGTTTATTAATTATTTTAGGAAAGCGGTTTAGTGTCTATATGACATTGCCTAAATCAAAACATACAAGAAAACACTATATAAATACTACATAAACAAAACAGTTATTTAATTATTTTAGGAAAGCGGTTTAGTGTCTATATGACATTGCCTAAATCAAAACATACAGGAAAACACTCAATAAATACTACATAAACAAAACAGTTTTTTAATTATTTTAGGAAAGCGGTTTAGTGTCTATATGACATTGCCTAAATCAAAACATACAGGAAAACACTCAATAAATACTACATAAACAAAACAGTTCTTTAATTATTTTAGGAAAGCGGTTTAGTGTCTATATGTCATTGCCTAAATCAAAACATACAGGAAAACACTCAATAAATACTACATAAACAAAACAGTTTTTTAATTATTTTAGAAAAGCGGTTTAGTGTCTATATGACATTGCCTAAATCAAAACATACAGGAAAACACTCAATAAATACTACATAAACAAAACAGTTCTTTCATTATTTTAGAAAAGCGGTTTAGTGTCTATATGACATTGCCTAAATCAAAACATACAGGAAAACACTCAATAAATACTACATAAACAAAACAGTTTTTTAATTATTTTAGGAAATTGGTTTAGTGTCTATATGACATTGCCTAAATCAAAACATAGTCTACAGGAAAACACTCAATAAATACTACATAAACAAAACAGTTCTTTAATTATTTTAGGAAAGTGGTTTAGTGTCTCTATATGACATTGCCTAAATCAAAACATACAGGAAAACACTCAATAAATACTACATAAACAAAACAGTTTTTTAATTATTTTAGAAAAGCGGTTTAGTGTCTATATGACATTGCCTAAATCAAAACATACAGGAAAACACTCAATAAATACTACATAAACAAAACAGTTCTTTAATTATTTTAGAAAAGCGGTTTAGTGTCTATATGACATTGCCTAAATCAAAACATACAGGAAAACACTCAATAAATACTACATAAACAAAACAGTTTTTTAATTATTTTAGGAAAGTGGTTTAGTGTCTATATGACATTGCCTAAATCAAAACATAGTCTACAGGAAAACACTCAATAAATACTACATAAACAAAACAGTTCTTTAATTATTTTAGGAAAGTGGTTTAGTGTCTCTATATGACATTGCCTAAATCAAAACATACAGGAAAACACTCAATAAATACTACATAAACAAAACAGTTTTTTAATTATTTTAGGAAAGTGGTTTAGTGTCTATATGACATTGCCTAAATCAAAACATACAGGAAAACACTCAATAAATACTACATAAACAAAACAGTTTTTTAATTATTTTAGGAAAGCGGTTTAGTGTCTATATGACATTGCCTAAATCAAAACATACAGGAAAACACTCAATAAATACTACATAAACAAAAAAGTTCTTTAATTATTTTAGGAAAGCGGTTTAGTGTCTATATGGCATTGCCTAAATCAAAACATACAGGAAAACACTCAATAAATACTACATAAATAAAACAGTTCTTTAATTATTTTAGAAAAGCGGTTTAGTGTCTATATGACATTGCCTAAATCAAAACATACAGGAAAACATTCAATAAATACTACATAAACAAAACAGTTTTTTAATTATTTTAGGAAAGCGGTTTAGTGCCTATATGACATTGCCTAAATCAAAACATACAGGAAAACACTCAATAAATACTACGTACAACACAGTTTTTTAATTATTTTAGGAAAGCGGTTTAGTGTCTATATGACATTGCCTAAATCAAAACATACAGGAAAACACTCAATAAATACTACATAAACAAAACAGTTTTTTAATTATTTTAGAAAAGCGGTTTAGTGTCTATATGACATTGCCTAAATCAAAACATACAGGAAAACACTCAATAAATACTACATAAACAAAACAGTTCTTTAATTATTTTAGAAAAGCGGTTTAGTGTCTATATGACATTGCCTAAATCAAAACATACAGGAAAACACTCAATAAATACTACATAAACAAAACAGTTTTTTAATTATTTTAGGAAAGTGGTTTAGTGTCTATATGACATTGCCTAAATCAAAACATAGTCTACAGGAAAACACTCAATAAATACTACATAAACAAAACAGTTCTTTAATTATTTTAGGAAAGTGGTTTAGTGTCTCTATATGACATTGCCTAAATCAAAACATACAGGAAAACACTCAATAAATACTACATAAACAAAACAGTTTTTTAATTATTTTAGGAAAGTGGTTTAGTGTCTATATGACATTGCCTAAATCAAAACATACAGGAAAACACTCAATAAATACTACATAAACAAAACAGTTTTTTAATTATTTTAGGAAAGCGGTTTAGTGTCTATATGACATTGCCTAAATCAAAACATACAGGAAAACACTCAATAAATACTACATAAACAAAAAAGTTCTTTAATTATTTTAGGAAAGCGGTTTAGTGTCTATATGGCATTGCCTAAATCAAAACATACAGGAAAACACTCAATAAATACTACATAAATAAAACAGTTCTTTAATTATTTTAGAAAAGCGGTTTAGTGTCTATATGACATTGCCTAAATCAAAACATACAGGAAAACATTCAATAAATACTACATAAACAAAACAGTTTTTTAATTATTTTAGGAAAGCGGTTTAGTGCCTATATGACATTGCCTAAATCAAAACATACAGGAAAACACTCAATAAATACTACGTACAACACAGTTTTTTAATTATTTTAGGAAAGCGGTTTAGTGTCTATATGACATTGCCTAAATCAAAACATACAGGAAAACACTCAATAAATACTACATAAACAAAACAGTTTTTTAATTATTTTAGGAAAGCGGTTTAGTGTCTATATGGCATTGCCTAAATCAAAACATACAGGAAAACACTCAATAAATACTACATAAACAAAACCGTTTATTAATTATTTTAGGAAAGCGGTTTAGTGTCTATATGACATTGCCTAAATCAAAACATACAGGAAAACACTCAATAAATACTACATAAACAAAACAGTTTTTTAATTATTTTAGGAAAGCGGTTTAGTGTCTATATGACATTGCCTAAATCAAAACATACAGGAAAACACTCAATAAATACTACATAAACAAAACAGTTTTTTAATTATTTTAGGAAAGCGGTTTAGTGTCTATATGACATTGCCTAAATCAAAACATACAGGAAAACACTCAATAAATACTACATAAACAAAACAGTTCTTTAATTATTTTAGGAAAGCGGTTTAGTGTCTATATGTCATTGCCTAAATCAAAACATACAGGAAAACACTCAATAAATACTACATAAACAAAACAGTTTTTTAATTATTTTAGAAAAGCGGTTTAGTGTCTATATGACATTGCCTAAATCAAAACATACAGGAAAACACTCAATAAATACTACATAAACAAAACAGTTCTTTAATTATTTTAGAAAAGCGGTTTAGTGTCTATATGACATTGCCTAAATCAAAACATACAGGAAAACACTCAATAAATACTACATAAACAAAACAGTTTTTTAATTATTTTAGGAAATTGGTTTAGTGTCTATATGACATTGCCTAAATCAAAACATAGTCTACAGGAAAACACTCAATAAATACTACATAAACAAAACAGTTCTTTAATTATTTTAGGAAAGTGGTTTAGTGTCTCTATATGACATTGCCTAAATCAAAACATACAGGAAAACACTCAATAAATACTACATAAACAAAACAGTTTTTTAATTATTTTAGAAAAGCGGTTTAGTGTCTATATGGCATTGCCTAAATCAAAACATACAGGAAAACACTCAATAAATACTACATAAACAAAACAGTTCTTTAATTATTTTAGAAAAGCGGTTTAGTGTCTATATGACATTGCCTAAATCAAAACATACAGGAAAACACTCAATAAATACTACATAAACAAAACAGTTTTTTAATTATTTTAGGAAAGTGGTTTAGTGTCTATATGACATTGCCTAAATCAAAACATAGTCTACAGGAAAACACTCAATAAATACTACATAAACAAAACAGTTCTTTAATTATTTTAGGAAAGTGGTTTAGTGTCTCTATATGACATTGCCTAAATCAAAACATACAGGAAAACACTTAATAAATACTACATAAACAAAACAGTTTTTTAATTATTTTAGGAAAGTGGTTTAGTGTCTATATGACATTGCCTAAATCAAAACATACAGGAAAACACTCAATAAATACTACATAAACAAAACAGTTTTTTAATTATTTTAGGAAAGCGGTTTAGTGTCTATATGACATTGCCTAAATCAAAACATACAGGAAAACACTCAATAAATACTACATAAACAAAACAGATTTTTAATTATTTTAGGAAAGCGGTTTAGTGTCTATATGACATTGCCTAAATCAAAACATACAGGAAAACACTCAATAAATACTACATAAACAAAACAGTTTTTTAATTATTTTAGGAAAGCGGTTTAGTGTCTATATGACATTGCCTAAATCAAAACATACAGGAAAACACTCAATAAATACTACATAAACAAAACAGTTCTTTAATTATTTTAGGAAAGCGGTTTAGTGTCTATATGTCATTGCCTAAATCAAAACATACAGGAAAACACTCAATAAAAACTACATAAACAAAACAGTTTTTTAATTATTTTAGGAAAGCGGTTTAGTGTCTATATGACATTGCCTAAATCAAAACATACAGGAAAACACTCAATAAATACTACATAAACAAAACAGTTCTTTAATTATTTTAGGAAAGCGGTTTAGTGTCTATATGACATTGCCTAAATCAAAACATACAGGAAAACACTCAATAAATACTACATAAACAAAACAGTTTTTTAATTATTTTAGGTAAGCGGTTTAGTGTCTATATGACATTGCCTAAATCAAAACATACAGGAAAACACTCAATAAATACTACATAAACAAAACAGTTCTTTAATTATTTTAGGAAAGCGGTTTAGTGTCTATATGACATTGCCTAAATCAAAACATACAGGAAAACACTCAATAAATACTACATAAACAAAACAGTTTTTTAATTATTTTAGGAAAGCGGTTTAGTGTCTATATGACATTGCCTAAATCAAAACATACAGGAAAACACTCAATAAATACTACATAAACAAAACAGTTTTTTAATTATTTTAGGAAAGCGGTTTAGTGTCTATATGACATTGCCTAAATCAAAACATACAGGAAAACACTCAATAAATACTACATAAACAAAACAGTTTTTTAATAATTTTAGGAAATTGGTTTAGTGTCTATATGACATTGCCTAAATCAAAACATAGTCTACAGGAAAACACTCAATAAATACTACATAAACAAAACAGTTCTTTAATTATTTTAGGAAAGTGGTTTAGTGTCTCTATATGACATTGCCTAAATCAAAACATACAGGAAAACACTCAATAAATACTACATAAACAAAACAGTTTTTTAATTATTTTAGAAAAGCGGTTTAGTGTCTATATGACATTGCCTAAATCAAAACATACAGGAAAACACTCAATAAATACTACATAAACAAAACAGTTCTTTAATTATTTTAGAAAAGCGGTTTAGTGTCTATATGACATTGCCTAAATCAAAACATACAGGAAAACACTCAATAAATACTACATAAACAAAACAGTTTTTTAATTATTTTAGGAAAGTGGTTTAGTGTCTATATGACATTGCCTAAATCAAAACATAGTCTACAGGAAAACACTCAATAAATACTACATAAACAAAACAGTTCTTTAATTATTTTAGGAAAGTGGTTTAGTGTCTATATGACATTGCCTAAATCAAAACATACAGGAAAACACTCAATAAATACTACATAAACAAAACAGTTCTTTAATTATTTTAGAAAAGCGGTTTAGTGTCTATATGACATTGCCTAAATCAAAACATACAGGAAAACACTCAATAAATACTACATAAACAAAACAGTTTTTTAATTATTTTAGGAAAGTGGTTTAGTGTCTATATGACATTGCCTAAATCAAAACATAGTCTACAGGAAAACACTCAATAAATACTACATAAACAAAACAGTTCTTTAATTATTTTAGAAAAGCGGTTTAGTGTCTATATGGCATTGCCTAAATCAAAACATACAGGAAAACACTCAATAAATACTACATAAACAAAACAGTTTTTTAATTATTTTAGGAAAGTGGTTTAGTGTCTATATGACATTGCCTAAATCAAAACATACAGGAAAACACTCAATAAATACTACATAAACAAAACAGTTTTTTAATTATTTTAGGAAAGTGGTTTAGTGTCTATATGACATTGCCTAAATCAAAACATAGTCTACAGGAAAACACTCAATAAATACTACATAAACAAAACAGTTCTTTAATTATTTTAGAAAAGCGGTTTAGTGTCTATATGACATTGCCTAAATCAAAACATACAGGAAAACACTCAATAAATACTACATAAACAAAACAGTTTTTTAATTATTTTAGGAAATTGGTTTAGTGTCTATATGACATTGCCTAAATCAAAACATAGTCTACAGGAAAACACTCAATAAATACTACATAAACAAAACAGTTCTTTAATTATTTTAGGAAAGTGGTTTAGTGTCTCTATATGACATTGCCTAAATCAAAACATACAGGAAAACACTCAATAAATACTACATAAACAAAACAGTTTTTTAATTATTTTAGAAAAGCGGTTTAGTGTCTATATGACATTGCCTAAATCAAAACATACAGGAAAACACTCAATAAATACTACATAAACAAAACAGTTCTTTAATTATTTTAGAAAAGCGGTTTAGTGTCTATATGACATTGCCTAAATCAAAACATACAGGAAAACACTCAATAAATACTACATAAACAAAACAGTTTTTTAATTATTTTAGGAAAGCGGTTTAGTGTCTATATGACATTGCCTAAATCAAAACATACAGGAAAACACTCAATAAATACTACATAAACAAACAGTTCTTTAATTATTTTTGGGAAAACGTTAATTGCCACTAAGGTAATGCCTAAAGTAAAACATACTGGAAAACACTCAATACATAATGCATAAACAAAACTGTTCTTCAATTGTTTTGGAAAAATATTTAGGACCTCCAAGGCAATGACCAAGTTAAAACATCCAGGAAAACATTCAAAACATAATTTATAAAAAAAAAATGTATTAATTATTTAGGAAATGTTTATCGCATCCAAGGCAATGCCCAAATTAAAACACCCAGGAAAACCCTCAATCTATAAAAAGTACTATAAATATATTTGGAAATATATTTTTAATATATAAGAGCCAATGAAAAAGTTAAAAAATCTCGGAAAAGACTCAATAAATAAAATTTAAAAAAAACCGTTCTTTAATTATTTTTGGAAAATTGTTTAGTGTCCCGCAGACAATCCCTAAAATAAAACACAGGAAATCACTCGTAAATAATCCATAAACAAAACAGTTGTTGAATTATTTTGGGGGAAAGGTTTAGGGCTTTCAGGGGAATAGTTATGTTAAAACATACAGAACGCCTATTGAATAATGCATAAACTGAATAGTTCATTAATTATTATTGTTAAATGTTTAGTTCTTCCAAGGCAATGCCCAAGTTAAAATTACAGGAAAACACTCAATAAAAAATATATAAACAAAACACTTTTAAAATTATTTTGGAAAAATGTTTAGGGCTTTCAGGGGAATACCTAAGTTAAAACATCAAAATACTAAATAGCCTAAATTATATGTAAACAAACATTTTATTTTTTTTAATTATTAAGGAAATGTTTACGGCTTCTAAGTCAACGCCGAAGTTAAAGCAATCAGGAAAACACTCAATCCATAAAGAAAACAGTGCTTTAATTATATTTGTAAAAATATTTAATGTTTAAAAAGCAATGCCAAAGTTAAAGCATCGTGAAAAAGACTGAATAATCTGAAAACAAAACAGTTCTTTAATTATTATTTTGGAAAACGTTTAGTGTTTCCAAGGCAATACCTAAGTTAAACCATACAGAAAATGACCCAATAAATAATTCATAAAAAAAAAACAGTTCTTTATATTTTGTTTAATTACTTAATTTTCTGGGAAAAACCTAAGTTAAAACATACAGCAAAACGCCTATTAAATAATACAATATATATAATAGTGAAAAGAAGTTTATATGAAGTTTGTTTTTTTCAGTTCAGAAGTGATCTTTTTCAGTTAATATTATGTTAATTATTACTTATCTGCTTAGCCTACTTACTTTTTATTAGGCCTACTATATAATAATAATTACTTTATGTGCAATTTAAAAGACAATAACACTTTGTTTTGTCACTAAATTGAACCCTTTTCCAAGTAGGCGATATTTGGAACAATCTTTTATGTGGTGGGCGATATTTGGATCATTTTTTCAAAACTGAAAAAATGACATTCTTACATTAAAAAATACTAGATAAGTCTGTAATTAGTTTACAAACTTGTAGATGAAATTTGGAAGGATGATAGATTGGGATAGTTTGAACGTCCTCAAATGACGAAAAGGCAACTTTATTTTCATTGTTCCTTAGATGGGCGATATTTGGGCCATATACCTTATTAGGCCCATAGAAAAATATTATGGGTTTGGTTAAAATTAGACATTGAGTTTTTGGGTCTATGTCAGTTTGACTTGATTTTTAATTATTTTTTATCTAT
The DNA here is from genome assembly GCA_963513935.1 of Aphrophora alni. Taxonomy (NCBI): domain Eukaryota; kingdom Metazoa; phylum Arthropoda; class Insecta; order Hemiptera; family Aphrophoridae; genus Aphrophora; species Aphrophora alni. The sequence continues at coordinate 46,363,701 of OY740765.1, forward strand.
TATTTAAAAATTATCTATTAGACTTGATGCTCTAATAGGCATCAGTTCAAAAACCTTGCCAATAAAACTGATGCCTATTAGATTTTAATCAAATTTGGTATGTGGACATTATTTTTCAAATTTGATAACTCAAAATTTGAGGGCATAAGAAAAAAAAAGATTTTTTTTTTCAAATCTAACGATCCGAACATGCACTCTTCAATAATTTCGGTTCATCACTTATCGGGTCCTAGAACCTGGTTAATAAATAAATTCTTTGTTTTATATTTAATGTTTAAATTATTGTTTTTTCATTTCTTTTTCTTCGTTGTGCATTCTTTATGATACAAAACATAATTACATACAGCAACGCTTATCTTCCACAATGGCAATGTTTCAAAGAACCTGGTTGATAAATAAATTCAAGTTTTATAGGCTATTTAAAGTTTAAAATATGGTTTGTTTCTTTTCTTTTATTCGTTAGCCTGTGCATTATAAATACTTTCATTTTAAAATAAGTGGAAAAACTACTAAAACGTATCTCGAAATTACAAAACGCAATTTCATACAGCAGCGTTCATCTTTCACAATAAATACTATAACCAGCGGCAATGTTTCCAAGAAACTGGTTAATAAATAAATTCATTGCTTTATATGTCTGTTATGTACATATTAGACCAAATCATTATCCAACATCTTCCCCCCCCCCCTTCTCTTTCGAGGAAATGTACACATTCGGGTAATAATTTAGGAATATTGCCGAGTCTCTTATTGATATCTTTAGTTTGGAGGAGGCTAGTTGATAAATCTGATTCAATTTCCTATTTTCCAACATATAGTCTACTTAGTATAGAGAATGTTATACCTATAATTATCCAAAAATCAATTTCTAGTTTTGCGGATATATCAGTTTTGAGGTCTTAGAGTCTTAGAAGTTTTTTTTTTTTTTTAAATTGTGTCTGTTGTGCTTTATATATTTTTGACGTGAATTTTATTTAGTGCTCTATAACAAAAAACGTGAACCGATTAAAATGAAATTTAATATGTGGGCATATTTTGGCCATATCTCGGAACTCTATTCTGTTTTGTTGATATCTCAAAATCTGTGAGTAGGCTACTCTCAATGAGATAAAAACATTACATTACGACTTTCTCAAAATCGGCTGAAACGATTTGGATCAAATTTCGTTCAAGTGTAGATTATAAGGTTCTATTCTAAATGTATTGGACGCTCCTTTTTCAAAACTACCGGTATAATAAATTTGTCTTAGGACTGTTTAAAATTCTTAATGTCTCAAAATCTGATACCGATTTCGTTCAAATTTTAGTGAATTGTGAAGATCAATGACACAAACATATGTGGATAATCACATATAAGATAACGTTACGGTTCAGGAATAATCTGCAAAAAACAAAACAGAACTTTGACCTACATTATAAAAGTCTTAATTTTAATCAAATTATGTTGCGGACGTGTTTACACCCTTAGTCTATAAATACTTATATATTATTTTTAAGAACTGCGTCTACTTTCACTTTCTGATTGACAGTAACTGAACAGACATTTTTTGTCGGTTTTTGTACTATTTTTGTACATATAAATAATGTTATTTGGAAAAAAAAATCAACTATATATATAGCCTATTACAATGAATAGTGAAGTTATTTTAACAAAAGAAACTTACCCTCAGAGGCACGTTATAGTGAGTACGGGTTTGGCAATCCCAAGGTAACCTAGCTGGATCTACACCTTTTTGCATGTACTCTTGGATTAGATTCCTATCTTTCATCTTTTTGACGTCTCTCTTGACTAACTTTTGTTCTTTTCCGACCCAGACGCTATTAGTGTATTTGAAGACTATTGTGTTTATTTTATGTTCTCCGCATCCTTTTTTTTATGACGATGATGACCGATTTTTTTTTCACCTTTAAACAACAAGGATAAGAGAAAACAAATGAAACTTACGGTGCGACTGTAGCGCGGCCTCTTAGCGTTCTAACATGATCAATGTAAGAATTTTATTTGACCATCTATTGACTACTACCGAACTGTATTTTTGGTGACAATTTAAAGACTACTTGGTTTTGGTGATGGGTGGGAGAGAAAATTTTACAATCTGTTTACACAGTTTATTTAAATTATAAATTTCAAGATAATCGACCTTTGAGCGTTTACAACTAATTCAGCTTAAATAAACGTTTTGTCTCTTCTATCTGGTGTCGGTAGAAGCCTACACGCGTGGATCGATTTCAATCAAATTTAGTATGGAGATATATTTCGGGTTTTTTTTTTCAAACTCAAAACTTGTAGATAGAGCTCAAATAATACGCATTGATTCATACCTCTTAGTAAATATCTCTTAGTGGGCTGTTAAAACAAACAAATCACCATGGGCAGTGCCGTAGAGCAAGATCAGGTTCCCGGTGCGGAAAATGTCTTGTCACCCCCTTCACATTGAAATTATTCAAAACGAAGTGAAAAATAAAATAGTGACAGTGTTGCACAAGTGTTATTTTCTGGTTAATTTAAACCTTTTAATATAACATTTTAAACTAAACATTTAACAACCTTTTTTTTCTTCTTAACTTCATTCTCAGCCAATTTTGAAATCACGTCATAAAAATCAATATATATATATATATAGGCCTACATATTGACCTGCTGAGACCTAGTTCACATGATTCTGAAATCATACAGGCGTAGTAGACCTAATATTTACCAGTTAATGCAGATGCGTCTAACGATACGTTATTCTATTACCTATGCATAAATTATGAAACCTAGACGCATTGGGTCATTGCATCGAATGATCTGAACATCGAATGCAAACTTGTCTATTCCTTATTTTTGGCAAAAAAAATGGATTTAGATACTTCAAAAGGGTCTTCCCAGGTAAAAGATGATCTAATACTTTCAAAATAAGGTATTTAGAACACGATTTGGTTAAATTCCACTATTAAATCGCTACGTTAGGTACACTTCATATTTACCATCTTCATACTATGCTATCTAGAAAAGTAACACAATAACTCTCTTCTTATCACAACATAATTCTTGTCCCTTGCTATACCTTTGTTAAATAGTAGGCTAAACACAACAATTGAGCCAGACAATGTCCTTTCACTTTGACGCCCTCAAAAGTTTAGTTCCGACTTTAAGGTCACGCTTTTGTAAGGATTTTAAAGGAGTACAACCTTCCCACACTAACAAAGGTGGATAATACCTTCATTCAATTGTCTGAGTCTAACACTCTCTTTCTTCCTTTAACTGTATTGTTCCAATGTCAACATAAAGGTAAATATGTCCCTTTGCACGTAGATAGGCTACGTTTGGTTATTTATTTATTTGTTTATTTGCTGTTGTTATTTTGTACAATTACTTGTAAAATACTGTGATAGTTAAATTGTAAAATGGTGTAAAGGTTTGTCACTCACCAATCGCCAAAAAAATGAACAAAATTTTTTTTTCCTTCTTGTTTAAAGGCGAAAAACCTTTCTGTCATCGTCGCATTTAATAAAAAAGGAACAAAATAACCTAAAATAAAGACCCTTAGCCCTAGAATACTATAATAGTGTTACAGGGTTGGAAGATAAAAATAGTTGGTCAAAAGAGACCTGATAGGAACTATAAAAGAGAGGAATTTAACCCAACCTACAGCTTCATGAAAAAAGTGTAGATTTAGTTACGTTCTTGCGGGATTGCCATTCCCATACTCGATGTAAATGAGGTCCTGAGAGTACGAACCAAAAAAAGGGTGAAAATTAACCATTGGACGCTATCATTGAATATATTTTAAAAAACCCAAACTCATTTTACTCGTAGACTACCATGAACGTAAATTGTATTTTATTAAAGTTGAGCTTTTAATGACAGCTTTTGAAGTTAATTTTTGTTTTTTGTTAATTTTTCCTGAACCGTAATACTTTTTTGTCTTGCGGTTTTGCGGGTTTGGGTTTAATCAACACTTTTCACTAAAATTTGAACAAAATCTGTATAGTCGATTTTGAGAACTTACATATTTTATAATAGTCACAGGGCCGATTTTTGTTTTTATCGATAACTCACGAATCGGAATTTCCGGAGAGTTTCAGACCAATATGGTTTGTATGGATCTTAGAGACTACATTTGAGCAAAATTTGATCAAAGTCGTTCTAGAATTGCTCTTGATGATTCAAATTTAAATTTTAGTAAAGGCGATAGCTTATTCGATTAAATATTATGTTTATTTTATTCGAAAGATTGCCCATCTACTGAATTTACTACTAAGCAGATAAAATTGAAGTCAAAAAAGCGCGTCAAAGTTCACTCAATTAAAAATGAAGAATGTTTGAATAAAATTTAAAAGTGCGTTGAACCTTTGATGACCATCAAAGTATAAAATCGATGAAAAATATTAAATCTAACAAAGTGGTATGAAATACGTCACGGTATCATTATGAGTGTTTTAAGAAGTTTGAAAGACTGCTTATGAGATTTGTTGAAAATTAAAATGAAGTAAAACCGAAACCTGATATTCAATATATAACATTTTTAATGCTCGATTTTACTGAAATAGAAAATTCCTTCAAACATATCTTAAGCTGAGCTATTCCCCCAGCAGTTCCAGAGCAGTTCCAACACATGTAATTTATTCACGCTGTACTTGCAAGTGAAATACGTTCAATGCTCGATTTTACTGAAATAGAAAATTCCTTCAAACATATCTTAAGCTGAGCTATTCCCCAGCAGTTCCAGAGCAGTTCCAACACATGTAATTTATTCACGCTGTACTTGCAAGTGAAATACGTTCAATGCTCGATTTTACTGAAATAGAAAATTCCTTCAAACATATCTTAAGCTGAGCTATTCCCCCAGCAGTTCCAGAGCAGTTCCAACACATGTAATTTATTCACGCTGTACTTGCAAGTGAAATACGTTCAATGCTCGATTTTACTGAAATAGAAAATTCCTTCAAACATATCTTAAGCTGAGCTATTCCCCCAGCAGTTCCAGAGCAGTTCCAACACATGTAATTTATTCACGCTGTACTTGCAAGTGAAATACGTTCAATGCTCGATTTTACTGAAATAGAAAATTCCTTCAAACATATCTTAAGCTGAGCTATTCCCCCAGCAGTTCCAGAGCAGTTCCAACACATGTAATTTATTCACGCTGTACTTGCAAGTGAAATACGTTCAATGCTCGATTTTACTGAAATAGAAAATTCCTTCAAACATATCTTAAGCTGAGCTATTCCCCCAGCAGTTCCAGAGCAGTTCCAACACATGTAATTTATTCACGCTGTACTTGCAAGTGAAATACGTTCAATGCTCGATTTTACTGAAATAGAAAATTCCTTCAAACATATCTTAAGCTGAGCTATTCCCCAGCAGTTCCAGAGCAGTTCCAACACATGTAATTTATTCACGCTGTACTTGCAAGTGAAATACGTTCAATGCTCGATTTTACTGAAATAGAAAATTCCTTCAAACATATCTTAAGCTGAGCTATTCCCCAGCAGTTCCAGAGCAGTTCCAACACATGTAATTTATTCACGCTGTACTTGCAAGTGAAATACGTTCAATGCTCGATTTTACTGAAATAGAAAATTCCTTCAAACATATCTTAAGCTGAGCTATTCCCCCAGCAGTTCCAGAGCAGTTCCAACACATGTAATTTATTCACGCTGTACTTGCAAGTGAAATACGTTCAATGCTCGATTTTACTGAAATAGAAAATTCCTTCAAACATATCTTAAGCTGAGCTATTCCCCAGCAGTTCCAGAGCAGTTCCAACACATGTAATTTATTCACGCTGTACTTGCAAGTGAAATACGTTCAATGCTCGATTTTACTGAAATAGAAAATTCCTTCAAACATATCTTAAGCTGAGCTATTCCCCCAGCAGTTCCAGAGCAGTTCCAACACATGTAATTTATTCACGCTGTACTTGCAAGTGAAATACGTTCAATGCTCGATTTTACTGAAACAGAAAAGTCTGTCAAACTTATTTAAAAAGCGGAGCTATTCCCCAGCAGTTCCAGAGCAGTCAAGCACATGAAATTATTCACGCTGTACTTGCAAGTGAAATACTTCCAGTGCTCGATTTTACTGAAACAGAAAAGTCTGTCAAACATATCTTAAGCGGAACAATTCTCCAGCAGTTCCAGAGCAGTTCCAGCACTTGTAGTTATTCACTCTGTACTTGGAAGTGAAATACTTTCAGTGCTCGATTTTAGTGAAACAGAAAAGTCTGTCAAACATATCTTAAGCTGAGCTATTCCCCAGCAGTTCCAAAACAGTCGAGCACATGTAATTATTCACGCTGTACTTGCAAGTGAAATACGTTCAATGCTCGATTTTACTGAGACAGAAAAGTCTGCCAAACATATGTTAAGCTGAGCTATTCCCCAGCAGTTCCAAGAGATGTAATTTATTCACGCTGTACTTGCAAGTGAAATACGTTCAATGCTCGATTTTACTGAAACAGAAAAGTCTGTCAAACTTATTTAAAAAGCGGAGCTATTCCCCAGCAGTTCCAGAGCAGTCAAGCACATGAAATTATTCACGCTGTACTTGCAAGTGAAATACTTCCAGTGCTCGATTTTACTGAAACAGAAAAGTCTGTCAAACATATCTTAAACGGAACAATTCCCCAGCAGTTCCAGAGCAGTTCCAGCACTTGTAGTTATTCACTCTGTACTTGGAAGTGAAATACTTTCAGTGCTCGATTTTAGTGAAACAGAAAAGTCTGTCAAACATATCTTAAGCTGAGCTATTCCCCAGCAGTTCCAAAACAGTCGAGCACATGTAATTATTCACGCTGCATTTGCAAATGAAATACTTTGAATGCTCGATTGTACTGAAACTGAAAAGTCTGTAATGCTAAAACTAACAAATGTTATTAAGGAATTTGAAATATTTAATGACATACACGATGCTGAATTTCGGTCAGTGTTTTCGAAATTGTATCTTAAAATAAACGAGTTAGGAGCAGATAACCGCCCAAGAAGTAAATTATGGTTTCAATATTTTCAAATGATAACCGTCATAAAACGATTTATAGAAACAACTAAATTTACCACATGGGATGTTTATTTTCGCAGTATAACTTTAATATTACCTAGCTTTCATACTGGTGGTCATAGCTTATATGACAATTGCGCTCATTTGTATTTACAGGAAAAGAAAAAATTGGATAATGATTTATTTAATTTTTCATGTAGGTGAACTAACAAATTTTACTGTGGCACGACAAGTGACCAGTGCATTGAAAGCAGCTTAATGAAGCTCTTCAAATATCCATCGAGATGTCTCACTCAAGATCCAGGAACTGATGACACAGATACAGACAAACTGATTATGTCATTGCCAATTGTTATCGACATTTACGAGGCCTGTCAAGATTACTGCTCTGTATAGATTTTTGGAATAAACGAGCAGCAAAAATGTGACAATCATGATGTTGGTAGATTACTAAGGATAAAGAAAAGACAATGAAGAGATCATAACTATTAATTTTTTTTTTCGTTGAGTATAACACTTTTGCAGCACTTGAAAAAGTTATGTCGTTGAGTATACAATCTTGTTGAGCACTGTGGTGAAATTCACAATAATGATTCGAATTTGCCCCTAACCACAATCACTAGAAACTTTAAAATAAAACACAATTATCTGATTATTTGCTCTTTATTAATTATTTCCACTAAATGCCCGATGTACATTTCGATAACATGGTTATCATCATCGGAGGGTCTTGCTTATAAACTAAATCTAGGACTATAAACATGAAGTTTAGATTTAGTTTATAAGCAAGACCCTCCGATGATGATAACCATGTTATCGAAATGTTAATCAGGGCATTAAGTAGAAATAATAAATAAAGAACAATTAATCAGATAATTGTGTTTTACTTTAAAGTTTCTAGTGATTGTGGTTAGGGGCAAATTCGAATCATTATCGTTGAGTATTTTTTGGATAAAATTAATTGCTTTAATGCTTTTATGCTTTAATGCTTTTAGGTTCACAAAGTGTGATAAGTATATCAGGAAAGAAATTATGTTACGTTAAAATTAGCCGTAAGTTTCGAGTAAAGCCATCAAGCCTTATGTTCTATTAAGATTCATAAGAAAGAAGTTACAATAGATCCTACCTTACTTTTTCAACGCATATTTTTGGTAAAAAAAAAGATGTTATTTGGAACATGAACTAGCACCATATTCCTCTTAGCTTATTCGATGAATGTGGTATGCGTAAAAATGTAAAATCAAACCTTTACTCTTTATTTCTTTCCTGGGAAATCCAATTTACATAATCGATGGAAGTTATTTGTTGCACAAAGTAGTTTGGGATAGCGATTGGTCGTACTATTAAATTGATCATGCTTATATTCATTACGTAGAAAATTATTTTTCAAAAAACTGCATGGTAGTATTTGATGGTTATTCAGTAGATAACACTTCTACTAAAAATGCAGAACTTGTAAGAAGGTTACAAAATACATTTCCCCTTAAAATTCAAATAACAAGACATTCACTCATCGCCGACAATTTCACAAAAGAGGTTTTTTTCTAATATTGAAAATAAAAAGAATCTTATTGAGTTTTTGTGTAAGAAGTAAAAAAAAATAAAAATATAGATTGTAAAGTTGAAAAAAGACGCAGATACTGAAATTTTTGGGCAAGCATTTATAAAGAAGCAAGAAAACGTAAATCTATTAGATTATGTCATTGTTGGTAAAGCATTGATTTGCTTGTTTTACTTACTCATATAGCGTCGACATTAAATGATAAACTTTATTTATTCAAACCACAAATAGAGACAACAATAGAGAATTATTTCTCTCAATTTTCTTTCAACAACCTAGAGTTATCGTCATTATTATTATTCATTAATTAAATTAAATTTATTAATTTTTCCGATTATACGATTTTTTACTTAGCAGGTATTGAAAATACATTAAAATTTCAAGTGAAAAATATACGACCTAGACTGGGAATCGAACCCAGGACCTTTAAAATGGTATAAGCGGAAAAATTAATAAATTTAATTTAATAAATACATACGTAAGGGCTGATAAATGAGTAAAAATTAATTTCAATGTCGCATATGCGAGGTAATTAGCTTAGAAACTCAAAATTGCAGCAATAAACGTAAAAAGACAAGTGAGAAGTCTTCGCCCTGTGCTGGGAAGCGACTAAGATAGCTCAGTTGGTAGAGCATTGGCGCGTAAAGCCAAAGGTCCTGAGTTCGATTCCCAGTCTAGGTCGTATATTTTTCACTTGAAATTTTAATGTATATTCATTAATGTTTTTACAGGTTGTGATACTACATCGGCATTTTTTAATGTTGGAAAAAATCTCTTTGTGCAATTTTGAAAAAGGATTAAATGCTTAAATTTTTATTTTTTCTATGATCCTGAGGCACCAGAAAATGTATTATCTCCAGTAGGCAATAGGTGCTGGATTTAACCCACAAGAAAATAATGATCTAGACATTAATATTCAAGTAATTTCAAAAACAGACAACTATCTCCGCCTGATAGTTATCAAAGTTACCATCAACGAAAGACCGTTCACTTCACCATTCTTTACTTGCAAATTAAAAAATGGTTAGTTTTTAATAATTGCGATAAGGTGCCAGAGAACTATGGTTGGCACGTGACAATAAATGGTTTAATGCCTTTACCAATCTAATAAAACAACTGAGTACCTAATGAAGGCGATAGCATGCTGCTGTAAGGCAGGCTGTACTACTAAAAGATGCTCTTGTAAGAAAATCAGACTAAAATGCACTTACATAATATGTAAACAGTATTGTGGAGAAAGCTGCTCTAATAGCGAAATAATAACTCTTACTAACATTCCAAGTTTGGGTAGCCTATAGATACCAATGACTTATCAAATATAGAATCATGACATTGAAGTGAACTAGACGAAACTGAAACTGAATCTCCAATTAATTTATAGAGCGAATGTTAGCCTACACTCGATGAAAGTAATAACGATTTTTATACTTTCGATGACGACAGCAGTGAAGAAACACTTTTTATTTAATTTAAAACATTTGATATATTTACTTTTATGCGAATAATGAAATATAAAATAACACAAAAGTGTTGATATGTTTTATTATTTCCTCTTTCCTTTTCACTGTAGGCCTATAACATATGAAAATATACATTAAAGAGTAAATTATATTTCATTTAAATTGAAAAACTTGTTAATATAAACGAAAAACAAGAAGTAGATACAATTTTAACAAGTTATTACAGAATTCTTACAAAGTTTACAAATGGAAGTAATAAAAAATTACTTTCCCAGAAAATCGGCTGGCATTTTGAGACGATACGATGTAACGTACCATATTTGGTCTCATTTTAAAGGTTATTAAAAAACAAAACTTTAAAAAAACAAAATTTGGCCTTAAGTTGTAAGCATAGTTACAACCGAGTTGCCCAATTTGCGGCCCCATCTCAAAGCTTTGAAGTAACCGCGCCGCGCGAGTGTTGTTCGATATACCGCTTTAAAAATTTAGAACAACTTTTATTGTGCTAAAAGGTACCTCTGTACTAAATTTCATTAAAATCGGCCAACCAGAAGTCGAGAAAAAAATTAATGTGTTTTCAAGTTGTTGGAGTCATTTTTTTATGAGGTTGTGTTAAATTTTGGATGTTTCCACTTGATGTAGAATCAGAGGAATTCAATACGAACATTTTGAATTTTCGTTTTTTTGCCCTAGCTACCGTAGAACCCGAGATGTTAAAATGTACCAAAAAAACAAATGAACCCGATTAAAAACAAATGTACCAAAAAACCGGGTATCGGCGGCCATTTTAGAAAAGAACCTGAAAATCGGTGAAGCGATCAACTTTTGGTCAAATGAATAGATTTTATTTGATTTGTGGTCCCCAAAAAGCAGTAAAAAAATTCACTTCCATGCCAGTTTAGATTTTGGTACGATTTTTCCCTTATATGACTCCAAATGATCGACCGAAGTGATTTTAGCTTCATGACTATACAAACTGGATGTGGATATGTGGGAAGTATCAAAATGAATTGCAGGCGCAGCTTCTAAATCTAGGTTCCCCAGAGCTCACACGTGAATTGAGCGAATTTCCATATTAGATAAAATCATTTGGTTAAGTTAACATATAGTTGAGATTGATATAATTATACAGGATGTGCTTGAAATACACTACGTTATTTAATAGACACATCTTGTTGTCGCTTAAAGCTTAACATTCGATTCTAAGCCGATTTTCTTTTAATATGACTCCACTAAATTAGCTGTTCTTCATTTAGTCCAGTCACCTTAAGACGAACAACAAAGAGATCGAGTTGGCAGTTTTAAAATTTTTTCTTAAACATGTCTTTTTCGTCGTAGAATAAAACACCTTTACGCCAACTGTTAAAATTATTAGAAACGAAACACAAACAAAAAAGTGAAATTTTCATGTTTTGGATTAGTCTAATAACTTTTTGTACGTTAAAAAAAGTTTCATCTAAAAGTAATAAAGTTTAAAACTACTACGAAAATGGTCCATTCTTCTTCCAAAATGTGCATTCCTGTAACCGCTAAAGAGAAATACATCAATTTTGACTTGGGAAGATATTTATTTTGAAATATATAGGCCTACATGTAAAGTATGTCCCACGATGAGATACACGCTTTTGATTTTCTATTAATTGTTTATTCCTGGACCGATTCTTTTGAAACCTTACATACTTTTTAATAAAGTTACCAAAAATGTTGTGCGAAAATTCCCCAGTGGTTTGACAGTATCCACCAAATCGAAACTGTTGATCATGTAATGATCCTTATATGTGTTATGTATCCGATAATGTGCCTCGTAACCATTATTGACGACATTCCTTTCCAGATGGCATGGTCCAGATGGACTTTCCAAGTCAGTTTCATATCCAGGACCACTCCCAGATATTTTACAGTCTACAAAATACCCAACCTGGTTCCCTCAAGCCATACATTTTTTTTTGCCCATAGCTCTCTTTCTACTAAACAATGACTCTTTTGGAAGGATTGACTCGAAGTCCCTCTTTCCACTGGTGACTCCCAGATAGTAAATTAAGCTGCTCCTCAAGTCTGCTGTGAAACTTGCGTTGAACCATGATGACTACGTTATCTACACAGTCTTGTGCATATGCCCTCGCCCCATTGAGATCTCCTAGGAGGCGCTATATTACCAGGGCTTACAATAGAGGTGAAACACACCCTCCTGAGGACAACCTCTGCTTGCATAAACCTCCAGAATCTCGTTGCCTAGGGAGGGTTGCACTTGTTTAGTGTTCAATCATTACAATCGGTTTTACAAATGTTAGACTAAAAAAACACAATATTATTCTTTTCAACCAGTTACATAATACTGTAGTTATCTCGAGCGTGGACTAGCTGGATTTACACTTTTCCCCCTTGGTTTTGTTTCCTCTCTTACATCTTTCCTATCAGATCTCTCTTAATCAACTCTCGATTTCTTCCGAAGTTGACGTTATTAGAGTGTTCGAAGACTATGGGTTTTAATTTTATGTTATTTTATCTAGTTTATGTGTATTTTGGTTTTGTGTCAAATTTGCTATGTGATCTTTTTTGGGGGTTTGTGCTTTTGGTTTTTGTAATTATAATTAATCGGTTTTGTTATCCATGTCATATTAGCGTGATGACTATAGCCGTCTAACCTTCCATTATTTCGTTTAGCGTATTAATACTATCGTATTTTGAGATATAATTTCCGTTTTTAGTATCGCAATTCTTAAGTATCTCTGATTTTTTGTTGTTTGTAAAGTTTGTTTTTGTATTTTAATTGGTTTAATGTTTGGTTTTCTAACGTTATAACACGTTCACAAATTTCCGTTCAAAATGTAGACTTCGTTTGTTTTCTGAAAGGTTACAATTGATTAAAATCGTTGAAGCTGATTGTAAGAGATTACGTATTTTATAGAAGTTGATTTAAATTTTGTTTTACTGTTACCACAAAACAAAATTTTAGAACGATGGCGAACAATAAGTTTTGTTTGGCTAATTATAGTCTACAATTAAACAAAATTTAAACAAAATCGTTGGACCAGATTGTGTGAAATTATGTATTTAATAACAGCCGTTTTTTAAATTTCTTAACACACCTCAAAATTTTAGAATGATGGCGACCAATACATCTTTAGTGAGCAAAATTTGATCAAAATCGTTGGATCCGATTGTGAGAAAATCGTAATTTTGTTTTTTTGACAAAAGTTTTAATACAAAAAGGCTTACAAAAAGTAGCGAGATATGGTCAAAATTTGGGCACATTCCAAATTTTATTAAAATCGGAATAAGCGTTTGGACTGTACAGCACATACGACAGACAGAAAGACTTAATTCCCAAACCACGTTTTTGGTTTTAGGGGATATCCACAGAATAAAAAATTGATTTATTTATCCATTTTTAACTTTCTCTATATTTAAACTAATATTATTAAATAAACAATCCAAGAGACTTTTATTACAACACTAGAAGGAGTCCGATAGGCCTACTGTGCACATACAGGGTGTTTCGGAACTGCACGGCTATCTGTCTGGAAAAGATTCTATAGTTAAAAACAAGATAAAAAGTTCATATAAACACAAACCCAAAAATGCTTCGTTAACGAGTTACGGCAAGCGAAAGATTTTTGTCCTGATTACTGATCCACCGGTAATGTGCGGCCATATTGAATTTCACAGGGGATACATTACGACGCAGATTTGGGGGGGTCCTATAAGTTTATTGACCTAAGAAATTGTAAAAACTAGACTCCAGTACCGATTCTCTTTTAGAGAAAATTAATTTAAAACCCTCGAAAATGTAGTCGAAAAACACATTTCGAATAATTTAATTCTGAGTTAATTGATGTGAATTAAACAAATGCAAAATAAATACGATTCCTAAGGCCTAAAATAAAAAAATATTTAGAGATAAAAATTATCGGAATTCTAAAAATGTTTTGTTTTAACCTATTCATGAGTGTTGTAGACAATTACCAAGAAATTTAATTTTTCGGTTTTTGTCGATAACTCTGTTATCTATTGAGCTACAGAAAATTTTAAAAAAAGCCATTTTGTTTTTCGTTACAAGATGAAAACCGTTGCTATTAGAGATATTAAACATTTTAAATGTCCGCCATTTGGAAAATGTAGAAATTAAAGTTTTGGTTTTCCTGTGTAGCCTACTAGTAAAAGTTTACATAAATAGTGCTAATAACAAATCTAAACTCAATATCTCGTCTACTTGTAAAGATATAGTGTTTAAAAAAACACAAAATGGCCGACAGTCAGGAAACGAAGCGTATACGGACCTATGTTTACTTGCATTTTTATCTTATTTTTAGCTGCAGAATCATTTCCCCAGAGATTGTCGCGCAGTTCTGAATCACTCTGTATAAACCGAGACCAAACAGTCTCTAGCTCTTACACATCACTAGAAGGAGAAGCTCTAAGAATCTGTTTTTGTAACTAGCTTAGTCTTTGGTGGCAATTGATTGAAAAGAATATATTAAGTGTACACTGGTAGATTGCCGGAACAAGTAAGGGAAACAACTATTGATGTTACCATAGCAACCCTCCCCTTGTTAGACTAAGCGTGTCGAAAGTCTTCTTTATATGGTAGGCCTAATCGATTAATTGTTTCAGCATTATATCACGCCAATATCTGCCCCATTCAATTATCACCACTAAATATTGGAAATTTCAATATTTTGTGAAAAATAATCTTGGGAATTATACGTTTTATTTTCTTCCTATTAATTCGGTCTACGAAACCAAATAAATCGAACGTGAACTTGCTTCCTTATCGTAAATCATATTTGATTAAATTCGAGCTTTTAATGGCAGGGGTCAAGATTAATTATATTGTTTATTCTTAATCCCTATGGTGTTTTATTTGGTATTTTACACACGGGTTTGGATCAGTAATCTTCAATTTTCGAACCGGAATTTTAGAATGAAGCCGATTGTGAAAAATTACTTATTTCATAGAAGACTATTTTAAAACTTTTTTACTGTTAGCACGAACCAAAATTTTAGAATGATGGCGACCAATAAGTTTTGTTTGGCTCCTTAGAAGCTACACTCGAGCAAAATTAGATCAAAATCGTTGGGGCCGTTTGTGAGAAATTACTTATTTCATAGGAGACTATTTTTAAACTTTTTTACTGTTAGCACGAACCAAAATTTTGGAATGATGGCGACCAATACGTTTTGTTTGGCTCCTTAGAAGCTACACTCGAGCAAAATTAGATCAAAATCGTTGGGGCCGTTTGTGAGAAATTACTTATTTCATAGGAGACTATTTTTAAACTTTTTTACTGTTAGCACGAACCAAAATTTTAGAATGATGGCGACCAATACGTTTTGTTTGGCTCCTTAGAAGCTACACTCGAGCAAAATTAGATCAAAATCGTTGGGGCCGTTTGTGAGAAATTACTTATTTCATAGGAGACTATTTTTAAACTTTTTTACTGTTAGCACGAACCAAAATTTTAGAATGATGGCGACCAATACGTTTTGTTTGGCTCCTTAGAAGCTATACTTGAGCAAAATTAGATCAAAATCGTTGGGGCCGTTTGTGAGAAATTACTTATTTCATAGGAGACTATTTTTAAACTTTTTTACTGTTAGCACGAACCAAAATTTTAGAATGATGGCGACCAATACGTTTTGTTTGGCTCCTTAGAAGCTACACTCGAGCAAAATTAGATCAAAATCGTTGGGGCCGTTTGTGAGAAATTACTTATTTCATAGGAGACTATTTTTAAACTTTTTTACTGTTAGCACGAACCAAAATTTTAGAATGATGGCGACCAATACGTTTTGTTTGGCTCCTTAGAAGCTATACTTGAGCAAAATTAGATCAAAATCGTTGGGGCCGTTTGTGAGAAATTACTTATTTCATAGGAGACTATTTTTAAACTTTTTTACTGTTAGCACGAACCAAAATTTTAGAATGATGGCGACCAATACGTTTTGTTTGGCTCCTTAGAAGCTACACTCGAGCAAAATTAGATCAAAATCGTTGGGGCCGTTTGTGAGAAATTACTTATTTCATAGGAGACTATTTTTAAACTTTTTTACTGTTAGCACGAACCAAAATTTTAGAATGATTTCGCTCAATACGTTTTGTTTGGCTCTTCAGAAGCTACAATTAAGCAAAATTTCATCAAAATCGTTGGAGCCTATAATGAAAAATTATAATTTTGTGTATTTTTCTTATGGTAACTACCCCCAAATTAAGAATTTTCCGATATATGTCCAAAATATGCACACATATCAAATTTGATTAAAATCTGTTCACGCGTTTGTAATGTAAAACATTGCACGCACTATAGACGCCAGTAATATGCTAGTTTCAACCATTTCTAATTAATTACTTATTTTTAACAGCAAGAAATTGGATTTTTTAAATGTTTTTACCGAAAATAAATTTTGTTTAGCTCCTTAGATAAATAATAAATTTTGTGTCTTTTTTTTATATTGGCAGATATCTCCAAAATTTTCAATTATGAAAAATAATCCTAAAATATCGTCAAAATATGGCGCACCAGATTTGATTCAAATATACCTACACATTTAGGCAGTAGGCTACTGCACATAGACAGACATAATTCCAAAAACACTCTTTCAGACAGAACTCAAAACTGATGTACCCGCAAAAAACGCGACATCAACCACATGAGCTTTCTCTGTATACAGGAGGGTGAGTGAAACAGGTGTGACTGCTGTATTATTTGATAATTACAAAAGTTACAAAAAATAACTCCCAGGATATGTTGAGTTAAAACTAGAAGTATGCTATTACCAAACTTTTTATAACACCCGCCATTTTATCCAATATGGGGTTCAGCTCTAAATATTCTATAAGAACCCCTATTTTTATGGCAATTTTGAGGACACATTTATTTAATAATTTTTTATTCTTGGGTATTTTTCAATATTTTTAACAGTTTAGGAGCTATCAGTGCTCAAAGTTATGAAAATAGGCCTACATGGCTTAGGCTGCAATGTTTTCTGAAGTCCATTTTCCATACCTAAAACAGTTGAACCGAATTTAAAATTGAAACATAGAAATGGCAACACTTTTAGAAATTAATAATAATTTTTCTCGATAAAAATAATGTTGGCAATACACTTTATAAATATCAGATAATTAAATGATAGGCTACTCCTTATTCCCTAAAACAGCTGTTATGCAAATTTTACAAAGCAAAGCAGTTTGAAAACTTTATGTTGACATTTTTTGAAAAGGCAATTTTACTGACTTCCTTTTATTGAACTTTTCTGGTAATTGTCTAGAACACCTACTGGCTTATACCAGTTTCTATTACTGGATGTATTAGACCCTGTGAATAAGATATTGCTCAAATAATTGTATTATTAGTGCTTAATAATACAGTCCTTAATTCACAAGGTGTAATACAAAATAATAAAGAGCTGGTGTAAGCCAGTTGATGTTCTAGACAATTACCAGAAAATTATGAGTTTTGTTTTCTACCGATAACTCTGTTATTCCATAGTCTATAGAACAAATAAAAATAACAGTAGTGTTATTACACATTTTACCCTAACTGTAGTTTAAATTTCACTTGAATTTGACGTAGAAAAATATGAAAATCATCTCTAGAAATAGATTGAATTTGTGAATGTTTGAAACATTTAATTGCCTGTAGCTCCTAAACTGTTAGACATATCGAAAAATATTCAAAAAATAAAGTCCTAAAATTGTGTAATGTATTCAAAACCGTTATAAAAAATAAGGGTTCCTGTAAGAAAATTCAAAACCGACCGATATATTGAAAAAATGGCGTTACATTTTGTTTGTTTGTTGAAAAAAAACCTGGGGTTACATTTTAAACTTTTTTGTAACTTTTATACCTTATCGAATAAAACAGTTGTCACACCTGTTTCAATCATCCTGTATACTTAACTTATTTTCTATACAGTGAACATTTAGTAATAATAAAAAGCTGGTGTAAGTCAGTGGGAGTTCTAGACAATTACCAGAAAATTATAATTTTATTATGTATTGATAACTCTGTTATTCATCATCCTAAAGAACATATCCTAGATGTAATTTAAATTTGACTTTGAAAAATCTCTGGAAATACTTTGAATTTGCGAAAGTGCCTGTATCTCCAAAACGGTCAGAGATATCGCAAAATACCCAGGAATAAAAAAGTCTTAAAATTGTGTGCTTTATTTAAAATAGCAGTTTTCATAAGATATATTATATTCATAATAGAGCTGAGCACCATATTGGCAAAATGGCGGGTGAAATGAAAAATTTAGTAATTACTCTAGTTTTAACTCAAAAATCCTGTGATATTCATTTTAAAGTTTTTTTGTAACTTTTGTACTTATCGAATAAAACAGGTTGTCACACCTGTTTCAATAACCCTGTAGACTATATGTACGAAAGTAAACATCATTATTTTTTTATATAAATCCCGATGGAACCTAGCTGGATCTACACCTTTTTCAGATATCGGGTTTATCTTTATCAACTCTTTTTCTTTTCCGATCATGATATTATTAAAGTATTCGATTATTAGGAGTCTTTTAATGTAGTAATGGGTTAGATTCCTCTCTTTCATCTCTCTTATCTGGTCTCTCTTGCCCAAATCTTATTCATTTCTGAAACTATTAGAGTTTCCGAGAGCTTTATGTTGTGGTTTATATCTTGTTTTTTTTTATACGGCGATGATGACCCAAAGGTTTTTCTCCTTAAAAAAAAAACAAGAATAAAAATTAAAAATATAAATCATCCGTATGTTTACTATAATTCTATTAACATTAAATAGATGTTTCACTGATTGTAACTGGAATTCTCTAAAGTCCAGATTGTTAAGAGGCGGTTTCGACCGAAAAGGTGTTGAAAAGAAAACATTAATGAAAATCAAGAATGTAGATGTTATCACGGATAATGGGGACCAGGAGACCACACACGTATTGTTTGTTTGCCAGCACCGACCAAGACCACATCACACATGCATTACCCTGTTAATGTACAGGGTGTTCAATGAATAAAGTGACACACTTTTTTAATCAGAATCAAAACATAAATGTAAATTGCTTTATATCGGATAGAAATGGTAAAGTGTTTCTAAGCAGTGTTTATTTGTATGTAACATTGTGACTGTCGTATACTTTAAGAATAACTAGAGTAGTATTATAAATAAATATTGAGCTTGAATTATGAGATAATATTAGATAAATTTTTTTTTTGAAAACTCGAACACAAGATCACACCAAAATTACGTTTATTTAATCAAACGCGTTTCAACGTCAAAGTCGCCATCCTCAGTGATACATGAGCTACAATAACAAAACTATAACTGTTATAATTGTTATTGTAGATCATGTATCACTGAGGATGGCGACTTTGTCGTTGAAACGCGTTAAATTAAATAAACGTAGTTATTGTGAGATTTTGTGTTCGAGTTTTTATTATCTAGAGTAGTAGTCTATTACTTCTCATAAAAACACCCTAAATCTCTACGCAATCGGAGTTTTTCTTTGATGTATTAAAGATGAAAAACCTTTCGTTAAATATCACCTTGTAAAAAAAAAAGGAAGAAAAGAACAAATAAAGACTCCTAGCCCTGGCATACTCTAATAGTGTCAAGGTTGGAAGAGAACAAGAGTTGGTCAAGAGAGAAAAAGGAGAGGGATTTAACCCAAGAAAAGTCCAGATACAGCTAGGTTTTCTCGGCATTAGCACGCCTGTACTTTATTTAGTGAGCCCTGAGATAGTTTAATATAGGCCTATAGAAGGTGTTTCTGTAATGCGTGGAGATAATTCAGGGGGTGATTAGGCCTATATGTGTTAAAATAAAGAAAGAAGCTCCTATAAACATAGAAATGCTTCTTTTACCAGGTATCCGCCATTTTTCATTTTTTACTAAATAATTTATATCTTCAGAACGGCTTAACAGATTGAGTTGAAATTTTGCACGGCACTTATCAATATAAAGATCTAGTTTGAAAAAAAAAATCATTTTGTTCCAATGATTTGTTTCAAAATGGTGGAAATTATATTTTTTTAAATTAACTCATTAAAGTAATTTACCGTTTAAAATTTTTAAATGGCCATTTTGAAATGAATTATTAGAACAAGTTGATTATTTTTCAAACTATTTCTTTAAATTGTTAAGTACCGTACAAAATTTCAAATCAATATGTTCAGCCGTTCTAGAGATATAAATATAAATAATTTTACTTATTAAAAAAAAAAAAAAAAAAAAAACAACAACAACAACAATAAAAATGTCTGATAGCTGGTAAAAGAAACATTTCCGGACATATGTTTATATGAACTTTTTTTTCTTTACTTGGCCCATATAACCACCCCTTGAATTATCTCCATGCATTAGAGAAACATTCTCTAGACTATAGAGGATGATTCGGAACTACCAGGAAGTCTCGTTAAATGATTCTATAGCTGTAAATAAGATAAAAAGTTCATATAAACATAAGGGGCCTAAGTCTAAAAATGCTTCGTTAACGAGTTACAGCTAGCGGAAGATTTCGCCCTGATTTCTGTTCCATTGGTAATAGACCTATGCGGCCATATTGAATTTCCCTTGGAATAAATTACGATGGGAGTTTGGTGGTGTTATACGTTTTCTGACCTGAATATTAAAAAAAAAAAAAGTCCTAGTACCGTGTCTCTTGTAGTTTTTGAGAAAATTATTTTAATCCCCCCTCCCCCCAAATGTAGTCGAAAAACTCAATTCGAAATATTTAATTAAGAGTTAATTAATGCGATGAAAAGCAATCATTTAAAAAAAAAAAACTAGCTTTTTACTTCTGTTTTTTATTTAAATACTTCGAAATTTATCAAAATAAATCGATAATATAGGCCTACCAAAGTATATTTGAATTCATCAAAATATAAGAGCAAGTAAATATATTTAAATATATCGAGGTGTAACAAATATATCGAGATATATAAAAGTAACAACTCTATGTTTTATTGCCACCTGACTGACGTCAGTGAACAAAATTTTATCTTTTTATTACGACGGGAAGTGAACTAAATAAAGCTTACAAGATGTAATGGCAAACCAGCATAATAGTGAGTGAAAAGCCTATAAGTACGTTGTAAATAAGAACTTTTTAAATAGCTTTATTTGATTCCTAAGGTATAAATTAAAATAAAAAGAATTGTAGGTGAAAATTATCCTAATTCAAAAATGTTTTGTTTTTAGTCTATTCTTGTGTGTTGTAGACAATTACCAAGAAATTGAAAAAAAAAATAGGCTTTTGTCGATAACTCGGTTATATTTGAGCAGAAAAAATATAAATACCCCTACAGTTTGTTTTTCGTTAAAAGAGGAAACTTTTCAAGATATTCGATGTTAAACGTTTTGAACGTCCGCCATTTTGAAAATGTACAAAATAAAGTCTTGGTTTTCTGGTTTACTGGTAAAATGCCATATAAATAATGGGAATACAAAATCTTCACTCAATATCTTATCTATTTTCAAAGATATAATCTTTTTTTTAAACACAAAATGACCGACAGTGGGGAACAATTTCCAGGCCCATGTTTATATGAACTTTTTATCATCTTATTTTTAGCTATAGAATCATTTTCCAGGAGATTCCCGTACAGTTCCGAGAGTGATTTTGTGATGTTTATTTTTTCTTAATATTTTGACGACCTCTTATGACAAAATTCTAAAGATGAAACATAAATTCAGAAACGCGTAACGCAACGTTATAACTCACAATTATTGACAGAGTGCGTATAAACTTAACTTAAAATCAGTAATTAACTCAAATGAGTTTTAAATAATTTATTAACTCTAAATAATTCTAGAAAATAATAAACGATAATAACAACAACAAAAAATGAAATGCAAGTTAAATTTAATTAATATAAGATATATAACAACAAAATATATAATTACTATCTAATATTTAAAACAGAGAAAACTTAAATTAAACTAAAAATTATGGGATAGCTGCCATAAGGAAAACACAAAATTACGATTTTATAAAATTAAGCAAAAGTGTAGCTTCTAAGGACACAAACAAATTGGTCGCAATTTCCCATAAATGCCGGTTCGTGGTTTAAGGGTAAAAACAACGTACCAAATCGGCCATTGAGCTATTAAAAAATACGCAATTTCTCAAAACAGACTACAGATTTTATAGTTTTAAAATAAAAATAAAATTTTTTTTTTAAATCGAGCCGTTATTAAAAGCTCGATTTTAATTAATTAATTGCAATTTGAGCTAATGTTTTATGGCACAAGCGTAGGAAGTTTAGGTTAGGTCACGATAAATTATGTTAGGTTAGGTTAGGTTACACAAACCATGTTTTATTTTCACAGTTTGATTGACAACTTCCAAATTGACATTTTCGGTGACAGTTAGGTTTTGTTTGGTTTCGGGGATGTGTTAGTGAGAAAGTATGTAAATTTTGTTTGCACCATTTATAGGCCCTACGTAGTAGAGGGAAAGACAGATGATGGGTCAATACATACTTTTACTTTACTTTAGCCAACGCCCGTCGGTGGCGGTTGTGCCATTTGACGCCGAGCCTCCCAGTATCGCATTGTGAGATCGTCAGGAAGATGGTTGAGTTTGGGACAGATGAGGAGGTGACTTCCTACCATGATAGCGGTTGAGCAGAGAGGGCATGTGTCAGAGTCAGCCAAGCCAAGGCGGTGTAGGTGGGCCTGCAGGTAGTCGTGCCCAGTTTCCAGACGGAACCTTGCAACAGCTTCACTTCTCTTCAGATCAGCAGGCATGTGCCCTGGGATCGCAAGGTTCTCCCACATTTTGCCTATACTTAAGCCTTTTAGGAGGTTCTTAGTGTACCTAGATATGGTGGTATCAATTTGGCTTCTTGCTGCATGGAGGGTTTGGAGAATCTCAGGTTGCTCTTCCTTTGCTCCTTTTTTGGCCATTACGTCTGCTTTTGAGTGGTGCACCCTGCTACGTGGTGCACCCTGGGTAACGCTAAATCTGCTACAGCGATCGTCAGACCGTGCATCATCATCATGATGAGTCAATACATCGATGTAGAGTTTTTGCGGGCACATCCGTTTTGAGATCGCCTGGGTCCAAAAACTAATTCTTCGAATTTTCTGTCTGTCTAGTGTCTGAAAATTATTAATTAATTAATACCATAACATGTATATTTAAGGTTGAAGTTAATGAAATTTTATTTTCTTGAAAAAAAGGAAAACGTCATTCTGTAAAACCGGAAATAAAACGGTACTGCTTTCTTTTTCTGTTGCCCTAAGTTTTATATTCAATCTCTAGGATTTTTGTTTGCTGTTCAAAAAGGAAATAAGACAACTACGCTTCCTTTTCCTGTTATCGTCAGTTTTGTATTTATTCTCTAGGAGTTTTGTTTCCTGTCCAAATAAAATGGGACACCCCCGCTTTCCTTTCTGTTGTCCTATGTTTTATAATCAATCTCTAGGATTTTTGTTTCCTGTTCAAACGGGAAATAAGACAACTACGCTTCCTTTTCCTGTTATCGTCAGTTTTGTATTTATTCTCTAGGAGTTTTGTTACCTGTCCAAATAAAATGGGACACCCCCGCTTTCCTTTCTGTTGTCCTATGTTTTATAATCAATCTCTGAGATTTTTGTTTCCTGTTCAAACAGGAAATAAGACAACTACGCTTCCTTTTCCTGTTATCGTCAGTTTTGTATTTATTCTCTAGGAGTTTTGTTTCCTCTCCCATTCTTCTAGTCAATAAACCTTCTTCGATATTCTAATCATTTCACACATCATGGTTAATTGAGGTTTAAACCTGAACAATATACTGTATATTACACGTCTAGGAAAGTCGAAGGTTATTAAAATGTGGATTTAAAAAAAAATCTGGACTTACGATTTCTCTCGAAATATGGCCAAAATATGTCCCCACATACCAATATAATTAAAACTGATAGATGCATTTGTCCTGTACATACCACAGAGGACAGACAGACATAACGGCTTTTTGGATTCAAACTGAGTAAAAAACTCGACATCACATAACTTTCTCTGGGCCTATATGCCTACTACATATATGTGAGAAAGTATAAAGAATGATCTATAATCTTATCAAAAATCATCCCGCTGTCAAAATATCCCCGCCAAGTTTAATGGCCGATAAAGATGTATCACTAAATAATAATGGTTATGTTGAAAAACACTTAATTCGTGTGAAATTTGTGTTAAAAGCAAGATTTTTCAAGTATTATAAGATATAAAGTTAAAAAATAATGATGGTGGCAGTTTTACTCCCTTCTTACAACAGCCCGCGCCCCTCCACTTTAAAAAAACAGTCACGCACGAAAATGCTCATAATTCTTGAACCAATTAAACTGCAAAGCTAAATTTCATTCCTTTCTTTTGTACTAAACTAGCATAATATATTCTTTACATTATTTATCATCAAGCAAAGTGTAAATGGTGCAAAAACGTTGCACAAACTTTCTCACACAATCGGAATATTTACAAATAAACTAATCTTCCAGAAAAATATCGGTTCGGTAGATATCAATC
Source organism: Aphrophora alni (assembly GCA_963513935.1). NCBI lineage: Eukaryota > Metazoa > Arthropoda > Insecta > Hemiptera > Aphrophoridae > Aphrophora > Aphrophora alni. The sequence continues at coordinate 46,388,200 of OY740765.1, forward strand.
GAAAAGTGAAAATTTTAAGTAATATATTTACATAAGGACCTAAACTTGCTTCGCTTGTGCCGCCATAAACAAGTCCTCAGCATAAATCGTAATGACGGTGGTTAAAGTTCATTTTTTTTTTTTTTGTCAAATATTTCTGAACCGTAATACTTTGAATTGCGATTTTGCACAAAGGTTCGCGTCAATAATCTTCACATTTCACTAAAATTAGAACGAAATCGTTACAGTCGATTTTGAAAAATTGCATCTTTTATACCTTAACAGCCCCATGGAATATTGTTTCGGTTTTTTACCAATAACTCACGGACTCACGGTACTTAGAGGCTACGCTTGAGTAAAATTTGATCAAAATCGTTAAAATTGATTATGAGAAAAACGTAATTTTGTATTTTTGTCTTATGTTAGCTACTTGACCAAAATTTGGTCACATCCCAAAGTTGATTGAATATGTCCTTGCGTTTGTTTTTTGGAGCCACGGTACATAGGCTATGACAGACATCATTCAATAAACCACTTTGTTAGACTAAAACGGATATAACCACAAAAAACTCACATATCACATAAAGTTTTCTATATAAGTAAAATGAACAAAAGTTTATAGTTTGTCTGTTGAAACAGAGTGATGTTACCCTTGGGGCACACTATAGGCTAATGAGTAGGGCCTACGGGTAGGGCAGTACCGAGAGATCCTAGCTTGATGTAGTCTTGAGTTAATACGTCTGTTTCGTTCCATCTCTTGTTCTCATCCGACCCTCGAATTAGAGTATTTGAAAGCTAGGGGGTCTTTATTTTATCTTCTTTTCTTTTTGTAAAGTTGATGGAGAGGTTAGGTTAAGTTAGTCGTTTTTAAACCACAACAAATATATATATATAGTCTACCTGCACAGGTATCACTTGACAAACTCTTGTTTCCTACCTAGAAGCGATACGATTTCGGTTTTATAATCGTTTTAATGTCAACCGAAAGCTGCGTTCACACGATTTGGTTTTTCTTTTGCCGTATACGGTTTTCCCGTCCGTACAGAACACCTTTGAAATCATTTCAGTGTATTTCACTTTGCAGGATGGATGTATATATTTTTCTTGTAATGTACTGGTACCGCCGTCGTCGAAGCTAAGTTAAAAAAATAATAATAAATTTATTGGGCACATCCAATTATGAGGGACAGATATTGCCTGGGATGATTTAATTAAGAAGAAATGAATCGAAAGTTTTCTACCGAATGACAATACATAAATTTGATAATCTATTAAAAACAGTGGAAGAAAATTTGAGAAAGTAGGATACAACTATTGGAAAAAGTATTAGTCCAGAAGAAAAACTAATAATATGTTTGAAGTAAGTACTTTTTATTTACATTTAATTACATATAATTTTTACACTTACATTACCCATTGTGATAATGTTTATTTTCATGAAAGAAAATACAAAAAAGATCCATTAGATAAAATGAACAATTAATTTTTTTTAATGGTTTTCCTTATAGATAGTAAGCTATTACTATGAATACTAGTCATATTAAAATAATGAATACTTAAAATAATTACAAGCAAATCATCATAATTACACGAAATCTATATCTGTAACGGAGTAATCAGAATGTTGAGTCGCAGTGGATATTGTTTCTATCGGTGAATATGCGTTCACATTTTGTTGGACTCGTCGCTTGTTCAGATGTATTATTCTTTGGTTGTAAAAGATAACTAGGATGTTTCCATCGGTGGCTGGACATGTGTGGGTGGTGTAATAAATTTATGAAGCCACCTTGGAACTCCAATGTCTGTTAATCATTTAATGATGATAGAGAAGGCAAAAGACTTTTTAAAAACACAGGTGGTGGTTTGTCTTCTTAGTTTTGCTGTCCAACATTCATTTGTTAATCTATAAATTTCATCATTTTGTTCTCCAATTCACACCTCTGATCAGTTTTTTGGTTGGCAGGCCTACAAGAAGAAACTGACGTTCCGCCAGATATCTCAATATCTTCAGAGTTCCTTTAATTAATATATTTCCGTTCACACTTTAGTGCTCAGATGATGTACGTGTTACTATTTAGAAATTCATCTGTGTGTGATACATATACAGTTTTGATCCGCCAGCAGAAGCAACCGATGTTTTTTGTTCGTTTTGTTTCATGACGGATCTCATCCAGAAATTTCTTATATGGGTCCATTTTTTTAACGAGTTTACCTGAAGCAAACAATTTTACTTTAGTTTTTTCAAGTATTTGGCGTCAGGATGTTCATATAAAGATCTACATTATTCTTTCCGAGTAGGCATTTTAACAATTGGCAACATTATTGGAGAAGTAACAAGAGTTTAATGGAATAATTTGCGCAGTGAAGTTACGGAATTGCCAAGCTTACCTCACGACTGGCAGGATGTGTGTAATGGATTTCAAACAAAAGCTAATTGGTGCCGTAGACGGCAAGCACATTAGACTTAAAAATAGTCAAATAGTGGCTCAGTGTATTAAATTATAAGGAATATTTCTCAATTGTATTATTAGCCATTGTCGATTCGGAATAACGGTTTAGGTACGTGAGTAGGGCCTATTGGATCTAATGTGAAAAAATGCGATTCTGCAATTTTCAAAACAACTTTTTGGAAAAACTTAACACAAAATTCTCTGAATTTACCAGAATTGAGTTCCTTAAATAATCAATCAGTAGGGAACGTGCCTTTTATACTGGTTGGAAACGATGGCTTTCCAATAGACGAACACTTAATGAAACCATATGTAGAAACTCGTCTGGATACAAGAAAACTAATATTCAATTAGGCTACAGCTTGACTAGTGCTAGAAGGTTCATGGAATGTGCGTTTGGTGTTTTAACCAATAAGTGGAGAATATTTCATCGGCCTTTAGAAGTAATTGCAAGATTAGTAATTTGTATAATAAAAGGTTGCACACTACTCCATAACTTTGTGAGAGCAAAGGAAGGTTTCAATTTCGAAAACATTCTAGAAGTTACCTTCCAGGAACATTTCGTCATAAAGAAACTGCAAAAATGACGTGTGGAAAAAATTTTACTTATTCGATTAGATCAGTATTTGCTGATTATTTTGTTTCAGAGGCTCAGTCACTTTCTTGGGAAGGTGAAGCTGTTTGTCATTAATTATTTTTTTCTGAACAGTTTTGTATAAACTTTTACTACTTTCTATTAATATAATTACTATTAATTTTAATATGAGGATATTGCTATTAATTTTGTTGTTGTATGCGCATGAGTAGTTAGTGAAAATGTGTAAGCCAATTGTTAATAAAAATATTTTCAAATTAAAAACAAAGTGTTTCAATGATTAAAAATTGTATTTATACATACCAAAATCCTGTCTTTGTTTTTGATCCAACTTCTGAAAATCCTTTCTTAATGATGAACATATCTCCCTCCAAGTAGCAATTTTCAAGTTTTTATCTTTATAGTAATCCAATATTTGGTCCCAAATAGGTGCTCTTTCTTCAACCAAAGAAATTAAAATTTCCATGTCGATTTTTTCCATTATGAAAAATAACACCGCAAAAAACAATAAAAATCAAATAATAAACAACCACTTCATTCGACTGTAGCTAGATAGGAACTGATGTAGGCCTACATTTCCTTCAGAACAACCGTATCGTGTGTACTCCCCCTCTCAATTCTATACGCCAATGGCAACCGAAACGGTTTCTCTCTATACTGTTTTTCATTCCTTTATTTATAAGGCTATGGTAACCTGGTTTTTCACTTTTAATTAAACATCAAAGAACAGAAGGACGGTACCGAGGCATATAGGGCCTACTTTAAAACGCCGCCATTTTGTTTAGGGTGAATCTTTTGAAGTCGGATTTGCGGCATTGTATTCTACTAAATTAGACCTTTAATTTGATGTACAACTCGACCCACGCTCTCGTTTAAGATTTTCTTCTGACTCCTTGTGGGCCGTCCCCCCGAAGCGGTAGCGGCTTATTGAAATTGTGGTAAAATAGTGTTTTATGCCCAGTAACAGTGTACCAAGTTATATAGTTCCACCTGTAACGGTTAAAAAAATATTAACCCGTTCCGGGACTTTTCACCACCCCTGTATAATACAATTTAACCTCGGGACACTCTTATAGTGAGTAGGCTACAGGCAATCCTGAGGGAGTGTAGTTTTGTCATGTAGTCTTTATAGATCCTTCTCTTTCACCTTTCCTATCTCATCTCTCTTGAACAATTTTTTATCTCTTCCGAACCTGACGCTATTAAAGTATTCGAGGACTAGAGGTCTTTTCCTTTTTTTTGTAAGGCGATGATGACTGAGAGGTTTTTAGGTTAGGTTATGTTAGAGATTTAAACAACAAAGAAACAAATATAGTATGATTTTGTTAACGGTATGTGTAACAATGTGATGGGCTCAAATAACCTTAAAACTAATTCTACGCAAAACTTGACATTTTTACTAATTGCATAACTTTCTCTACGCTCAGAATACACGAGTAAAATTACACCTCTTAACAAATAGTGATCAAACAATAATTGAAGACAACAAAAGTATTAATTTCGTCGTAACGTAACATCAATTAAAACATTTCCAGACATCCTGTAGAATTTCCTTGTTTTTGGAAACACGTGAATTGTTTTTTTTTCAATTCCTTGCAAGGCTTAGGGTGAGAAGCAATGCTTAGTGATGCGGACGCATTCAATTTGCCACCACTCTGGTCGATTACTGATGGGGAGGGATTGAGGGTGCAACCCCAAACATGCTACTTTACCCTTAAAATAATTTAGACTTACAAGAATTATCATTGTTAGAATATACACTGCAGCAAGCAGTCATGTATAAAGTTGGTTAATCACAAACTACAGGCTGACTGGTAAATGTTGCGATGTAAGTAGGGTATATTAGTTGTTATTACTTTTTTACTTTCCCACATATAGACTTCGTACAAATAAAGTTATGTGAAGGGTTAACAAATATCGGATATATCCGTTTTAAGCTTTACTGAGTCCAAAATTGTGATTTGTTTTTCAATTATGTCTGTCATTGTACAGCGTTTAACTGCCTAAACTCATGCAGTTTCAATTCTGGTGAGAAATAGAAATTTCTTGTAAGACCCATTTCGGGTATTTTCCCCATTTTTTCTACTACTCAAAATTTGGGGGTAGCCGCTACACAGAAAAATTACAAAATTACGATTTTATCAAACTCGGTTCAAATGATGTTGATGAAATTTTTCTCAATTTAAGCTTCGGACTTAAGCTATAGATTTTGATAATAAATTAAACGGTTATGTTGCTTTCTGTCATTTCCTGTAGCCCTACGGTTTAAAAAAATATTTTTTATTTATTTTATTTTATTTCCCTCCAGGAACAATACGGATACAAAATATTAACACATCTATTACAGCTATCTTATACAATATTAATCAGCGAGAGAGAGAAAAAAGAGAAAAAACAACAACAAACAATAAAATTTAAAATAGACATAAAGTGTACATTGACCTGTAACATATTCTTAATCATATACACTTACTCCCAATTATACTCACACACCTATAAATAAAAGTAATATAGCCTACATAGCTTATAACTAAAAATATTACAAAAAATTATTTGAATAGAAAATATAATATAGTTGAAAGAAAACCCCTCATTACACTGGAAGAGAAAAAACAAAGAATTATTGTAAATACCACTTCGTTTACTTAATTATCTATTGACCGATTTTGTTTGTTTGTTTACTTTTACCCTTACCTAACCCAACCTAAATTAACCAAACCCAATCTAACATAACCAAATATATCCTAATGTAACCTAACTTTAAGTAGCCTAACCTAACCTAATCTTTTAATATAAACTTGTAGAGATGTGATGGATCATATATGTTACTCGTTTTTGCTGATATTTCCGTTTCAAGACCCCTCCCCTCCCCCAAGTCACTTCATTTAAATATCATTTCATTTATTTAATTATCTATTAACGTAACCTAACCTATCCGTCTAATATAAACTTAATAGCCTATAGATATAATTATGTCATGGATCGAAAACTAGTTTTTTGCTGATATTTCCCTTTTGAGACCCCCTACCCCTGAGTCCAAAATAAACAAAAACAAAGGCATCTCTTCAGTTTCCAGGTATAAGTTAAAGCTTAATTTGGATTCTTTTCAAAACAAATCTCAGTAGCCTACTTACACATTTTCCTGATATTCTCCAAAGCCCCCAAATCTGCGGTGTGGAAGAGTTGGGCAACGGAGAATTGATAAGAAAGATAACAGAGAGGGTCTAACTCAATAATACATGAAATAAGGTGTAGATCCAGCTGGGGTGTCACGGGACTGCCACACTTGTCTCAATATTGTGAGCCCTGAGTACAGACAAGCTGAACAAACTATAAAGTTTTGCTCTTTAATTAGATAGGGAAAATTATGTGATTGGTCAAAAATTACACGTCGCTTATATAGCCTATCCGTTTTGAGGCCCCCTGAGTCCAAAATAGTGGTTTTCTAAAGAACCTCCAGTTCTCTATAGCTCAAATGCATGGACCGATTTGATCAAATTTATTGTTTGGCCAGATTTTGACAGCAACACGTGAGTTATTTTTTTATTTATTTATTTATTATTTTTTTTCGATATATCAATATTTGGGGTACCTGTCGAAAGAAGAAAAACACACAAAAATTAGGCCTAACGATTTCGATCAAATTTTGCTGAAGTCAAAATTCTATTGACCCAAACAAAACTTACTGGTCGCTCTCTGAAAAACCCGGAATAGTGAGTGAACGGTAAAAATTTAAAAAATTAGTTATGAGGCTGTTATAAAATAATATTTTTATCAAAATTGGTTAAACCTATTTGAATGTAATTTTGGTGAAATGTGAAGATTAACGAAACAAAGCCGTGTGTAAAATTGCAAATAACAAAATTAATCGATACGCGAATAATTGAAAGAAAAATCGAGGTTATTTTTAAATATGGAAATGGTTTTATATTGCATAACTGAGAGGTAGGCTACGTAGAGACAGAAACAAATGCGGATCTACATAGTTCAAATAATTAAGTTATACTTTGTTGTAGATTTGAAATATTTTGTCCGCCATATTGATACAAACTTAATTATTTTCAATAGAAAGATGGACATGTAATGCATGCTTTTCATGTAAAAAATTGACAAGAAAACGATGTTGAAAACAGTTTTTCGATAAATGCCTTCGTTTTCTAGTTATAGGCCTAACCATTCAAAGCTGGAATGATGGAAACATTTCGGGTTGAAATTAACCTTTGAAAGGTTTCTATCGTGTTTTCCTCCAGAATACAACCAATAACGAACCTCATACAGTGCTAACAATAATAATTAACAACACAACTACAACTTAAATGGCTGTCAACCGATATTAATCAAGAAAAACAAGATTAACCTAGAAAAGTTTCGACGGCAAATTTTACCCCGTTTTATTCCTAAAGGAATTTTTCCGTCATCGTAACTTTGAATTCTTATAACTCGAAAATTAAGGCATTTATCGAAAAAATGCTTTCACTTTCGGTTTTTGTCAAATTTTACATGAAAATTATGTAGGTTATCGCATGTCCATATTCCTATTTATAAAAATTAAAAGTTTCATACAAAAATGGCGGATCCAAGATGGCGGAAAAATTTCAACAAAAAAGTATAATTTTTTAAACTACTGTACGTAGATTATTATTGATCAATAGTAACAATCAACGAATTCTAAACGTATGACATACAGAGTGATTTCTTTTCTGAACGGTCCTTAAGACTCTAAAGTAAAAAAAAGTTTACTTTAAGGTAAATTCGTGGTAAGTTACAATGAACCTGCCACACTTTCGGCAGACAATCTCTAAAAAAATGTAAATTTTCTTTCACGTTTGCGTAACAATGAAAGTCGGTACAAACAGCTGCACTGAGTAGGCTACCGTGTTACAATGAAAGCAGCCACTGGACAGATCTGTTACTCATCCATCCTAGAGATTTGTCTGAAAAAGTAATTTATCATGGATTATTCATGAATATATTATATAGAAATATCATTTCCATTAAAGACATAAATAGAATAAGTTTAATTATGAAATGTAGGAAGAGAGAAGTTATTTTAGGTTAGGTCAGGTCAGGTTAGGTTAGGTTAGGTCAAGTTAAGACAGGTAAAATTAGGTTAGGTTAGGAAGGGTGGGGGGGGGGTTGGCTGTGAAATATAAATAATGATAGGGATAAAATACCATTCTTTGCATTGTGCAATAAAATAAATTAAAGATGTGTCCTACATGTTTTTAACAAAATTCCTTAGGGATTACAGCAGAGAAAACTACATCACGGATTGCAACAAAACGAAATATTATATTAAAGAAATCTTGGTGTATAATTTTAGCTGGCCAGTATAGAACCATGTTAGTAACAGGGATTAATTATTAACGTTTATTGTATGAGTATGTATAAAAGAAAAGGTGAAACTTCTGGTTAAACTGCAATAAACATAGAAAAAAGTCCAGTATATAAAATAGGTCCTAAAAACTTCTTTTTTTTACATAGCCTATAAAACACAACTTTGGAAATATATAAGATATTGAGTTCAGATTTTGTACACACATTTTTTTATTTATATATTACAATTTATAAGTGTATCAGAAACAAAGGCTTCTGTATATTTTCAAAATGGCGACCGTTTAACATTCGGTAACACTTAACTTTACAAAATATTTACAAGAAACAAAATATTTTCTTCTTTTAACAATAAACAAAATGATTTTTTTTTTCAATTTCTTGTGTAAGTTAAGAATAACCAAATTATGGACAAAAACTAAATACTAAATTTCATGGTAAGGGTAAAATTATTAAAGTGGTTTGTTTTCGTTTGACATTTTCAAATTTATAAAAACAATGATTGATTTAGGTAGGCCTACTCATAAAGTGTAAATAAAAAAAATATATATAATTTTGAGATAAAATGATCAGAATTGAAAAAGTTTTGGTTTTAGAATATTCTGGAGTTTTAGAGAATTACCAAAAAAAATAATATTTAGTTTTTAAGAAACAAAATATTTTCTTCTTTCGACGATAAACAAAATATTTTTTCTATTTTGTATGTAAGATAAAGGATAACCGAATTATAAACAAAAAACTGATTAGGCTATTTAATTTGTTGCTAAGGGTAAAATTATTAAAGCGATTTGGTTTCGTTTGACATTTTCAAATTTTTAAATAAGGTCATTTATTCGTAAGGTCTAAAATAAGAAGATTCTGAGATAATATTATTGGTTTTAGACTAATCTGGGTGTTTTAGACAATTACCAAGAAATTAAATTTTTAGTTTCTTGTTGTCAAACGTATTTGATTAATCGATCAAAATTTGCTCAATTGTAGGCCTAATACAAAACCTATTGGTCGCCATCTTTTCAATACCATAAATAATATTAAATGACAGTCGGAGCTGTTATTAAAATCTTAATTGGACAAAATCGGATTACCGATTTAGTTCAAAATTAAGTGGAAAGTGAAGATGAATGACTTAAACCCGTAGCCTATGCAAAATAGTAAATAGCAAACTATTACAGTTTATAAATAATTTGAAAAAAGCAAAAATTAACCTTAAAAGCTATATTTTAAATACGACTTATGCCGACGAAGTGAAACAAGTTTAGGCTGTTATATATATTAGTTATATATATTAGACTGTTAAACATTAGTTTTCAATAATAACCCAGTTGTTTCAGAGAAAGTAACTTTACCTTAAAAACTAATGTAAGTGTAGACTTCAATAACATTTGACGGGCTACCATTTTTGATAGAGAAGAGATAGCGAACTCTGGTTTTCACCATTCTTTAAGTTTTTGTAAACACTTCAAAATGAGGTGTCACTTAAAGGGGGTTTACACTTAAAATTTTTGAGTTGCCCCCAAAATCCCCCATTTTTGGGGGACACTCAAAATTTTCAAAATCATAAAATGAAACTTCCTGCTAAGATTGCACGACCACCAAAAGGATATCTCTGTATATTTACTTAGAAAAATATTAGAGGGGGGGGTCTTGACTTTTTATTCACCCAGTATATATAGCCTAGCCTATATATATATATATATATATATATATATATATACTGTATATAAAACTTTCAACGAAGGTCCATGATACGTAGATTTATTTTTCGATTATCAAGTACCAAATGACATTAGTCCTAATGACAATTTTGTGTAGGATTAGGTTTTCAGTAATGTTTGTAAAACAATTTATAAACAAGATAAAACTATTATAATAATTATTACACGACTCTAAATATCTCAATTAATATGTCGCCTTATGTTAAAAAGCGTCCGCCGATTAATCAATCAAATTTCCTAAAGTGACGGACATTTCATTGATGCTACCAAGTTACAATGAACCCGCATAATCTGTCTGGTAGTAGCCTACCGATTGAATTAAACTGACGAAAAACTTGAGTGGAAAGATTGCAATAAGATCTGCGAAATAAAATCAAATGTGAAGGTATGTGCATGGATTCGCTCGACTTGGGTGGTCCACGCCAATCCAATCACTACTTCGCCATCAAATAGCACACTTGCCCTCTCTCTCTCACTCTTTCTCTTTCTCAGCTTGTTTCTCTCTCTCTCTCTCTCTTGAGTTTCCTGACTAATCTATTGTAAATTTTATTTTCGTTGTTTTATAATCGTATATCCGTTTCTACTTAACATGTTGGTAATTGTTATTTTGACGTAATAGTGAAAGTGTGGAGTGACAAACTCGGTGTGATTTTTGCAGATATATTTGAGGTCACCTGCGTCCAATGTTTTTTTTTTTTTTTTTTCAAATTAACTCTTTCTATTACTAATATGATTTAATCGGACATTTATTATCATTTGCGTAGAAAACTAAAGTACAACTCTCATTATCAAATGTGAAATTGGAACATAAAAATGAAAAACACCAACATAGCTTAGTAGCCTAGTGCCATATTGGAAGCTTAACTAAATCTATAATCTAAGAAAGATCTCTCTATCCCTGAGAGGTGCGTTACGACCAAACAAGTGGACCGGGTTTGCTCAAATTTGGAATGTGGAGATGTTTTAACCATATTTTGCGAGTTTAAATTTTGTTAATTTAAAATTTAGGGTACTGCCATGAGAGTAATTATAAATACCGATTTGTTTTAAAAATAGCCACAAATGATTTAAACCAAATTTAACTCAAAATATAGCTTCTTAAAATTTTTAAAAATCGGTCGGAAGAAAAAATCAGCTATTGCGCTCATAAGAGACGTAACCTTATCAAAATCTGTTAAACCTCAATAGTAGAACCTCACAGTCAACATCGTCTTAAAAAAAAAAAAAAAAAAAAGAAGAAAAAATATTATAAAATAAAAATAAATACTTCAACAGTGTCGGAAGTGAACAAAAGTTGTTCGATAGATCTGTAAGGAAAAATAAAAGAGAGGGATCTAACCCAAAGACTAGACAAAGAAAACTGTAAATCCAGCAAGGAATTTCGGGATAGAATACCATGATTTAGTACAGGTTTTCACAATCTAATCTACCCTGTGTTTTATTTTTTAATCTATCTAATATAATATAAAATATAGGCCTACACACAGTAGATTAACTAACTTATGCAGCCCACTCTCTTTTCTGTTAATTACAAACATTAAAAAAAAGAATGTGAAAAGTGAAAACACAGCTTACATTTATATTCAGCTTTGATATATTTTGAGTAGTGTGAGTTTCTGGTTGACCTACATTAAGTGTTATGTGGGTAGTTACGTTTAGGTAGCGAATTCTAGTTGTGAATGTTAGAACTACGCTGAAGGGAACACGAAGTGTTAATCATCGCCTGCATGAAAGTAATTTAACTAACCTAGGCCCTTCATTGTCTTTTAGGCCAAAGAATTCATAACGCAATTTAAACAGTATAAACACAAAATAAGTAATAGGCTACACTTTCCGTTGTGTTTCATTTCAATTACGACTTAAATTGGCTTTAAATGATGGGGAGTAGTATATGTCTATTTCACTGTCAAATGTGTTTTCATTTCCTGATGAAATTTGGCAAAAAATAGTTTTTTATACATTGTGATTTAAAATTACCCTGCATTATTTCAGGAGCGAATAATAAGAAATATATATTTCTTCCAGATATATATAAAAACATATCTGGAAACTCTTCGTTTTCTGTCAGCCATTTTTTGTTTTGACATTATATCTTTGGAAGTAGATACAATATTTCCATAGGGGTCTTTTTTTAGGACAAAAGTGATCAATCACAGTGATTTTAAGTCACGTTTTAAGTGAATAATCACTGTGACACGCTTAAAATATTGTCAATTTGCAACACTGTGAAATAATGTCTTTTCAAGCTAGACTGAAACGTATTATAAGAAAATTATTGTCTAAGGTGTTCAATCAGGAATGAAAATTTGCTTTTTCTACGTGACTAATTTTCACCCTTTACAATTTACTAGTAGACTATAAGTGCACAAACGTTCTTACCACCCATCTCCAAAACTAATTACCAAAAATATCAGTTGGTAGTTCAGCGGTGGAAAATGTATAGCCTATATTTAAAAGGCCTTGAGCAATGAGTTCCTATAAAAATATTTTAAGTTTTGGATAACACCTTGATCCATAGATTGGAGCAAGGAGGTAATGTTAGGTGGCAGAAGTGTTGTAAATATGTTGTCAGAAACTAACTCGGCTATAGGCGGATAGACTTTGTAGTTGTACAAAAGAAGGAGGGCTTTGCTATCTTCTGGTAGTTTCAATTTTCTTGGTTTGGATCCCTTTCTATCATGTCTCTATTGACCAACTCTTGTTCGTTTCCGACCCAAAAGTCTTTATTTTACGTTCTTTTTTCCTTTTTCTAAAAAGCGATGATGATAGAATTTTCGACTTTAAACAACAAGAAAATATAGGCAATGTATTACCCGTAAATTTTTACTTGTAAAAAAAAAAAGGAAAAACCAAAGATGCCTCATCCCTTCGAGACAGTGAACCGTGACTCTGTATAGAGTTTTGTTGGTTTCACGGTTGTTCAAATTAAGATGTCAGTAAACACAAACAATGATCAGAAACATAAACCACAGACTAACAGCAAGTGACAGTCAGAGATGGATATCAAGTCCCACGGTCCCCAAAGGCCTGAGTTGTTTTGTCAATATAACCCCCGATTTGTTTTACTTTCTGAGACAGTGAGAGACTTCTATTGACGTCTGTTCACGGTCAATAATAACAATATTAGTTAAGGTTTTTAAAATGTCCAGACTCTTGTCCTAACGTCCCATTGTTGTGAATTGTTAACTATAAACAACCACACCTTTTTCTACCTGATGTCACTTATAGGACTTTGGTTTCATTCTTACCTCTGTGACGATGTAGAAGCCTCAGGGTTTCTCATATAATGAGTTTTGACGCGGCGATCCCGTGGTTAGCGAGCTGAATCTACCCTTTTCATGTAGTTTTGGGTTAGATCCCTCTCTTTCATTTACCTATCAGGTCTTTCTTGATCAACTATAGGCTAATCCTCTTCTTAACCTGACGCTATTAGGTTGTTCGAGTGCTAGGGGCTTTCATTTACTTGTTTACCCTCAGGGTCTCATCTATAGTGACCACAGACGTGGCATTCCAGAGGTTTAACTAGCTGAATTTACTTTATTCAGGTAGTTTTGTGTTAAATACCGCTCCTTCATCTTTCCTATCAGGTCTCACTTGATCAACTATTGTTCTCTTCTTATCCTGATACTAATAGAGTGTTCTATGGCTAGAGTTCTTTATTTTATTAGTTTTCTTACCCTCGTAGTCTCATCTATAGTGAGCACAGACGTGGCATTCCAGAGGTTAACTAGCTGAATCTACTTTATTAAGGTAGTTTTGTGTTAAATACCGCACCTTCATCTTTCCTATCAGGTCTCTCTTGATAAACTATGGTTCTCTTCTTATCCTGATACTAATAGAGTTTTCTAGGGCTAGAGGTCTTTATTTTATTAGTTTTTTACCCTCATGGTCTAGTCTATAGTGAGCACAGACGTGGCATTCCAGAGGTTAACTAGCTGAATCTACTTTATTAAGGTAGTTTTGTGTTAAATACAGCTCCTTCATCTTTCCTAGCATGTCTCTCTTGATAAACTATGGTTCTCTTCTTATCCTGATACTAATAGAGTTTTCTAGGGCTAGAGGTCTTTATTTTATTAGTTTTTTACCCTCGTGGTCTAGTCTATAGTGAGCACAGACGTGGAATTCCAGAGGTTAACAAGCTGAATCTACTTTATTCAGGTAGTTTTGTGTTAGATACTGCTTCTTCATCTTTCCTATCAGGTCTCACTTGATCAACTATTGTTCTCTTCTTATCCTGATACTAATAGAGTGTTCTATGGCTAGAGGTCTTTATTTTATGTTATTTTATTACTTTTTTACCATCGTGGTCTAGTCTATAGTGAGCACAGACGTGGAATTCCAGAGGTTAACTAGCTGAATCTACTTTATTAAGGTAGTTTTGTGTTAAATACCGCACCTTCATCTTTCCTATCAGGTCTCTCTTGATCAACTATTGTTCTCTTCTTATCCTGATACTAATAGAGTGTTCTATGGCTAGAGGTCTTTATTTTATGTTATTTTATTACTTTTTTACCCTCTTGGTCTAGTCTATAGTGAGCACAGACGTGGAATTCCAGAGGTTAACTAGCTGAATCTACTTTATTCAGGTAGTTTTGTGTTAGATACTGCTCCTTCATCTTTCCTATCAGGTCTCACTTGATCAACTATTGTTCTCTTCTTATCCTGATACTAATAGAGTGTTCTATGGTTAGAGGTCTTTATTTTATTAGTTTTTTTACCCTCAGGGTCTCATCTATAGTGAGCACAGACGTGGAATTCCAGAGGTTAACTAGCTGAATCTACTTTATTCAGGTAGTTTTTTGTTAGATACTGCTCCTTCATCTTTCCTATCAGGTCTCTCTTGATCAACTATTGTTCTCTTCTTATCCTGATACTAATAGAGTGTTCTATGGCTAGAGGTCTTTATTTTATGTTATTTTATTACTTTTTTACCATCGTGGTCTAGTCTATAGTGAGCACAGACGTGGAATTCCAGAGGTTAACTAGCTGAATCTACTTTATTCTGGTAGTTTTGTGTTAAATACCGCACCTTCATCTTTCCTATCAGGTCTCTCTTGATCAACTATTGTTCTCTTCTTATCCTGATACTAATAGAGTTTTCTATGGCTAGAGGTCTTTATTTTATTAGTTTTTTTACCCTCAGGGTCTCATCTATAGTGAGCACAGACGTGGAATTCCAGAGGTTAACTAGCTGAATCTACTTTATTCAGGTAGTTTTGTGTTAGATACTGCTCCTTCATCTTTCCTATCAGGTCTCTCTTGATCAACTATTGTTCTCTTCTTATCCTGATACTAATAGAGTTTTCTAAGGATAGAGGTCTTTATTTTATGTTATTTTATTAGTTTTTTTACCCTCAGGGTCTCATCTATAGTAAGCACAGACGTGGAATTCCAGAGGTTAACTAGCTGAATCTACTTTAATCAGGTAGTTTTGTGTTAGATACTGCTCCTTCATCTTTCCTATCAGGTCTCTCTTGATCAACTATTGTTCTCTTCTTATCCTGATACTAATAGAGTTTTCTAAGGATAGAGGTCTTTATTTTATGTTATTTTATTAGTTTTTTACCTTCGTGGTCTCATCTATAGTGAGCACAGACGTGGCATTCCAGAGGTTAACTAGCTGAATCTACTTTAATCAGGTAGTTTTGTGTTAGATACTGCTCCTTCATCTTCCCTATCAGGTCTCACTTGATCAACTATTGTTCTCTTCTTATCCTGATACTAATAGAGTGTTCTATGGTTAGAGGTCTTTATTTTATTAGTTTTTTACCCTCAGGGTCTCATCTATAGTGAGCACAGACGTGGAATTCCAGAGGTTAACTAGCTGAATCTACTTTATTCAGGTAGTTTTGTGTTAGATACTGCTTCTTCATCTTTCCTATCAGGTCACTCTTGATCAACTATTGTTCGTTCTTATCCTAATTATAATAGATTTTTATAGGGCTAGGAGTCTTTATTTTATGTTCTTTTATTATTTTTTTTACCCTCATGGTCTCATCTATACTAAGCACGGACGTGGCATTACTGGCATTCCAGAGGTTAACCAGCTGAATCTACTTTAATCAGGTATTTTTGTGTTTGATCCTTCTCTTTCGTCTTTCCTATCAGGTCTCTCTTAACCAACTATTGTTCTCTTTTTATCCTGACGCTATTAGATACTATGGGTATATATATATATAATATATATATATATATATATATATATATATATATATATATATATATATATTTCCTTTTTAACCTTCAGTGTCTTGCCTATAGTTAGTACGGACATGGTGATTCGAAATTCCAACTGAATCTATTATTTTCCATGTAGTTTTGGGTTAGAGCCTTCTCTCTTTGCTATCAGGTCCGATGATCAATATTGTGCTCTCCCATTTTTACGCTAATAGAGTGTTCGGAGGCTATGGGTCTTTATTTTATGTTCTTATCCTCCTTTTATACACGAAGTTAAATGGTAAGTTTGATAATCGTTCAAACTATTTTTGACTGATTTTCACTTTTTATAGCCTCACGAAATCGAAAAATTGATTTTCAACATGTCCGTTGTCGTTGTCGTCTGTACATAAGTATGATAACAGCCACACAAAGTCTGTACATAAGTATGATAACAGCCACACAAAGTCTGTTCATAAGTATGATAACAGCCACACAAAGTCTGTACATAAGTATGATAACAGTCACACAAAGTCTGTTCATAAGTATGATAACAGCCACACAAAGTCTGTTCATAAGTATGATAACAGCCACACAAAGTCTGTAAAGTCTGTACATAAGTATGATAACAGTCACACAAAGTCTGTACATAAGTATGATAACAGTCACACAAAGTCTGTACATAAGTATAATAAGAGTCACACAAAGTCTGTACATAAGTATGATAACAGCCACACAAAGTCTGTACATAAGTATGATTACAGCCACACAAAGTCTGTACATAAGTATGATAACAGCCACACAAAGTCTGTACATAAGTATGATAACAGCCACACAAAGTCTGTACATAAGTATGATAACAGCCACACAAAGTCTGTACATAAGTATAATAAGAGTCACACAAAGTCTGTACATAAGTATGATAACAGCCACACAAAGTCTGAACATATGTATGATAACAGCCACACAAAGTCTTTACATAAGTATGATAACAGTCACACAAAGTCTGTACATAAGTATGATAACAGCCACACAAAGTCTGTACATAAGTATGATAACAGCCACACAAAGTCTGTACATAAGTATGATAACAGCCACACAAAGTCTGTACATAAGTATAATAAGAGTCACACAAAGTCTGTACATAAGTATGATAACAGCCACACAAAGTCTGAACATATGTATGATAACAGCCACACAAAGTCTTTACATAAGTATGATAACAGTCACACAAAGTCTGTACATAAGTATGATAACAGTCACACAAAGTCTGTTCATAAGTATGATAACAGCCACACAAAGTCTGTACATAAGTATGATAACAGCCACACAAAGTCTGTACATAAGTATGATAACAGTCACACAAAGTCTGTACATAAGTATGATAACAGCCACACAAAGTCTGTAAAGTCTGTACATAAGTATTATAACAGTCACACAAAGTCTGTACATAAGTATGATAACAGTCACACAAAGTCTGTACATAAGTATAATAAGAGTCACACAAAGTCTGTACATAAGTATGATAACAGCCACACAAAGTCTGTACATAAGTATGATTACAGCCACACAAAGTCTGTACATAAGTATGATAACAGCCACACAAAGTCTGTACATAAGTATGATAACAGCCACACAAAGTCTGTACATAAGTATGATAACAGCCACACAAAGTCTGTACATAAGTATAATAAGAGTCACACAAAGTCTGTACATAAGTATGATAACAGCCACACAAAGTCTGAACATATGTATGATAACAGCCACACAAAGTCTTTACATAAGTATGATAACAGTCACACAAAGTCTGTACATAAGTATGATAACAGCCACACAAAGTCTGTACATAAGTATGATAACAGCCACACAAAGTCTGTACATAAGTATGATAACAGCCACACAAAGTCTGTACATAAGTATAATAAGAGTCACACAAAGTCTGTACATAAGTATGATAACAGCCACACAAAGTCTGTACATATGTATGATAACAGCCACACAAAGTCTTTACATAAGTATGATAACAGTCACACAAAGTCTGTACATAAGTATGATAACAGTCACACAAAGTCTGTTCATAAGTATGATAACAGCCACACAAAGTCTGTACATAAGTATGATAACAGCCACACAAAGTCTGTACATAAGTATGATAACAGCCACACAAAGTCTGTACATAAGTATGATAACAACCACACAAAGTCTGTACATAAGTATGATAACGGCCACACAAAGTCTGTACATAAGTATGATAAAAACCACACAAAGTCTGTACATAAGTATGATAACAGTCACACAAAGTCTGTACATAAGTATTATAACAGTCACACAAAGTCTGTTCATAAGTATGATAACAGCCACACAAAGTCTGTACATAAGTATGATAACAGTCACACAAAATCTGTACATAAGTATGATAACAGTCACACAAAGTCTGTACTTAAGTATGATAACAGCCACACAAAGTCTGTACATAAGTATGATAACAGCCACACAAAGTCTGTACATAAGTATAATAAGAGTCACACAAAGTCTGTACATAAGTATGATAACAGCCACACAAAGTCTGTACATAAGTATGATAACAGCCACACAAAGTCTGTACATAAGTATGATAACAGCCACACAAAGTCTGTACATAAGTATAATAAGAGTCACACAAAGTCTGTACATAAGTATGATAACTGCCACACAAAGTCTGAACATAAGTATGAAACAGCCACACAAAGTCTGTACATAAGTATGATAACAGTCACACAAAGTCTCTACATAAGTATGATAACAGTCACACAAAGTCTGTACATAAGTATAATAACAGCCACACAAAGTCTGTACATAAGTAAGTTATGATAACAGCCACACAAATTATGACAGAAACAAATTTTTTAGGGGACAGCTCATATAGAACACTATAAATTCAGAAAAATCGAATTTTAAATGTCAAATTGTAACCGGAAGTAACTAACTTTTGGGTATTACATTTAGATGATCTGCTTGTTTTACATTGTATGACGTGGTTGATTAAGTACTATGATGGCCTATCACTTTGTTTCTATAAGAAGGTGATGACCGAGAGAGACGATAATAGATTTTTCGTCTATCATTAACAAAAACAAAAAAAATCATCATTTTATTATACAAGTGATGATCACTATTAGCAATGGTGAGTTACTGATCTATGATTCTCTTACTGCGTTTGTAAAATCGACATTACCGTTATTTGTGATTGGTTGCTCTAACAGTGATCAAAGATTTCATCGTTTGCATGAGATAATAGGTGATTCTCGAAATGTTCAATGTTTACTAGACCCAGTTCCTTCCAATACGATAAGTAGCATTGATCTAACAGTGATTTCGGTGATTTAAATACAATCAGTGATTGTTTGGCCTATATTGTGAATTGAATAAACTATTGTGATTCCGAACGATTTCTCTCTACTCTATATTATAACTTACTGTTTTAGGTTAGGTTACGTTAGAGCTTCTAGAATTTGTTTTAGAATTTTACTATCTCACAGCTGTATCGTTATGCATTTTGGAAATTAAAGCACGATTTCCAGCCGTCAAAGGAATTATTCTCTTTTCAAATTAAGGGCTGTCCGCTTATAAGGGCAGTCCACTCAAGTTAAATTAAATCATAAATGACAAATAGTCTTCATCATGTTGAGGTGGATGGATTTTCTGAAATGGTAGGCCCATGTTTCTTAAATTTGCAATTCCTCATGGATCTGCTCATGGTCCTGCATTGTTTTCACATCTTTTGTAAATATTATTAATCAGTTTTCAGATGACTAAAATCTTACTTAGTCATCTGACTTTATAAAACTACATAAAATTGAGCAGAATTTTTTTAAAAGTTAAATGCAGCAAATTAATATTTTAATGAAATTAATCTTAAATTAAATGATGATTACAAGTTTTTTTATAGAAGCGACTTGAGTGATAAAGAGATCGGTCTCATATGTTTTTGGATGATTTTTCTGAAAGAGATAAAGTCCTACTTATTGGACTATTTATATTGGCCTTTCAAGAGAATTTAGGCCTACATACTAAAACTATTATACAAATATATTGGAAGAATATTGCCATGAAAATGTTCTCACTTTTAATGCAAACAAATGTGTAATAGTGTTTTTCCATAATAGCCTATAATGGAGGTAGATTAAAACGTTCAAGAAAATTTACTCATTAAACTCTTTAAAGTTAGTGCTTCGAATACCAATAGGCTACTTGTACATATTCTGAATTAGCTCTTCGATAAAATTCTTTCAACACAGGATACATTTTCTTTCCAAAGCAGTGGTAATGATTTCGAACTCTGTAGCCAAGTATAGGCTACTAATAAGGCAATAAACAGAACACAGACAATTATTATAGGCCCTAATCACTTCTTACAGTTTCCTTAAAGGAGTAATTAAATCCAGACTAGTTTTGTGTCTTGATATGAGTTCAGTTTTAGAAATAAACGTAGGCATTACAAAAATTTCAGTCAGTGAACGCCTTAGAAGAGTGAGGATTGACAGTAAATTAAATGGAGTTTGAAGCTTACTGACTCCAGGAATTTTTGAACGAGTCTGGCAGTCTATGAGAAGGCGCCTAGACCCACTGATTGTAGTTAAGTTAGAAAATGTCCGTATTTTTTTAAGGTACAACTTTTGCTTGGGCTTTATTGGTGTTGTAATGTAGCCTATTTTTATTAAAACAGAATTTAATTTACTTTAATATTGTTTTTTCAAATGTTTTAACCCTAACTTACATTGTTTTGAACTTAAATATACACCTACTATTACCTGTTTTTAGATGTAGGCCTACTTCATTCTGAAATAAATGACATGACTAATAAAATGCTTTCTTTATTCATAAGGTGGAACACGTATTAAATCCAATAACAATAAGAAATAACTGGTTATAATAAAGTTCTGGTTGTTGTAGACAATTACCAAGAAATTAGGTAGCCTATTATTTAGCTGTAATTCGTATATCTTTTGATATAGAGACACGTTTTTTTTTTAAATGTTTTGTTTATCGTTCAAAGAGGAAATGTTTTTGTATTTTGTATATTTTTTATAACGTAATGGTTTTCGATAGGCTATATTCAACATTGTACGCCATTTTAAAAATATACAAAGACTTTCTTAGATGTTAACATAAAATAGGCGTAGGCTTAAGCCAATTCTGAACTCAAAAGTTATGTTTTTAAAAAACAAAATGGCGGATAGACGAGAAACTAAGCGTTTTCTGACATTGGCCTATGTAAATTTGTAAAATTTATGCCTACTTTATTGAAAAATGTTAGCTTGGAAAAGGGTAGGCCTACAAACGGAAAAAGTTTCATCAATCAATATTCGACATATGGTAGTAAATATACCATAACACACATTTTTAATTTCGTAATAAAACCGTAAAATCTAAGATATGGTAAAAAAAGTAGGCCTAGGGTATGAATTCTGCACTATAGGCCCTACCCTCTGTTAAGGAATGTTTGTTTTGTGTTCGATCATTGATGTGTTTCAAATTATGTTTTATTCATTTTATTCACTGTTGTCTAAACTAAACCAGAATTTTATATTTGCCCATATTAGCCACCACTTGATGGTTGTGTAATACGATTTCAAAATTCTTTTGTGTGTAAATAGAAACAGTTGTCAAATGTAAAATCTAGCGCATAGTCTTAATACTTGTGTTTAACTATTAATAAAGATGTTACAGCTAAGCGAAGGCAATAATAAGAATTAAATATAGATTACAACTTAGCCTACTAGTTCTACTGTACAGAAACTTCGTCTTGATTTCTTGTTGGAAGTTGTGACCTTGAATGATCCGGCAGTAGGCGTATGATTCGTCCGTCGCTTATACCCCGGCAGTAGTCACAGTAAGCTCGATTTGTTTTTACTGAATTTTAATGAGTGATTGTAGTGCATTACATCAGGGTGGGTGGGGTTGGGGTGTTGGATCTACACTTCTTTTCATGTAGGCTAGTTTTGGGTTAGATTCGTATATTTACAATTTACCGAAATTACACTTTTGGTGAAGAAGAGTTTTCTTGTTTTTGTTTGTTTTGAAGATGGATGCGTAATGTTTTTCCATCATTTAATATTTATTTGGTTTCATTTGTGATTGCTGTTTATCTTATAGGTGTTTATGTTGTCTAATTCTTCTTGGGAAGTGTAGGTTTGAGTGACTAGCTTTCTCTACTTTCAATAGGTCTTATCAGAAGGTTTTTTTTTTTGAAATGTCAAAAGGCTTAAGAATGCAAATATTTTCCTACTCATGGTCCAGCCGGTTTAGGACGAAAAAAATCAATAAATTTTGCAACTAATATTTTGTGTAAATATTTGTTTTTAGTTTTAGTTTATTGTTGTTATAAACGCAGGTTTTATATAATATCAATTTTTTGCTAAAATAATAGTCTACACTAGAAACGAAAATTGGCAAAAAGTGATGATTTTAAATTTTTCATCTAAGAATTGTTGCCTTCTCTCAGTATAGAGAACGTTGTGATGTGTCAGAAAAACATCGACTTTGAGTTTTGAGGTCCCCTGCTACAACAGTTTTTTGGAAATATAGGGCCTATCTGTCGTGTGGGCATGTTTGACCAGTTTTTTGTTTCTAGCAATATCAGCGCAAGTAGGCTATTATTTTACCAAAAATGTGATATTATAAACTCATGTTTATAAAAAAATATATAATGCTAAGACTTTTTCGAATTTAAGAATTTCAAGACTTTTTTCGATAGCCTAACTCAAAATTTGTGCGTAGCTGCCTCAAGAATAAAATACGAAATTACGAATTTCTAAAAATCCTCTCTTTTCCGGTTTGTGTGTTATCGGTAAAAAATGAAAAATCAGTCATGGAGCTGTTGTAAAAGAAGTAATTATCTATCTAACCTACTTAGACTAAACTAACTCAACCAAACCTAACCTAGCCAAACCTAATCTGACGTAACCTAACCTAACATAATCCTACCTAACCTTAGTTAATCCAACACAACCTAACCTTTAACAAAAATTACATTCTTGGTAACTTGGTGTTGAATAGTTTTGTTTGCTTTCTATTTGGTTATGGAGGATGAGAGTGAGAAATTTTATGTAGACTACTATTTTGCACAGTTTATTGTGTAGGCCTAAGTTTTACATACATTTTTCATTTAAAATTGTAGAGAGTATACCTAAAATTTCGTGCACAAATCTCCTATTCGGGTTCCGAAATTTGTATTCCTAGATCTACTAAAGGGAAAATAAAGAATTGTGGAGCGTTTATTGTCGCACTAGCAATATCTCGGTATATTTTTCATGTAGGCCTAGAATATATAATATAATATATATATAGGGTAGCCTATATATATGCTATATATATTATTTTTTTAAACATTTAAATTTGTTAGAAATATTCGAATTAAATTTTTAGCCAATGTATGATAATTATAAAGTTAACAACTTTGTTTGTTAGGCCTATTTGAAGAAAACATCAGTTTTTCGTGTCTAACAATTTTGTTCTCGTTTGATTTCGACGCAAAAGCGATATTCTTTGCTAGGGAAACCTCATGTTATTTTTTTTAATTAAATAAATATAAACAAAACGAGCTGCCACTTAATTTGCTTAAGTTTTGCAACTCTTCTTCCTACAACTCTTCTTGTAGACGTAAGAGCTTTCATTATGGTAGCAGCTAATGGAAATTTTACGCTATAGGCTAGGCCTACAACTTTTAAATAAAAATGTTGTCTCTAAAGCATTAAAAACAGGAAAAACTTAACAATGAACAAAGTGAAATAGTGAATTTTTATCAGTTTCCCGCGTCTAGCAATTTGTTCTCGTTTGATTTTGGCGTAAAAGATTCTTTGTTAAGGAAACCTCATTTTAAATAAAACTCACGTAGGCCTATAGAAAACGAGCTGCCACCTAATTTGTTTATTAACAACTTTTATTCGTTTGCTGCTACCACAATGAAAGCCTGGCATCTAGATAGGTGATTTTTGTTTTAGGAAATTTTATGCTCTATTTTCTAAATACGAATTTTGCCTCTCAACCTAACAGGAAAAGTTAACATCAACCAAAGTAAAAATGATCATTTTTTTTATTAGTTTCCTGTTTCTAGCAATTTATTAGCGTTTGATTTTGGCTAAAAAAATATATTTTGCTACGGTAGGTAACCGTTAAATAAAATAAATAGCATAACTTATATAAAAACACGAGCAGCCACCTAATTTGTCTATTTTTGTTACATTTCTTCCTTGGCTGCTACTACAATGTAAGCTCTCGCATGTAGATGGATGATTTTTGTTTTAGCAAATTTGACGCTGTGCAATTATTAAATACAAATTTTCTCTGAAAGTGACAGATAAAAGTGAACAAACAATAACGTGAAAATGGTAACTTTTGATTAGTTTCGCTTCTATTTATTTTTCTCTCGTTTGACTTTGAAGCAAATGTGATAATCTTTGATACAAAAAACACGCGTAAAATATAAAAAAAAGTTCTAATTTATCAATTTTTTCAACTTTTTTTCTATAGGCCCACTCTTGTAGGCCTATCTATATAGGTGACTTTTTTTTTACGAAATATTATAAAAATTTTGTCTTTGATAGTATAAAAATTTTGATAACAAACAACAAAGTAAAAATGCTTAGGCTACTTTTATGTAGCCTAGGCTAAGTTTTTGTCTTGCAGAAATTTTGCATTCGTTTGATTTTGGGACAAATGTGATATTCTTTACAGAGAAAACCACACACGAGGCCTAGAATAAAAAAGTAAGGCTATTATCTAATTTATCCACTTTTCTTTCTTAACTGTTGAACGTTAGGCCTACCGCAATGGAAGCTCTCGCGTCTAGAAGGGTGAATTCGTTCAGGAAATCTTAAGCCTACACTCTGCAACTTATTAATAGATACAAATTTTGTCTCTAAAATTTACAGAAAAAAAGTTAACAAAGAACAAAGTGAAAATGATCTCTTTTTGATCATTTCCCGCTTCTAGCAATTTTGAATTAGTTTGATTTGGTCGAAAATGTAGGCCTAATAGTCTATTTTTGACACGAAAAACACGTTAAATAAAAAAAAGATTACACTTTTTATTTAACTTTTCTTAATTAGGCCCAACACAATGTGTGCCCTTGCGTCTAGGTAGGTGATTTTCGTTTTTTGAAATATTATAAACAAATTTTTTTTTTTTTAATTTAGCCTAGACAAGTTTTGTTACTAATTTTACAGCACTTTTTATCAGGTTTTTTCTTCAAGAAATTTTACACTCGTTTGGTTTTGGTGCAAATGTAGACTAATATTCATTACAAAGAAAAACACTCTTTGAATAATAATTAAAATGTTATTAGGCCTACATAATTTGTTCCTTTTTCTTCGTAAGATGCTGAACGTTACGCACACACACACACACACACACACACACACACCACACCAACACTTAACGTAAAACTAGTTAGTCTTTTTATCTGTTTCTCGGTTCTAGCAATTTTGAACTCGTTTTATTTGATCGCAAATGTTATATTCTTTCGTACGAAAAACAAGTTGTTTAAAAATAAAAATAATTACAAAAAAGATTCCACATAATTTGTTAATTTTTTCAACTTTTCATCCTCAGTTTTTGAAACTTAAGCCTACCACAAAGTAAGCTGTGTCATCTAGGTATATACATAGTCTATGTGTGCCTAGCATAAATATACATATTTTAGTTATTTTCTATTTTAGTTTATAATGATAAAAAGTCAAAGCTTTCAAGCGAGAGAGAGAGAGAGAGAAACAATCAGAGAAAGGGAGATATAAGATTCGGGAGAGCGGATATGTTAATAACTCTATTACATAAGAACACTGGGTAATTTAATATAAATATAACAAGTACAACACATGATATTGGGATTTACCTACTTACCATCTCTTTCTATTATTACACGTTCTAATGTTTTCATCTTTCTTCAATTTGATTCAGTTTCAATATTATTGAGTAGAACAACTTTATAGAATACCACGCCTCTAAACGTAAATAATAACATCAGAATATATTGAAATGTGGGGTTTCGTCCCCACTTTGATGTTCAATTACGTACTAACGTCCTGATTAGTCCGTCTCGTGAAAATTGGGAGGATCTTCGGGGAGTTTGCGCACCAACAATGGGAACCGACGAGGAGTGGGGGAAAGGAGGCGGGGCCGAGCTACCCCGACACAAAATCAAACCTTTCAGTCCAGTTCTTCTGTTACTCAGGTACTAATATAGACGCCAACAAATACAACTGGTTTCTCATGGTGGGGATGCGAGGGGGGAAGAGAAAGAGGGCGTGTACGAAGAAGGACACGACAGAATTTTGAAGTGAAGTCTTAGTTTAAGCTGTCACTCTCACAAACCGCGCTTGACGTTTCGCTCCTCTGCTTGTTCAAGTGACAAGCGCTGTCTACGTATGACTTTATCTCGACCAGCGTCTTCATCCGTACCTAGTCTAGTGAAGTGAATAGTGCAGGTGATAACAGACTTTGTGCGAAGCTGTAGGAATAATTTACAGTTTTCCTTAATTTTAAAGTTGTGTTTTTGTGAATTTATCCTAAATAAATTAAATCTGGGATGAAAAATGCATATGGCTTATTGTCAGTTGTACTTATTGTGATGACATTGTGACTTTTTCTAAAAATTAATTTGTGGAACAATCTAAACTAACTTTATTATAAACACATCCGCATAGACTATGTTCGCAAGTTTATTAAACGGACAAAAATGAATTCGTGCTTTCTGTTGTAGAGTTTATCGCCATATAATTTTAAAAGCTGCTTTAAAATTTAGAAAACAGAATAAGATTCCAGGTGATAGAAGATATGTTTACTTATGTGACAGGTGGCGCGACCTAGCGTCTATCGAGTTCAACTAAAAGCCGGCCGTGAAACGTCGTGTGTGGCCCTCTACGGTAGTAGAAAGGAGAAACACATTTCATCAATTAATGTAGTCCAATCAATCACCGCTTGTCCATAGGCTTTGGAATGTCCGCTTTTCTTCTATACTTTTAAGAGCTGTTCCTCCGAAATAATGAAAGATTAATTAAACTTATTTTAAATATGGCTTTAGAAACCGAACGCTGTAGTCCGAGTAACGCTTCCAGTCCGGGCCCTACTTCTAATAGACGTCCTGGATCAGAAGGCGGTAGTTCATCAGGATGTCCTCAATCGAAAGCTGTTAAAGAAAATGGTAATGAGGAACATATAGCCATGGGCTCAAAACCGAGATCAGCATTTCATCAGATAGCACTACTCGCACAGTTTTCTTCAGAAAGTCAAGAAACATCAATTTCTCTTACTTTTAACAATCGTGTTCAAAATTATAAAGACATTGGAAATCATTCGGCGGAAATAACAGAATTTAACGATGATATAGTTAGGACAGAAGAAACCCGATCCACACATAGTGCCGAATCCGCCCAGTGCGTTACGGAAGAAAGTTGTGCAGCGTTACCCGAGAGAACTATGTTTATTTCTCAATTTACGAATCAAGACGAAATCCCGCATAGAACTTTATCGAACGATAGTTCGTCCAATCATTCCAATTATCCGAGTCCGTCGGCCAATCCTCCTTATAGTACGGAATCATCGTCTCCTACCAGTCCTATCCTACCGGCAAGTCCGGATCATCGGAACGATTTTCCCGTAGACGCTAGACTATCAGGAAACTACCGCGCGGAAATACCTCCCTTCTCTTTGGTGTACGGTTTAGGAATGATCCCAAGATTTCCTATAAATTTCCACCTGCCTCCCGGAGCGTACACGGACGTAGATCGTGGGTTTCAATCATTAGCACGATTACCTACCGCACTCTCGAAACCATCACAACCTGCGGAAACGTTAGCTTCCAGAAACGTTCATGGCTGTAAAAGTTCAATGGATAGCGGTATGTTTAACACGACGAAAAACCACGTCAGTCAGAAAGTTCCTAAGGACTGTCAACGGCTCCCTGTAACCGCCGGCCATAGATATCCCGATACAGGATACAGACCGAGTTCTTCCTGTAGTTCTGCTTCCAGTGTTCAAGGTTCCCGTTGCAACTACTGCCGATCTCCTTCACCCAGAGTCCCTCCTAGTCGTTCTCCTTCACCTAACCGTCAACATCCTCCCGGGCCATCGTCGTTAACATTTTCCGTTGATAATATTCTTCGACCCGAATTCGGTAGGACAGCGTTAATATCGAGTAATCGAACTCTAAAACGATCTTTAGTGGTGACACCTCAACCTGTTTCGCGTCTACCTAAAAACACTGCCAAGACAACATCGAGTTCAGAAGTTTTGACGATCGCTCAACCGCAGAAATCACCGACACCTTCCAACGTTTCAGGAGACAGCCAATCGAATTCATTATCCGATAACAAGGATAGCAACGGACAAGTCTGGCCAGCGTGGGTATACTGCACCAGATATTCTGACAGACCATCATCGGGTAAGAGAAAAGGTTGATAACATCAATTAAGAAAGTTATTTATTTATAGTCTTGATTTTTAATCTATTATCAATATTTTGTGACTTTTTTAAGAACTAGGCTATAGAGTAATAGCTTATATTATGAACAACATAAATACTTTGATGTTGTTTGCAAAAACTAGGCCTATTTCAAGATAAGTTTAATTAGTCTACTAAACTTTTTATAAAACTGACAAGAATCTGTTTATTCGAACGCTGTGTTTTTGTTATATTTTAAATATCTTTAAAGTAGCCTATTGCCCGAACACTTGACTGGATGGTAAAAGCTAACGAAATGCATTTGTTTATTTAACCAATAATACTTTGGTCAATTATTACATTGACATTAATTGTGCACTGATTGATGAAATATTTTCAAATCGTAAAACCTTCCTTTTATAGTAAAAATATAGCTTCAGATTAAAAATAGGAAATTATTTGCATTAGTCCTATTTTGAAGCGATAGATTATGTTTTAGGTAAAAATGTATAAACCAATTGATCGGAGTTATTAAAATATAAATTATAATCTTTGATTATTCTGACATTATTGTCATAATTTATTTATGTTATAACTTATTACACACTTTTAAAGTAATGAAAAACATAAGTTCTTGTGTATTATGAAATTAATATAAAGAGTCTTGATTTATAATAAAATTGTATTTTAAATATAAATATAAAAATATTAATAAACAATAAAACGGTATCACATACCTTTATAATTAAAATGTCGCCTATTCATATAGTAAAATTTCAACAGAAATTAGGGACTATATGTTTTAATTACTTTGTGCGTATTGAGTTTTATTTTTAAAATTTATTGTTCGTATTCTTCTATCAAAACTTATTATTTTTAAACTTTATTTTCATTTTCACGGAGCTTAAATGATAAAATTTCTAAAATGCACTTATTTTTCTTTTTCGTAGGCTATTAAATACATATATTGTAAACATAGAAATATTAAAAAATAAATAATTCAGTCACCTAAAAATGAAATCCAAAAAGATTAAGGTGGCAGGTATTTTTTATTTCTTAAACACATGTGTTTGGTCTTAGAATATCACATCAAACCTGTGTGAAATTGCTAGAAGCGAAAAACTTATAAAATATGCGATTTTTTAATGTTTTTGTTTATACTGTAAGTTTAAACAAAAAAGAAAAGAAAATTATATTAAAAAGTTGTAATGCGTAAAATGTCTAAAAATTGTATTCGTGTTATAAAAGTTTAATTCTTGGAGTCGATACTTTCCATTTTCGTAGGCTATTAAATACAAATATTATAAATATAGGAATGTTTAAAAAAAATCCTATAATTCAGTCACTTTAAGATGAAAATAAAAAATATCGAGGTGGTGGTTTATTTTACGACACATGTTTTTGCTCTTAGAATATCACATCAAACCTGCGTGAAATTGCTAGAAGCGAAAAGCTGGTCAAAATATGGGATTTTGTATGTTTTTCATTATACTGTAAGTTTTAGAAAAGTTATATTTAAAAGTTTTAACGCGTAAAATATTTAAAAATTGTATTCCTGTTATAAAATTTTAATTTCTGGACCCGCTAGAGGCGTGTAGTGTTCCCGGCCGTAACTTTTGTTTTTTTGTCCATAGCTATGTATTATTTTAATTCTTCTGAATTTACGGTGTAATTGATTGTTGTTGTTGAAATTGATAAATAAAATTTAGAGTGTTACGAAACATTGTAGCCCTTGGATCTTTGTTTTATTTTACACATTGTAGAGATAAAATGGCTTATTCATTTACCTGATTATTTTTTATATAGGACCACTTTTATTGACATAGTTTCTCTTTTTGATAATATTAATTTGATTGTTGTTGATCTTTAGAGGTTTATGTTAATTGTAATCATTTTGTGTACAGTGTAGGCATGTAGTGGTTTGAGTTGCTGGTTTTTAGTTTCACAATCAGTTCTACAAATAATGTATTTTTGAAATGTCGATAGGCTAAACAATAAAAACATTTCCTACTTATTGTCCAGTCGATTTAGGACGGAAAAAAATCAAGGAGGTTAGTTAAAAGAGACTATTTCAAAGTTTTTAAATCATAATTTGTTTCTATAAATTTCATTTAAAAGTCCTATAATTTCCTACAAAAATCATCATTTAGAGTTTAGAAATTTTTATTTTCGGATCTACTAAAGACCGGCGTTCATGATCGCATTTCGAACACAATATTGTATAAATGAATATATCATTGAACAACACAAATATTTTTGTACATTATAATGTAAAATTGTACAAATGTGTATTACTTTTGTAAATTATTTTATTCTACAAAATCAGTGGAAACTTGTGTTAATATTATAGACTGTGTTAGAAATTAATTAAAAAATTGTGTATGAAATACAACTTTTACTAATTAGAGTTTGAACACGTTGGACAATAAAACAAAGTACAATTTATTACAACAAAAAAATATTAAACTATTAAAAATAAACAAGAAAATAAAATACAACTTTATCTATTTACAAGAGAGTTGCACATCAAAAACAAAACACAACCTATCTTTAAATTACACAAATTCATAAAAACTAAGCTTATGTAGGCTACATTTTTCACAATCAAATTATTTTCTTTGCAAGCTGATACAAAAAAGACTGCCGGAAAACTAGGTAATCCGATAGGGTTTACAGTTTTGGGTTTACTTACATTTTATTAAAATAAAGAAAGTATTATGAAGAACAAAAGGAAAGTAAACATACAGTGATCTTAGCTTAGGGTTTCTCCTGACTTAAAAATAATTAATTAATTAACGCATTATTAAAATTTGTTATTTAATAAATGGTTCAAAAACATTGCAAATAATTCTCTCATTCAGCCTCATAACCAAATAAAAACGAACAAAAACTAATCGTCACCAAAAATGCAATTTCGATAGTTGTTGTCAATCAAAATTTGAAAATAAACTATAGTTGAAATAATCTAACCTAACCTAAACTTGGTACGCTTGTGACAAAACATTCTCCCTTTAATCCAGCTTTTAATGACGGCGGTTAAAGTTCATTTTTACTTTTAAACCACAAAACCGATGTTGTCTATTTTGAGAAATTACGAATTTCTTAACCCAATAACCCCGTTTTTTGAAAAAAAAAAATTTAAATGAGAGCCAAAACTTGCTTCGCTCATGCCATAAATACGTCATCTGCGTAAGTCCTAAGTCGTAGGCCCTATTTGATTAAAATCAAGCTTTTTAATGACGGAGGACAAAGTTTATTTTTTGGCAATTATTCCTGAACCGAAGTAGCCTATATTTTAAGTTTAAGTTCACACTCGTGGTTGAGACGTTAATCTTCACTTCAATAAAATTTGAACAAAATCGGTACAGCCAATTTTGAGAAATTATATATTTTATAACAAACAATTAATGATCACGTATCTTTTTTTGATAAATGGCGACCAATTTAGGTCCTAATTGAGGAAAATTTGAGCAAAATCATTAGTTATTAACAGGCTAGTTTAATTTAGTGTTATTTTTATGAAAACATTAGGCAATAATATTTGAAACATATTGTTGAAAATAAAATGTATTTAAATTTTAACCCTAATACAATTCTACGCTTCTCTCCTTCCGATACAAGAAAACAAAATTTGGAATCCGATATATGAAAATTGTTATGATAAATAACACAAAAATGGAATAGTTTAAAACTTACGTTTGAAAAGATCTTTCTACATGAAAATTAGTGAGATATTAGTGTATGTGTTGAGGTTTTTTCAGAAGAATGTTATTGTAGCTAAGGCCTACATAATATTTGTGTAATCCAGATTTATAACATAGGCTTAAGGTGTAGAGTCTATATCTCAATATTAGAACTAAAAATGGTGGAAAATCTCTCCCCCTCCCCTCTTCTTCTCTGATGGAGATCAGACACAGGATGTAAGTAATGGAAAACAGGATAAATAAACTTGTTCTATAATATTTTAACAAGTCTTGTGTTCTCTATTGTTGTAAAAGCAAATATTCTTTGTTTCTAAAATTATTACAATTTTTATGCCATACAGAAACCTGATAAAATACTGAAAAATAAGTGTGATAACGAGTTTAGCCTTAGACGAACAATACAAAATTAAAATCAGAAAAGTCCAATAAAAAAATTAAAAAAATTGAAATATAAGTAATTACAAAATATTTCACTTTAAGTTTAAATTATTTATTGAAATATCAATAATAATAAAATTATATATTATTAAATAGCAATTTAAATGTAATAAATAATGAAATTCTAA
The DNA here is from genome assembly GCA_963513935.1 of Aphrophora alni. Classification (NCBI taxonomy): domain Eukaryota; kingdom Metazoa; phylum Arthropoda; class Insecta; order Hemiptera; family Aphrophoridae; genus Aphrophora; species Aphrophora alni. Next base: position 46,421,116 of record OY740765.1, read on the forward strand.
CACGCGAAACTTAAGAGAAATAATAAATAATTTATTATTAACCATAACAATAACAATTATTAATATTAGGTCTATATTAATAATATTATTATAATGTTATGTTATTATTATTATTTATTAATTGACAATAACAAGCCTAAACGTCTCTAGCCGAAAAAAAATTACATAAATAAATAAAGATTATAATAACCTACAGATTATTACAAATTTAGCTAAAAGTATTCCTATAAAATAAATGATTAATAAATGAATATTTGCCACAAACATTAGAAATTAGACTACATAAAACATAAATAACAATTCCTTAACAACATCAATGAACAGAAATTTTGATGTAGGCCTACATCTACAAAATTGAGGCTGAAGAAATTATAAATTAAATATAAATACAAATTCGTTAAAAGGATTAAACGATAGTAAACTATAGTAGAAATTATTAATAAATATTACAATAGATATCTTTTATATTCTAAACATGTACAATACAATATATTAAAGAAAATATAAATTAAACATAAATACAAATTCGTCAAATGGATTAAACGAGAGTAAACTATAACTTAGTAGAAATTATTAATAAATATTAAAATAAATATCTTTTATAGTCTAAACATGTACAATACAATATATTAAAGAAAATATAAATTAAACATAAATACAAATTCGTTAAAAAGATTAAACGATAGTAAACTATAGTAGAAATTATTAATAAATATTACAATAGATATCTTTTATAGTCTAAACATGTACAATACAATATATTAAAGAAAATATAAATTAAACATAAATACAAATTCGTTAAAAGGATTAAACGATAGTAGAAATTATTAATAAATATTACAATAGATATCTTTTATAGTCTAAACGTGTACAATACAATATATTAAAGAAAATATAAATTAAACATAAATACAAATCCGTTAAAAAGATTAAACGATAGTAAACTATAGTAGAAATTATTAATAAATATTACAATAGATATCTTTTATAGTCTAAACATGTTCAATACAATATATCAAAGAAAATATAAATTAAACATAAATACAAATTCGTTAAAAAGATTAAACTATAGTAAACTATAGTAGAAATTATTAATAAATAATACAATAGATATCTTTTATAGTCTAAACATGTACAATACAATATATTAAAGAAAATATAAATTAAACATAAATACAAATTCGTTAAAAGGATTAAACGATAGTAAACTATAGTAGAAATTATTAATAAATTTTACAATAGATATCTTTTATAGTCTAAACATGTACAATACAATATATTAAAGAAAAATAAATTGAACATAAATACAAATTCGTTAAAAGGATTAAACGAGAGTAAACTATAGTAGAAATTATTAATAAATATTACAATAGATATCTTTTATAGTCTAAACGTGTACAATACAATATATTAAAGAAAAAATAAATTAAACATAAATACAAATTCGTTAAAAGGATTAAACGATAGTAAACTATAGTAGAAATTATTAATAAATATTATGATAGATATCTTTTATAGTCTAAACATGTACAATACAATATATTAAAGAAAATATAAATTAAACATAAATACAAATTCGTTAAAAGGATTAAACGATAGTAAACTATAGTAGAAATTATTAATAAATATTATAATAGATATCTTTTATAGTCTAAACATGTACAATACAATATATTAAAGAAAAATAAATTAAACATAAATACAAATTCGTTAAAAGGATTAAACGAGAGTAAATTATAGTAGAAATTATTAATAAATATTACAATAGATATCTTTTATAGTCTAAACATGTACAATACAATATATTAAAGAAAAAATAAATTAAACATAAATACAAATTCGTTAAAAGGATTAAACGAGAGTAAACTATAGTAGAAATTATTAATAAATATTACAATAGATATCTTTTATAGTCTAAACGTGTACAATACAATATATTAAAGAAAAAATAAATTAAACATAAATACAAATTTGTCAAATGGATTAAACGAGAGTAAACTATAACTTATTAGAAATTATTAAGAAATATTACAATAGATATCTTTTATAGTCCAAAATCTACAAAATATATATTAAAGAAATAATAAATGCAAGTTTAATAAAAATTTATTTAGAATAGCCTATTAGTCAATAGTAAAACTATAGTAAGATATATTAATAAATATTACAGGAGATATATTTTAGAAACATCTAGGCCTACAATACAATATATTAAAGAAATAATAAGTGAAAAATTTAATAATAATTTATTTAGAATATTAATCAATAGTAAAAATAAAGTGGTATATGTTAATAAATATTACACCAGATATCTTTTACAACATCTAAAAAACAACAGATTAAACAAATAATAAATTATAGATTATTCAAAATTCTTAAAAAGCCTTAATCAATTTTAAACTGTATAATACAAACTATAAATAAATATTCGAATCTACATCTTTTATAAACATCTACATAACAATACATTAAAGATATAAGTTAAACAAATTCAAGGTTAATAATAATCGTTTAAAAACGTTAATGAACAGAAAATCTATAATAGAAATTTTAATAAATATTAAAGTAAATATCTTTTACAAACATTTTCAAAACAATACATTAAAGAAATCATTAATTCAAGATTCATAAAAAAATTGTCATAATATAAATTGTTAATAAATAATACAATAGTTATCTTTTGTAAACATCTACAAAAAAATACATTTAAGAAATAATAAATGAAAGATTAATAATATTTTTATAAAGAACATTAACCAACAGTAAAGCATAGAAAATATTAATAAATATTACAAGATATATCTAGTTTAACATCTACGGAACAATCATTTAAAGAAAAAATTAATTAAAGATTAATACAAATTCTTTGAGGGCATTTAATTTAAGTATAATTTAATTCAAACGATAGTAAGACTATATTAGAAAATATTACTAAATATTTTCATAGATATTTTGTATAACATCTACAGAACAACAAATTAAAAAAATAATAAATTAAAGGTTAATACTAATTATTTGAGGGAATTTAATTTAAGTATAGTTTAATTCAAACGATAGTAATACTATATTATAGAAAATATTAATAAATATTTCCATAGATATCTTGTATAACATCTACAGAACAACAAATTAAAAAAATAATAAATTAAAGGTTAATACTAATTATTTGAGGGCATTTAACTTAAGTATAGTTTAATTCAACAGATAGTAATACTATATTAGAAAATATTAATAAATATTTCCATAGATATCTTGTATAACATCTACAGAACAACAAATTAAGAAAATAATAAATTAAAGGTAGCCTACTAATTATTTGAGGGCATTTAATTTAAGTATAGTTTAATTCAACCGATAGTAAGACTATATTAGAAAATATTACTAAATATTTCCATAAATATCTTGTATAACATCTACAGAACAACAAATTAAGAAAATAATAAATTAAAGGTTAATACTAATTATTTGAGGGCATTTAATTTAAGTATAGTTTAATTCAACCGATAGTAATACTATATTAGAAAATATTAATAAATATTACAATAGACAGATTTCACATAATCTACAAAACGACAGATTAAAAAAATTAAAATATTACAGATAATTAATATACTAATTATTTGAGGGCATTAAACAACAGTAAAACTGTAATAAAAATTATGTAAAATATTCAAATATAAATATCCTATATATATTAAACTTCTACAAAATAAAAAATTAAATATTAATAAAAAAAAAAGTTCATTTATCAACAGTGAAACTACAATAGAAATTAAAAATAATATTAGAATAGATATTTTTAATAAACTTCTATAAAACAAATATTAAAGAAATGAAAATAATTTATAAATTTAAATTACTAATAAATATTTACAAAACAATAAATTAAATAGATAATAAATTGAAGATTATTACAGAATTTTTAAGAGTATCGATCAACAGTAAAGTTATAATAAAAATTATTAGTAATCTTTATAAACTTCTACAAAACAATAAATTAAAGATTAAAAAAAAATATTAAAAGTATTTATCAACTGTAAATCTATAATAAAAAATATGTAAAATATTCAAATATATATATTTTATGAACTTCTACAAAACAATAAATTAAAGATTAATAACATTTTTTTAAAGCATTTATCAACAGTAAAAATATAATAAAAATTATGTAAAATATTCAAATTTATATATTATACACTTTTACAAAACAATTAATTATAAATTAATAACATTTTTTAAAGGAATTATCAACAGTAAAACCATAATAAATATAGGCCTACTATTAAATAATATATTTAAATGATATATTTTATATACTTGCACAAAACAATAAATTAAAGTATAAATTAAAGAATAATAAAATTATTTTCAAAGAATTTATCCATAACAGTAAAACCATAAAAGATGTTATATAATATATTTGAATGATAGGCTATATCTTATAAACTTGGACAAAACAATAAATTAAAGAAAGTATAGATTAAAGATTAACAACATATTTTAAAGCATTTAGGTATCTGAAGTGAAACTATAATAAAAATTATATTCAACATTGGAATAGACATAATTTAATAACATCTACAAAACAATACAATACAGAAATAATAATTTGGCGAGAAAACTGTTTTAAATATAAAATACAGGAGTCGATAAACACAGTTTTTTAGGTTTGGCATAAATTTGTAAAATGGTCAATAAACGCAATTTTATTTAACTTATCTCATCTAGTCGTTGCTTAGCTGTAACTCTAAAACGAACGAAGCGTTTTCGGACAATTTTTATTTGAAGATATTTCTTACTCAGATCCCGAAGAATTGCCGTGGAATTTTGAATTACCCAGACAATCCAAATGAAATTTGGAGTACAACCGTTTAGCCTACTAAATAAACGGTGCAAGAAACATTGCGCAAACTTGCTCACTCACTCATCAACCCATAAAAAACGCCAGTTCAGTAGTTATCATTCAAAAAGTGGAACTGAACCACGTAAGTTGTTTTTAAACAAATATTTATCTATCTAAATAGGGCTTTTGTAAATGTATAATTTACTTATTTTTCGTTTGTCACAAAAGCGTCAGCGTAAATCGTGTTTGATTAAAACGGCGGTAAATTTTAATTTTTGTTATTAAAAATAATTAGTCCTACACCATAATATTGATTACTTGTCATATTGACACGGATTTGGGTTATTAATGTTTACATTTTTCTAAAATATCGATTTTATGAAATGAAGTGTTAAATAGGCCGATGTTTAGGTTTGTGACTGATAACTAACGAACAAAACAACTATATTTAATATTCTGGTGGAGCTTGAATGATTTAATAAACTTGTTTATAATATTAGAAAGTTGTATATAATATAGTGATGAAAACTACAATTTATAATTTGAACAAATCAAAAATTCTTAACGGCGAAATGGCTATTCTTTAATTACTTCATCACCTTATCAGTTAATATGTAGGCTTAATATTGACAGTTGGAAATTTATGTTTTCTACAAATTATTTTTTGGATATTTATTAACAAATTAACGTCTTTTACGAACATTAGTTGTTTTCAAAGAGTTTTTTTTTCTTATTCAGGCTTAAGTTTAGGTAATATTGTAGTGACAATTTAAAACTTGTGTTTCTACAAATTATTGTTTGGATATTTATGAATAAATTCACGTCTTTTACGAACATTAGTTGTTTTCAAAGAGTATTTTTCTTCTTATTCAGGCTTAAGTTTAGGTAATATTGTAGTGACAATTTAAAACTTGTGTTTCTACAAATTATTGTTTGGATATTTATGAATAAATTCACGTCTTTTACGAACGTTAGTTGTTTTCAAAGAGTATTTTTCTTCTTATTCAGGCTTAAGTTTAGGTAATATTGTAGTGACAATTTAAAACTTGTGTTTCTACAAATTATTGTTTGGATATTTATGAATAAATTCACGTCTTTTACGAACGTTAGTTGATTTCAAAGAGTTTTTTTTTCTCTTTTCTTATTTATGCATAAGTGTCGTTAGGGAATATTGTAGTGAGAATTTAATACTCGTGTTTCTACAAATTATTGTTTGTATATTTATGAATAAATTCACGTCTTTTACGAACGTTAGTTGATTTCAAAGAGTTTTTTTTCTCTTTTCTTATTTATGCATAAGTGTCGTTAGGTAGACCTAATATTGTAGTGACAATTTAAAACTTGTGTTTCTACAAATTATTGTTTGGAGATTCATGAATAAATTACAGTATATTATGAAGATTAGTAGTTTTCAAAGAGTGCTTTTCTTCCTATTCTTGCACAAGTGTCATTAGGTAATATTGGACTGACAATTTAAAACTTGTGTTTCCACAAATTATTGTTTGTATATTATGAATTATTCTCCTCTTATTCATGATTGGTTTTTTTTTAGTTGTATTTTCTACAAATCATAGTTCGGTTGTTTCTGAACGCATACGTAGTATGTCTCATAGATGTGTAGTCCAAATAGTAAAAAGTCTCTATTCTTCTTCGCTCGTGTCAGTGTTGCTACTCTAGAGGGATTGAAGTTATACATAAGATGCGAAGGAGTCTCAATTCGTTACACTCACGTGACAGGGCTCTTCTGGATGCTGTAACTACACGAACAACACAATTTCTGTTGTAGTTAGATTTATGAATTACATTTTTAACATAAACTACGCTATTTGTTATCGTAGGGATGTGGGATTTCTACCATTAAACACGGAATTGAAATTTGCAAATTTGTATCTAATTTAGTGCGTTTAAAGTTGAATAACACCCGAGATATGAGCAAAATCTGTTTAAATTTAAAATTTAAAATCACATCAATTTGAGATTTTCAATTCGATTATTATATAAAGTTCCTATTTTATCGTGCTTACTTATAAACGACAACGACGACTTGTCGTAAAGACACTTTTTAGTTTTCCTGAGGCTGTGAAACTTCAAGATTATGTTTATGTTTTGAATAAGTGAAAACCAATAAATATATTAATGAAGATACAGTGATGGTGCAACGTTAAATACATAATCAATTTGTAAATGTAATTTCGCCACAACAATATCTTAATTGTTGGTTATGGTTGCAAAAAAATTCGACATCAGTTTTAGACTGATCTTTAATTTTCATGACCACAGAAAACTGAAATGATTTTCGACTTTGCCCGTCTTTCCTCGTTGTTGCTGTCTTTGTCGTCTGTACGTAAGCACGATTTTAGCTAGGCTACATAAATTAAGATAAGAAAATGAAAGTTTGTACCTATAACAGACGATAGTGTGCTCATATAGAATGAAACTCAGAAAAAACAGGATAATTCCAAAAACCACCTTTTTGATCCCAAAATGTAAAACTCGACATAGGTTTTTTTGATCCATCAAATAACTTTCTCCTATACTACATATAGGAAGGCCTACACGAGAAAGTAAAAACGATGAGGCGTGACAGTGCAATCGGATAAACAGCACTGCACCTAATACTAGTACTTTGCCTTATTGCCATGTATCCATATGTAGAGGGAGTTGTATGTGTACTGTAGAGCTGCGGTTCCCAACTGTTAAACGGTTAGTAGCTAGTTATACGTGCATTTCAAAAACATTGGTTTGTTGTGTTGCGATGGAAGGTGGAAAGATGGTGGGAGTAAAGTAGTCCATAAGTCAGTCTTGCTAAAATGTATATATTTTTATGAAACAAGAAGTCGAGAATGGAGGAGCTATTAGTTTAAAGATTATGAGCTTAAAACACCAAATTTAATAAAAATCGAACCTACTACTAAAAAGTTTTATAAACTAAACTTTTTTTAAAATTTGCCGTCATTTTGAAATTTATATAGGCCTAATGATTTTCTTATAAGCAAGTTGGTCTAATTATGTGTAAATCCGAGCCTAAATACCGAATTTAAACAAAATTTAAAAAACTATTCATTTTTGAAAATAGGCACCAATTTTAAAATTTATCTAATGATTTTTCTGATTAATAAGTTTGTCCAATTGTTTGAACAAAAGCGACAAACGGAAAACGAGACTGCAATATGACAAATATTGACAGCGGAATGGAGCTGAGTCAATGTCTTTATCAGCAGTAGTAGTTATGGCATCGCTTCTCCGCTCGTCTGCAACCTTATGTACAGTCCAGACCTTATGGACTGTACATGGGACCTTTTCAAGTGATACGCAGGAGAAACGATAATTAGATTAATAAAACGTATTTTTCTAGTTTTTATTCCTATTATTTTACAAGGCGATTCACAAAAAAACTGCATTGTTCTCATGTAAAAATAAAGACAAAGTTCATATAAACATAGGTTCTAAAACGCATAGTTTCTAGTTTATCCAAGATTTTGTTTAAAAAAATATATATGTATAACTTCGAATGGAATAAGAATATAACTCCGAATAAGATATGGAGTTCAGGTGTAAGTACAAGTTTCACAAATTTACAAGAGATAAATTATTTTTCATTATTAACTACAAACAAAACAATTAAAAAATTTCTCTGTCCTGTTAAGGGATAATCGACTTATTAATAAAATACTAAAAATTTAATTTCTTGATAAGGGTAAAATTATTTTCCCTAATATTAAAGCGATTTTTGGTTCGTTTTGACAATTTAAAATTTCTAAATATTCACTCGCTGATTCATTTATTCGTAAGGTCTAAAATAAAAGATTCGGGATTAAAATTGTCAAAAATTAGAAAATGTTTCGTTTTTAGGCTAATTTTGAATGTTTTAGACAATGACCAAGTTTGAGATTTTCCTTGATAACTCTGTTATCCTTTGACCTGCGGAAAAAAATAGCTTTTTATTTCTCGTTAAAATAGGGAAACATGTGGTCTCTTGCACATTTTTTTATAAAGGCTTTCCAGATATTCAAAATTAAAAATGTTAAACTACCGTCATTTTGATACAAAATAAAGTCTGTTTTTGTTACACTTGTAAAACGTAATATAAAAAAATGTGTAAACCAAATTTAAACTCAATATCTTACCTAGCCTATTTATAATATCATAGTGTTTTTGTGTAAAAACAAAATGGCGACTTTGATGGAAAACTAAGGGTTACCAACTAATGTTTGTATGAACTTTCTTCTTTATTTTTACCTGTAGAATAAGTCACCAAAGTTTTTCCGTTTCTTTGTAATACACCTTGTTAGTTTCTGTTATAGGCTATAGGCTAGACCTAATATGAACAACCAATACGCCATACATTGTAGTTGTGTGCTTTGGTTCATATTAATTGTTATTTAGTCAAAGTCTGGAGATGGCTTCTTCCCGACTACTTCTATGTGTTGTAAATCACTGTATAATCTATATCTAGCCCAAGGTAAAAGTTTTATATTCCATGACTTTCTTACTTGAAATATATAATGTAAGAAGTAGGTTCATTAGACCTATTGTCCTTGGGGAGTGACCTACAGTGAGTACGGTAGTTGACCCAGCAATCCCCCAGGAACCTAGCTGACTCTACACCTTTTTCATGTAGTCTTGTGTTAGATTTCTCTCTTTTATCTTTCCTATCAGTTCTTTCTTGACCGATCCTAGTTCTCTTCTGAACCTGATTATAGAGTATTCGAGGGCTAGGAGACATGATTGTATGTTCTTTCTTCCTTTTTTTACAAGGCGATTATGATCTAGAGGTTGTTCGCCTTTAAGGAACAAGGAAAAATAATAGACGTATTTATTTTTAAAGACCCATCTCTTATCAAAAAGGATATTAATAATATAACCACAAAACAAGATGACGGGCGACAAATTTACCCATTCCCATTATAATGTAATACAGGCAGATCCTGTAAACTTAACGAGCAAAAGTTGGTTTCTTGGGCCGTGTGGGGAATATTACATTATATTGCTAGATCAAGAGGTCTTACCCAGTAGGGTGAGTTTGTTTAAAACAGATGTTTCACAGGTTTTCTAGGTTCCTGACATCGCCTATATATTAACAACAGGAGCTGGGTAAGTACCGTGATGGAGTCCACCATCATGTTTTATTTTGTTTAAAAAACGAGGAAATTGACACATTTTAAAGACAAGACCACTTAAATACATTCGAGAAATCAATTCATTAGTAGTGGTTTTAATTATACACATAGCCTACTTGTCGATAACATTAGAAAAAACGATGTAAGTGCTTTTTAACTTTGTTTGGTATACTTTTTCAGTAGTATTTAGCTCAGTTATCGCTGTAAGATGATAGTCTATACAGTAGGGTACAACACTGTTGTTGTAGCCCTATGTTACTATAACTATTTAATTTGATTTATGTTGCATCAAATTGTTTTCTATTGGTCGTTATAGACCAAGGGTAGACAGCCTGAAGCCCGCCACCGACATGCGGTCCACGGCCCTATGACCAATGTTTTTACCAGCAAAAATTGCATGGGAATATTATTATTGTAAGTTGAACTAAATGAGTTCAAATACTACAAATCGACATAGCTATTAAAAATTTACAATAAATTAATTAAACTAATCAAACATTAACAAAAACTACTTAGTTATCGACCGAGCACGATGTTTTTAGTTTGAAACATACTTAAGGTTTGTTGTTAACATCTTGCATAGTTTGTTGTTCACTGTAGACTGAGTCAGACTACTCCCCCACCATCCGAATTCGTGGTCGCGAATTTTAGTGTTCCACGAAGCGTCAGTGCGTCAGTGTTGTGTGCAGTTGGTGAGTTGAGACCTTTGTACCATGAAGTCTGTAAAAAAACGTAAAGTAATGGACGATTGTTTCAAGAAAGTTGGAGAGAAAGATATTTTTTTATTCAATAGGGGTAAAAAACACCCTTGGAGTGGAACATTTTCAAAACCCTTTGTTTGTGCGCGTCTAGAGATCTACCCCAAACCATGTTAAAAAATTCATAGCTCTAGGCTTCTTGGATCCAGAGATATGCTTTAGAGGTAAAAACACTCTTGGAGTGGAACATTTTCAAAACCCTTTGTTTGTGCGCGTCTAGAGATCTACCCCAAACCATGTTAAAAAATTCATAGCTCTAGGCTTCTTGGATCCAGAGATATGCTTTAGAGGTAAAAACACTCTTGGAGTGGAACATTTTCAAAACCCTTTGTTTGTGCGCGTCTAGAGATCTACCCCAAACCATGTTAAAAAATTCATAGCTCTAGGCTTCTTGGATCCAGAGATATGCTTTAGAGGTAAAAACACTCTTGGAGTGGAACATTTTCAAAACCCTTTGTTTGTGCGCGTCTAGAGATCTACCCCAAACCATGTTAAAAAATTCATAGCTCTAGGCTTCTTGGATCCAGAGATATGCTTTAGAGGTAAAAACACTCTTGGAGTGGAACATTTTCAAAACCCTTTGTTTGTGCGCGTCTAGAGATCTACCCCAAACCATGTTAAAAAATTCATAGCTCTAGGCTTCTTGGATCCAGAGATATGCTTTAGGGGTAAAAAACACCCTTGGAGTAGAACATTTTCAAAATCCTTTCTTTGTGCACGTCTACAGATCTACCCCAAATTATGTTAAACAAATTCATAGCTCTAGGCTTCTTGGATAGATAGATATGCTTTAGGGCTAAAAAATACCCTTGGAGTGGAACATTTTTCAAAACCCTTTCTTAGTACTCGTCTACAGATCTACCACAAACGGTGTTAAAAAATCATATCTCCTGGCTTCTTGGATCCAGAGATTTCATGACCAGTCAGGGGGTTATGACTTTTATAAGATCACTTTCATGATTACAGTTCACCAATCGTTACCTTGTTCTAGAGTGGCTGAAGTAAATGCCAACGTTTGACTACGCTGAACGCAACAAAGAATCCGCGACTAATTTCATTTGTTATTTGCATCGGTCACCATAGCTTTTTAAAAAAAAAAGAAAGAAAGAAACATAAAATAAAGACTTCTAGTCCTAGAATACTCTAATAGGATCGAAAGAAAACAAGAGTTAATCAAGGTAGACCTGATGGTATATCTATTCCAATACTACATGAAAAAAGGTATATATTCCACAAGGATATTTCCACCCCAGTACTCACTATAAGTTAGCCTTGAACGTTACATACTAACTAGAGATAGGCCTTCTATATGGTACCGTGCGAAACTCAAAAATTAAAAGCTCTAGTGCTGCTATCTAACGGCTCACTTCTGGGAAGATGGCTTATTGAGACAACAATCCCACACTGGCGTATTCTGAAGCCACTATCGATATTCTATGGAGTTTCTTTTCTTATATATAAATTTTATGGTAAAGTTTATTGCACTCAAATCCTTTAAAAACCGCCATCTTAAATATGAAAATATATCCACAGTTTACGTAGGATTTGTGTGTTAATGGGTTAAGTTTATGGCATTTATATGTGGATTTAATGTACTGTTTAAATTATAACGTGTCGTATGTTTCTGGTAAACAATAGGTAATGAAAAATAAATACAAAATTGCCAGTGTTGTATCTCAAGTGGACAAATCGTGTAGTATTTTTTTTTTCTAATTTACTGTTATTTAAAAACCTTATCAGATTTTTACATATATACGTACTACTGTATATATAAAGTTTTGTATTATAGACATACTCTAGGCTCAATTAAGAATTGTTCTTATCATCACAAAAGCCATAATTAAAGAACAATGTTACACTGTAACAGATGGTTATTTGCAACTCTTGTGATATCCCAACCTAACCTAACAAATGATGATTATCGATTGCTTTTCATGAATTTTATTCAACCAATTTTGCCGACTGGGTCCACAAAGCAAAATGAAAGTTATAGTATAATCACAGATAAACCATCACAGTGTAGTACATTGAGCTGGGTTAGCTTCTTTATTTACATAACAATCGCAGTGAGCATGCGGGATATTGAATGTATCCACAGTAGTATTCGTAAACGAATATTAGTCTTCTGGTGTAGAACAAGTTAAATTATGTTTTATTTATATAACAATCGTAGTGAACATGCGGGATATTGAATGTATCCACAGTAGTATTCGTAAACGAATATTAGTCTTCTGGTGTAGAACAAGTTAAATTATGTTTTATTTATATAACAATCGTAGTGAACATGCGGGATATTGAATGTATCCACAGTAGTATTCGTAAACGAATATTAGTCTTCTGGTGTAGAACAAGTTAAATTATGTTTTATTTATATAACAATCGTAGTGAGCATGCGGGATATTGAATGTATCCACAGTAGTATTCGTAAACGAATATTAGTCTTCTGGTGTAGAACAAGTTAAATTATGTTTTATTTATATAACAATCGTAGTGAGCATGCGGGATATTGAATGTATCCACAGTAGTATTCGTAAACGAATATTAGTCTTCTGGTGTAGAACAAGTTAAGTTATGTTTTATTTATATAACAATCGTAGTGAACATGCGGGATATTGAATGTATCCACAGTAGTATTCGTAAACGAATATTAGTCTTCTGGTGTAGAACAAGTTAAATTATGTTTTATTTATATAACAATCGTAGTGAGCATGCGGGATATTGAATGTATCCACAGTAGTATTTGTAAACGAATATTAGTCTTCTGGTGTAGAACAAGTTAAATTATGTTTTATTTATATAACAATCGTAGTGAACATGCGGGATATTGAATGTATCCACAGTAGTATTCGTAAACGAATATTAGTCTTCTGGTGTAGAACAAGTTAAATTATGTTTTATTTACATAACAATCGTAGAGAGCATGCGGGATATTGAATGTATCCACAGTAGTATTCGTAAACGAATATTAGTCTTCTGGTGTAGAACAAGTTAAATTATGTTTTATTTACATAACAATCGTAGTGAACATGCGGGATATTGAATGTATCCACAGTAGTATTCGTAAACGAATATTAGTCTTCTGGTGTAGAACAAGTTAAATTATGTTTTATTTACATAACAATCGTAGTGAACATGCGGGATATTGAATGTATCCACAGTAGTATTCGTAAACGAATATTAGTCTTCTGGTGTAGAACAAGTTAAATTATGTTTTATTTATATAACAATCGTAGTGAACATGCGGGATATTGAATGTATCCACAGTAGTATTCGTAAACGAATATTAGTCTTCTGGTGTAGAACAAGTTAAATTATGTTTTATTTACATAACAATCGTAGTGAGCATGCGGGATATTGAATGTATCCACAGTAGTATTCGTAAACGAATATTAGTCTTCTGGTGTAGAACAAGTTAAATTATGTTTTATTTATATAACAATCGTAGTGAGCATGCGGGATATTGAATGTATCCACAGTAGTATTCGTAGAAGGAATATTAGACTTCTGGTGTAGAACAAGTTAAATTATGTTTTATTTATATAACAATCGTAGTGAACATGCGGGATATTGAATGTATCCACAGTAGTATTTGTAGAAGGAATATTAGTCTTCTGGTGTAGAACAAGTTAAATTATGTTTTATTTATATAACAATCGTAGTGAGCATGCGGGATATTGAATGTATCCACAGTAGTATTTGTAGAAGGAATATTAGTCTTCTGGTGTAGAACAAGTTAAATTATGTTTTATTTATATAACAATCGTAGTGAGCATGCGGGATATTGAATGTATCCACAGTAGTATTCGTAAACGAATATTAGTCTTCTGGTGTAGAACAAGTTAAATTATGTTTTATTTATATAACAATCGTAGTGAGCATGCGGGATATTGAATGTATCCACAGTAGTATTCGTAAACGAATATTAGTCTTCTGGTGTAGAACAAGTTAAGTTATGTTTTATTTATATAACAATCGTAGTGAGCATGCGGGATATTGAATGTATCCACAGTAGTATTTGTAAACGAATATTAGTCTTCTGGTGTAGAACAAGTTAAATTATGTTTTATTTATATAACAATCGCAGTGAGCATGCGGGATATTGAATGTATCCACAGTAGTATTCGTAAACGAATATTAGTCTTCTGGTGTAGAACAAGTTAAATTATGTTTTATTTATATAACAATCGTAGTGAACATGCGGGATATTGAATGTATCCACAGTAGTATTTGTAAACGAATATTAGTCTTCTGGTGTAGAACAAGTTAAATTATGTTTTATTTATATAACAATCGTAGTGAGCATGCGGGATATTGAATGTATCCACAGTAGTATTTGTAAACGAATATTAGTCTTCTGGTGTAGAACAAGTTAAATTATGTTTTATTTATATAACAATCGTAGTGAACATGCGGGATATTGAATGTATCCACAGTAGTATTCGTAAACGAATATTAGTCTTCTGGTGTAGAACAAGTTAAATTATGTTTTATTTACATAACAATCGTAGTGAACATGCGGGATATTGAATGTATCCACAGTAGTATTCGTAAACGAATATTAGTCTTCTGGTGTAGAACAAGTTAAATTATGTTTTATTTATATAACAATCGTAGTGAACATGCGGGATATTGAATGTATCCACAGTAGTATTCGTAAACGAATATTAGTCTTCTGGTGTAGAACAAGTTAAATTATGTTTTATTTACATAACAATCGTAGTGAGCATGCGGGATATTGAATGTATCCACAGTAGTATTCGTAAACGAATATTAGTCTTCTGGTGTAGAACAAGTTAAATTATGTTTTATTTATATAACAATCGTAGTGAGCATGCGGGATATTGAATGTATCCACAGTAGTATTCGTAGAAGGAATATTAGACTTCTGGTGTAGAACAAGTTAAATTATGTTTTATTTATATAACAATCGTAGTGAGCATGCGGGATATTGAATGTATCCACAGTAGTATTTGTAGAAGGAATATTAGTCTTCTGGTGTAGAACAAGTTAAATTATGTTTTATTTATATAACAATCGTAGTGAGCATGCGGGATATTGAATGTATCCACAGTAGTATTTGTAGAAGGAATATTAGTCTTCTGGTGTAGAACAAGTTAAATTATGTTTTATTTATATAACAATCGTAGTGAGCATGCGGGATATTGAATGTATCCACAGTAGTATTTGTAGAAGGAATATTAGTCTTCTGGTGTAGAACAAGTTAAATTATGTTTTATTTATATAACAATCGTAGTGAGCATGCGGGATATTGAATGTATCCACAGTAGTATTTGTAGAAGGAATATTAGTCTTCTGGTGTAGAACAAGTTAAATTATGTTTTATTTATATAACAATCGTAGTGAGCATGCGGGATATTGAATGTATCCACAGTAGTATTTGTAGAAGGAATATTAGTCTTCTGGTGTAGAACAAGTTAAATTATGTTTTATTTATATAACAATCGTAGTGAGCATGCGGGATATTGAATGTATCCACAGTAGTATTTGTAGAAGGAATATTAGTCTTCTGGTGTAGAACAAGTTAAATTATGTTTTATTTATATAACAATCGTAGTGAGCATGCGGGATATTGAATGTATCCACAGTAGTATTTGTAGAAGGAATATTAGTCTTCTGGTGTAGAACAAGTTAAATTATGTTTTATTTATATAACAATCGTAGTGAGCATGCGGGATATTGAATGTATCCACAGTAGTATTTGTAGAAGGAATATTAGTCTTCTGGTGTAGAACAAGTTAAATTATGTTTTATTTATATAACAATCGTAGTGAGCATGCGGGATATTGAATGTATCCACAGTAGTATTTGTAGAAGGAATATTAGTCTTCTGGTGTAGAACAAGTTAAATTATGTTTTATTTATATAACAATCGTAGTGAGCATGCGGGATATTGAATGTATCCACAGTAGTATTTGTAGAAGGAATATTAGTCTTCTGGTGTAGAACAAGTTAAATTATGTTTTATTTATATAACAGTCGTAGTGAACATGCGGGATATTGAATGTATCCACAGTAGTATTCGTAGAAGGAATATTAGACCTCTGGTGTAGAACAAGTTAAAATATGTTTCAAATTATTATTTAAAGAAGAAAGAAATTTAATATCTAGTATAAATAATTTCTCTTATTAACAAAACCAAACAAAATTACTAACCTATCACAGATGTCAAATATTCGTTGTGTCGATTAAAACTCCATGCTATCACATTCTAAATAAATGCTGCACAAACTTCCCTAACCTGTACTAGATGTCAAATATTCGTTGTGTCGATTATAAACTCCATGCTAACATATTCTAAATAAATGCTGCACAAACATCCTTAACCTGTACTAGATGTCAAATATTCGTTGTGTAGATTATAAACTCCATGCTAACATATTCTAAATAAATGCTGCACAAACTTCCCTAACCTGTACTAGATGTCAAATATTCGTTGTGTCGATTATAAACTCCATGCTAACATATTCTAAATAAATGCTGCACAAACTTCCTTAACCTGTACTAGATGTCAAATATTCGTTGTGTCGATTATAAACTCCATGCTAACATATTCTAAATATATGCTGCACAAACTTCCTTAACCTGTACTAGATGTCAAATATTCGTTGTGTCGATTATAAACTCCATGCTAACATATTCTAAATAAATACTGCACAAACTTCCCTAACCTGTACTAGATGTCAAATATTCGTTGTGTCGATTATAAACTCCATCTAACATATTCTAAATAAATGCTGCACAAACTTCCTTAACCTGCACTAGGCCTAGATATCAATTATTCGTTGTGTCGATTATAAACTCCATGCTAACATATTCTAAATAAATGCTGCACAAACTTCCCTAACCTGTACTAGATGTCAAATATTCGTTGTGTCGATTATAAACTCCATGCTAACATATTCTAAATAAATGCTGCACAAACTTCCTTAACCTGTACTAGATGTCAAATATTCGTTGTGTCGATTATAAACTCCATGCTAACATATTCTAAATAAATGCTGCACAAACTTCCCTAACCTGTACTAGATGTCAAATATTCGTTGTGTCGATTATAAACTCCATCTAACATATTCTAAATATATGCTGCACAAACTTCCTTAACCTGTACTAGATGTCAAATATTCGTTGTGTAGATTATAAACTCCATGCTAACATATTCTAAATAAATGCTGCACAAACTTCCCTAACCTGTACTAGATGTCAAATATTCGTTGTGTCGATTATAAACTCCATGCTAACATATTCTAAATAAATGCTGCACAAACTTCCTTAACCTGTACTAGATGTCAAATATTCGTTGTGTCGATTATAAACTCCATGCTAACATATTCTAAATATATGCTGCACAAACTTCCTTAACCTGTACTAGATGTCAAATATTCGTTGTGTAGATTATAAACTCCATGCTAACATATTCTAAATAAATGCTGCACAAACTTCCCTAACCTGTACTAGATGTCAAATATTCGTTGTGTAGATTATAAACTCCATGCTAACATATTCTAAATATATGCTGCACAAACTTCCTTAACCTGTACTAGATGTCAAATATTCGTTGTGTCGATTATAAACTCCATGCTAACATATTCTAAATAAATGCTGCACAAACTTCCTTAACCTGTACTAGATGTCAAATATTCGTTGTGTAGATTATAAACTCCGTGCTAACATATTCTAAATAAATGCTGCACAAACTTCCCTAACCTGTACTAGATGTCAAATATTCGTTGTGTCGATTATAAACTCCATGCTAACATATTCTAAATAAATGCTGCACAAACTTCCTTAACCTGTACTAGATGTCAAATATTCGTTGTGTCGATTATAAACTCCATGCTAACATATTCTAAATAAATGCTGCACAAACTTCCCTAACCTGTACTAGATGTCAAATATTCGTTGTGTCGATTATAAACTCCATCTAACATATTCTAAATATATGCTGCACAAACTTCCTTAACCTGTACTAGATGTCAAATATTCGTTGTGTAGATTATAAACTCCATGCTAACATATTCTAAATAAATGCTGCACAAACTTCCCTAACCTGTACTAGATGTCAAATATTCGTTGTGTCGATTATAAACTCCATGCTAACATATTCTAAATAAATGCTGCACAAACTTCCTTAACCTGTACTAGATGTCAAATATTCGTTGTGTCGATTATAAACTCCATGCTAACATATTCTAAATATATGCTGCACAAACTTCCTTAACCTGTACTAGATGTCAAATATTCGTTGTGTAGATTATAAACTCCATGCTAACATATTCTAAATAAATGCTGCACAAACTTCCCTAACCTGTACTAGATGTCAAATATTCGTTGTGTCGATTATAAACTCCATGCTAACATATTCTAAATAAATGCTGCACAAACTTCCTTAACCTGTACTAGATGTCAAATATTCGTTGTGTCGATTATAAACTCCATGCTAACATATTCTAAATATATGCTGCACAAACTTCCTTAACCTGTACTAGATGTCAAATATTCGTTGTGTAGATTATAAACTCCATGCTAACATATTCTAAATAAATGCTGCACAAACTTCCCTAACCTGTACTAGATGTCAAATATTCGTTGTGTAGATTATAAACTCCATGCTAACATATTCTAAATATATGCTGCACAAACTTCCTTAACCTGTACTAGATGTCAAATATTCGTTGTGTCGATTATAAACTCCATGCTAACATATTCTAAATAAATGCTGCACAAACTTCCTTAACCTGTACTAGATGTCAAATATTCGTTGTGTAGATTATAAACTCCATCTAACATATTCTAAATAAATGCTGCACAAACTTCCCTAACCTGTACTAGATGTCAAATATTCGTTGTGTCGATTATAAACTCCATGCTAACATATTCTAAATAAATGCTGCACAAACTTCCTTAACCTGTACTAGATGTCAAATATTCGTTGTGTCGATTATAAACTCCATGCTAACATATTCTAAATAAATGCTGCACAAACTTCCCTAACCTGTACTAGATGTCAAATATTCGTTGTGTCGATTATAAACTCCATCTAACATATTCTAAATATATGCTGCACAAACTTCCTTAACCTGTACTAGATGTCAAATATTCGTTGTGTAGATTATAAACTCCATGCTAACATATTCTAAATAAATGCTGCACAAACTTCCCTAACCTGTACTAGATGTCAAATATTCGTTGTGTCGATTATAAACTCCATGCTAACATATTCTAAATAAATGCTGCACAAACTTCCTTAACCTGTACTAGATGTCAAATATTCGTTGTGTCGATTATAAACTCCATGCTAACATATTCTAAATATATGCTGCACAAACTTCCTTAACCTGTACTAGATGTCAAATATTCGTTGTGTAGATTATAAACTCCATGCTAACATATTCTAAATAAATGCTGCACAAACTTCCCTAACCTGTACTAGATGTCAAATATTCGTTGTGTCGATTATAAACTCCATCTAACATATTCTAAATAAATGCTGCACAAACTTCCTTAACCTGCACTAGGCCTAGATATCAATTATTCGTTGTGTCGATTATAAACTCCATGCTAACATATTCTAAATAAATGCTGCACAAACTTCCCTAACCTGTACTAGATGTCAAATATTCGTTGTGTCGATTATAAACTCCATGCTAACATATTCTAAATAAATGCTGCACAAACTTCCCTAACCTGTACTAGATGTCAAATATTCGTTGTGTCGATTATAAACTCCATGCTAACATATTCTAAATAAATGCTGCACAAACTTCCTTAACCTGTACTAGATGTCAAATATTCGTTGTGTCGATTATAAACTCCATGCTAACATATTCTAAATAAATGCTGCACAAACTTCCCTAACCTGTACTAGATGTCAAATATTCGTCATGAAAGATAAAAAGTTAGGAATAATTAAAAAAATTAATCTCATAAAATAACCCAGATATTAAATATGAAATAACCCAACGATAGCCCAAATATTATTTGTACCAGTTTGGATGTGTAAAGGCTTATTTGGACTGAACGGCTTATGGAACCCATTATCCTTTGATCTTTAATTTTTCTTTTATAGTTTAGATAGCAGACCTGCTCGAATACTTATGTAAATGTGAACATCTTTCTCTTAAGCTGAATGCTTTGAGTTGTATGCATTAGGGCCTAATAAATTGTCATAGATAAGGATTTTAGTGGAGCGTCTAGACCATTTAAGAAAAATGTTGTAAATTAACTTTGTCACTCTCAGAAATATGGTAGCAACTAAAGGTAGATGTGTGGTGATTGATTTCTGTCATTTGTAATAGGTGTTACTCCATCAGCCATCAGTAACTACGTATCTAGGATGTCCATCAGTTGACAACAGTTCTTCTACGGCCACTGTATTTCATCCACATGTAAGGGATAGACGTATTAACAAATACGTTATTGTGACATGTGAAACTTGTTACAACAGACTGTAAGCGTCTAGACACAAGAATATCAAATATTCTGTCCTCCTCAAATATATGTAGAGTTTTGCTGGATATACCCATTGTAAGGTCTCCTGTGTTCAAAAAAGTGATTTTGGAATAAAATCTGTCTTTCGTATACAGTGCTTTACAGTCCAAACACCAAATATAATCAAATTTGGCGTGTTGGCATATTTTGGTCATATCACGGTACTTTTTCATTTTTACTATAATTACAAATTTAGTAGACTAATACATAGCCCTTTAGAACTCGAACAAAACGAATTGGTTGAGGTATTTTCCACTTGCTTATTTAATAGCAATCTGTGATATTATTTGATAGATTAACACGTAAATATTTCAGTAGGCTAATACAAAATCGTAATAGCGGCTTTGCACTTGTTTATATAATAGTAATATATGTAATTGTTTATGTAATAAGATATAAATTATTTTATATAACAAAATCGTAATAGCGCGCTTTCCATTTGCTTATTTAATATTAATATATGTATTTATTTATAGAATAACATATAAATATTAAATAATACAAAATAGTAATAGCGCGCTTTGCACTTGCTTATTTAATAATAATATATGTAATTATTTACAGAATAAGATATAAATATGTCAATAAAATCAAACCGTAATAGTGCGCTTTGCACTTGCTTATTTAATTGTAATATATGCAATTATTTGATAGAACAAAATAAATATATTTCAATAATACAAAATCGTAATAGCGCGTTTTGCACTTACTTATTTAATAATAATATATGTAATTATTTACAGAATAAGATATAAATATGTCAATAAAATCAAACCGTAATAGTGCGCTTTGCACTTGCTTATTTAATTGTAATATATGCAATTATTTGATAGAACAAAATAAATATATTTCAATAATACAAAATCGTAATAGCGCGTTTTGCACTTACTTATTTAATAATAATATATGTAATTATTTACAGAATAACATATAAATATTTCAATAATACAAAATCGTAAATATTCATGTCACTCTTTGTACTTGCTTATTTAATTGTAATATATGTAATTATTTGATAGAATAAGATATAAATATTTCAATAATACAAAATCGTAAATATCCATGTCACTCTTTGCACTTGCTTATTTAATAATAATATATGTAATTATTTACAGAATAACATATAAATATTTCAATAATACAAAATCGTAATTGTATGCTTTGCACTTACTAATAGTAATGTTTGATATTATTTTATAGAATAACATATTATTATTTAAGTAATGCAAACATAATAGCTCGCTTTGCACTTGCTTATTTAATAGTCTAATATATATAATTATTTCATAGAATAACATATAAATAAATATTCGAATAATATAAAATCGTAATAGGCCGTTTTGGAATTGCTTATTTAGCAGTTAAATAGGCTATGTAATTATTTGATAGAAAAACTTATAAATAGTTTATTAATATAAAAATCTTAATAGCGCGCTTTGCATTTGCTTATTTAATATTAATATTAATATTTATTTATAGAATAACATATAAATATTTCAATAATACAAAATCGTGAATATTTATGTTACGCTTTGCACTTGTTTATTTAATAGTAGTCTGTGATATTATTTGATAGAATATCACATAGATTAAATAATCGTGAATATTCATGTTGCGCTTTGCACTTGATTATTTAATAATAATGTACGATATTATTTGATAGAATAACATATAAATATTTCAATAATACAAATTAGTAGTTTTCTTTGCAGTTGATTATTTAATAGTAATATATGTAATAATAATATATAGGCCTATTACCCTCTGTACAAGTTAATATTTAATATAAAACTAATATTTGTTTTACATAAAATAGTAAATATTTATTTCATCCTTTGTACATGGTAATATTGAAAATAGAACCATTATTTGTTTTAGACAAAAACCGTAAATAACCATGTTACCCTTTGTACATTTTAATATGCAATATAAAAGTAGGCTAATATTCGTTTAAACTAAAACCGTAAATACTATTACATATTTTGTACATATTATAGACATTGTAATATTCAATAAAAACTAGTATTTTTTTTTTACATAAATCCGTAAATAACTATGTCACTCTTTGTACATTTTAATATACAATATAAAAGTAATATTCGTTTAAACTAAAACCGTAAATATCTGTGTTAACTGTTGTACATTTTAAAGACATGGTAATATTCAATATAAAACTAATATTTGTTTAACATAATACTGTAAATATCTGTCACCCTTTGTAGATTTAAAAACATGCTAATATTCTATATAAAATTGATATTTCTATTAAATAAAATCGTAAGTATTTAGTCACCCTTTTTACATGGTATGGACGTGGTAATATTCAATATTAAACTATTATTTGTTGAACATAAAAGTGTAAATACTTGTCACCTATTGTAAATAGTAATATTTAATGTGAAACTAATATTTGTTTAACATAAAATCGTAAATATCTCTGTCACCTGTACATGGTAATATTGAATATAAAATTTTAATTTGTTTAACACAAAACCATGAATATTTATATCACCCTTTGTAAATTCTATAGACATGGTAATATTTTAAATAAAACTAATATTTGTTTAACACAAAACCGTAAATAACTTTTTGTAAAAGGTAAAATTCAATATATTACTAATATTTGTGTAACGTAAAACCCTAAATATCTATATCACACATTGAACATGGTAATATTCAATATAAAACTAATATTTTTTTAAACATAAATCGTAAATATCTATGTCACTCTTTGTACATGGTATAGACATAGTCATATTCAATATAAAACTAATATTTGTATTGACATACAACAATAAATATCTATGTCGCCCTTTGCACACAGTTATATTGATTGAAAAAATAATATTTGTTTAACAAAACACCGTAAATTTGTACATGATAAAACTGATTATGAAACTAATATTTTACTCTCATAAAAAAGTAAATATTTATGTCAACCTTTGTACATGGTATAAAAATCGTAATATTCAATATAAATCTAATATTTGATTAACCCAAAATTGAAAATATCTGTACAATTTTGTATATGGTAATATTTAATATTTGTTTAACATAAAACTTGTAAATATCTACGTCACCCAGTTATTCAATACATGGTATTACTTAATATAAAACTAATATTTGTTTCACATAAAATAGTAAATATTTATGTTACTCTTTGTACATGGTTTAGACATGGTAATATTCAATATAAAATTCAATTTGATTAACGTAAAACCATAAATATCTATGTCACTCTTTGAACCATGGTATAAACATTGTAATATTCAATTTAAAACTAATATTTGTTTAACATGACACCGTAAATATCTGTCACCCTTTGTACAAGACATAGTTATATTCAATATAAAACTAACACATCTTTTACATTAGACTGTAAACATCTATGTTTTTTTTTTTCGTTAACTCACGAACAGGTATTTTTGAAAAGACGGCTACCAGTATATTTTGTTTTGATCCTTAGAGGGTAAACCTGAAACAAAATTTGATCAAATTAGTTACATCTGATTTTTGAAAAATAGTAGTTTTGACTTTTTTTATTAAGAAGATTAACGAGTGAAATTCATATACGTTTTAAACTGAAGATGTGTTAATGACATAAACGACGAAAGTTTATGCCTTTGTTTAAATAAATAACTTTGCTTTTTTTCAAAAATTTCGTATATTTTTAGTTTTCACTTTCTGGCCGACAAATACCTAACTGATTTTTTTGGTGACGATTCGCTTTTTGGAAATGCTAGTAATAATGTTCGTTCATTGTTTTTGTACAGTTTATATATTTAGCCGCCGCATTGTACCCGAAGTATTGGCACTATCTCGTGGGACGCTTTGCATATTCCACTAAATATAACCTCCGCTAAATTCCTTCTCCCTTCAAAACGTCGCTAATCCACCCTAATCCCGTTTATTATGAAAACAATCGCTCTGTATAATTGTAGCTTACCCTTGTCCGACAAGCGACACCCAATAAAGACTGCTACAGTGCTATACACGATTTGATTAATTTTCATTGAGTTTCAAGTGGATCGATGGGGGGAGGAAATAAGTACAAGGGTGTCTGTCAAGCCATATTAATCCCCGCTATCAAATAAAGTTAAATAATTTCTGTACATTGCTGGCTCACCCTTTTATCGGCCAACAGACACTGAGTAGTTGAATACCTTTGCTTATGTGCAAGCTTTTGATGTAAATTTCCGTAGATAGCGATTTTATACGATCTGTAGAACAAAACGTTTAATTAAATATTTTCAATTATTGATATATACGTAGAAAAAGTTAGGTTAGGTTAGATTAGGTTAGGTTGATTGGTCAGAAAATGGATTTCGAGTTTGTTTTCAAATATATCCGTTTAAAGGCCAAAAAGTTTTTTTTTTAATTATGTATATTGTATGTATAGTGAGTGAAGAGATTTTAATAAAATTTGATTTATGGGCATATTTTGGCCAAGTCTTCCTGAACTGTAATATATTTTAATGCGATATTGTTTACGGGATTGGTTAATTTTCTGCCCTACATGTCTGCAACACATTTGGAAAATATTGAAAATGCGTTTGTAGAGTTAGAGAATAGATAAAAAGGATCACAATGGTCCAGTCCTAGCCTGTATGTGTACATAGACGATGAGTAAAATACAGTCTTTACTTTAGGTTTTTTTTTATTATTTCGGTGATACCGATCGATGCCAAACAAAACGTAGAATGGAATGTTTATATTCACTGGAATTTTCCAACATATATTTAGTATAGTGATGGGTCTATCGGTTAGAATGATGTCTGTCTCCCTGCTCTATAGCAGAATCGTGTGAACTGATTTTGGTATGTGGGCATATTTTCGTCATACCAAAGGACATTTCTTTCCTTTTTTTAATAACTGAAAATTTGGGAGTAATGATTTTATGAAAATCCTATCAACACATTCAACGGAGTTTTACGGCTGTTTTACGAAAAAGTGGGAAAAATGGCACCGAAAATTAATAGATAGTTTCTAAAACACATTATGTTAAAAAAATAGTTTCCCGTCATTCTTTTGAATATTCAGGACAAAAGTTATTTAATAGTTTACCTCTGTAAGTCAAAAACTGTAGTATCATTACTTTATTTAGCTGTAAAATTAAGTCAAAATAATATAAATTAACTAACGATATATTATGTTCAAGTAATAAAGCGACCTTTTAAGTTTAAATTAAAGTTTCAAGTAAACATGCTAGTAAGAACTATGTTTTTGTTTTGGTTAATAATTTTAAGCTTGAGTCTGAGACAGATACTATACTCTACTATTAATAAAAAAAAAATATATTAAGTTTAAGCGTAACTTTATCTATAGGATGTGTCATAATTGTATATAATAATCAGGTTAAGAGATCTGAACTTATACATTTTTTTGTATTACTTTTTGTATATATATAGTATAATTCTAATCAAAAATAATACTGTAGTCAGAAAAAATCCTGAGAGAAATGTTATTTTTTTGTAAAATAACATAGAAAGAATAAAAAAAATATTATTAATAATTAAAATCAAATGTCCAAAGAGCACTGTCATTATATTCACAATACGGAAAACAAAGATTCCTGAACCCCAAAAAGAAAAGACAAAACTAAGACTAATGAATTCAATATGTTTATTATATTATCCTTATTTCTATTTTCTTAAATTATATTTCCGTCTTGTAATATTTGATAAAGTGAACTTATATGTTGATTAAATATATTATTTTATTGCACCAGGTAGTCCATAAGGTTGCCAAGAGCATTAACCCTTCCAAACCCGGGTCACTTACCTAAGACAAAACGTGCCTCCTTGCGATTGGCCGGTTAAGAGCGGGAGGGGGCGCTACTTGGCACTTACCTTTAGGTTTATTGTTTAGTTTTAGCTGTAAACCTTTAACGATGATGACTATATTATTGAAATGTACACATGGGTAATAATGATAAACATACTGGATTTATTATAGTCTTAATTTTGTTTCTTATTATTATGGTTCGGAGAATCTTTGTTTCCCTTATTATTAATTAACTTAAAATTTTAGTGAAATATGCTCACTAATTACCTAAACTTCTGTTCAAAATAGCAAGTTAAACAAACATTAGGGTTTAGGAATAGTTGGGGAAAACAAAAATGAACCTAGGCTGTCACTAAAAGCTCGATTTGAATCAAATATGATTTACGTTGAAGGCGCGTTTATGGTGTAAACAAAGCAATTTTAGACCCTGTTTATATTATTTTTTAACGGCGTTTAAATTTTTTTTAATTTTAATTTTGACATACAACCACTGAACTAACTTTTTGACGAAGAGTTTGATGGATTGTTTTTGTTTTGTTGATAACATAGGTTAGGAGTAAGTTGGGGGTTAGAAAATGTGTGCAATTTTGTGCACCTCGTTGTAGAGCTTCTTAAATTCTTCTCCAGGTGTTCCTATTTTTATCACCTGCCATCCAGTTTCTACTTCCACACCATCTCTGCATCCTGTTGCCTACTCTCTGTAGTGTATCCATTCTATTACATTCTCACATTATTATAGAGTACGGTATTATAAAGAAAGATATGTGATGGGTCAAAAACGTGATGTCGATTGGGGGGGGGGGAGGTATATGCCTTTTGAGATCCCCTTGAGTTCAAAAAAGTGATTTTTGGAATGATGTGCAGCGCTCTACAACCCAATTTGATGACTAATTTTATTGAAATTTGGTATGTGAGCATATACTGGCTATACTCCGGGACTTTTATTCATTTTTATGAAACTCAAAAAGATGCCTCCATGGTTAAGTACACTTTTTTACTGACAACTGCCATACTGATATGTTTTCTACGAATAGTGTTTGTCGTTACTATTTAATATTGTGAAAGGGTGTGTGACATGTTTTTGCACAATTTATTTTTTCTATATTTTATCTGTATCTTCTTCATTCGTTAGATGCTTTATTTACTCACCTACCCTCTATGTGCCGCACTCTTTTTTCATGAGTTTCTTCCTTTCAAAGATTTTCAATCTATCTTCCTGGTTGTTGTAGGTGTCAATAAGTAGAATTTCCACCAGAAGTTCGCTAATACGATAGAACGTGCCCCGAGCTATAGGCCTAACATTGGGTTCGCATGTAACTATTAGGCCTAACATCAGGATCCCATGTACCTTCTAACATAACCTCAGGTTCACAGTTCATACGTACCTTGTAGGCATACCCTCAAGCTCCCATGTACCTTATAGACCTAACCTCTGGCTCGGAGTTCATACGTACCTTGTAGGCCTACCCTCTAGCTCCCATGTACCTTATAGACCTAACCTTTGGCTCGCAGTTCATATGTACCTTGTAGGCCTAACCTCAGGCTCGCAGTCCATACGTACCTTATAGGCCTACCCTCAAGCTCCCATGTACCGTGTAGGCCTAACCTCACGCTCGCAGTTCATACGTACCTTGTAGGCTTACCCTCAAGCTCTCATGTACCGTGTAGGCCTAACCTCAGGTTCGCATGTACCGTGTAGGCCAAACCTCAGGCTCGCAGTTCATACGTACCTTATAGGCCTACCCTCAAGCTCCCATGTACCGTGTAGGCCTAACCTCAGGCTCGCAGTTCATACGTACCTTGTAGGCTTACCCTCAAGCTCTCATGTACCGTGTAGGCCTAACCTCAGGTTCGCATGTACCGTGTAGGCCAAACCTCAGGCTCGCAGTTCATACGTACCTTATAGGCCTACCCTCAAGCTCTCATGTACCGTGTAGGCCTAACCTCAGGCTCGCAGTTCATACGTACCTTGTAGGCTTACCCTCAAGCTCTCATGTACCGTGTAGGCCTAACCTCAGGTTCGCATGTACCGTGTAGGCCAAACCTCAGGCTCGCAGTTCATACGTACCTTGTAGGCCTACCCTCAAGCTCCCATGTACCTTATATACCTAACCTTATGGTAGCAGTTCATACGTACTTTGTAGGCCTAACCTCAGCCTCGCAGTCCATAAGTACCCTATAGGCCTAACCTCAGGATTACCGTATAGGCCTACCTGAGGGTTCGGGGGTATCTTGTAGGCTTACCCCCCAGGTTCCCATGTACCTTGTAGACCTACTTTCAGGCTCGCAGTTTATACGTACCTTGTAGGCCTACCCTCAAGCCTTATATACCTAACCTCAGGCCAGCAGTTCATACGTACCTTGTAGGCCTACCCTCGGTTTCGGAGGTACTCTGTATACCTACCTTCGGGTTCGTATGCACCTTGTTGTCTTACATCGGTTTCCTAAATCGTACAATATATTAATTATTTACCACTACCTCCATTCTTTGTTGCATGTAGAGATTATTCAGTGGATAAAGACTAGAGACATGAATTTATTAATCTATTCTCAGACATCGAGGCAGACCGTAGACTGTAGACAATGGCCATGCGAAACCAAGTCACATTAACAATACACTATGCGATATCTAAGATCTGATACACTTGTGTTTATATGGATTACGATAGTTCATGTTAATATCTTATATCCTTTACTAACAGTATTTGTATGATCTGAGACTAAGGCTTAACAATGTTTTGCGACGGTTTGTTAATATTGGGCCTACTTTCTCACATATAAAGTTATGTGATGCTCAAAATACCGATGACAATTTGTACGTTTTGTGGTTCTCTGAGACTAAATAGTGGTTTTTGGAATGATACCTGTCTGTCGCATATGCAGTCATCTACGGCCTAACGCGTGGTTTGATTTTAATAAAATTTGGTATGTGGGCATATTTATTGAAGACTTTTTTGTTACAATTCCTGTACTATTAGCTATGAAACTACGCCTTCCTAGGAAATTTTAAGTATACAGAGCACTTGGTGGGGTCACGATTTCTTCGTACGCACCTGACTTGAAACCTAGACGTAACCTGTCATGTAATCAGACCTCAGTGGCGTAAATTTCTTTCGGTAGTGATACGACATAGCTAAAATAAATGTTGGACCCAACCTAACCTAGACGTTAGACACCCCAGTGGCGTAAATGTCCTCCGTGAGTGTTAGGATATAGCTAAAAAAATGTTGGACCCAACCTAACCTAGAGGTTAGACATCTCAGTGGCATAAATGTCTTTCGTGAGTGATAAGATATAGCTAAAAAAATGTTGGACCCAACCTAACCTAGACGTTAGACACCCCAGTGGCGTAAATGTCCTCCGTGAGTGTTAGGATATAGTTAAAAAAATGTTGGACCCAACCTAACCTACAGGTTAGACACCTCAGTGGCATAAATGTCTTTCGTGAGTGATAAGATATAGCTAAAAAAATGTTGGACCCAACCTAACCGAGACGTTAGACACCTCAGTGGCGTAAATGTCCTCCGTGAGTGATAGGATATAGCTAAAAAAATGTTGGACCCAACCTAACCTCTGCGTTAGGAACCTCAGTGGAGTATATGTTCACCGTGAGTGATACGGCATAGCTACAATAATGTTCGACCCTACATAATCCAACCTAACCTAACCTTATATTAACTAAACCTAAACCACACTCAATGGCCGTAAAGCATAATTTATTCTTTAATTTATCTGACTTAAGGAACAAGTTGTCATATAGTGTAAAAAAAGAGGATAATAAATAAACAATTAATTCTTTTTAAACTTAAAATTAATGTGATTCTAATTTTTCTCCGCAATCTCATTTTCGTCATATTGTAATGATTAACATTACAAGACATTCTTTGTTTGGAAATAACGCATCCGTTTTATAAAAGCATCTTCTATTAGCTTATACCATCCGTGAGGGCCTCACTTTTAGTGAGTACGGGGTGTGGCATACTAGCTGGATATAAATAACTTTGGATCTAGTCTTGGATTAGATCCCACTATTTCATCTTTCCTATGTCTCTCTTAACCAATTCTTGTTCTCTTCCGACTGCAACGGCAATAGAGCATTCGAGGGTTAGGGTGTCTTTATTTTATCTTCTTTTTTTGTAAGGAATGATGAGTGTTTTCGCCTTTAAAAAACAGTGGGTAAAATAAAAATCAGACCGTTAATCAGTAGTTTAACTGTTTTGAGTTAATTTTAAAACAAAAAATCAAATGAAAACCCCTGTACACTGGTTTGTTCTAGTTGCAAAAATCTTGTTCCTAACCTAACCTAACCTAACCTAAATTTCGTAAATGCTGATAAACATGTTTAGTGTATTTCTTTTGTTTTCCTTGTTGCGTAAAGGGGTACTACCCTCTTAGTTATCAATGTCTTAAAAAAGGGGAAAAAAGCACAAAATAAACACCCCGAGCCCTCGAATACTCTAATAGCATCTAAGTCGTAAAACAAAATTGTTCAAAATAGTTGATAGGAAAGATTAAAGGAAAGGATCTACATGAAAAAAGTTGTAGATACCTACAACTAGAGACTTGCATGGTTGTCACACCAGTAGGCTACTCACCACGGGTGAGGCCTTTGAGAGTATGTTTGATGTAATTGTATTACAACCACGCAATGTTAAATGGTCAAGTAAAAACAGAGTCCCACTTCATTCGTCCAATTAAACCAAAGCAACACATAAGAATTCAAAATAGTTTCCTGTAAAATTAGACTGAAACGTAAGGCTTTTTAATTACGAGCGCAGCAGAGATGTTTAGCAAATTAAACGGTAGTTTGGAGATCATCCCAATGTAATCAGTTTTAGTCTGAAAGTACGTATTTTAGAAGTGATATATATGTGTGATGCGTGAAATGAAATAGGCTAATTACAAAGGGGTAAGCCAGACTAAGCGGAATATAAATTACTGAGCAAATAGGCTGTAGTTATCCCTACAGTTGTTAATTGCATGGTCGTCCTCTCCTGCAATAAATGGATTAAGCACTGCGTTGTTGCAATGAAGACCTTTAGACATTCCTTAAATGTTCTTAAATCTAATTTGTTTAGTTTATAGGGATAAACATATGAGATAGGTCTACAGTTCCAGTCCGTAGAATGGGAAACATTATTGTTAATGCAATTGTTAGAGTATCAATGCTATTGCTTAATGATGTGCGCCTGATATTGTCGTGTGAGGAATTGAAAACAAACCGGCCTATTTGGATAGATGGCGACCATACTTTTTTGTGTGCTTAGAGTGTACAAAAGCAAAATTTAATCAAAATTGTTTGTGAGTAATGCAATTGTTGAAGAGTAAGCTATCAATGCTATTGTTTATTGATGTGCGCCTGATATTGTCGTGTAGGGAATTGATAACGAACCGGCCTATTTGGATAGATGGCGACCATACTTTTTGTGTGCTTAGAGTGTACAAAAGCAAAATTTGATAAAAACCATTTGTGAGTAATGCAATTGATAAAGAGTTTCAATGCTATATTTAATGATGTGCGCCTGATATTGTCGTGTAGGGAATTGATAACGAACCGGCCTATTTGGATAGATGGCGACCATACTTTTTGTGTGCTTAGACTGTACAAAAGCAAAATTTAATCAAAATCGTTTGTGAGTAATGCAATTGTTAAAGAGTAAACTATCAATGCTATTGCTTAATGATTTGCGCCTGATATTGTTGTGTGGGGAATTGAAAACAAACCGGCCTATTTGGATAGATGGCGACCATACTTTTTGTGTGCTTAGAGTGTACAAAAGCAAAATTTGATAAAAACCATTTGTGAGTAATGCAATTGATAAAGAGTATCAATGCTATTGTTTAATGATTTGCCCCTGATATTGTCGTGTGGGGAATTGAAAACAAACCGGCATTTTTGGATAGATGGCGACCAAACTTTTTGTGTGCTTAGACTGTACAAAAGCAAAATTTTATCAATCGTTTGTGAGTAATGCAATTGTTAAAGAGTATCAGTGCTATTGTTTAATGATTTGCGCCTGATATTGTCGTGGTGTGAATTTGAAAACGAACCGGCCTATTTGGATAGATGGCGTCAATACAGTTTCTGTTTTGAGTGTGAAAGAACAAAATTTGTTCAAAATCGTTTGAGTAGACTTTGAGAAAATAATAATTGTATGATTGTTTCTTATGGTAGCTACACCAAATTTTGAGTTATGGAATAAGTTTTAATAAAACCTCTTGAATACGGCTACAAATGTTCATATACCAAATTTGATTAAAATCTGTTGAAGTGTTTAGGCGTAAAGCAGCGAACATTCGACAGACAGGCATAATTTTAAAAAACAACTTCCTTTTACTAAAGGGACATCAAAACTGATATAAGTTTATCCGTAAAAATTATACATCGATAATTTTGATCCATCATATAACTCTCTCTATTCTACGGCTGAAAGTAAAATAGTAGAGTTGGGATTCAA
The DNA here is from genome assembly GCA_963513935.1 of Aphrophora alni. NCBI lineage: Eukaryota > Metazoa > Arthropoda > Insecta > Hemiptera > Aphrophoridae > Aphrophora > Aphrophora alni. The sequence goes on from OY740765.1 coordinate 46,454,588, forward strand.
TGGGGATAAACTTGTGATTTATGGCCAAGACATTCAGGAAGCCTTTGCCCGACATGGCTACATCTGTCCGCAAGGTCTCGTTTGTCGATCCCAGCAGAGGTGAAGTGCTTTGTCGACAACTAGGGCTTCACATTAAGAAAACTATGATACCCTCGATGACAGCGAGGTCTTGACGATGAATGAACCTGTCTTCGTTATCACAGGATTATCTTGGAACACCATTAGTTCAGACAATAGAGATGATAGACTTTGAAATGCTATTTATAAGTTAGTAATTTAATATAATGTAAGATTTCTTGAAATTCAAAGAAGAATATGTAAATGAAAATGAATCAATCATGAAACGCAAATTACTAATACATATAAAATAAACTGAATAAGAAAACTGTTGTAAATAATTTTAAAATATAAGTATAAGTACCACATTTCCTTAGCGTGTTTACGGCTGTTTCGTCTTCACAGATATATCGTCAGGCTTGCAAATGTTAACTTATCTCATATTTATTATATTTACGCGTATCTGAAGAAAATTTGTCATTGAGTAAATGAACTCTGACAAAAAATGTATGAAGTTAAAAAATTATTTTTAAATTAAATAAGACTGTTTATTAGAGAAATTAGGTGTGATGGGATTTAGTAGAGAGCTTCCGAGGTTGGAAGTAATGCACATATTGCCAATTCTACTTTCACCTTGTGTGAGAGTTAAAAATAGAAGATATATATCCGTTTTGAGGTACCCTGAGTTCAAAAACGTGGTTTTTGGAATAGTCTGTCATATTCCGAGAAGTTTTATTAATTTTTTTTGACAGCTCCAAATTTTGAGGTATAATAATAATAATAATAATAGTGTATTTATTGACTACGATTGTACAAAAATTAAATATAAAACCAATTTAACTTTTGACACAATACTCATGGTCACTGAGCGTCTGAGGAGTAGCAGCAATCCCACATTCCTTCAAACATTCCTATATATATATATATATATACAGGGTGTCCCGTAACTCTCTGGACACATGTATATAGCGTTATTGCTTGGGCCAAGACAAACACATTTCACCATAGGAACATGGGTCTGCGGTGCCTAGTTTTCCGTCTATCTGTCTGTATGTGTTTTTTACAAAACAATTCCTTACTCCTAAACGGTTTGAGGTACAATGTTGAGATTTTGCACAAATGTTTATCTTATTAAGACCTATCTTCGTTTAAAAGTATACTAAAATATCGTCAACCGTTTCAAGATGGCGGCCATTTAAAATCTTTGATGCCAAATTCCACGAAAACCGTTGACTTTACAAAAAAATTGCAAGATATGAAAAAGTTAATAAATTTTATGTAGTTTTCAATAATACATCATTTGTTAAGATCGGATAAAAAACAACAGAGAAATTAGCTCTTAACTCCTGATTGACGTATGACGGATGATTGTAAAGTTATTTAGACAGTGTAAAAGGAGTATTAGCATTGTTTAAACGGAGTGTGGTCATGCTTTACGAAAAGAGCTAATTTCTTTGTTGTTTTTTATCCGATCTTAACAAATAATGTATTATTGAAAACTACATAAAATTTACTAACTTTTTCATATCTTGCAATTTTTTTGTAAAGTCAACGGTTTTCGTGGAATTTGGCATCAAAGATTTTAAATGGCCGCCATCTTGAAACGGTTGACGATATTTTAGTATAATTTTAAACGAAGATAGGTCTTAATAAGATAAACATTTGTGCAAAATCTCAACGTTGTACCTCAAACCGTTTAGGAGTAAGGAATTGTTTTGTAAAAAACACATACAGACAGATAGACGGAAAACTAGGCACCGCAGACCCATGTTCCTATGGTGAAATGTGTTTGTCTTGACCCAAGCAATAACGCTATATACATGTGTCCAGAGAGTTACGGGACACCCTGTATATATATATATATAACAAACAAGAAATAATAACAATTAACTGTAAAAATACAGAAATAACAACTAAGCTCTTTCATAATATTAACAATCAAAAGAAATAATAACAACTAAATTATTCCAAAACAATATCAACCCTATAAAAAAATATCTAGGCTCTTTAACAATAAAGAAATAATAACAATGAACTCTGTAATAACAAAAATAAAATTTTAACAATTAGGTGTAAAATAAATAAATAACAACGAAACTCTTTAAAAATATTAACAATAAAAAATAAATATTAACGATTAACTCTTCCAAAGCAATAACAATTAACCCTACAAAAATAAAGAAATAATAATAATTAAGCTCTTTAACAATAAAGAAATAATAACAACTAACTCTATTACAACAATATAACATAAATAAAATTATATCAAATAACTCCGCATAATTAATTAAATTACAGAATAACAATTGAATTCTCCAAGAATAAGATATAATAACAGTTTACTGTACAAATAGAAAACAAAAATTATAATAATTAACTGTAAAAATAAAGATATAACAAATAAGCTATTCAAAAATATTAACTATCAAAAAGAATCAATATCAATTAAACTATTCCAAAACAATAACAAATAACTCTATAAAAATAATAAAATAATACTAATTAAGCTCTTTAACAATAAAGAAATAATAAAAATTATCTCTGTTACAACAAAAATAAAATGATAACAATTAAATGTAAAAATAAATACTTAACAACTAAACTCTTTCAAAATATTAACAATCAAAAAGAAATAATAACAATTAGGCCTAACTCTGTAATATAAAAATAAAATTATATCAATTGACTTTGCAAAATTAATGAAATTACATAATAACAAATAAACTCTCCAATAATAAGAAATAGTAACAATTAACTCTATGAAAACAAAAATAAAATTATATCAATTGACTCTGTAAAACTAATGAAATTACGTAATAACAACTAAACTCTCCAATAATAAGAAATAGTAACAATTAACTCTATGAAAACAAAAATAAAATTATATCAATTGACTCTGTAAAACTAATGAAATTACGTAATAACAAATAAACTCTCCAATAATAAGAAATCATAACAATTAACTCTATGAAAACAAAAATAAAATTATATCAATTGACTCTGTAAAACTAATGAAATTACGTAATAACAACTAAACTCTCCAATAATAAGAAATCATAACAATTAACTCTATGAAAACAAAAATAAAATTATATCAATTGACTCTGTAAAACTAATGAAATTACGTAATAACAAATAAACTCTCCAATAATAAGAAATCATAACAATTAACTCTATGAAAACAAAAATAAAATTATATCAATTGACTCTGTAAAACTAATGAAATTACGTAATAACAAATAAACTCTCCAATAATAAGAAATCATAACAATTAACTCTATGAAAACAAAAATAAAATTATATCAATTGACTCTGTAAAACTAACGAAATTACATAAAAAACTAATGAAATTACATAATAACAAATAAACTCTCCAATAATAAGAAATAATAACAATTAACACTATGAAAACAAAAATAATATTCTAACAATTAACTATAAAAATAAAGAAATAACAACAAAGCTCTTCGAAAATATTAACAATCAAAAATAATATAATAACCATTAAACTATTCTGCAGCAATAATAATTAACTCTATTAAAATAAAGAAATAATAACAACTAAACTCTTCCAAAATATTAACAATGATATAGAATTAATAACAATTAAATTCTCCCAAAGGAAAAACAGTGATCTCTATTCAAATAAATGATAACAACTCGACTATTATAAAATATTAAGAATGAAAAAGAATTAATAACAGTTAAACTCTTCCAAAGCAAAAACAATTACTTCTATTCAAATAAAGAAATCATAACAATTAACTCTATGAAAACAAAAATAAAATTATATCAATTGACTCTGTAAAACTAACGAAATTACATAAAAAACTAATGAAATTACATAATAACAAATAAACTCTCCAATAATAAGAAATAATAACAATTAACACTATGAAAACAAAAATAATACTCTAACAATTAACTATAAAAATAAAGAAATAACAACAAAGCTCTTCGAAAATATTAACAATCAAAAATAATATAATAACCATTAAACTATTCTGCAGCAATAATAATTAACTCTATTAAAAATAAAGAAATAATAACAACTAAACTCTTCCAAAATATTAACAATGATAGCCTATAGAATTAATAACAATTAAATTCTCCCAAAGGAAAAACAGTGATCTCTATTCAAATAAATGATAACAACTCGACTATTATAAAATATTAAGAATGAAAAAGAATTAATAACAGTTAAACTCTTCCAAAGCAAAAACAATTACTTCTATTCAAATAAAGAAATAATAACAATTAAACTCTTTAAAAATTTTGAAGTAGCTGTCTTTAAAAAAACAAACATAAAGTAGAGTTTCTCAAAATCGGCTATAACAATTTTCATCAAGTGTAGCCATTAAGAACCAAATCAAAACGTATTGGTGGCTATCTCTGCAAAAATGACGGTTTGTAACTTAAATTAAAAATTAAAAAAATCTGCCAGGAGGCTGTTATAAAATACAATTACTCAAAATCTGCTTTACCTATTTCGTTTAGATTCTGAAATATGTGAAAATTACTGAACAAAACCTGTGTGGAAAAGCGCAAGTAAAAACAATTTACGGTTCATGAATAATTGGTAATAATTTATCTCCCAAGTTTACATTGTTCATCTGATAATGATATATTAAAACGAAAATCTGTAACAAAGTAAAAGGGATTTATTAACCCAAGAGACTTCGGCGTCTTTCCATGTTGTGCATCACATTAACAAAAACTACTCTCTCATCTAAATTGGTGGGCATTAGTAGACCCGTTGAAAGATTTAAACAGTTGCGTAATTTAGGCGGCCATCTTTGTTCACAGCTTGATCATGTCTATCAGTAGCATGTAAACACTGATTGAATGACGGGTAGATAACTAGGTAGAAGGTAGAAGTGAAGAGTTTATTGTTTATATTTATCCAACATATCGCAAGATTTTAATGAAATTCATTTTATTTTCTTATAGGCATAAATGTATATATCCGTTTAGAGGCCACCCGAGTCCAAAAAATTGTCCGTTTATAGTTTGTCGTATGGTTGAAACTAGCAACCGGATTTTTGTAAATTTAGGTATGATTTGACCATATATCAAGACTTTTCCCATTTTTATAGTTCATAGGCAAAACCAAGGACCCTTATAATTTCAAACGCGTGTCTGTAAGTCGCAACCCGTCTACACAGACAAGACAATAAATCCTATATAATTCAAAATTTACATTTATATTCTTTGTATTATCCCACATATAAAAAAAAATATAGCTTCAACAAAAAATTGACCCTGTGGTAGTTAAGGGGCAAAACTATTGAGTTATTATTTTTTTAAATGTTATATGTGGGGGTATCAAATAAAACTAGAAGTTATTCTGAATTCGAATATGTTTGTTTATTTGACCGGAAATTAATATGTTTGCACTAGGCCAAATTTAAAGTATCAGTTATAAACCCCCCCCCCTAACTTACAAATCTGAAAAAATTATTTAGATTTAAAATTAAATTGCAAGAGAAATCATATATTATTTTTTTTTGTATGACGAATACAATTTAATTTAACCACAGAATGAGGAAATGAGTAGTGTATAAGTTTTAAAAACAGTTTTTGCGAGCTGCGACACAATTCAATAGCAATTAAAGATGGATAGCATTTGCATTGATTTCTCTTTATAAGAGTCCGTAGGTAAAACCAGGGACCCTTATAATTTCATGCACGTGTCTGTCTGTAAGTCGCAACCAGTCTACACAAATCCTATGTATTTCAAAGTTTGCATTTATATTATTTGTATTGTCCCACATATAGGAAAAATATAAAGGTAACAAATAAAAATGACCTTGGGGTAGTTGAGAGACAAAAACTATCGAGTTGAAATAATTTTGTTTGGTAATACTTTGTGTGGGGTATCAAATTAAACTAAAAATTATTTTAATTACGAATATTGGACGAAGAAATTAATATGTTGGCTATGGATCGCTTATAAAACTTTATAAAAATAACAGTCTATAGCCTATGCCTACTGACGTCGCGTCGTGTGGTCTTAGCACACACTTTACCGTTTATTTTTCGATAATTCTACATTTAGGGGTTGCTGCCATAAAACACAAAATTACTATTATTTATGTTCTCGGTCCTAACGATTTTTTTTTTAAATTTTGCTCAAGTGCAGCCTTTATAGACCCAAACAAAACATATTAGTCGCTATGACTCCAAAAAAGTCAGATATTAAGTTATCATTAAGAAAACGAAATAATCGGCTGTTAAATGCTTAATTTCTCAAAATCGACTTTACCGATTTTAAAATATAGACTTGTTATTCCACTTAATAGAATGTTATTCTACTAGCAATTTGTTATTTTGATTATTCAAGTGATTCTATATGTTGAACAACTTGTTGAATTATTCAGAGAATTCTATTGAAAATGTAGAACAAATATAACATTTTTATTGTTTTATTCAGTAATTCAAATAACGGGTTTAGTAACGAAGAAAAAACTCCTTCAAAGAACCTGATTCAATAAGTAGAACAACTTGTTATTGAATAATGTAAAGAAAAGAAATTTAATTCGAAAAATTACCTCAGTTATAAAGAAAAACATTAAAAATAATTTAAAATTTATATCTACAGATTTGTTTAAATGTTTTGTGAAATTCTAAAAAAAAACATGGAACAAGAAATCTATTGGTAACTTCTCCGGAGGCAGGGCTGCCCAAATTTTGTCTTCTCAAAATCGATTAGTTAATGAAGCAATTGTCCAACTTTCAATTAATAATAATTTGTGTTTTAGTCCTTCAAAAGAAAATATTTACATTGTACAGTATAAGAAACAAACAGAACACAATTCTCACAAAAAAAAAAACAAAAAAAAACGCCTAAGTATCAGACGCGTTTCAACGACAAGGTCGTCCTCTTCAGTGATACACGAGCTACACCAATCAAACTATAACTTTGTATAAATTTGAGTTATAGTTTGATTGGTGTAGCTCGTGTATCACTGAAGAGGACGACTTTGTCGTTGAAACGCGTCTGATACTTAGGCGTATTTTTTGTGAGAATTGTGTTCTGTTTGTTTGTTATACTGTATAATTTTTCTCTTAAGTCAAGCTCAACATTTAATATATTTACATTGTGTTTATGTTTTTCCGAGACACAGGAAAAGTTAAAATAAGAATTAAACATTACTAATATTTTCGTTTCAAAGTTATTTAATAACGACGTATTGTTCACACTTTTAATATAGTTTAATCGGGAATTTGCCAGCGTTTCTGTATAAAAACTAATACACGACGTTTCGAGAGTGCAAATCAACTCTCGTTATCAAGTGTAAAACTGGACATGGCCTAGTTTTAGGCTTGAGTTCTTTTTTTAGGTTATAGATTTAGTTTTAGTTTCCAACAAGGCTCCTAGGCTATGTTGGAGGTTTTCTCTTTTATCTTGTATTCTTACATTTGATAACGAGAGTTGATTTATACTGTCAAAACGTCGTGTTTTAGTTTTCTTATTCACAAATATAGCAAATTTTCAATTAAACCATATTAATAGATGCAGTATGCTCTCTTCAATTATTAGTTTCTTAAAATATTAATACAATAAAAATCTACAGTTTAGAATTATTAGGGGATTAGCCTATATTAAAATTTAGGGGAAGCTGTTATAAACTAAAACTCAAAATTGGCTTTTCTTAAAGGATCTAAATAAAAGGTAATTATTGCCATAGCCTAAAAAATGCCGTACCGGGATTATCAGCAAAAAACCAAAAGATATTATTTCTCAAAATCAGCTTTAAATATCATCATTTTAATCTATCTCAGTACTTTGTCTATACTGTGTTTTATGTGAAAAAATAAAACCTACAACACTATTTAACAATTAACAAAAAACAAATTTTGTAGTGCCGATTTTGAGAAATTACGTATTTATAACAACCCCTTGGTCGATTATTTAGTTTTACAGATAACTTAAAAACTGACATTTTTGAAATATTTTTGGATTTTAAAAACGGGTCTACAAAAAAACTCGTAATCATTTTTCTAACTCTTCCATAACTTTCTCTATACTATTTATATGTGTGGGGGGGGGGAGGGCAAGATAGGGGCCAAAAATTGTCAATATTATAAAACGTCTTACAAGGAATCACCTTCATTTGGAGCGTAATAGGTATGAGAAAAATTGTGATAACAAATAGGGAGGAAGGACATATTTATCCATCCTGTTTATATATTTGTGAGTGTTCCAAGGGACATATAATGATGATTTGGAATTATAAAGATGCGTATTTGTGTGGGGGTGTTCTGAACGTCAGAGCTGAGCAACTGTTGGTTTCTTAAGATTGTCTTAGTAATGAACCAGGAGCGAGATGAGGACGAGAAAGATCATCATACACTTTAAAAATAAATGGTACAAAAACATTGTACACACTTTTGTCACTCACACGTCCCTAAATCAGATAAAACCGAACCAAAACTAATAGTCAAGAACAATATCAGTTCGGTACTTGTCAATCAAAAAGTGATGAAAAAGTTAGATTAGATTAGGCCTACTTGTGTTTAAAAAAAAAATATATATATATATTTAAACAAGTCCCTAAAATTGATATAAACAAGTAATATTTGATCCAGCTTTTAATGACCGTGTTTAAAGTTCATTTTTTTTGTGATTTTTTTTTTTAATTGCTATTTTGCACCCGGGTTTGAGCAATTATCTTCACGTTTCACTAAAATTTGAACGAAATCGGTTTACCGATTTTGAAAAATAAAGTATTTTATAACACTGTCATGGTCGATTTTTCGTTTTTACAGATAACTCAAAAACTGGAATTTTTGAAGAGATATCCAATTATTTTTATTCGAGTCTTTAGAGACTACATTTGAACAAAATAGTTACAGCCGATTTTGTTAAAATCAGAATTTTATGGATTTTATTTCTTTTTATGACAGCTACCTTCAAATTTTGAATCATAAAAAAAAAAGTCAAAATTAGTCCCGAGATATGGTGGAAATATGTTCACATTAACATTTTATTTTGATCCCCACATACAGAAAGACATCAATCCAAAAACCACTTTTTTGGACCCAAAATACGGGTATATCAACAAAATCCTAGATATCGATTTTTTGACTCTTCTCATAATTTTCTATATAGGCTACGTCTATTACCCATATGTGAAAGTTAAATACATAAATCAACGTGATTTAATTTCTAAAGTAAAAGAATGACAATTAATAACCTACAAATATTACCACTTGTGTCGGATTAAACGTGTATTGATGACAGTGGAGCAGGGAGCAGAGCTGTATTTTGTCGCTGTAACTCTAAATACAAAGTCTACAAACCACACATCGTATTAATAACACATTTATAATCATTACGTTACGATTGTATTGAGCGAAAGACTCAGCAGGGAAGCAGTTCCTAAAGGCTCAGGACGTCCTTCTTGCACCCTCAGGAGCACTTAGTGTCAACAACAATATTTATTGCTACTAATTATCGCACTTGTACTTGTTTAACAGATTTAGTTGTCATTATGGCTTACATGCGTATGTCCCCTTCTTCTCCACACAACAAGCCTCATTTAGAGAGGGGTACGCGATATCAAATAACAAACTCGATGAACTTAGTTCATACTGGTTGTCTTTGGGTTTCGGTGGGGAAAACATTATGTGGGATACATAGGGTGTTCCAAAAGTCTATTGGTTTTTGGGATATTTTTATAAATGTTTTAACTTTTTCAACGCCATCGTTTTTATCGAAAGTTCTGTATACAAGTGAGAAACATCAACGTTTGATCGATATGTCATTCTATATAGAAGCGTGAAACGTCAACGTTCTATCTATACGATATTCTGTATACAAGCAAGAAACGTCAACGTTTGATCGATATGTCATTCTATATAGAAGCGTGAAACGTCAACTTTCTATCTATACGATATTCTGTATACAAGCGAGAAACGTCAACGTTTGATCGATATGTCATTCTATATAGAAGCGTGAAACGTCAACGTTCTATCTATACGATATTCTGTATACAAGCAAGAAACGTCAACGTATGATCGATATGTAATTCTATATAGAAGCGTGAAACGTCAACGTTCTATCTATACGATATTCTGTATACAAGCAAGAAACGTCAACGTTTGATCGATATGTCATTCTATATAGAAGCGTGAAACGTCAACTTTCTATCTATACGATATTCTGTATACAAGCGAGAAACGTCAACGTTTGATCGATATGTCATTCTATATAGAAGCGTGAAACGTCAATGTTCTATCTATACGATATTCTGTATACAAGCAAGAAACGTCAACGTATGATCGATATGTCATTCTATATAGAAGCGTGAAACGTCAATGTTCTATCTATACGATATTCTGTATACAAGCAAGAAACGTCAACGTATGATCGATATGTCATTCTATATAGAAGCGTGAAACGTCAACTTTCTATCTATACGATATTCTGTATTCAAGCGAGAAAAGTCAACGTTTGATCGATATGTCATTCTATATAGAAGCGTGAAACGTCAACGTTCTATCTATACGATATTCTGTATACAAGCAAGAAACGTCAACGTATGATCGATATGTAATTCTATATAGAAGCGTGAAACGTCAACGTTCTATCTATACGATATTCTGTATACAAGCAAGAAACGTCAACGTATGATCGATATGTAATTCTATATAGAAGCGTGAAACGTCAACGTTCTATCTATACGATATTCTGTATACAAGCAAGAAACGTCAACGTTTGATCGATATGTCATTCTATATAGAAGCGTGAAACGTCAACGTTCTATCTATACGATATTCTGTATTCAAGCAAGAAACGTCAACGTTTGATCGATATGTCATTCTATATAGAAGCGTGAAACGTCAACGTTCTATCTATACGATATTCTGTATACAAGCAAGAAACGTCAACGTTTGATCGATATGTCATTCTATATAGAAGCGTGAAACGTCAACGTTCTATCTATACGATATTCTGTATACAAGCAAGAAACGTCAACGTATGATCGATATGTCATTCTATATAGAAGAGTGAAACGTCAACGTTCTCTCTATACGATATTCTGTATACAAGCAAGAAACGTCAACGTATGATCGATATGTAATTCTATATAGAAGCGTGAAACGTCAACGTTCTATCTATACGATATTCTGTATACAAGCAAGAAACGTCAACGTTTGATCGATATGTCATTCTATATAGAAGAGTGAAACGTCAACTTTCTATCTATACTATATTCTGTAGTGTATACAAGCGAGAAACGTCAACGTTTGATAGATATGTCATTCTATATAGAAGCGTGAAACGTCAACGTTTTATCTATACGATATTCTGTATACAAGCAAGAAACGTCAACGTTCGATCTATCGGACATTCTGTGTACAAGCGACAAACGTCAACATTCGATCGATAAGATGTTTTGTATATAAGTAAGAGAATTCAACGTTTATCGACAGGATGTTCTGTATACAAGCAAGAAACTTCAACGTTCGACCGTTAGGATGTGCTGTATATAAGAGAGAAAAGTCAACGTAGGCTTGATAGGAAATATACAAACGATAAACGTCAACTTTCGATCTATGAGACATTCTGTAGAGAAGCGAGAAACGTTAACGTTCGATTGATGGATGTTCTGTACACATAATTTTAACACAACATAAACACTTCATTAACTACACAACACTACCTATTAAATTGCTACCGATTTCCATTCATAACATTCTATTAATTTATTATAACGATTATACTACTTTACTCTTGTTACACTAACATTTAACAAATACGACTTAACACTTCGGTAACTCAAAAGAAACTGAACTGAACAATTAGTTGAGAAATAGAGTGTTTACAAAACCCAGAATATCTTTCGTGGGGAGTACAAGAGTTATCGTAACCAAAACTTCCTTTCACAGCGTTCTATGAGAATTCAAACCCGACTACAAAAGTTTTTATTGGATTTTTATAAACTTTTTAATTTAGAATAATGCATTTATAAAACACATTCTATATGTTTGTTAGTGACCATCTACGAGAAATTGTTACACCGCTAACTAATGAGTACACTAATATAAAGTTATATATGTGTGCTCCAAGTGTCGACGTCTAAAGTATGTCGTACAAATGAACCTTGAAAGATTTGACGCGAAAAATGTAATGTGAATGATATTCCGTGAAAAATGTGATATGAAAGATACGACGTGAAAGACATGTCGTGAAAGATGTGCCTTGAAAAATTGTGATATTAAAGATGCGAGGTGAAAGATATGTCGTGAAAGATGTGCCTTGAAAAATGTGATATTAAAGATGCGAGGTGAAAGACATGTCGTGAAAGATGTGCCTTGAAAAATTGTGATATTAAAGATGCGAGGTGAAAGACATGTCGTGAAAGATGTGCCTTGAAAAATTGTGATATTAAAGATGCGAGGTGAAAGATATGTCGTGAAAGATATGACGTAAAAGAAGTGTTGTGAAAAATACGCTGTAATAATTTTAGAAAATAGTACGAGACTCCTAGTTGTTAAACATAAGTCGAAGCAAATTAAGGAGCCAACTCCCCAAACACTCACTAGACCACCAAAAGAAACAAAATTAACCTTCGAAGAGGTTTTGCCCCACGAGGTATAGGCTGAGTGCGCTGTAGATGACATTTTTATAGGAGAATGGTAAGAGTTGAAGAATAAAGACCTAAATATAGTTTATATTGACACTGTTTTCTTCATTATACAAGCACACACAAGACGCTAGGTCGATATTTTATTTCATAATGCTACAAGTTAGCTTAATAATATACAGGGCAGGTTAATGATCACTTTATGATTGATGATCAAAGGCACCAATTTCCAAAACCCTATGACTCTTACGAATTCACCGCTTCTCTGTATCTAAAAATAATAAATGTTGTATAGGCTTTGTAGAAGGAAATCAACTCATTTTGAAATATATCTTAAGCAAGAACCATCTCTCGTCTAAGATTCTCCCAAAAACCAAATTCGAAGTTCCCAACACAAGAGGAGGAGGATTCGAGTCTATATCTCGCCACACTTCTAATATCAGTTTTATGGATATTGACAAACCTAATTCTCCTACTGATTTAATGACTATTAAATCTATAATCTGCCTTGATCTATGTCCATGTATTCACGCTGCAACAAACCTGACTATATATCCATTATAATAGACTAATAATAAACAAATTTGAAGTAACTCCCGTGTACTAGAGTAGTAAAATCTATTAGGCTGGTCCTGATGTACAATTTTCCCGACCCCCAGAAACGACCCCTCGACCTTACAAACCCTATATACTAACTAAATATTCCATGAACTGAACCCTGCAGATTAGCTCTATTAGTATAGTCTCAGGTTTAAAAATCATACAGCTAGTCTAAACATTTTTTCACTGACAAAGCAGTAAATCAAGGTTAGGGCGTCAGACAAAATGTTGGATACAAAGTGTTCTTTGCAGGAGGCAAAGATAAATACAGGTCAAAAATGTGAGTGCAGTTTACGGAGAAAAACAACTTTGACGAACCTCTCATGAATTTCACGACCCTCTTGACAAAGATGACGGTTGGGGCGGAAGTTGTTGCATTTTACGTTTGAAAAACAAGATGGTGTATGATTAGGTTGAAAGTCGGTCCATTTTACTCTTGCAAAAACAAGATGGTGTATGGCCAGGTTGCAAGTCGGTCCATTTTACTCTTGCAAAAACAAGATGGTGTATGGCTAGGTTGCAAGTCGGTCCATTTTACTCTTGCAAAAACAAGATGGTAGACGGCTTGGTCGCAAGTTGGTACATTTTACTCTAGCAATAACAAGATGGTGTACGATTGGAACACAAAATATTGACATCTGAGGTTACAATAATAGTTCAAGTGAAAAATATACGACCTAGACTGAGAATTGAAACCTTTGCCTCTATTCGCCAATGCTCTACCATCTGAGCTATCCTTAGTCGCTTCCCAGCATAGGGCGTACACTTCTCACTTGACTTTGCTTTTTTGCTTTTTCGCCCTATGCTGGGAAGCGACTAAAGCTAGCTCAGTTGGTAGAGCATTGGCGCGTAAGATCAAAGGTCCTGGGTTCAATTCCCAGTCTAGATCGTATATTTTTCACTTGAAATATTATTGTATTTTCCATACTAACTGGTAAATCAATAAATTTAAAATCTGAGTTTACGTTAGGTTGAGCTTGATTACATTAGGTCACTGACAAAAACAACAGGTCACTGGATCGAAGGACGATAGATTGAATGGAAGTTTACACTAACAAAACAAAATGCCGGTCGGTTGTGTCGCAAGTCGGTGCATTTGACGTAGTCCCATAAGAATCTATGTTGGGGATCAATCCTCGGGCAGTCTACTGGCTCAATATACGGGGATTGGGAATCCCGAGGGATCCTAGCTAGATATACACTTTTTTCATGTAATTTTTATTCTTGCAGATCCCACTCTTTCATCTTCCCTATCTAGTCTCTCTTGACCAACTCTTCTTCTCCTCCGAGCATGACGGTATTAGAATATTCAAGGGATAGGAGTCTTTACGTCTTTTCTTGCTTTTCTTATAAACCGAGAGGTTTCCCCTTTAAATAACAATGAACGAAATAGAATTAAGTTTGGTTCAAGGCGAGTTTATTAATACGTATCACAAACATAAACAATAGCTGTTTCGCCTTAAAAGGAATCCTATTGTGTCATTTTAGTTTCTAAACTGTGTTATAATGTACATAATATGTGAGCTATAGTTTATTAATTTATGAAATTAACCCTGTGAATTCTGATTTTAGGTCCAAGATCTCGCCGCATCAAAAGAAAAGACAAACGTCCCGAAGAGAAGCGACCGCGGACTGCTTTTAGCGGTGAGCAGCTGTCTCGTCTGAAGAGCGAATTCTCAGAGAACAGGTACCTGACGGAGCGACGGAGACAAGAATTAGCTAACGAACTGGGATTAAACGAAGCGCAGATCAAAATATGGTTTCAGAACAAAAGAGCGAAAATTAAGAAGGCAGCGGGGACTAAAAATCCACTAGCGTTGCAGCTGATGGCTCAAGGTCTGTATAATCACAGCACTGTGGCGATGAGTGATGAAGAAATGGAAGAAGGGAATCTAAACCAATGAAAAGCAGGAGATAATGAAACGGATTGAAATGACATTCAAAATTAAGTGTATTTGTTCCACTGTACTTATCGTCTACAATTTGCTATAAGTTTAGTTTTTACAATCTCTAATATACATACATATTATAGAGAAAGTTATGTGATAGGGTAAAAAAATCGATGTCGAATTTTTAGCAGATTTATTTTAAGTCCCTGAATCTAAAAAAATGCTTTTTGGAATGATGTCTCTCTGTCTGTCTCGGCCATATTTCGGTACATTTCATCCTATTTTTTTTTTTTTTTTTTTTTTTTTTTTTTTAAATCTAAATTTGGGAACTGGAATAAGAAAAAAAAAACACAAAATTATTTCTCTAAATCAGCTCTGACTGTTTTTATAAAATTTTGCTCAAATTATCGTTCTAAATACCCGAACAGAAGATACTGGTCGTCGTCATCTCTCCAAAAATTTCGGTTTGTGAATTATTGCTTAGAAACCAAAAAAAATCAGTCTGCTACTAAAGATGTAATTTCTCCTAGTCGGGTCTACCAGTTTCGTTGAAATTTTAATGAAATGTAATATAGCTCCAAGGCCGATGTTTTGGTTTTTTATCTGTAATTCACGAACCAGCACTATTGGAAGATATGGCGACTTAAAATATACTTTAAAGTGATTCATATTTAAGATCAGTTTTAAATAATAGAGTCTTACTGTAATTCTAGGCAATTAAGTATAGAGTACTAAATACTAAATTAAGTTCCACAAGGTTTTTGATCTTAAATGATTAAAGGAACATATAAATACACATAATTTTATAAATTTGGTAATCAAATGAATTAGACTTAAGGACTATACATATAATGAACATATACCTGTAGAATAATATTATGTATAGCCTAAAAAAATAGACCATGCGAGTGTTTTTCGTTTTGTTTTTGAGTGTGTTCATAGTTAAAAAGATAGATTTATTATTTATGTAAAACAATCTGAAGCAATGTTTTTCCGAATACGAAAGTGCAATATTAAAATTATGGACTAATATTTAAATTGTATTACAGGTGATATATAGTAGCCTACGTAAAAAAAGACTAACTAGTGTCATCTAAATAGCTATTGTTGATATATCTAACAGGTTAGGTTAAGTTATATTGGATTTTATTTACTCTTATTTATTTGATATTGATAATGTTAACAATAAACACAATGTAACCTTAACTAAGCTGTCCATGATTTCAATAATTTGTAGAAAATGTTTAATAAATACTTTTGTGTTTATGTTTCTGACAGGTTAGGTTAGGTTATATTTACTCTGAATTATTTTGTTTGTAATAATACAAACAATATAATATAACATAATTTAAGCTGTCCAATATGCCATAAAATTGTAGATAATATTTAATAAACACTAGTGTTGGTATTTCTGACAGATTAGATTAGGTTATATTAGATTGTATTTGCTATTAATTATTTTGGTATTAATAATGTAAACAATAATAATATAACATCATCTAACCTGTCAAATACGGCAAAAATTTGTTTAAAATATTTAATAATTACACTCTAGTTTTGGCATTTCTGACAGTTTAGGTTAGGTTATACTGAATTGTGTCTACTGTTAATTATTTTGGTCTTCATAATGACCATAATGTAAACAATAATATAACTTAATCTAAACTGAACAATATGACAAAATTTTATTGAAGACACTTAATAATTACTTCCCGTGTGGGTATTTCTGATAGGTTAGGTTATATTGACTTATATTTAGTCTTAATATTTTGGTCTCAACAATGTAAACAATAATATAACCTAACCTAAACCCACCGTTATGCCAAAAATTTGTTCATAATATGTAATAAACACTTCCAGCGTTGGCATTTCTGACAGGTTAGTTAGTTTAGATTATATTGGATTGTACATACTCTTAATTATTTGGTTTTAATAACGTAAACAAATAATATAACCTAACGTAAGCTGCCCGTTTGAAAATATTTAATAAATTATTTTATTGTGGAATTTCTGACAGGTTAGGTTAGGTTATGTGGGATTAAATTTACTCGTAATTATTTGGTCTTAATAATATAAAAAATATAATAGCCTGTGTAACCTAACTTATGCAGTCGGTGTCTTTAACAATTTGTGCTAAATATGTAATAAAATACGCTTAGTGTTGGAGTTTCTGACAGGTTAGGTTAGGTTATATTGAATTATATTTAATCTTAATATTTTGGTCTCAACAATGTAAAATATAATATAACCTAACCTAAACTGTCCTATACGCCAAACATTAGTTGATAATAATAAGTAATAAACACTTCGGGTGTTGGCATTTCCGACAAGTTAGTTTAAGTTATATTTGATTGTACATAATCTTAATAAAGAAAACAATAATAGCCTATAACCTAACGTAAGCTGCCCGTTAAGGTTATAATTTGAAAATATTTAATATATACTTTTATTGTGGTGTTTCTGACAGGTTAGGTTAGGTTATGTGGATTAAATTTACTCTTAATTATGTGGTCTTAATATAAACAATTACATAGCCTGTGTAACCTAACCTATGCAGTTGGTTTCTTTAACAATTTGTAGTAAATATGTAATAAATACCCCTAGTAATAGAATTTCTGACAGGTTAGGTTAGGTTATATATTGGATTATATTTAATCTTAAATATCTGGTCCAATGTAACAGTAACTAAGCCATCGATGACTTTAATAATTTACAGACGTTTCATAATTTTACTAGTGTTGGCGTTTCTGACAGTCGAGGTTAGGTTATGTATTGGAACTGTATTAATAATGTAAGAACTAATATAACCTCGCAGCTGTACATAATAAACACTTCAAATGTTGGTATTTCGACAAGTTAGGTTATATTGGGCTATATAACCCATTATTAAACATTGAACGTAAACATCTGTTTGTATAGGCTACTGTTTTTTCATCTATATAATAATTTTAAAATTATTACATCAAGTAATAGAATGATAATTATTCTGCCACTCTTAGCATTGTCTTAATTTCTGCTGAAGCGTAAAATGTACGCTTCTTAAACTATTTAACTACTGTAAAGAAATCGTCTTATATAACCCAAATAACCTCCCTCATCTATACCTATACGAGAGAAGAGGGAGATAAAGGTAAAGAAGAGGGCGGAGCCTATAGTACAGAAGAGAGTGCATCTTGTAAATGAAGGTGGAGGTTATAGGTAAAGGTAACGAAGAGAGCGCAGCCTATAAGTAGAGTAGAGGAGAGGTTACTTGTGTTATGAGACGACTTCTTTACGGGACAAAGCAATACGTAAATAGCTCTTGAGAATGGAGTTTATCTGAAACGTGGCAGCAGAAGCTAACCTAATGCTAAGGGTGGTGGAATAATTAATTATAGATGTCCTAGCAGAAATATAGACTATCGTAATAATTTTAATAGAGTGAAAGTTTGGACGTCTGTTTTATGATAGTAATTAAGGTTGAAAAGAACAATTTATTATATGTATTAAAACAAAGAGAGGTTTACTGTGCACAGAAACACTACATGTAACGATTTTAAAATGTTACTCACTGAAATAAAATGTTTGCCATGATCAATAAATGGACCATTTTGATTAAAATGACGCAATTAAAATCTTGTGATGAAATGGATAAGTTACTCTAATTTTCATGAATTTGCGTATTACAGCCCGTTATGGGGGCTACCGTCTGGAAAACCCTTCATGTGTGATATTTCACATTTAGTTACAATGTTTTCTATAAATTACTATAAACTATTGCGTTTTAGATTTTGTAAAAAATAAACTTCCAAATTTTGTAAATATTATCTCCATATTTTATAAGCATTTGACCTGTAATTAAAATTGTATTTGGGTTCATTGTTTGTAAAAATACACAGTCAAAATAAAATATGATATTAATTAGTATTAAGTTACAATTCAAGACAAAGCTAGTCATATTCGAAAGGTGATCTTTCGGAAAACATATATTTTTTAGATCTTACCCTTTGTAAATAGCATGTAATGTGAGACATTTAGTACGTATTATGTATTATATATTGTAACTAATGTTATTAGAGAAGACTGAACCCGCAGCAGCCATATTAGATTTAGTTTTGCTCGACGCAAGTTTGTTTGATATAGTGAATAATGCTAATAATAAACATAATTTAGAAAGTAAAATGAATCAAAATGTGTTTTTTATTTTAAATTCCGTCGAATGCTTGCAATTGCTAGAGAGTTTTGAAATATTACCATGTTTGGAAAGATTATGAATTTGACCATTATTGGAGAGTTTTGAAGTCTCACCAATCCTGGAGAGTTTCAAAATCTTTACAACTCCTGGAGTGTTTTAAAAGCTTACCATTTATAAAGATTTATTAAATCTTACTATGCCTTAAGATCTTAAAAATCCTTACATCTCCTGGAGTGTTTTGAAATCTTACCATATTTATGGAGAGTTATTAAATCTTATTATGCCTTAATATTTTTTAAATATTTAAAACTCCTGGAGTGTTTTGAAATCTTACCATTTATGGACAGTTATTAAATCTTACTATGCCTTAAGATTTTTAAAATATTTACAACTCCTGGAGTGTTTAGAAATATTACCATTTATGGAGAGTTATTAAATCTTACTATGCCTTAAGATTTTAAAAATATTTACAACTCCTGGAGTGTTTAGAAATATTACCATTTATGGAGAGTTATTAAATCTTACTATGCCTTAAGATTTTTAAAATATTTACAACTCCTGGAGTGTTTAGAAATATTACCATTTATGGAGAGTTATTAAATTTTACTATACCTTAAGATTTTAAAAATATTTACAACTCCTGGAGTGTTTTGAAATCTTACCATTTATGGAGAGTTATTAAATCTTACTATGCCTTAAGATTTTAAAAATATTTACAACTCCTGGAGTGTTTAGAAATATTACCATTTATGGAGAGTTATTAAATCTTACTATGCCTTAAGATTTTTAAAATATTTACAACTCCTGGAGTGTTTAGAAATATTACCATTTATGGAGAGTTATTAAATTTTACTATACCTTAAGATTTTAAAAATATTTACAACTCCTGGAGTGTTTTGAAATCATACCATTTATGGAGAGTTATTAAATCTTACTATGCCTCAATATTTTTAAAATATTTACAACTCCTGGAGTGTTTTGAAATCTTACCATATTTATGGAGAGTTATTAAATCTTACTATGGCTTAAGATTTAAAAAATATTTACAACTCCTGAAGTGCTTTGAAATCTTACCTTTTATGGAGAGTTATTAAATCTTACTATGCCTTAATATTTTTAAAATATTTACAACTCCTGGAGTGTTTTGAAATCTTACCATATTTATGGAGAGTTATTAAATCTTACTATGGCTTAAGATTTTAAAAATATTTACAACTCCTGAAGTGCTTTGAAATCTTACCATTTATGGAGAGTTATTAAATCTTACTATGCCTTAAGATTTTTAAAATATTTACAACTCCTGGAGTGTTTAGAAATATTAACATTTATGGAGAGTTATTAAATTTTACTCTACCTTAAGATTTTTAATATATTTACAACTAAAGGAGCGTTTCGAAATCCTACCATTTATGAGGAGTTATATCTTACCATTCCTGAAGAGTTTTGGAATCTTACCTTACTTTTACAGTTTTCAAACCTTAACATTCCTGGAGAGATATAAAATCTACCATTCTTGGTAAGTTTTGAAACCAGAGTTTGGTTTAGAAATTTTGAAATGTTATTATTCCTCAAGAACTTTAATACAGTATTTTATCATTCGGATAGAGTTTTTAAATTTTAAAATTCCAGGATAATTTTGGAACCTTACCATTCTTGGAGAGTTTTGAAATCTCACCATTCGTGAAGAGTTTTGGAATCTTACCATTCTTTTACAGTTTTCAAACCTTACTATTCCTGCAGAGATTCGAAATTCTTACCATTCTTGGAGAGTTTTGAAACCATAGGTTTCTTTAGAGAGTTTGATATATTATTAATCCTCGAGAGTTTTAATATTTCATCGTTCCAATAGAGTTTTTAATCTTAAAATTCCAGGGTAATTTAAAAATCTTACCATTCTTGGAGAGTTTTTAAATTTACAATTATTTACATTTGTCCTGAATTTAATCCATTATGTTTACCCTTTTCATAACTAATAAATATAAATGTAAACAGTCCAAAAAAAAAAAAAAAATCTTAAAATTCCAGGGTAATTTAAAAATCTTACAATTCTTGGAGAGTTTTTAAATTTACAATTATTTACATTTGTCCTGAATTTAATCCATTATGTTTACCCTTTTCATAACTAATAAATACAAATGTAAAAAGTCCAAATAAAAAAATTCTTAAAATTCCAGGGTAATTTAAAAATCTTACCATTCTTGGAGAGTTTTTAAATTTACAATTATTTACATTTGTCCTGAATTTAATCCATTATGTTTACCCTTTTCATAACTAATAAATACAAAATGTAAAAAGTCCAAATAAAAAAATTCTTAAAGTTCCAGGGTAATTTAAAAATCTTACCATTCTTGGAGAGTTTTTAAATTTACAATTATTTACATTTGTCCTGAATTTAATCCATTATGTTTACCCTTTTCATAACTAATAAATACAAATGTAAAAAGTCCAAATAAAAAAAAATAAAAAATTCTTAAAATTCCAGGGTAATTTAAAAATCTTACCATTCTTGGAGAGTTTTTAAATTTACAATTATTTACATTTGTCCTGAATTTAATCCATTATGTTTACCCTTTTCATAACTAATAAATACAAATGTAAAAAGTCCAAATAAAAAAAAAAAAAAAATTCTTAAAATTCCAGGGTAATTTAAAAATCTTACCATTCTTGGAGAGTTTTTAAATTTACAATTATTTACATTTGTCCTGAATTTAATCCATTATGTTTACCCTTTTCATAACTAATAAATACAAATGTAAAAAGTCCAAATAAAAAAAAAAAATTCTTAAAATACCAGGGTAATTTAAAAATCTTACCATTCTTGGAGAGTTTTTAAATTTACAATTATTTACATTTGTCCTGAATTTAATCCATTAAATTTACCCTTTTCATAACTAATAAATACAAATGTAAAAAGTCCAAATAAAAAAATTCTTAAAATTCCAGGGTAATTTAAAAATCTTACCATTCTTGGAGAGTTTTTAAATTTACAATTATTTACATTTGTCCTGAATTTAATCCATTATGTTTACCCTTTTCATAACTAATAAATACAAATGTAAAAAGTCCAAATAAAAAAATTCTTAAAATTCCAGGGTAATTTAAAAATCTTAAAATTCTTGGAGAGTTTTTAAATTTACAATTATTTACATTTGTCCTGAATTTAATCCATTATGTTTACCCTTTTCATAACTAATAAATACAAATGTAAAAAGTCCAAATAAAAAATTTTTTAAAATTCCAGGGTAATTTAAAAATCTTACCATTCTTGGAGAGTTTTTAAATTTACAATTATTTACACTTGTCCTGAACTTAATCCATTATGTTTACCCTTTTCATAACTAATAAATACAAATGTAAAAAGTCCAAATAAAAAAAAAAGTTCTTAAAATTCCAGGGTAATTTAAAAATCTTACCATTCTTGGAGAGTTTTTAAATTTACAATTCTTTACATTTGTCCTGAATTTAATCCATTATGTTTACCCTTTTCATAACTAATAAATACAAATGTAAAAAGTCCAAATAAAAAAAAAAAAATCTTAAAATTCCAGGGTAATTTAAAAATCTTACCATTCTTGGAGAGTTTTTAAATTTACAATTATTTACATTTGTCCTGAATTTAATCCATTATGTTTACCCTTTTCATAACTAATAAATACAAATGTAAAAAGTCCAAATAAAAAAATTCTTAAAATTCCAGGGTAATTTAAAAATCTTACCATTCTTGGAGAGTTTTTAAATTTACAATTATTTACATTTGTCCTGAATTTAATCCATTATGTTTACCCTTTTCATAACTAATAAATACAAATGTAAAAAGTCAAAAAAAATTTAAAAATCTACAGTCGAGAATGATGTTTTTACAAAACATTCCACTTCTTATCAAAGTGGTCATTTAACATTCGTACCCAAGATGGAGTTACTTCTTAACAATTAATTAGTAGGCTATATCCTAAAGTAGGACTTTGTCTACCATCTCAAATAGATATGGCGCTTTATTTGTTTATTTATCTACCTTTTATTTATCTACCTTTATTTCAATGGCGCTTTGTCTACCACAGCGCCATTGAAATAAAGGTCTCGGTGATTGCAATTGTATGGCTTGAGGAAAAATAAACCAATTTTTTTTTTAATTTCAATAACAAACTTTTTATAAACATTGGAATTTTTCTCATTCGATGCTCTTGCATGGTCTTGTGGTAATTTTACTATCGAAGATTGTGCAATTTTGTTTTATGGTTTGGTAAATTTGAATCAACGATTACAGTACATGGCAATATTCAGCGACCTTGTGAACAAGATACACTTGGATATGATTGGACTTTGTTTCGTTACAAATTTATGACAAAGAGAAATGGAAACAAGCACCATTTTTTAAGCAAAAGTTTTCGCCAGCCTATTTTAGGCCCAATGAACGAGAACCTCTCAATGACAGGTTTCCTGGCTGTTGGATTATAAGGAATTGTCCTGTTTTGTGGGCAACAATAAGCACCGATGTGACTCATGGGCTTTTTTTTGGCGTTACGTTAGTAACATTATCTACACTGAATCTACGCCATTTAAGTGACAGAACGTTTTGTACTGGTCGTTGGAGCAAAATTTGAGAAAATCGTAATTTTGTATTTTTCTACGACAGTTATCCCAGTTTTGAGTTATACTTATAAAAATGAAGTTCTGGGATATGAGGAAAATATGCCCACATCAAACAAAATATGATTAAAATCCTTACACACTTTTGGGCTTTAGACCATTGGACATACGACAGTCATCACACAACTTTCCAATATACTATGTACATTAGCGATAGTAAAAACCTAAAATAAATTCAAGAAGGTCTAATTTAAAATAATCTAACCTAACCTTCCGTAACTAACCTAACCTACAACACTTTTTTGAAATTTAAGGACCTGAAAGCTGATGTTCCGCATAACCGGTGATTAAGTTATTCCGATAACTCAGAAACCATAATTTTTGGAGAGATGGCAAACAGTACGTTATGTTTGGGTCCTTAGAAGCTAGCACACTTGAGAGAAAAATGTGATCAAAATTGCTAGAACTGATTTTGAAAAAGTTTGTATTTTTGTATGTTTTTTTATGGCAACTACTTACAAACTTAGGTGTTTCAATAAATGAAAAAACATAACGAGAAATGACTAAAATGTACTCATATACCAAAAAGCTCACAATTTTTCACTACATACATGATAGAATAAATTTTAAAACCTTTTTTGGACTCAGTGGACCTCAAAACGATAATATATGCAAAAATCTGCCGGTGCACTATGCGTATTTCTTATAAACTAATTAATGCTAAACTACACACTAAAACATAAAATACACACACAAAATATAATTAATTCAATTTGACTAAAGTAGACAAGCTGAGGCCGACCGAGCCCAAAAAAAAAAAATAAAAATAAATAAACAATAACTTTACATATTGGTTTAAAATGAACGAAATCATGAAGCTCGATCCCACTAACGCCTAAATAATTCAGCCTGGACAACAAGATCGTATGATCCACTGTATCAAAGGTTTTCATGACATCAACAAAGATACCAGCGCAGTATTTTATATTCCGGAGTTTACTAGTAATGTAGTTGACTGGTTTGTTGAGTCCTATGGGTTAGAAATGAACGAAACCATTGAAGCACGATCCCAATAACGCCTAAATCATCCAGCCTGGACAACAAGATCGTATGATCCACTGTATCAAAGGTTTTCATGACTACCACAAAGATACCAGCGCAGTATTTTATATTCCGGAGCTTACTAGTAATGTAGTTGACTGGTTTGCTTGAGTCCTATGGGTTAGAAATGAACGAAACCATTGAAGCACGATCCCAATAACGCCTAAATCATGCAGCTTGGACAACAAGATCGTATGATCCACTGTATCAAAGGTTTTCATGACTACCACAAAGATACCAGCGCAGTATTTTATATTCCGGAGCTTACTAGTAATGTAGTTGACTGGTTTGCTTGAGTCCTATGGGTTAGAAATGAACGAAACCATTGAAGCACGATCCCACTAACGCCTAAATCATGCAGCTTGGACAACAAGATCGTATGATCCACTGTATCAAAGGTTTTCATGACTACCACAAAGATACCAGCGCAGTATTTTATATTCCGGAGCTTACTAGTAATGTAGTTGACTGGTTTGCTTGAGTCCTATGGGTTAGAAATGAACGAAACCATTGAAGCACGATCCCACTAACGCCTAAATCATGCAGCTTGGACAACAAGATCGTATGATCCACTGTATCAAAGGTTTTCATCACATCCACAAAGATACCAGCGCAGTATTTTATATTCCGGAGCTTACTAGTAATGTAGTTGACTGGTTTGCTTGAGTCCTATGGGTTAGAAATGAACGAAACCATTGAAGCACGATCCCACTAACGCCTAAATCATGCAGCTTGGACAACAAGATCGTATGATCCACTGTATCAAAGGTTTTCATGACTACCACAAAGATACCAGCGCAGTATTTTATATTCCGGAGCTTACTAGTAATGTAGTTGACTGGTTTGCTTGAGTCCTATGGGTTAGAAATGAACGAAACCATTGAAGCACGATCCCAATAACGCCTAAATCATGCAGCCTTGACAACAAGATCGTATGATCCACTGTATCAAAGGTTTTCATGACATCCACAAAGATACCAGCGCAGTATTTTATATTCCGGAGCTTATTAGTAATGTAGTTGACTGGTTTGCTGAGTCTTATGGGTTAGAAATGAACGAAACCATTGAAGCACGATCCCACTAACGCCTAAATCATGCAGCTTGGACAACAAGATCGTATGATCCACTGTATCAAAGGTTTTCATCACATCCACAAAGATACCAGCGCAGTATTTTATATTCCGGAGCTTATTAGTATTGTAGTTGACTGGTTTGCTGAGTCTTATGGGTTAGAAATGAACGAAACCATTGAAGCACGATCCCACTAACGCCTAAATCATGCAGCTTGGACAACAAGATCGTATGATCCACTGTATCAAAGGTTTTCATCACATCCACAAAGATACCAGCGCAGTATTTTATATTCCGGAGCTTATTAGTATTGTAGTTGACTGGTTTGCTGAGTCTTATGGGTTAGAAATGAACGAAACCATTGAAGCACGATCCCACTAACGCCTAAATCATGCAGCTTGGACAACAAGATCGTATGATCCACTGTATCAAAGGTTTTCATCACATCCACAAAGATACCAGCGCAGTATTTTATATTCCGGAGCTTATTAGTATTGTAGTTGACTGGTTTGCTGAGTCTTATGGGTTAGAAATGAACGAAACCATTGAAGCACGATCCCACTAACGCCTAAATCATGCAGCTTGGACAACAAGATCGTATGATCCACTGTATCAAAGGTTTTCATCACATCCACAAAGATACCAGCGCAGTATTTTATATTCCGGAGCTTATTAGTATTGTAGTTGACTGGTTTGCTGAGTCTTATGGGTTAGAAATGAACGAAACCATTGAAGCACGATCCCACTAACGCCTAAATCATGCAGCTTGGACAACAAGATCGTATGATCCACTGTATCAAAGGTTTTCATCACATCCACAAAGATACCAGCGCAGTATTTTATATTCCGGAGCTTATTAGTATTGTAGTTGACTGGTTTGCTGAGTCTTATGGGTTAGAAATGAACGAAACCATTGAAGCACGATCCCACTAACCCCTAAATCATGCAGCTTGGACAACAAGATCGTATGATCCACTGTATCAAAGGTTTTCATCACATCCACAAAGATACCAGCGCAATATTTTATATTCCGGAGCTTACTAGTAATGTAGTTGACTGGTTTGCTGAGTCCTATGGGTTAGAAATGAACAAAACCATTGAAGCTCGATCCCACTAACGCCTAAATCATGCAGCCTGGACAACAAGATCGTATGATCCACAGTATCAAAGATTTTCATGACGTCCACAACAGCGCATAGAGTAACCATCGTCGTCTACTGTAGGTAACAAAGTATTCGTCGATTCGGAGGAATTTCTAAATTTATCTACAACGAGGTGAGTTAAGAATGGCTAATGACCAACTTCAGCCCTTGAGTTAATTTGTGACAGTGTTGCGTGAGTGAATACGCATTTAGTAATTAGTTATATTAGTTAGTATTATATTATTATTAGATTACTCTAAACAAAGCTGAGTACCCTATGATGCATGGTCTACCCTGGGGTAAGAGATTTAACCTCAAAATGGGCAAGGGTAATATTTCAGTATCACTTTTCAAAATTGTAGACCCTAGGCTAGGTTAAATTGTGACCATATTGCTGGCGAGAGTTCAACCTTTCGCTCACAAATTGGTACCAGACGTCATAAATTGAAAACATAATTTTTGTTTGCTATTTTATTCTTACTTACGTACATATAAGTAGTAGGCTATAGAGGAAGTTATGCGAAGGATATTAAAATTTATACAGAGTATTTTTGCTGATATATCCGATATGAAGTCCCCCGAGTTCAAGAAGCTTTTTGGAATTGTATCTGTTTGCGTCTATTGTATTTGCAATGCTCTACAGCTCAAACTTGAGGACCAATTTTTTTCTATAACTCAAAATTTAAGGGTATCTGTCAAGAAATAATCACAAAATTATGATTTTCTCAAACTATTTATAACAAATTTTAACTGCTCAACCGCAGCTCCTAAATACTCAAACAAAACGTATTGGTATCCATCTCTCGTTAATGATAGTTCGTGAGTTATCGCTAAAGTAAAAAATAAAAAAAATTCCCAAAATGGTTCCAAATTTTTTTTTCAAATTTTAGTGAATTGTGAAGATTAATGATCTGAACCCGTGTGCAAAATAACGAGTAAATTATATTACCACTAGGTGATGGAATGTAGCAGTGCAATATTTTTGCATTGATTATTAGTTTGACTATGTATGGGAGTCTGAAAAAGTTAGTGCATTATTTTTCATAGATTTTAGTTTTAATATATATGGGTAGCCTATGTGATAAGATTTGTGCAATATTTTTCATAGATTTTTAGTTTTAATAAATATGCGTATGTGAGAAAGTTTGTGGAATATTTTTGCATTGATTATTAGTTATACTATGTATGGAAGTCTGAGAAAGTTAGTGCAATATTTTTTCATTGATTATTAGTTTGACTATGTATTGGAGTCTAAGAAAGTTAGTGCAATATTTTTACATTGATTATTAGTTTGACTATGTATGGGAGTCTGAGAAAGTTAGTGCAATATATTTCATACGTTTTTAGTTTTAATATATTATATGGGTATTGAGGGAAAGTTAGTGCAATACTTTTCAATGATTTTTAGTTTTAATATATATGGGTAGGCTATGTGAGAAAGTTAGTGCAATATTTTTGCATTGATTATTAGTTTGACTATGTATGGGAGTCTGAGAAAGTTAGTGCAATATATTTCATACGTTTTTAGTTTTAATATATATGGGTATTGTGGGAAAGTTAGTGCAATACGTTTCAATGATTTTTAGTTTTAATATATATGGGTATGTGAGAAAGTTAGTGCAATATTTTTGCACTGCTTATTAGTTTGACTATGTATGGGAGTCTAAGAAAGTTAGTGCAATATTTTTGCATTGATTATTACTTTGACTATGTATGGCAGTCTGAGAAAGTTAGTGCAATATATTTCATACGTTTTTAGTTTTATTATGTATGGGTATTGTGGGAAAGTTTGTGTAATATTTTTCATTGATTTTTAGTTTTAATATACATTTGAAAAAGATTGTGCAATATTTTTGCATTGATTATTACTTTGACTATGTATGGCAGTCTGAGAAAATTAGTGCAATATATTTCATACGTTTTTAGTTTTAATATATATGGGTATTGTGGGAAAGTTTGTGCAATATTTTTGCATTGATTATTAGTTTGACTATGTTTAGGATTCTGAGAAATTTAGTGCAATATTTTTCATTGATTTTTAGTTTTAATATATATGGGTACCGTTATGTGAAAAAGATTGTGCAATATTTTTGCATTGATTATTAGTTTGACTATGTTTAGGATTCTGAGAAATTTAGTGCAATATTTTTCATTGATTTTTAGTTTTAATATATATGGGTACCGTTATGTGAAAAAGATTGTGCAATTTTTTGCATTGATTATTAGATTGACCATGTAGTATGTGAGTCTGAGAAATTTAGTGCTACATGTTTCCACTTATTATTAGTTTGACTATGTATGGGAGTCTGAGACAGTTAGTGCAATATATTTCAATAATTTTTAGTTTTATATATGGGTATGTAAGAAAGTTTGTGCAATATTGTTGCATTGATTATTAGTTTGAGTATGTATGGGCTGAGAAAGTTAGTGCAATATTTTTCATGGATTTTTAGTTTTAATATATATGGGTATGTGAGAAATTTTGTGCAATATATTTGCATTGATTATTAGTTTGACTATGTATGGGAGTCTAAGAAAATTAGTGCAATATATTTGCATTGATTATTAGTTTGACTATGTATTGGAGTCTGAGAAAGTTAGTGCAATATTTTTCATGGATTTTTAGTTTTAATATATATATATATATATATATATATATATATATATATATATATATGGGTATGTGAGAAATTTTGTGCAATATATTTGCATTGATTATTAGTTTGACTATGTATGGGAGTCTGAGAAAGTTAGTGCAATATTTTTCATTGATTTTTAGTTTTAATATGTTTGGGTATGTACGAAAATTTGTGCAATATTTTTGCATTGATTATTAGTTATACTATGTATGGGTTGAGAAAGTTGGTGCAATATTTTTCATAGATTTTTAGTTCTAATATGTAAGGGTATTGTGGGAAAGTTTGTGCAATAGTTTTGCATTGATTATTAGTTTGACTATCTATGGGAGTCTGAGAGAGTTAGTGCAATATTTTTCTAGATTTTTACTATAGGCTACGCATGTATGTATTAATTCTCGCTCCATATCTTTCTCTAATAGGCTATACATATATATTATATATAGCTCTCTAACTTATCGTGACGATTTTTGATTACGAGTTATCACTTTTTTCTCATGCAAAATTCTATATCAGAATCTGTGCACAACGCGCGTAAAGAAGTTTTCATTTCAAAAAATCTCTCAGAATGGCTCCACCGATTTCGTTCAAATTTTAGTGAAATGTGAAGATTAATGACCCAAACACGTGTGCAAAATAGCAAGTAAATTTATTTACTATTTTTACTGTTTCTACTATTTTGTGCTATAAAAAAAATATTATTTTTAAATATTAATTTAGTTAGTATTGTTTTTGTTTCTGCATTTGTTACATGGAAGTGAAAACCTGATAACCCTAAAATGAAGTTATTTATTTATTATCTATAATAAGGAAGTTTTGAGTAACCTGTGCTAGTCTAGAGCCCCGAGACAAGAGTGATTGTAATGGAGTGAATGTATTATCTCATCAAAGAGCCGCTTCCATAATGAGCGCTATAAAACAAGAAAGCGAAGGCGATTATAGAATGCTGTGAGACGATAAGATCGTGGGTCAACAGCAAAGCAACGACACATTAACAAGAATGAACTACCTGACCTGGGGCTTCAGTGCAGGACCTAGCGGGAACTTTATTTTATCCCAAAATATAGTCATCGATTTAAACCCTTTTCACACTAAACCTTTTTTTGCAAAAGAGAGACGATATTTTCTTGCTTAAAATCCCAACCAATAAATTTTTTAAACTTTAAGAAATTAAAAATCCATTTTGTACTCACACTTTTCAACAATTAAAATAAAACACAAAATTTCTGACAAATACTTTATTCATTCCAACGCGTTTCAACGTCAATGTCGCCATCTTCAACTGAAGTATCACAGCCAGAAATTGCGAGTTATTTTATTTTTTAAATCTCACAAATTGTCTAAAAGCTTGTCATGATGTGTTTAAATCCACAGTCAATAATTACAAAAAATGTACGTACAGCACAAATTATATAAATGCGTTCCATAAAATCACAAATTTGTATGTATATTTGTTGACGAATAAAGTTTTTTAAAACTGTACGGTCATTTTCGTATTTTCTCAAATTACTGTCCATATTTCGAACTCGCAAGTTGGTCGCTTAATTCTTCGCGAGCGCCAGATTTATTTATCTCACTTTATCCGATCTTATCAAAAGTAATATCTTTTGCCTAAATTTACTGCACTTGTACCATAAACACTTCTTCATCGAAATCGAACTTTTAAATTGCGACGTTCAATTTTTGTATATCCCCCAAATTATTCCAGAACAGTAATTTTTGCTTTACTTGGGGGAAAAAATCTACTACGTGGTTCTTGTAAATTTTAAATTTACCAAAATCGGTTCTACAGAATTCGTCAAATTTTAATGAAATGTGAAGAATAAATAACCTTAACCGTTGTACAAAATCGCACAATTTTACAATTTAGGAATAATTATTGGTAAAAAACCAAAATAAATCTAGACCATCACAAGCTTGATAATCCCGATAGACCCTAGCTGGATTTACTCTTTTTTTGTAGCTCTTATGTTCCATCTTTCATATTTCCTATCAGGTCTCTTCCAACCCTGACACTATGAGAGTATTTGAGAGTCTTAAAGCGATGATGACCAAGAGGTTTCTTACCATGAAACAACAAAATACAAAGGCAGTGTTCCTGGTTAGACCTTAAAGATGAAAATCCCCTAGGAGATATCTTTACACAGAACGCAGTACGCTCCCCTTCAATGCTACGGTTGTTAAGTTTTAATAGAGAAAAAGGCGAGGAAGGACGTGGGGTTAATTCAGACTCATCCCCTAAAGGAATGTTAAGTATGTTTTTACCCTTATTATTTGCTTTCTTTTTTTACTCCATGTCTTCCTCGCGAAATTGAAAACAACTCCTGAATTGGTCTGAATGGGAGGGGAGGGTAGAAAAACTATTATTGTTCTGATGATACCATCAATTAAAACACCCCTCTCTTCTGGTAGCTTTGTAAACGCATTGAACGTTTAAACCGTGTCCATTCACAATTAGTTTGCTTTTCTCAACCAATAACGTACAATGTGTCATACATGTGTACCTTTTAACATAGAAAAACTACTTTATTGGAGAATCAAGTTGTAAAAATTTTCATCATTTACGTTAGCACTTAGGGCCTTCACAAAAAAAAAATCTACAACTATCCTCTAACTGGTTTTAACCTAACCAAATCTATCCTTTAGATCTTAGGGCCTCAACATAGAAACCTACGCATATCTTTAACTGATTTTAAACTAACGCAACCTTTAGCTTTAGGGACTCCAAAAAAATCTAAAACTATCCTTTAACTGGTTTTAACCTAACCCAGAGGTTTTAACTGGTTCCAACCTCTGTCTAGATTTGTAAAATAAGAATTACGGGGATTGTGACTCCCCGATAATGCGACTTCTTAAAACCCATTGTGGAACTAAGGATCAGATCTAGCAGATTAGTCCCCTCGAAGATTTTTTTATAATCCACTGATTATCTAATCTTGCAAGAGTTCAGTAGGTGTTTGCAAGAGCTGCAAAATCAAAGATTGTGTGACCAGTGGTTATCATTATCGATCGCAGAATGTCCTGGTTCAGTTGATGTCCCTGGAACTTCCTAATATTGAGGATTGGATCCAGTGAAGTTGGATCCTCCATCCATGTTTATTTCACTCCTTGGGTCTTCTTCATTGAATTCCCCTAGGTAGGTTTGTTTTATTTGTTGTTATTTTGTTCCGTCAACACATTTTTATCATCCCGATCCCCATATATGAAATTTTTTATTAATCCAAATCTCATAGAACACTATCCTTATTAATCTGAATCTCATAGAAACATATTTTTATTTGTCCAAATCGTATAGAAACTTATTCTTATTAATTTGAATCTCATAGGAAAATATCCATATTAATCCGAATCTCATAAATATATTTTTATTAGCCCTAATCTTATAGAAACTTATGAATTTCAATCTCATAGGACAATTTCATTATTAATCTGAATGTTATAGAAAAAATCCTTATTAAACTGAATCTCACAGGAACATATAGGGCCTTTTTTATTATTCCGAATTGCATAGAAACTTATTGTTATTAATCTGAATCTCATCGAAACATATTCTTACTAATCCATATCTATTAAACATATTTAAATCCCCCGAATCATTGGCCTATAAAAACTTATTTATATTAATCTGAATTTAATAAAAAAAAAATTCTTATTAATCCGAATCTCAAAAAAAAAATATTAATCTGAATCTCATAAATACGTATACCTATTATTTAATCCGAATCCCATAAAAAAAATATCGTTTTTAATCTGAATTTCATAAATAAATCAAATAAATAACATTTTGGAATGATATATGTTTTCTGAAGTATATTTCATAACACTAATAATAATATATTTTTTTAATTTGAATGTAACAGCAGATATTTCTTGTTGAAACTCCATATTCAAGGATTAAATAAAGCAATAAAACTGAAGTTTCAAAATTATTTTAATAATATAAATGAGCTACAATTGTTTCGTCTTGCGGCATCAATCCTTGTTTTTGCTTTATTTAATCCTCGAATTATAATAACAATTTTGATTTTGTACTACTAACTAGTAGTTAGAAAAAAGATTTTCAATTAACATTCCTATTACCTGTATTAGACTATTATATATTCAATATTATTAAATTCCATTATATTTGAGGGAACACTATTAAGTGATGCAAGAATGTATGGCTGAGTTTTTCAAATAACGAAAGTGTATATTAAATTTAGTTTGTCAATTATACATAACCTACATTGGTCGGTGGTAATGAGTCGTAACCCCTCTCCCCCTTCACTTAAATTAGATTCTTAAATTTCAAAATAAAATTTTCTTCTTTCCTAAACGACAAATGACTGTTAAATGATGCTAGTATTTCAATATTTCAGGTAAAACAATGCAAACGACCTACTGTTATAGTTAACAATCGGTAGATTTAAGTAGTTTATGATCGCTATTGTTCGATTGTGGAATCATTAGGTGTAATAACTTCAGATTATAATCCAGAAGTTTACAATTTCAGTTCATCATCAATACAAGATAATTGCATTTGTAACACTTTAAGGGGCCGCTGCTCATTCTGATTTTTCATTTTAACTGATTATTATTTTATGAAATCTCTTGTATAATAAAAACACATTGTGAAGAGTTAAATTTTTTTTGTATAGCTCGCAGAGCTGTTAGAACTTTGGGGATTCTGTATTAGAAATGTCACTTTTAATTGGAGTTGCGTTTACCCCTCTTCTTCATGAGTCTAAAGAGCGTAAAACAAGATAATGAGCTACTCAGAAATAAGTGGTGCAAACATTTTCTCATTCGACCACCACCATTTGAGGTTAGGTGGTAGAGAAGACTATAAAGTCTTAACCTCTCTCCAAAATAAACACAAACAATCAAAACCAAGGAGCTGTCAAATGTTTATTTTTCAGTTGGGATTTTGTACAAGGATTTGGGTCAATAATTTTTACATTTTATAAAAATTTGAACAAAATCAGTAAAACCGATTTTCAGAAATTAAATATGTTTTTGTTTGTTTTTTATCGCTAACTCACGGAACCGAAATTTTTAGAACCTTTGAACTTTGGTATCCCCTTAACGGATAAAACTTTTCTAAGCGAATTAGGCCTTTTTGGAGATCTGATTAAGTAGCAGATGCAAGCTCTTCATTTTCTGTGTTAGAAAATTGATCTTTGAAATTGATCCATTTCCTAGTAGGATAGTTTTCCATTTATAAATTGATTTTCTTAATGGAGCAACCACATTTGTGTAGGTTCTTTGATAACGCCTTATCTCTCCATATTCATTTTCAAAAGCAATAGCCCAAGAACAGCATTTCACTTTTTGTTGAAAAATTAATTGTTTTGAGGTTAGATATCACACATAAACTGATTGAACACAACTACAAAATTGTTTCAATGTTAACAAAACAACAGCTGATCAAGATTCAACAGATGCCAATGCACATTTTAATGACGTAGCATTCTAGGAGGAAATGAATCTATCCAGACGATTAACTTTTTTTTTTTTTTTTATTCCGCCATTTTGTTTTGATTGACTATACAAAAATTGAAACGCTAGGGTAATTTTTTACATATCTCTATTACAAAACTGTGAATTGTCGAGTTTGTAGTGTTGCATATGTACGGCATATTAATATGTACACCCGGTATATATGTGTCGAAGAAAAAAATAAAAGATTATGGGAATGGAGGCTGGTAAGTACAGAGGACTAAATACTTATTTATGTATAAAGCAATCCAAGAAAGTCCAGAGCGTAATGTAAGAGTAGATTATTTACAGTAAAGTGTTGATATGCCTAGATATGGAATTATAATTAATCCAAGCGTTGAGGTAGTAGAGCACTGCAGAAAACAAACTCATGAATCATTTCAAAAACCATCTCAAATGAATGTGTGTTATGTATATGTATGTTTTGTATTTGAGTGTGTGTATGAGAGCTTGTTTAGTTATTCATAGTATCTAAATACAAAACAATATCTAAATTTTAATTGTTGGATATTGTTTACTTTATCTTAGACTCTATATATGTTACTGTTATTGCTATAATTGTATATAGATATATGAATGTGTGTTATGTATATATATGTATTGTATATGAGTATTTGAGTGGGTCTATGAGAACTTGTCTAGTTATTCACAATATCTATAAACAAAACATGACGTAAATTTTAAAGTAAGACATTGTTTACTTTATGTTAAGCTCTTTATGTTACTGTTATTGCTATAATTGTATATAAATATATGAATGTGTGTTATGTATATGTATGTATTGTATATGAGTATTTGAATGTGTCTATGAGAGCTTGTCAAGTTATTCACAATATCTATAAACAAAACTTGACGTAAATTTTAAAGTAAGACATTGTTTACTTTATGTTAAGCTCTTTGTGTTATTTTTATTGCTATAAATGTACATAGATATATGAATGTGTGTTATGTATATGTATGTATTGTATATGAGTATTTGAATGTGTCTATGAGAGCTTGTCAAGTTATTCACAATATCTATAAACAAAACTTGACGTAAATTTTAAAGTAATACATTGTTTACTTTATGTTAAGCTCTTTGTGTTATTTTTATTGCTATAAATGTATATAGATATATGAATGTGTGTATTGTATATGGATGTATTGTATATGAGTATTTGATTTTGTCTATGAGAACTTGTCAAGTTATTCACAATATCTATAAACAAAATATTATGTAAATTTTAAAGTAAGACATTGTTTACTTTATGTTAAGCTCTTTATGTTATTTTTATTGCTATAAATGTATATAGATATATGAATGTGTGTATTGTATATGGATGTATTGTATATGAGTATTTGATTTTGTCTATGAGAACTTGTCAAGTTATTCACAATATCTATAAACAAAATATTATGTAAATTTTAAAGTAAGACATTGTTTACTTTATGTTAAGCTCTTTATGTTATTTTTATTGCTATAAATGTATATAGATATATGAATGTATGTAATGTATATGTATGTATTGTATATGAGTATTTGATTGTGTGTATTAGAGCTTGTCTAGTTATTCACAGTTCTATAAAGAAAACATTATGTAAATTTTAAAGTAAGACATTCTTTACTTTATGTTAAGATCTTTATGTTACTGTTATTGCTATAATTGTATATAAATATATGAATGTGTGTATTGTATATGTATGTATTGTATATGAGTATTTGAGTGGGTCTTTATTCACAATATCTATAAACAAAACATGACGTAAATTTTAAAGTAAGACATTGTTTACTTTATGTTAAGCTCTTTGTGTTATTTTTATTGCTATAAATGTATATAGATATATGAATGTGTTTATTGTATATGGATGTATTGTATATGAGTATTTGATTTTGTCTATGAGAACTTGTCAAGTTATTCACAATATCTATAAACAAAATATTATGTAAATTTTAAAGTAAGACATTGTTTACTTTATGTTAAGCTCTTTGTGTTATTTTTATTGCTATAAATGTATATAGATATATGAATATGTGTATTGTATATGGATTTATTGTATATGAGTATTTGATTTTGTCTATGAGAACTTGTCAAGTTATTCATAATATCTATAAAAAAAATATCTAAATTTTAAAGTAAGACATTGTTTACTTTATGTTAAGCTCTTTATGTTATTTTTATTGCTATAAATGTATATAGATATATGAATGTGTGTAATGTATATGTATGTATTGTAGGCTATATCAGTATTTTGAGTGTGTGTATTAGATCTTGTCTAGTTATTCACAGTATCTAAATACAAAAAAAAATATATATCTAAATTTTATTTTTAGCATAATAAGCTCTTTGTATTATGTTTATTTATTTCATTGTGTATATAATTGTTTGTGAGTGAGCCAGTGGTGTGCGTGGTGCATACGGGTGTGTGTGCGCGCGTGTTTGCGGAGCTTTCTTGTATTCGCAGTACTCGATGTCGTTCAACCATCTTTGATAAAATAAAGTAGAAATAAAAAATTCTATAAATGTTCGTTTGTTTGATTTCTCTATGCAAGGTAGAACCAAATACATTAAGCCGTTCTAATAACAGTATCTTGTATTGCAAGTTCATACAATAAAGACAAATTATTATCATTATTAAAGCTTAGGATCATCACGTCCTACAAATCAGTACCAAATATCCTTTAAGCTGCACATTAATTTTGGAGTGAATCCTTAAATACATTATATGTAGAGGGGAATGATACGGGACTATGTCTATGATGCACAAGTAATGGCCAAGACTTGAGTGCCGTGCCGCAACTCATCGCTGTATGAGAATATGCTAACGTTTTAGGCGTTGCCTGCATTTAGATGTAGACTGTAGATTTTTACAACGCTTAGCTAAATAAGACTGATGTAGCCTACACACGGTTGATTATATATCACGTGATGTAGGTTAAAACACAACACATATCTATCGAAGTAGCTTTCACCCCTTTTCCTGCTAAAAACCACCCTACGATGATTATTTTTTAAATCTTTAATTTTTACCATATCCAGTTAAATTACGCCAAAATGTACAGATTTTAAAAATAGAAACCTGAATAATTTTCCTTTACGGCATTTATATATTTATAAGATTCTAATCACATTTTTCAAAAGAAGTTTGAACAATTACAGAGACGAGAGAACCAGTGCAGAGGTGTTGGAGACCCGTGTCTAACATATATTTCCCGGTGGATATTGCACATTTTCATTTTTCTACATTAGCCCAAGATTATTTTACCATTTACCAGAAGGAATTAAACTATGCCGCCAAGAAACGAAATATTTAAAATGAATAAGAGAATGGATACTGTGCATTGAAAATTCTAGAATCACTTTTCAAATTTATTGGATAAAGAAGAAAATAAAATTGATTTAAATGAAAGAGATTTACTGCTAAGCCTTTGTTTATCTTTCTAATCTTTGATGTATACCTGGTTCAAATCAGGAAGGTAAACCCAAAACATCCTAACTTGGTTAAAGGGTTACAAGGAGTCATACAGGTGAATTGAGTGACGTGGTTTCCTTTTAAAATGGATATTTTTGTAGCATTCAGCTTGTAATTTGTAATGCAATTGTTATTTTATTATTATTATTATTAGGCAGGCTGATACTGGAACACAAGTTCTCACAAAAAATACGTTTACTTAATCAAACGACAAAGTTATAGTTTAGTTATCGTAGCTTAGTTATCACTGAGGATGGCGACTTTTTCGTTGAAACGCGTTTGAATAAATAAACGTAATTTTTGTGAGAACTTGTGTTCCAGTTTTAATATATCTAATATTATCTCACAAGTCAAGCTCGTTTATTATTATTATTATTTTCTAATTCACCCTCTTAAAGGTACGTTTATTTGTTTGTATGTCTTTGTTATTTCCTCTTCCTCCAATTTTCATTCTTATATACACGTCAATTTTATTTTTTCCTAAGACCTCTTTTTGTCGGTAACTTCTCTCGAAAACTGGGTTTTAATGTTTTAGAATGTTTCACATTTTAAGTTCATGTTCTTATATACTTTGTTTTTTGATTTTTAATTGTTTTATAACTTCTAGCGTGTTCTTAAACCAGTTTGTTTTAGTTTTTTTGTTAACGAATTTTAGTTGTTTTATATCTTCTAGCGTGTTCTTAAAACAGTTTGTTTTAGTTTTTTTGTTAACGATTTTTAGTTGTTTTATATCTTCTAGCGTGTTCTTAAACCAGTTTGTTTTATTTTTTTGTTAACGAATTTTAGTTGTTTTATATCTTCTAGCGTGTTCTTAAAACAGTTTGTTTTAGTTTTTTTGTTAACGATTTTTAGTTGTTTTATATCTTTTAGCGTGTTCTTAAACCAGTTTGTTTTAGTTTTTTTGTTAACGATTTTTAGTTGTTTTATATCTTTTAGCGTGTTCTTAAAACAGTTTGTTTTAGTTTTTTTTATTCATGTTTTTTAGTTGTTTTATGTCTACTAGCGTGTTCTTAAATCAGTTTGTTTGAGTTTTTCTGTTTATGAAATAATCGAAAATCTGTTTAGTGAGTCAGTTTTCACTCTTTCTTTAAATCTGGCAGTAGAAAAAGATCCTCCTTTTTAGTATTGAATCGAATATTTTTTTTTGCATTATTTTACAGTGCTATGTTCGAGATTAATTTTTTTAATTAACGTTTGGACCAAGTTTTTGTCTTTCTTTATTTTTTAACTTTTCGCTGAATTTTTTTTAAGGTCTCGGTTTCAGATATGTAAAGGGGTTCTGGTCATATCAGTGTTTTGTCTGATATTTTGTCTCAATTTTGAATTCCAAGAGAAAGATTTTTTTGTTAAATGTATCCTTAGTCAATTAAAAGCGATATTCATTCGGGTTTTATCCTCAAAAGATTTTTTCATTCGCGTTCCAACTGATCGATTCTCCAAGGTAGCCTACTTGAAATGGTTTGCTTATTATTATTATTATTATTATTAATATTATTTACAAAATGTTCTTTTTTTATATTTTTACAATGATTTGTATGTTTTGGGGGAATTGATTTATTTTTGTAATGTCTTCTATGAAATAACTTATATTATTATAGGTTACATCAACGCCAATAAAAGCTGAGGTAGTTTTCTCCATTATTGGGCCTGAAACCGCCTTTAAGAGTACTATTTTTGAGAATCTCTTATTTTATAGAAATATTCAGTCATAAAAGTAAACTAGACAAAATTAACGTAGATTACGATAGCAACCACGACCAAGGCAGAAAAACGTACTCCAAACTTTTTGGTCCAAAAACCGTCCTAAAAGATGCCATTGTTGGAAATGCTTGCGATAAACAAATTAAGTAAAATTAATTAAAAAATTAATTAAACGCTTAGTTGAAGTAGATTACGAAAACAGGAACAACGATATGGCTGAAATATCCCTCCCTTCTTTATTTACCAAAAACCACTTTCAATGGTAGTTTTTTAAAAGTAAATGCTTTTGAAACCATTTAAAGTTAAATTCACTTTTTTAAAACAAAAAGTCAAATTACATGAAATATTAGAAAAAAATGTCAAGATAATTTTCACCCCTCCCCGCTCTTTATTAAAAATTATTACAAATGGTATATTTTAAAAGTAAATGCTTTTGAGTTAATTAACTTTTATATATATATATATATATATATATATATATATATATATATATATATTACAAAAAGTCATAATACACGAAAGATTATGCAGTTTAGAACCACCACATTTTATCAAAAATCACCGTCAATGGTATTTTTAAAAAGTAAATACTTTTGCGTCCATTTAAATTTAAATTCAGTTCGTTGAAAAAAATTATCAAATTACACGAAATATTACGTAGGTCAAACCCTCCTCTTTTTAATGTCAATGGTATTTCTTTTTTTTAATAAATGGTTTCGAGTCCATTTAAATGTAATTATTTTTTAAAACTAAAAGTAAAATTACAATAAAGATTACGCAGATTAGAAAAAAAGCCAAGGGATCTTTCGCGCCCCCTCCACGCTTTACCAAAAAATCACCATAAATGTTACTTTTTATAAACATAATAATTGCTTTTGAGGACATTAAATTTTGAACTATTTTTTTAAACAAAAAGTTAAATTACACAGATTAGAACAAAAAATTTTTTTTTACCAAAAATCACGGTAAATGGTTTTTTTTAAAGTAAATGTTTTTCAGTCCTTTCAAATTTTAATTCATTTTAACCCTCTTTTTTTATCAAAAATCACCGTAAATGGTTTTTTTTTTTAAAGTAAATGCTTTTAAGTTCATTTAAATTTAAATTCATTTTTTAAAAGAAAAATTCAAATTACAAGAAAAATTACGCAGACTCATAAAAGCCAAGAGAGCTTTCACCCCTCCCCCCACCCCTCTCTTACCAAACTTCACCATAAATGGTTTTTTAAAAAGTAAATGCTTTTAAGTCCTTTTAAATTAAAATTCATTTTTAAAAAGAAAAAGTCAAATTACAAGAAGGATTATGCATATTTGAAAAAAAATACCAAGAGAGCTTTCACGCCCCTCCCCCCTCTCTTTACCAAAAGTCACTGTAAATTGTAATTTTTTAAAAGGAAATATTCTTGAGTTCATTTAAATTTTTTTTCTAACACAAAGTCAAATTACACGAAAGATTACACAGGTAAGAAAAAGGCCAAGGTAGCTTTCATCCCCTTCCATTTTTATTAACGAACGTTAATGGTACTTCTTATTTACTAAGTTAATTCTACTTTCGAATAAACCAATTAAAATTTAATCAGAATTTTGTACAGATTGAAAAAGAAATTATCGGAAATGATTTAAAAAATAGCTGTTTCTTCCTTTTGAAAATAACACAATTAACGTGTACTAGAATAGTTGGTATAAATTAACTTTTTTATTAGACATGACTTGTGATTTTCTGGAAAGGGTACGATATCATATCCTATGTTTCTAACCTAAGAAATATATTGGTAACTAATAATACAAAGTAAAATAAACAATATGTATTTATTTATTTGTCACTCTTCTACATAAAACAGAGAAAGTCATGTGAAGACTCAAAAAATCGATGTCGAGTTTTTAAATTATATATCCGTTCAGAGGTCCGTTGTGTCCTAAAATGGAATGATCTCTTGTCTATCTGTCGTCTGTCTTATCTCGAGACTTAATGCTAAATATTACGCAGGTTTGAACCTCGATTGAAGGCGTTGCTTACTTCCTTGTGTCTATTCATCAATTGCTAAGAGGGAAACGTTAAGATTATAAAAGCTGCAAAAATATTACACAAAAATTTCCATTAATCTATTTCCAAAACCAAATAAAAACAAACAAAAACTGAGACGTTTTATGGTAGTTAATCAAAAAGTGAAAATGAACCAACGCGGTCTATTAGATAATATTTATACAGGGTGGCTGAAAAAAAAATACACCCCTTCTTATTTAAAAAAAAATATTTGAGATATTTGAATTATGTTTGCGTCAACCTCTTTAGGTAAGAGGCAATCTGAAAAAGCAATGGTTTATGTTATTTTATTTGCGGGAGGAGGGTTGGCGGATGAGGCGTTGGTCAAAAATTTCAAACGGCACGTATAGGCTTGTGATACCTTATTTTAAACGTTTCTGTTAGACAAGTTAATATAGAGAAGTAAATACTCCTAAACAAAAATTGCGACCAATTGTGTTATTATATTTACTAAGCAAGACTGAAGCTAATACGGCAGATCGACTCGAAAAGCAAGACAAACGATTTTTCTAAACATGGGTTCACTGCTTCAAATACTGTACAAGACCTCCTTGTTTTGTGGAGAATCTCTTAACACCACCTAACTAAACCTAACCTAACCTAACCTAACCAAACTTTAGAAAACATCTTTGAACAAATATTATATTAATACATGTAGGTATAGGGAGAAATTTTTTAACATTTAATGTGAGGTAAAAACACATTAATGTAATACAAGGGGATGTACCAATCTAGCGCCATAAATAAAATAACGCTTTTGGCCGCCATTTTGTTATGGGTGGTCAGAATTTAATTTTCATTTTGTTATTTTTTCTTGTCTCACAGAGACTTTTAAAATGAGGTATCACAACCCTACATGCGCTATTTGAAATTAACCCCCCCCCCATTTCCTCAGTCCCTCACAATTAAAAAAAACC
Source organism: Aphrophora alni (assembly GCA_963513935.1). Taxonomy (NCBI): domain Eukaryota; kingdom Metazoa; phylum Arthropoda; class Insecta; order Hemiptera; family Aphrophoridae; genus Aphrophora; species Aphrophora alni. The sequence continues at coordinate 46,498,028 of OY740765.1, forward strand.
TATCCTCTTTTAGGTTGCCCCTCTCACCTAAATAGATTGACGCAAACATAATTCAAATATTTTTAAAAAATAAGAGGAAGTGGTAGTTTCTTTTCATTAGGAAAGGGAAAAAAATGGTCATTCTACATAGGAAATTGGTCGGACATGTTGATATTCTATCGAATTTCCCTCATACATGTTCCATCCAGGAACGAAAATGTTGAAACCCGAACAGATGATCGTTGTAAGAAATTTTACGTTTTACAAAAAAAATCAGAATATTTACTATGGGAAATGTCAAAAATGACAATTTTTGAGAATTTTCCACTTTAGCAATTTTACTACGGGTTTGATTTTGATGTAAATATGATAGTGTAAATAGTATAACATATTTAGGAGCTACAGTTGAGCAATATATATACATTTTTTTTTTCTAGAAAGCGCTTGTTAGAAATTTATTGACATATTTGTGAAAATATTGTCCGAAATTTATTTTACCTTCTGTTTAATTTGATTTAATTCAATCAAGACTTCAGTATAATATTATTCGTTGAAGTGGAGAAATTTAAAGTTCTTAAGATGTTTTATCAAATATTTGGAGATTAAACAAGTTTAAATATCTTTTTTTTTAAATAGCCTATTGTTTATTCCAAAACGTAATCTTTTCCTATATTATTTAGAAATTTGAAAGTTTTGTCTTTAAATTACGCATTTAAAGTACTTAAGATGTTTTATCAAAGATTTTTATATTATACAAATTTGAATATCAGTTTTGAAAATTCAGAAATCAACAATTGTTTATTCCAAAAACCTAATCTTTTCCTAAATTTAGAAATTTGAAAGTTTTTGTCTCTAAATTACGTATTCATAAATTTTAAGAAATATCACTTTTAGAAATAACTGAATGGTAGAAATATTCAGGCAGAGTTTGGAATACCAGTTTTTCCATGGCTTTCAGGTTAGGTGAAGATAGGTTGGGTACATTTACATCAGTAAATATTTTTTAACATCTTATTTTTAAAACACACATCTTATTTTCTCCATTTCGTATTTTTTATATTATAAATAAATAATTTTCTGAGCAAATCTGTTCATTTAATACTATGCCTGATGAACCGTAGGTATTTTACAAAATGTCTAGGCATTATATACAATGCCAAGGCAAAGTGAGTAGAGCTGACAAAATTACTCTATTTCATACTTTGTTAAACATACTTAGGCAATGTATAGAATACCTGAATTTTATACATTGGCTCTAAACTGTCTTCTCTTGTGTACATATCTGAAGCAGCCACCACTCGCTTTGCTCGTATTGGTGACTCAGTCTTGCCGGATGTCGTATACGAATATCATATTTTCTTGAGAGATAAGAGTTCGAAACTTCGCTATTTATCATCGTAAGATGTGGCGTTGTTAGTATTACAAGCAGAATTGAAATGTGCAAATTTTAATCTAATTTAGTGTATTTATAAATTGAATAACAGACGAAATATGAACAAAAAACTGTTTAAAATTACCGGTAATTTCGTAATTTCTTCGATTTTTCTGGATTTTAATAGGGTTCTGTATGAGCACACGTCCCCTATACCAAATTTCATGTTCGTATCTAATTTTGAGGCCGCTATCATGGTTATGTACAAATGACAACGACAATTAATTGAGGGAAGGTGTTATCAACTAATCACTTTTTGTCGAAAATCACTTTTTGTTTCATAAGGCCATGAAACGTGAAGATCAGTATAAAATCGGAGGTTTAAATTTTTAACGTTTATTATCCTACACTTCATATAGGGCCTACTGGGGTAAATAAAAATCAGAAGCTCTTTAGAAGGTTTTAGGGACTCTACTCTATTGAACATGTTTTCAATACAGTAGAGGGGTACCTCAGATTATAACATTCTGTTGTCAAGTGATCGTAACTGTCTGGGATAATGTGAAGTGAATTTTACAATGTTCATGTATTTTATGTAGACTTATTCAATGTAAAATGTATGTGTACTACTACATGAAGTAAATAAATAATAAAATGACTGCACTATTGAAACAAGGACATATCAGAGCACTGTGCAAACAGAGACAGAGTTTATTTTCCATCCCTTATTCAACTACTTACAACCCCTCATCTTAAACCCAGGTCTCACCTTTTACAGTGTTAGTTTTATGAGATTCTTTCATCCCTCTATGCAAGTGAAATTGAATTCCACATTGCAAAGGGTGAGCAAGGCTAGTGATTGAGGGTGACAGAATGAATTAAATAAAACTGTACCCTCTGTGTGCGTTGTGATAAGAGCTTTTCTACCCTTCAGACGTTGTCGTTGTCTGATACGGTGAGATTAGATTTTCAAGCAATTTGACAATTTTACAAATAATTTGTGAACGTGTTAGGTTATGCACTTGTTTTTATTATCGTCCGGGTGTTTTATTTAATATAAAGATAGTGTAATGTACAGCTGTCTTTTTTAAATTGATTTTCTTACTATGGGGCCTATTGCTTCGGTGTTGCAAGTCCTAACCATGGAAATGAGCATTGTTTAATGAGCGAATAAAAAACTAGAACATGTTTTTTAAAAACGTTCAAATAAATATTCACTTCTTCTATTTGAGTCATCGTCTCTACTTACTCAACACTATCAACAAGCAGATCCTCTAAATATAATGCCCAATGACCTTGTAGGAGATAAATTGTACTGATCTGGGTCTTATCCAATGGTGTAAGTTTATTTAAAAAAATGTTTTATACAGGTTTCCTGAACCTTGTAATTGTGTATGTCAATCATTGTTAATTATTGACATACACATGTTTGATGTAATTTTTTAAAAGAAAAAACATCTTTAGTAATCTTTGAGTTTACATGAGAGATAATCTGTAACACATTTAAAAACTACATTTACAATTCCTGTAAAATATAGGACACTATAAGCACAGACTGTTTTGGATTTTCTAACAAAATTAAAAAAATAACAGCCTTAAAAGTGCTTTAAAGAAAAAAAAATAGTAATATTAATAAAAAGTGAAATTAAATAATGAGACAAGTTGATCGGCGCCATCGTGTTACTTACCCAGTCCCATCATACAAGCAGATCCTCTAAATGTAATGCCCGAAAGTGGTTTCTTTGGGACTTGTACGAAATGTTAAATTATATTCGTAGATCAAGGGGGGGGGGTCTTATCCAATAGTGAAAGTTTATTTAATTATTTAAAACAGATCTTACACAGGTTTTCTGAACCATGTAATTGTGTATGTCATTACTTTATTCATGTAATACTTTAAGAAAGAAAATCTTTAGTAATTTTTGAGTTTACATGAGAGACAATCTGTAACAGATTTAAAAAACTACATTTACAATTCCTGTAAAATATAGGACACTATAAGCACAGACTGTTTTGGATTTTCTAACAAAATTTAAAAAATAACAGCCTTAAAAGTGCTTTAAAGAAAAAAAAATAGTAATATTAATAAAAAGTGAAATTAAATAATGAGACAAGTTGATCGGCGCCATCATGTTACTTACCCAGTCCCATAATACAATCTAATACAAGCAGATCCTCTAAATGTAACGCCCGAAAGTGGTTTCTTTGGGACTTGTACGAAATGTTAAATTATATTCGTAGATCAAGGGGGGGGGGGTCTTATCCAATAGTGAAAGTTTATTTAATTATTTAAAACAGATCTTACACAGGTTTTCTGAACCATGTAATTGTGTATGTCATTACTTTATTCATGTAATACTTTAAGAAAGAAAATCTTTAGTAATTTTTGAGTTTACATGAGAGACAATCTGTAACAGATTTAAAAAACTACATTTACAATTCCTGTAAAATATAGTACACTATAAGCACAGACTGTTTTGGATTTTCCAAGAAAATTTAAAAAAATAAGCAGCCTATAAAGTGCTTTAAAAGGAAAAAATAAATAAAAATAATATTAATAAAAAGTGACATTAAATAATGAAACAAGTTGATCGGAACAATTATGTTACTTACCCAGTAATACAAGCAGATCCTCTAAATGTAACGCCCAAACATTGACTCCTTGGACCTTCTAGGAAATGTTGTTAGATAAACGCGTCTTACCCAGTTGTGTAAGTTTGCTTAAAATAGTTGTTACACAGGTATTCTGAACCTCGTAATTGAGTATATCACTACATTCTTGACGTCGTAGATGTGTATTAAAACTTCTTCACTGGCCTCGCTTGTGTCAGTGTCTCAACATACTTGTGTGAAATAGACTCCACTCGCTACGTTCATGTTGGGCTAACCTCTAGTGAGTACGAGCTTGGCAATCCCGAGAGACACTAGCTGAATCTACTCCTTTTTTCATGTATTTTTGGGTTATATTAGGAATTAAAGGGGATTCTTGGAGTTAAGTTCTAATGAAATGAAAATGATTTAGGGAATCATGAAAGTGACTCAGTTCTAAAAATGTTTGTATTGATATTTTCCTTAGTTTATTATTATGAATTCTTCTAATACATATAGATATTGACATTTATTACCAAACTAATTTATTAGTTAAATATCCTAAGCTTTCGTTCCAGAGCTATCACATTTATTATGACGTAATATATAAGAATTCCAATAATTTACTGAATTGCTTTACAAGTGAAGCTGCTCACCTTCCTATTGGCCACCTCTCGTGGCCCCGTGTCCGTATTGATCCCTCGTATCGAATTCTCTTCGATTAGCGATCTTATCCCGTGACAGCACCCTGGTCACGTTCCGGCAGAGTTTCCCACTGGTCCTCCCGGCAATTTCGTGTCGACTCCAGCCGCCGACACCCGGCCGTCGATACCTCCTTGCTGCATCTTACCCCGATTTTCTACCAACGTTGCCTTCCTCTTGGTCATTTGTGACGCGTTAATAGGTTGCAAGGCAACCAATTATCTAACTTTTTGTACTCTCTCATAATGACTGTTTATACTCTGGTGTATATCAATTGGACTTCTTGAAATCCTCTCATCTTTATTATCAGGTCTCTCTTGACCAAAATTTGTTCTTTCCCACGCTGACGTTATTACAGTAACCGAGGACTAGTACCTTTATTTTATGTTTATTTCTTTCTTCTTTTTATAAGACTATGATGACAGGTTTTTCGTCTGTAAACAACAAGAAAAATATCACAATTGCATATTAGGTCATAACTTCTCAATTTATCACTGTAGAGATGTGGGGTTGGTACCACTACATGCCGAATTGAAATACACTAATTTGTATGTAATAAGTAGAATAACAAACATTATACGAGAAAAAAAACTGTTTGACATTTTTAATTAATTTTTTTCTAAATTTCAATATAAGGACACTAGAGTCCTCTATACCAAATTTCATGTTCCTATCTTAATTTTAGTGTAAAACGACGACGTACGTACGGGATGTCGAATCACATTTTCGTTTCCTCAGGTCATGGTACGTGAAGATAAGTTAAAAACCTGAGATTCCAAACCTAACCCTTAAGCTCTAATGATTAATGTTAATGTCGATTTCTAAGACAACTTTTAGTGTAAAAACAAAATTGAACTTATTTTACCTCCTACACATAGCCTATATTTTGGATTATTTAACGATAAAAATATCATTTTCTAACGACAACGATATTTGCAGAGAGGTAGCGGATATATGTTAACTATCGTGTTCCAAGCACACACAAACATATATTTTGAAACTCAACACGACACGAGCTGTTTCAGCAAAGACATCTTACGTCATTCTTCATTATAACACACAAATCTCTTACTAAACCTAATCGATGTCATACTTCTTCTCAAATTAAACTATTTCTTTAGTGAAAATAATGAGTTTATTGTTTAAAGGAATGGTTCTGAAATGTTTGGGTTTGACAGTGTCCTTACTGTATCAGGATATTACCTCCAAAGACCCTTACTCGTTTATAGTGAGTACAGGGTTGGCAAACCTGAAGTAACCTAGCTGGGTCTACACATGTTTTCATGTAGTATTGGGTTACATCCCTCTCTTTATCTTTATTAGATCTGTATTGACCAACTCTTGTTTTTTTCCCGACCCTGACGCTATTAGAGTATTCTAGGGCCAGGGGTTTTTATTTCATGTTCTTTTCTTCCTATTTTTGTAAGGAAAGAATGACCGAGGTGTTTTTTGCGTTTAAAAGACTAAAAATAATAATACCAACTGCGGAAACTGCCAAACCGCGGAAAGGAATAGGTCGAGTATATATTGTAAAAAGAACAAGGTAATCTTGCATAAAATATTTAATTTTAACAGCTATAACTGGTGGGGGGATTTTTTTAACTCATATTTCAATGCATTTGTGGCATTTTAAGGAAATATATAAATTATTTTCATGTTTCCATAAAACAAATCTGTAAGAAATCACGTTTTATAAATTTTCGGGACGTCCTATATATGGTTACGTAATTTTTGGCTCACATTGTAGATAGATAAAAAATTTCATTTTTTTTCATAGCTCTACATAAATAAGAATCAGAGATATAATGTCGTTATAATATTGTTGAACCCTCTGTATACAATTACACAAGCAAACTTCCCTAGTCATTTCTTTGTAATTTAACAGAAAACATAATTCTAAAAACCGTTCCAAACATTATTATAATCTTATAATACAATTTAATTAAACACTTACAATTAATTCTTAAGGTCGGTTATTGATGATATTTTATAGCAAAGAAGAGAAAAAAACCTGGAACACCACAGTTCCAGAATTGTTGTGAAACTAAAGTGTCAAAGCCACCCCCCTAACACATACATGTATATTTCACTATCTACTTGAAGGAGACATCCGTATACAGTTACTTAGTTTTTGGCTCACTCTGTAGATAAATTTCCAATAAATTCCATTTGTTTCGTATATCTACATAAATAAGAACCAGAGATATAATGCCTTTCTAATGTTTTTGAACACTCTTTATACAATTACACAAGCAACCTGCATAGTGACGTGATAATCTGAGGAAGTTTTGCGAGATATTTTATTCCAATATAACAGAAAACATAATTCTAAAAAACAGTTCCAAATATTCATTAATTTTATAATACAACATAATTTAACACTTACATTTCTTACTCTCGGTTATTGATGACACTCCATTGCAAAGATCAGGAAAAAACCCTGAACACCACAGATCCATAATTGTTATGGATTTTGAAACAAATTTTAACTATTTTTTTAAAATTATCGCCCGTCCCCCAGATTTATAATGATTAAAATTAGACTTGTTATGGAAGATTACTTTGTTTCAACAACAACATTTTTTTCAACATTTTTTTTGATCTTTTGTTTTTTGTTTGACTGATCAATGTAAGTACTGTAAGACTATATTTCTTTTGTTTCTTTTTTTATCCTATTTTTGTATGTATAATTCTCCTATTCTTGTATGTATAAATCTTATAATATATTTATTTAGTTTTTATGTATTTAGTGTTACGGTGACATCAGTCTTGGCAAGTTTATTACAGTGTTTGAACTTGGACACGTGTTTAGTTATTTTTGTATTTTATGTAGCAGATTGAGGAAATAAATACATTTATAATTATTATTTATTTTTATTATTTTCTTTGCAATAAATGATCGAACTGTTTCCCTTCAGCATTAAAGATATAAACGTTCACTTTTGAAACAGACTAAGTCTATTGAAAATAGTTGATTTGTATTTCTTTGCTCAAATAGTCTGATTTTTAACAAATTGTTGATTTTATCTTCAGTTGTACCCTGATGACATTTTCTCTCATAACACCTTTAAACTACTACTTAAAAAAAAGTGGTGTACTTTAAGAAAAACTATATATTTTTCATAGTTCATAATATAAAAATCATATTTTATGGGACATCCTGTATATCTTATCTAATTTTGACTCTCTCTGTAGATAAAGTAAGTTGATTTTAAAAAAATTCCTTTTTCTTTCTTGTCGCTTTCTAATTTCGAACCATAGATCAATATATTTTGAACATTTCGTATATGTATGCTTATAATTCAAATATAAAGCCTTATTTTCAATTTATTCCGCTTTGCGCCTACCATAACTTTTCCTTATCCCATAATGGTCAGAGTTATCATGTTTGTAAACTACATAATTAGCCAACACTTTGGAATAAGCTAACCTACATCATACGAACTAAACAGTGATGTTTACAAACCTCACTGCACAAAGGGATTAACCAAATATTGACAAAATTGTGTTTCTTGTTTTAGTAAATACTAAATGTAGTTCTCTTGACCCTTAGGTGGGCTACTTTTCAGCACATTTAAATGTATTAAGGATGGTCTGTTTTCCATATACAAACTGTTTCCAAACTACGTTACAAAACATCAGGATATGGTTCCTTGTGTCAAAAAGTTCCTTTGAACATATTATGTCCTAAAATACTTAGTTTACCTTTGTCCGCCATTTTGTGTTTTTAAAACAATTTTTTAGAAATACATAGATACCGACTCAAAATTTGGTGCAAGAAGTATTGTCCCTCGCCGGACCTAGCCTGCGACCTTGGCGGACATATTCGGCCAACCCCGATTTGAAATCTCCCGTGAAGTTATTATCCCTTCAGGGTTGTGTTACGTTTGGGTACGGTTGCAGCAGTACTACATATTAGCAGTTTTAAGAGGGGAAAAAATTTGTACAATATTTACACTAATGAAATCAATATAACAACATTTTTATTATAAACATTCACTGTACATGGTTTTACGTGCATGTTTCTTAAACTTCATTAATTGTATTGTTTATAATATCATACAATATTTTTGCATGGGATACAATTACAACATTAGCCATCATATCAGCTTCGGTAGGTTTATAAAAGTCGACTTGAAGTATAATTTTATTATACTTGACCTTGAAATGCTGGTCCTCTGTTTAGTAGTATCGATAACATATACACAATTTTCATAATAGAATGAGAACGGTGTTTCCATCATATCCAAGTCATCAGTGTAAACACGATTGCAATCTTTGTGCACATCGTACGCGATCGCATAATTACCATTCTCAATATCTAAATTCATCAACTCATCGGGATCATTTTCTTAGTTAATTTGAATACGAATATTTTTCACTTGCGCTGAATAGAAGATAGAGCGATCTAACTGTTTGTGGTGTTGAGAATATTTTTTAGAAAATAACCAGAAAAATGTAGGATTTTCTACTTTCTTATAAATATTAATTATATCGAAATGTAAAAGTTGGGTCCTTAAGGCATAACTTTCTGAACACATTGCCATTTTCTAAATTCGAACGGTATAGTTTTCACATCGGTTAATTTTTTCAGCAATTTTATATTCGGATTTGAATTCTATCAATGGTGCTCTTATGTAGAATTTCGTTATCACAACTTTACCTTCTTCTGGTAGCGTAGTATCATCATATGATCCTTCCACTTTAGTATCTTTCCAACGAAACAATGCATCGCTAAATGGAATAAACATAATTGTGTTTCCCCCTTTATAGATCGGAGTATTCACATCATCAAAAAGCCCCAAACCTAAATACGCCAAGTCTCCAACGAGAAGGAATTTATTTTTGACTCCCTCAAAATCTTATATGTATCCATAATTTCGTAGTAAATTCAATTCTGACCTCTTGGCTTTTACTGTAAGTTACTAATGATCCCGGGTTGATCGACTTCATTCCTCCATCATTTACGAAATTGTAAACCAGTTTAATGTTACAGCCTGCGGGAAATTTGTTCCATCAGACTTTTTCAAAAACGATCCTGCAATGAAAAACTGATCTCGACATTGAAAACGTATCACCATAATCAATCGTAAGTTAAAATTTTTTATTCGGTGCATTGAAGTTTAAAGTGCTAATACGATAAAATGACTTATAATTTAGATTAAACAATATCATCCATATACTTTCCGTATAGACTTGACATTTTTCTACTCTCTTATATAACAAAACAAAATTACATATACTACAGCTACTGCTACAATATATCATATGATTTTACAAACCACCACCTGTGATAGCATTTTCTATCAACGGGCTACTAAATACAACACAACTAAACATAGATGATCGCATATAGGAGGATCGTTGTATTCTTGCATTCTATCATCATTGTAGAACAAATTATTTTTACCTTTATATTTCACAAGTTCTATTGGAGGATTAACATCACCGTACGAGTCGAAATAATATTTCTAGCTTTATACCTATAGTATGCTGTCCAATCTGAACCGATTGAGCTAGAATCACCTAAATTAAATTGCACCACACTCTATTATTTTTGTAATTTAAGGTATCTCATCTCGCCTGAAAACGCCTCTGAAATTTGGTATTTGTAATTTATCTAAAGTGTAATAGAGAATGTCCATATTTTTTATTGGAAGATATTTTTTTTATTTTTGAGGTTCAATGATTTTTTTTCACCCTCTGTTGTGAAATGAGATTTCTTCACAATTTGTGGAAGTTATACAAAAAGTGATAATGTTCGACTATGTAAATTCTTAATAGCAGGATGTTGTTCTCATTGAGTTGTGATTTCCGCCTCAAAGAGCGTTTCATCATCATCATCATCATCATCATCATCATCATCATCATCATCATCATCATCATCATCATCATCATCATCATCATCATCACCACCACCACCACCACCACCACCACCACCACCACCACCATCACCACCACCACCACCACCATCATCATCATCATCATCATCATCATCATCATCATCATCACCTCCACCACCACCACCACCACCACCACCACCACCACCACCACCACTATCACCCTTATCATCATCATCATCATCATCATCATCATCATCATCATCATCATCATCATCATCATCATCATCATCATCATCATCATCATCATCATCATCATCATCATCATCATCATCATCATCATCATCATCATCATCATCATCATCATCATCATCATCATCATCATCACCATCATCATCATCATCATCACCACCACCACCACCACCACCACCACCACCACATCCACCACCACCACATCCACCACCACCACCACCACCACCATTACCACCACCACCACCACCACCACCACCACCACCACCACCACCATCACTATCACCATCACCATCAATCACCACCACCACCACCACCACCACGTTTGATATCTTTGTTAGAAGTATGATGGGTCAAGTTTTATGTGCGTAAGCAAAAGTTCCTAAATTATTCAAAGACGTCTACAAGCAACATACATCTAGAGCAATGTACAAATCAGAGTAAGATTCTAAATTTTTCACTTACTCTATACTTTCACGTAATGCTCGTAATCATTTTGACTCAGATGCTCATCGTTCAATTTGTTATAGAAATCCTCGCGAAAGGGGTCTATCGGTTTCCATTTTAGACAGACTGTCAATGTACTCATAAGGGAGCACGCCTTTCCTTCTGAGCAGTTCATACAACTCTTTTTCATCACCCTCCAGATATATGTTGTGAACTCACGCAAATGTTTGAAATCTTTAACCTCTAAATTAATTACAAGTGTAACAAGAAAGCTATTCAAAAGTTGGTAAGTAACTGTAAAATTGAGGGAGTAATAGGGTGTGCTCTGCTCCTTAGTTTCCATTTCCACAACCTTTTATTTATTTTACTTCCAATACATTTTTCTTTATGTTTGTGAAATTTTCACAATCCGTTGTAAGGATTTCACCTCCAAGTTTGAAAAGGTCTTTGGTGAACAGATGCGCATCATAACGTGAGACGTTGTGACAGAAGACAGTTTTTGGATGGAAACTGTCTGTTGAGGTTTTGGAAAATTTTCCACTCAGAAGACAGCGATCTCTCACTTTACGATTTTTTAATTTTCCAAGGCGGTATCATCGACTTTTCCTTCTCAAATATGACATTTCAGTGCATTCTGGTATCGTTCCTTATCTTCCCTACTCATATAGATTGGGATGATTTTCTCGTATTTAGCCTAAATTAATTGGATTAGATTTTACAAGTACTTGCACCAATTTTTCAGGGACATCTAGTATTTCTGACCTTCAGGTCACTCTATATGTTATTGGTTTAAACCAATAATCGTTTTCACGAGAAATAAGATATACAGCAAAACCAAACGGTGTGCGAATTTTGTTGTTGTTGTTTTCTTTCTGTCATCATAGTATATATTTTCAAGCATACATTCGAAGGCTATATATATATTACGTATAGGTGTTGGAATTATTGTTATAATAACGAAACTTAATCATATCGCCTATATGTTTTACAGGCATTACTGGCTTTATTGCTTTCTGCAGTTAACAGTCCTTCATATGTTCGTTCAGTTTTAATTCATTATCGTAAAGTGATATACATCACCTGCGGATATATGTTGTTGTTTTATGTTTGGATATTTGATTACCGAATAGTCTGCTAAAATTTTTATATATACATAATGCGACTTGTTCTCAGTGTTCATATATAATAGATCAATATGCTTTTCAGCTTCGTATTGTTCTTATACTCTCAGAGGTCAATTTTTTAATTTGCTATCGTAATCGTTAATTAAATTGAAGTGTAACCATCATATTTGTTCTCAAACGACCTTTCAAAATCTCCAAAATCTCCTCGTAACTTCATAGGAAACTTAAACCTTAAAGAGATAGACCTACTATCCTCTACGTTATCCGTATACAGTACTTGGAAATCCGATCAAGATTGTCGCCGGAGTATTCATGGCGCAGCAAACCGAGTAAACGAAAGAGAGACAACCAGAATATTTTATGTTTATCCACGCTTTCTTCAATTTTATTTTCATCGGTAAATCGATATATGATCTTTCCAATTTGGATCATATATGTTCACTTATGACTAACCTGATCCTCGAGATGGTTGATATTGCGTTTCTTTAATTTTTAAATATATGAATTTTTTGTTATTAATTCAGCGATATCGTTTCCTCTAAATAGTTCCTAGCTTCTTGTATTAAAAGCCATACTATAACACTGTTCCTGTTCGTCTATTGTCTATCTCCTGCAATCGAATTCTAACACCATTTCCACTTTACAAGACCGTTTCTTTTGATTGGAGGTTTCTATATGTTTGTACACGTGTTCTCTTATCGATTCAAGTGACGGGGTTACACCTATATTGTTTAATGTTTTGAAATTTCCTGGCTGTGAGATAACTTGTTTCATCTGTGGGGCTGTACCACTTGTATTCCAAATATGGTTTGAAAGCCAAGTGCTAATTATTATTTTTCAAGGCCGCTTTACAATCTTTGCAATACCACAATGTCCATTTATCGTATATTGTATACGTAAAGTTTTAGCTAAGTCTCTGATATGTCTCTTCGATTTGAAGTAAAGTGTTTTAGGGTTTTTATAAACCAATTCAATACGAGTAGTTAATTCATTTCTATTAAGAGAATCCCAATATAGTATATGTAAGTAGTGTGTACTTTCCAGTCTTACCGGGAACATTTTGACGCCACAATGACTTTTTAGTGACGTCATTAAGGTGACGTCATCCTGGGAGACCCCAGTAGTATTGGGATACATATGTGATGACGTTTATTATTATGCATTTTTGCGTATCTTGTAAACGGTGGATCCTACAGTTACCAAACTCGTTACCACATGGGTTTACGTTTGGGTCAATGTGTATTGTGGATTGCATAATCTTTTTTTTCAGGGGCAAACTATTTTAAAAATTCATATCTCCGGTATTTACTATCCGATTATGTTCAAATTAGGTGCATTTGATACGTAGTGATTTCTATAAACATAGATTGTCCCTATATTACAGTATCATATGTAATTTATCTTTTAATATAAATGTTAATATATGATATCACAATGACGCGGGCGCGCGTGCGTGTGTGTGTGTGTTTTAACATGTTTGAATATGAAAAATTATCAATACTTAGCTGACCTTGAAATTTTTCCACACAATTTTTTTTTTGTTTTTATAAAAATGATACTATATGTCGCAATGACGTGTAAGTGTTAACATGTTTGAGCATGAAATAAGCTATCAATATGTGACTGACCTTGAAGTTTTTTTTACATTTTTTGACGTAAAGAATAATTACAGTTTAATCATTCTGTTAATAGACTAACATTTGTGCTAAGACTATCACGATGATTTTTTACTATTTTTAATATTGCTTGTTTGTGTTAAAGCGGAAAATTATACATCATTAGTTTTAGAACATTAAACTAATTTTGAATATTTCAATATATTAAACTGTTCCTTTAGAAATAACTAATGAAACTTTAGAGTTAATGAAAACTCCGAGGTGTGGTTTACAGGATGATGTGTTTGGTTTTTTCAAAATATACGAGGAAAGCAAATGAGAAGCATTTAAAATGGCACTATTCTTTTTTCTAATAAAACTATTTTAAATATAACTAAGGAGGCTTTTAAAACTTGGCCATAGAATACAGATCTTATTTTTTTCATATGATAAATACAATCAAGACATTTTAATTTCTATTAAAAGAAGAAGGCATAAATTTCAAAATTATCCGATTCTTTTTGAAATGGTTTAGTTGGTAAAGGTAATAAGGTTGCCCACACATTTTTTCTAAATATTCAACTGTTGAAATATATGTTGATTCAGATGAATCGTGGTGTTTAGAAATGGATATTACTAAATGTCTTCTAGAGACAATAAATTTATTAGGTATTTTAATTCAAGAAATAGGACATACATTAGGCATTTTACATTCAAATGATGTAACGTCTACAATGTTTCCATATTGTAACTATGATAAAATTGATTTAAGAAAGGATGATATATTAGCCATACAAAGTTTATATGGATATTATACATCAACAACATCCACTACACTGTCTTTATATACAAGAGAGAAAATAGTATCTTTAGTAGAACCAGATTTATGCGGTTTGAATAATTTTAAAATGTTTTTAGTAATTAATCAACAATTAGATATATTTCACACAAAAATGGTTTTGGATAGTAAAGTTAGAAGATAAAATTTATAGTAAATCACAACTTATAGCAGAATAGATATAGTTTCAACCAACAGATTATTAACAAAATTGATTTTCTTTACCAAACACCGTCAGGAGAAATTGTACTTTTTATTAAGAGCTATATATGCTTGAATTTCCGTCTTTAAGACTTGCAGTTGGCTTTCATAAATACCATGTGTCCATAAAGTCCCACCCCCCTCTTATTTTTTTTATTAATGGAAATAGACAGATTTGCTTTGGGGAAAGTTTAGATAACCAAAGGAGGAGTTTTTTTGTAGTATCAAAATTTTCAACCCTTACCCCCAAAATGGGGTAGTTTGGGGGTATGTCAAGAATTTTAAATAGCAACACCTATTGAGTGATACCTCATTTTAAAGGCCTTTTAAAAATAAGAATAATGGCGCAAACCAGAGGTCCCTAAGTTCATCCTAACCAACATAGCAACCAATCGAATTGTGAATTTTACGTTAATAATTAGACCGGAAATGTTACGAAATGTACAACAAGCTTTTGAGTCCAGTAACCATTTCTGCCAAAAAGTAAATGGTAGCCATTTCAAGAACTTAATATGACCTAAAAAAACAAGGTAATGCTCTTACCATCATTTTACCAACATAGAGCATTTCTTAATGTAATAAAAACAACCGGAGTTTGTAGGTTAACATTCACAATTCGATTGGTTGCTATGTTGGGTAAGATGAGCTTAGAGACCTCTGGTTTGCGCCATTATTCTTATTTTGAAAAGACCTTTAAAATGAGGTATCACTCAATAGGGGTTGCTATTTAAAATTCTTGACTTACCCCTTAACTACCCCATTTTGGGGGTAAGGGTTGAAAATTTTGATACATCCAAAAACTCCTCCTTTGGTTATCTAAACTTTCCCCAAAGCAAATCTGTCTATTTCCATTAATTAAAAAAAATAAGAGGGGATGGGACTTTTTGGACACATGGTAGCCTATATTAGCGTCTTGGGCTCCAGATCAAATATGAAAATTCATGGTGTAATTAATTCTTATTCAGGACGTACTTTCTAATTTTTCAATGATGTTTATTTTATGGAATTAGACTAATTTAGTTTTTCTAGAAAGAGTTATGTGCTTATATATAAAACATTTAACAATTTGCCCTCTAGTATGAAGTCAATTTTTAGATATTACAAAAGGATTAGGCTACTATATTTTAAAAAAAATATACTGTCTTAGAATATGACTAGTTTTTAAACTCATTACTTAAGGTAAAAAAAATTATTTATAACTTTTTGGAATTGAATGCTTAAGAAAACCTTCAGGTTATATCAGTGCGTTGGAAAAAATCAAACATCTTGTATCAAAATTATATACGCCATTACAGAGCAATTCCATTCGTAATGAGTATTTCATCCAATAGTAAAGCTTCTTATTTTAACCAATACTATCGCATTATGTTTTTGCTATAAATACTTGGTGAACGAGTAAGGTTTAGTGTTCTATAATGACATCTTAACCTGTTAGTTTATTTCAATTGTGTTCGGAAATAGTCTGCGGTCAAGTTAAAAGATTTAGAGATATAGATAAAATTGAAATACCAGTGTATATTCAAAAATATTTTAAAACAATTTGTAAGAAAACTTGGATGAATTTAAAGTGTGATACACCAGAATTATATATATATATATATATATATACTTTAATAATATTTCGCTTACAGATTTTGCGTTTTTAATGAATCATCCTCCGGAGAAACCTATATTTGGATACGAAATAAATTACATACTAATACAAAGTTTTTCTTAATGAAAGTCGTTCGCAATTTTTTTTCACGAATTAAGTGAATGTATTCTTTTCAATGACAATTTCGATATAGCAGGTCTTATAATTAGTTATGATTTTGTATATAGTGATGACTTGGTAATAGACATTATATGGAAATATGAAAACGGGTGTGACAAATGTGTCATATCACCATTATTTAATATTTTCAACCATGGAGAATTTTATAATATTGACATAATTGATTTAGTGCGTCTTGCTGACACAAAAGTTTCCTTTAATTATATTTTGAAGAAAAGACATTTAAGAGGGAAGTTTTAAATAAAAAAAGTTTAATATAGATAATTTTTTCAGTTTCATTTTCTTTCTACTAGAAACAAGATGTTGTCGGCACATGAAAAACTTGACGGATTACTCATTCATCCGAACCATTCATGTGGAAAAACACGTGCATATATCTATATAAATAACGCAAAACTTATATAAACAACTTTGGACTTTTAAACTTTGTAACTGGTAAGATTCATAAAGGAACGGATACCTGTTTATGTGTTCAACAATATGTTGAAATGGAAACTTTTCTAAACTGGAATGGTCTAGAGTCTAGAGGACGTATAACTCTTGTTATATTTAAAATGTCTTCGGACGGTTTCTGTGTAACGTGCCTAGACCAATTTGAACGGTATACATCAATATTACATGTATTGCAGAAACGTGATTTCTTACTTTTCTAGATGCAACACAATGTCCTGGTTTTTGGTACATTGATAAAAGGTCACATAAAAAATATGTATACGATATTTTGGACTCTGTATTTAATTTATTTCCAAAATTATAATCTTTTGTGTTAAAAAGCACAAAATGGTGGAAAGACGGAAAACTAAGCATTTTAGGACATACAGTATATTCACTGGAACATTTTAGTTATTTTAATCCAAAGAAATATATCCTGAAGTTTTGGAACATAGTTTTTACACATCCTGTATATGCAAAACAGACTATCCTTAATACATTTAAATGTGCTGAAAAATAGCCTACTTATAGGTAAAAAAATCGGACACGGGGACTACATTTAGTATTTCCTAAATCAAGAATCACAATTTTGTTTAAAGCTCGATTTAATCAAATAAGATTGCTCTGTGTACGTGTTTACGACACAAGGGAAGCTATTTAATTTTTTTTTTTTTTTTTCAAAGACAGCGGACATGTTCATTTTCACTTTTTGATGACTACCCGTAGGTTCATATTTGGTTTTTGGTGTAAATGACAAAGTTTGTGCAATGTTTTTGCAAAATTTATTTCCACATAAAAAACCACTTAAATTTACTCTGTGTATTTCAGGGATAAATTGTGGGAAACTTGAAGATGACTCCGTGCAGAAACCCCCAACTTATAAACAAAGTACTGTTATACAAGTCTCTAAATTTATAGTTTATAGGCCTACTTATTAAGACTTGGTTCATTATCACTTCTTGATGGACAAAACTAACCGACATCTTTTGTTATGATTATTTTTGGTGTAAGTGAGAGAGTTTGTGCGATGTTTTTTTTTTTTTTCTTCTTCAAAATTGAACTTCACGTAATCCACTTCTAAGTTTACTTCGTCTATTCAGAGATATGTAAATGTGAGAACCCTCGAAGATGACTCAAAACAGACGAAACGTCTCACTTTTAAACAAAGTAAGGTTATAAACGTCTCTAACTACATATAATTCACAGGAATGTATAATTTTATAGTATGATACACAAATTTGATGAAGCATTGTAAAGCTCGAAGCGTGTTTTTTTAAATTTGACGTTTTAGAAAGTGCTGATTGGACTCGCATGTGTGTACTAGTCGAGTCAGACAGCCGCATAGGGAAAAATGTGTTGTTTTATTATTTTTGCCATTACATTACCGAGGCGGTTCATGCGAGCTTTAATTAAAAATAAAACAGAAACCTAGAGGTGGGGTGGGAAGTAATTGCTCCACGTCGTGTGTGGTCTGTGAATATAACCATCTCTGTCTAGTCCTCTACTATACGAATCTTGTTTCTTACATTCAAACAAAATATTATTCATATTACAATTGTCCTTAAGAAAAACAACAGTAGCAATCAAAACAATACTTATATTTCTCTCTCTTCTTCTCGTTTATCAACTTCTTCTTTCTATACACACTGTTATTTTTACTTTTATACATTTAATAGGATAAAGTTTTACGATACCATTTAGGACGGAGCTGGATGTACATTTTTTTTCATGTACTCTTGGGTTAGATCCCTCTCTTACAGATCTCTATTGACCAACTCGTGTACTTTTTCGACTATTGACGCTATTAGAGTTTTCGAGAACTAAGGGTCTTTACTTTATGTTCTTCTTTTATAA
Source organism: Aphrophora alni (assembly GCA_963513935.1). NCBI lineage: Eukaryota > Metazoa > Arthropoda > Insecta > Hemiptera > Aphrophoridae > Aphrophora > Aphrophora alni. The sequence continues at coordinate 46,517,024 of OY740765.1, forward strand.
TGAGATAATGACAGAGAGGTTTTTTCCCTCTAAACAACAAGAAAACAGCTTGTCTTACCTAACGTGAAACAATAACTAACTTTTTAACTATGTCTCTGCAAGGATTAAATAAAGCAATAAAGTTAAAGTTTCAAAATTACTTTAATAATATAAATGAGCTACAATTGTTTCGCCTTGCGGAATCATCGAGCAACAGTCGAGGCCGCAAGGCGAAACAATTGTAGCTCATTTATATTATTAAAGTAATTTTGAAACTTTAGCATTTTGCTTTATTTATTGCTTGAATATGGAGTTTCAACAAGAAATATCTGCTGTTAATTTAAAATTTATGTCTCTGCAATTTTCTTCTAATGAGAGAACCCCCCCCCCCCTATTTTGAATGACAATTTTTGGTGTATTCAAATTTTTAAGATTTGTCCGTAATATCTTCACAATATGGCACCAAACTGGAAAATTTCTTATAAAAACGATAATATAAGATAATTATAAGTCTTTCCTATAAGAAGATTTCGAATAGAAAATATTATTTTAGGAATTTTTTATTCTTTGTGTTTTTTTTTTAAAAGAGTAACCGTTAATTGATAGGATGTTCTCTCTATTCAAGGAGAATCGTCATTGTTCGATTGATAGGATGTTCTCTCTATTCAAGGAGAACGTCATCGTTCGATTGATAGGATGTTCTCTATATTCAAGTGAGTAACGTTATCGTTCGATGGATAGGATGTTCTCTATATTAAAGCGAGAAACGTCATCGTTCGATTGATAGGATGTTCTCTCTATACAAGGAGAAATGTCATCGTTCGATTGATAGGATATTCTCTCTAAACAAGGAGAAACGTCATCGTTCGATTGATAGGATGTTCTCTCTAAACAAGGAGAAACGTCATCGTTCGATTGATAGGATGTTCTCTATATTAAAGCGAGAAACGTCATCGTTCGATTGATAGGATGTTCTCTATATTAAAGCGAGAAACGTCATCGTTCGATTGATAGGATGTTCTCTCTATACAAGGAGAAATGTCATCGTTCGATTGATAGGATATTCTCTCTAAACAAGGAGAAACGTCATCGTTCGATTGATAGGATGTTCTCTCTATACAAGGAGAAATGTCATCGTTCGATTGATAGGATATTCTCTCTAAACAAGGAGAAACGTCATCGTTCGATTGATAGGATGTTCTCTCTAAACAAGGAGAAACGTCATCGTTCGATTGATAGGATGTTCTCTATATTAAAGCGAGAAACGTCATCGTTCGATTGATAGGATGTTCTCTCTATACAAGGAGAAATGTCATCGTTCGATTGATAGGATATTCTCTCTAAACAAGGAGAAACGTCATCGTTCGATTGATAGGATGTTCTCTCTATACAAGGAGAAATGTCATCGTTCGATTGATAGGATGTTCTCTCTATACAAGGAGAAACGTCATCGTTCGATTGATAGGATATTCTCTCTATACAAGGAGAAACGTCATCGTTCGATTGATAGGATGTTCTCTATATTCAAGAGAGAAACGTCATCGTTCGATTGATAGGATGTTCTCTCTATACAAGGAGAAACGTCATCGTTCGATTGATAGGATATTCTCTCTATACAAGGAGAAACGCAATCGTTCGATTGATAGGATGTTCTCTATATTCAAGCGAGAAACGTCATCGTTAGATTGATAACATGTTGTCTATATTCAAGCTAGTAACTTTATCGTTCGATTGATAGGATGTTCTCTCTATTCAAGGAGAAACGTCATCGTTTGATTGATAGGATGTTCTCTCTATACAAGGAGAAACGTCATCGTTCGATTGATAGGATGTTCTCTCTATTCAAGGAGAAACGTCATCGTTCGATTGATAGGATGTTCTCTCTATACAAGCGAGAAACGTCATCGTTCGATTGATAGGATGTTCTCTCTATTCAAGGAGAAACGTCATCGTTCGATTGATAGGATGTTCTCTCTATACAAGGAGAAACGTCATCGTTCGATTGATAGGATATTCTCTATATTCAAGCGAGAAACGTCATCGTTCGATTGATAGGATGTTCTCTATATTCAAGCGAGAAACGTTATCGTTCGATTGATAGAATGTTCTCTCTATACAAGGAGAAACGTCATCGTTCGATTGATAGGATGTTCTCTATATTCAAGTGAGTAACGTTATCGTTCGACTGATAGGATGTTCTCTATATTCAAGCGAGAAACGTCATCGTTCGATTGATAGGATATTCTCTCTATACAAGGAGAAACGTCATCGTTCGATTGATAGGATATTCTCTATATTCAAGCTAGTAACGTTATCGTTCGATTGATAGGATGTTCTCTCTATTCAAGGAGAAACGTCATCGTTTGATTGATAGGATGTTCTCTCTATACAAGGAGAAACGTCATCGTTCGATTTATAGGACGTTCTCTCTATAAAGGAGAAACGTCATCGTTCGATTGATAGGATATTCTCTCTATACAAGGAGAAACGTCATCGTTCGATTTATAGGACGTTCTCTCTATAAAGGAGAAACGTCATCGTTCGATTGATAGGATATTCTCTCTATACGAGGAGAAACGTCATCGTTCGATTGATAGGATGTTCTCTATATTCAAGCGAGTAACGTTATCGTTCGATTGATAGGATGTTCTCTCTATACAAGGAGAAATGTCATCGTTCGATTGATAGGATGTTCTCTCTATACAAGGAGAAATGTCATCGTTCGATTGATAGGATGTTCTCTCTATACAAGGAGAAATGTCATCGTTCGATTGATAGGATGTTCTCTCTATACAAGGAGAAATGTCATCGTTCGATTGATAGGATGTTCTCTATATTCAAGCGAGAAACGTCATCGTTCGATTGATAGGATGTTCTCTATATTCAAGCGAGTAACGTTATCATTCGATTGATAGGATGTTCTTTCTATTCAAGGAGGAACGTCATCGTTTGATTGATAGTATGTTATCTCTATTCAAGGAGAAACGTCATCGTTCGATTGATAGGATGTTCTCTATATTCAAGGAGAAACGTCATCGTTCGATTGATAGGATATTCTCTATATTCAAGCGAGAAACGTCATCGTTCGATTGATAGGATATTCTCTCTATACAAGGAGAAACGTCATCGTTCGATTTATAGGACGTTCTCTCTATAAAGGAGAAACGTCATCGTTCGATTGATAGGATATTCTCTCTATACGAGGAGAAACGTCATCGTTCGATTGATAGGATGTTCTCTATATTCAAGCTAGTAACGTTATCGTTCGATTGATAGGATGTTCTCTCTATACAAGGAGAAATGTCATCGTTCGATTGATAGGATGTTCTCTCTATACAAGGAGAAACGTCATCGTTCGATTGATAGGATGTTCTCTATATTCAAGCGAGTAACGTTATCGTTCGATTGATAGGATGTTCTCTCTATACAAGGAGAAATGTCATCGTTCGATTGATAGGATGTTCTCTCTATACAAGGAGAAATGTCATCGTTCGATTGATAGGATGTTCTCTCTATACAAGGAGAAATGTCATCGTTCGATTGATAGGATGTTCTCTCTATACAAGGAGAAATGTCATCGTTCGATTGATAGGATGTTCTCTATATTCAAGCGAGAAACGTCATCGTTCGATTGATAGGATGTTCTCTATATTCAAGCGAGTAACGTTATCATTCGATTGATAGGATGTTCTTTCTATTCAAGGAGGAACGTCATCGTTTGATTGATAGTATGTTCTCTCTATTCAAGGAGAAACGTCATCGTTCGATTGATAGGATGTTCTCTATATTCAAGGAGAAACGTCATCGTTCGATTGATAGGAAGTTCTCTATATTCAAGCTAGTAACGTTATCGTTCGATTGATAGGATGTTCTCTCTATTCAAGGAGAAACGTCATCGTTTGATTGATAGGATGTTCTCTCTATACAAGGAGAAATGTCATCGTTCGATTGATAGGATGTTCTCTCTATACAAGGAGAAATGTCATCGTTCGATTGATAGGATGTTCTCTCTATACAAGGAGAAACGTCATCGTTCGATTGATAGGATGTTCTCTCTATACAAGGAGAAATGTCATCGTTCGATTGATAGGATGTTCTCTCTATACAAGGAGAAATGTCATCGTTCGATTGATAGGATGTTCTCTCTATACAAGGAGAAATGTCATCGTTCGATTGATAGGATGTTGTCTCTATTCAAGGAGAAACGTCATCGTTCGATTGATAGGATATTCTCTCTATTCAAGGAGAAACGTCATCGTTCGATTGATAGGATGTTCTCTCTATTCAAGGAGAAACGTCATCGTTCGATTGATAGGAAGTTCTCTATATTCAAGCTAGTAACGTTATCGTTCGATTGATAGGATGTTCTCTCTATTCAAGGAGAAACGTCATCGTTTGATTGATAGGATGTTCTCTCTATACAAGGAGAAACGTCATCGTTCGATTGATAGGATATTCTCTATATTCAAGAGAGAAACGTCATCGTTCGATTGATAGGATATTCTCTCTATACAAGGAGAAACGTCATCGTTCGATTTATAGGACGTTCTCTCTATAAAGGAGAAACGTCATCGTTCGATTGATAGGATGTTCTCTCTATACGAGGAGAAACGTCATCGTTCGATTGATATGATGTTCTCTATATTCAAGCGAGAAACGTCATCGTTTGATTAATAGGATGTTATCTTTATTCAAGGAGAAACGTCATCGTTCGATCGATAGGATGTTCTCTATATTCAAGCGAGTAACGTTATCGTTCGATTGATAGGATGTTCTCTCTATACAAGGAGAAACGTCATCGTTCGATTGATAGGATGTTCTCTATATTCAAGCGAGTAACGTTATCGTTCGATTGATAGGATGTTCTTTCTATTCAAGGAGGAACGTCATCGTTTGATTGATAGGATGTTCTCTCTATTCAAGGAGAAACGTCATCGTTCGATTGATAGGATGTTCTCTATATTCAAGCGAGAAACGTCATCGTTCAATTGATAGGATGTTCTCTATATTCAAGCGAGTAACGTTATCGTTCGATTGATAGGATGTTCTTTCTATTCAAGGAGGAACGTCATCGTTTGATTGATAGGATGTTCTCTCTATTCAAGGAGAAACGTCATCGTTCGATTGATAGGATGTTCTCTATATTCTAGGAGAAACGTCATCGTTCGATTGATAGGATGTTCTCTATATTCAAGTGAGTAACGTTATCGTTCGATTGATAGGATGTTCTCTATATTCAAGCGAGAAACGTCATCGTTCGATTGATAGGATGTTCTCTATATTAAAGCGAGAAACGTCATCGTTCGATTGATAGGATGTTCTCTCTATACAAGGAGAAATGTCATCGTTCGATTGATAGGATGTTCTCTCTATACAAGGAGAAATGTCATCGTTCGATTGATAGGATGTTCTCTCTATACAAGGAGAAATGTCATCGTTCGATTGATAGGATGTTCTCTCTATACAAGGAGAAACGTCATCGTTCGATTGATAGGATGTTCTCTCTATACAAGGAGAAATGTCATCGTTCGATTGATAGGATGTTCTCTCTATACAAGGAGAAACGTCATCGTTCGATTGATAGGATGTTCTCTCTATACAAGGAGAAACGTCATCGTTCGATTGATAGGATATTCTCTATATTCAAGCTAGTAACGTTATCGTTCGATTGATAGGATGTTCTCTATATTCAAGCGAGAAACGTCATCGTTCGATTGATAGGATATTCTCTCTATACAAGGAGAAACGTCATCGTTCGATTGATAGGATATTCTCTATATTCAAGCTAGTAACGTTATCGTTCGATTGATAGGATGTTCTCTATATTCAAGCGAGAAACGTCATCGTTCGATTGATAGGATGTTCTCTATATTCAAGCGAGAAACGTCATCGTTCGATTGATAGGATGTTCTCTCTATACAAGGAGAAATGTCATCGTTCGATTGATAGGATGTTCTCTCTATACAAGGAGAAATGTCATCGTTCGATTGATAGGATGTTCTCTCTATACAAGGAGAAACGTCATCGTTCGATTGATAGGATGTTCTCTCTATACAAGGAGAAATGTCATCGTTCGATTGATAGGATGTTCTCTCTATACAAGGAGAAATGTCATCGTTCGATTGATAGGATGTTCTCTCTATACAAGGAGAAATGTCATCGTTCGATTGATAGGATGTTCTCTCTATACAAGGAGAAACGTCATCGTTCGATTGATAGGATGTTCTCTCTATACAAGGAGAAATGTCATCGTTCGATTGATAGGATGTTCTCTCTATACAAGGAGAAACGTCATCGTTCGATTGATAGGATGTTCTCTCTATACAAGGAGAAACGTCATCGTTCGATTGATAGGATATTCTCTATATTCAAGGAGAAACGTCATCGTTCGATTGATAGGATGTTCCCTCTATACAAGCGAGAGAACCTACAAAACCTCATGAACATAATTCACATACAAAGCAAGAGTAAAAGAAAAACGTTGCAGCCTTGCTTAACACCTGTAATTCTTATGAAATCTTGTCCTAATAACATTATATTATTTTGACTATAGAAATTTAAGATTGCCCTCAATGGCACTTTACGGTCGTTGCAATCCCGATGGACACAAGCTATATCTACACCTTTTTCGTGTAGTTTTTTTTGTGGATCCCTCTCTTTCATCTTTCCTATCTAGTCTCTCTTGACCAACTTTTTTTCTTCTTCGACCGTGACAGTATTAGAATATTCGAGGACTAGCTTCTTTTATTTTACTATCTTTTTTTATAAGGCGATGATGGCCGAAAGGTTTTTCATGTTTACAAAATATACAGTCTTTAAAATTTTTAAAATAAGAGTCTAAATTTGTATAGTATGTAATACAAACGTGTCTTCAGTGTAAATAGTAGACCAATCTAGTTTTTAATGAAGCTGTTTATTCTTATTTTTGTCAAATATTGTTTTACTTGCGATTTTGTACTGTGGGTTTGGGTAATTAATTTTCATATTTCACTCAAATTGAGACGCTTTTGAGAAATTACCTTTTTCGTAGCAGCCATGGTCGATTTTGATTTTTTCTAACGCTAACTCAAGAACGAAAGTTTTGGAGAAATGATGACCAATACATTTTATTTATAAGGGCTACACTTGAGCAAACTTTGAACAAAATCAGTATTGTTTTATTTGATAAAATCGAGTTTAGTGTTTTTATCTTAGGCAGCTAAAACAAAATTTGAGTTATCAAAAATGGAAAAGTCTTTATTACAATAGTCATTACTGAGATATGCACAGATATGAATCAATCTATGAGTTTTGGCTGTATATCACGACTTTATTTACCCATCATAATTTTTCTAACTTATTGTTAAAGTGTGTACTGGCGTAACAATCCTGAAGGAGCCCAACTGGATCTGCAGATTTTTCTTGTAGTCTTGGGTTAGACCACTCTCCTTTATCATTCCTATTAGGTCTCCCTTAATCAACTCTTGTTCTCTTCCGACTCTGATGATATTAGAGTATACCAGGGCTAGGGATCTTCATTTTAGGTTATTTCCTTCCATATACGCTGACGATGGCAGAGAGGTTAGGTAAGATTATGTTTGTAAGAACTTTAGTTCTATTTTTGTAAAGGGAATCAATTCCATAATTTTATTTCTTGTATTTCAGGAAAATCCTGTAGCTATAAATAAAACACTCTCTATAGCGATACGTTGAAGGATTTAAATATTTACGTTTGTTGAGTGTGCATACCCTTACTTACCTTTAAGAAATGATCAAGTATGAATATGGGCGTGAAGGAAGGAAAGAGTGAGTATGAGCGTAACAATCCCTAGTACTCTAACTGGATCTACACCAGTTTTCACTTCTTGATTGTCAAATACGTAACATTTCGGTGACGATTAATTTCTAAATGATGGAAAGTTTGTAAAATGTTTTTGCACCATTAATATTTCTTAATGGGAACTAAGCTGAGACAGGCCAAAACCACTCTGACTAGGGTTCAGAGTGAGCCATGTCAATGCACTACCGGAGCCATGTCCACTATACCAACCGATACAATGGAAGTATTATATTGTACTCATTCCACCCATTGACCTGTTGATAATGGCGGAAGCAAGAAAAGCAGCCTACAGGCTGAGGTGCAGTGGCCTCTGGAAAAATTCACATATGGGAAATGCCAGAATTACGGGGAAAAATTCCACCATATTTTAATGGGTACCGATAAGATAGACACCAAATACTCGTTTTCTAGACATTTTAAATATAAAATGACCCACGGGGACGAAAATCGAGTTCTAGGAAACAAAAGAAACCTGTGGTACACCGATGGTTCAAAAATTACGACAGATACTGGTGCCGGGGTATATAGGTTGAGACCGGATTTGAAATGTTCGTTTACCTTGGGACAATATGCCACAGTTTTTCAGGCAGTTTTATTACCATAAATTACTATATACTGGAGAATTTGAGGCGGGACTTTAAGAAAAACCGTATACACATATATATAGATAGTCAGGCTGCAATTAATGTACTTGCAGGCACTCTAATAAAAAATAGTCTGTATGGGAATGCCGAGAGAACCTCAAAGCTTTATCTCAGGAAAACCGGGTAACTTTGCACTGGGTGCCGGGCATAGGGGAGTTGAGCGTAACGAGAAAGCAGACAATCTTGCTAAACGGGACTCTGCATCAGAGTTTGTAGGACCTGGGCCAGCTATAGAAATATCCGTGTGTCTGGCCAAGTTGGAAAAATATGTGGGTTCATGCAAAACACCAGCAAAGGTGGGGAAGTCTTAAAAGTTACTCCCATAGTAAATCATTACTTAAGGACATTATTTCAGGTAGTCTTGAAAGGACAATAATGACCCGAGGTAAGGGACAACTCAGACAAATTACGGGAGACTATGGTCTGAGAGTGCACTTGCACAGGATAGGAGCTTATTATGACGAAACTGTGTGTAGGTTGTGCGGGAAGAGTGAGGAGACCGCAGGCCACATAATTTTCAATTGTGAGGCTCTGACCAATAAGAGGCGAAAGGATTTTTGATGCCAAATTCCTGTGGAACTATCATTGGCACGAGCTAGTTAGTGGATTACTCAAAATTAGATAGTTGCATATAATAGTCCTAATTTCATTTCCAAGGGCGGGAAAACTCTAAGAAGACATTAGGTTAGGCTACTACTAGCCTACTACACATGCGTTTAAATCAACCATCTATGTCGCTATTATAATTTGACACCCTTTCTTGGAATTTCTGTTTGTTTATATTTCCAATTCGCTAGGTATTCGATGCTTTTTACCTTCAACTGACATTTCCTTAATTTACACACTATCCTATCTGCACTAGACCACTGCTCGGGTGTTTAGGAACTTTTTTTTGTATTGTAGACTTTGTTGACTTCAAGTAGCCTATACATCCGAATATCTAAAATTAAATACTATAATTATTATAATTTGTAATTCCCTTAAGGTTAACTAACATGTATAAACCTTGCAATAACTATTTCGTTTTTCTTCCACTTTATGAAACCAGTTTTGATACTGTAGCCAATTTTGTAGAAAAATTGAACTACGTCTAACTATATTTTACTCATAGAAAAATATTTTTGTATGGCCCATTTTGAAGCGTTGGTATTCAATTTTTTAAAATTGTTAATATTTGGAATTATTTATGATGTATTTTATTTGTGACATGTGGTAGGCTATGCAGTTAAATAAATTGAGTGTTTGAGAGAGATATATTTAAATAGCAATACATACATTTAAGGTACTGCTAATTATTAAATTTATGAACGAGGTTAAAAGAATAATAAGGTGCAAATATTGTTATTGACATTAAAATAATAATAATAAATATGGTAAAACAATTATTGTATAAACTTTGTTTTCTCCCATCCCTAATACCAAATAAAAACCAACAATAATAAACCCTCACCAAAAATATCAGTTAGGTGGAAAAAATGAATAAGAACCCTGGACGATGGATATGAAAAAAATAGTTATGTATTTTAATAAGGGTCAAAACTTGCTTCGCTTGTACCATAAACACGTCCGTAAACCGTATGTGGTAAACATATAGTTTTAATGACGGCGGTCATGGCTAAATTTTGTTTTTTTGTCAATTATTCCTGTAATGTAAGTACTACTTTTTTTACTTGCAATTTGGTACACGAATTTGGGATATTATTAAACATTCCAATAAAATTTGAATGGATCTCTGGATCCATGACTGATTATTTTTTGACAACTCACAAACTCATTAACGTGTTGTTGGTTTGGTAATATAATGAAACTTTTTTCAAAATATGCTTATCAGTGCTATAATCCATATTCCTCCGCGTCTGAGTGATTCTCTTTCAAACCACGCGAGGGCAGCTTTATAAGCATGGGTACATTAATTCATTTAACCCATTGTATCTGCCCTAATTTTTAAGTTAGACACTGTGGGATTATTTTTTGTAATAGATAATAAAACACTAAGTGTTTTCCTTTTTTAAATTTTCGATAATATTATTCATTGACTCACAATAAAATACCAAAATAGAAAATCGATTTACAAATGTCCTCTCCATTTGTTCAACGGCTAATGATTATATCCCAGTTTAAAAAAAAGTAAAACGTCCGCGTTCACGTGATCTTTTAAGTTTTAACGATAATTCTGAGATGAAAATTGACACCAGTACAACTGCTCAAGTGTAGCTTTATTCTTATGGGAGATGAATCCAATTCGGCGGAGGTGGAGCAGAACCCTAAATTGGCCACATTGAACAACTTTACACAGCGAACATTTCCTACTTTATGAAGTGGTAGGTTCAAATTACAAAATTGGCTCTCTTTTTCCTTGTTGATTAAATGCGAAAAACCTCTCGGTCATCTTCGCCTTGTTAAGGAAAAGAACATAAAATAAAGACATCGAATATTCTAATGGCGATAAGGTCGAGAGGGATCTAACCAAGCCTACATGAAAAGATGAAGATCCAGCTACTTCGAGTTTGCCATGTCTGTACTCAATACAGTGAGCTTCGAGACACTTTTTTACAGAAAATATCTGATGGTGGTCTTGAAGAGACTTGGCAAATCCACAATGGTATATATAGCTAATACCGGCTCACAGAAAATATCTAGTCTATGGCGTGGCTTACCACAACGACATAGATATTTGTTTTGTATTTAATCGTAAATATATGGATATGTTGGAGCTGCGATAGTAGAGATATTCTAATGCAGTTTTTTCGGGATCCCCTAAAGGTAATGGTCGTGTTGACCCGACGGTTAAGAAGGCCAGGTACTGCAATTACTGTTTCCATAAGTAATCCCCAAAGTGATAAAGATGCAAACCCATAGAAATCGTTGTTCATATTCACCACTCTCGCTAACCTAACCGACGGTCAAGAAGGGCAGGTACAGTCAGAGTCATTGTCATTGTTCCCAGAGTACCACAGATGTCAACCAATAGAAATCGTTGTTCATATTCATCACTCTTGCTAACCTAACCTAACTAACGGTCAAGAAAGCGAGATACAGTTGGAGTCATTGTTTTCATAATTAATCCCCAAAGTACTATAGATGCAAACCAATAGAAATCGTTGTTCATATTCACCACTCTCGCTAACCTAACCGACGGTCAGGAAGAGCAGGTACAGTAATAGTCATTGTCATTGTTCCCAGAGTACCACAGATGTCAACCAATAGAAATCTTTGTTCATATTCACCACTCTCGCTAACCTAACCTAACTAACGGTCAAGAAATCGAGATACAGTTGGAGTCATTGTTTTCATAATTAATCCCCAAAGTACTATAGATGCAAACCAATAGAAATCGTTGTTCATATTCACCACTCTCGCTAACCTAACCGACGGTCAGGAAGAGCAGGTACAGTAAGAGTCATTGTCATTGTTCCCAGAGTACCACAGATGTCAACCAATAGAAATCGTTGTTCATATTCACCACTCTCGCTAACCTAACCTAACTAACGGTCAAGAAAGCGAGATACAGTTGGAGTCATTGTTTCCATAAGTAATCCCAAAGTAATACAGATGCAAACCAATAGAAATCGTTGTTCATATTCACCACTCTCGCTAACCTAAGCGACGGTCAGAAAGAGCAGGTACAGTCAGAGTCATTGTCATTGCTACCAGAGTACCACAGATGTCAACCAATAGAAATACTTCTCACAAAATTTTCAAGCCCACATGATGAATTAGGTACATTGTATTTATATATATTAGTGCTGTGGCCGTTAACGGGTAACAGCTAACCATCAACGTTGACCATCGTCAACGCTCAATGCAGTGGACGAAGAAGTGTATTAACTGCTAACGTTGATCAACTGCTTAGTGCTTGCAGGTGACGCATCAGTGGTTGTTTGTTAGCGCCAGCGGCCCACTCGATGCGCGCGCACCCAGCTACACGTACGCCTCTCATTCGTCTGTTGGTTTAGTTGAGCAACTAAAGTGAATCAATTAACGTCAACGTTTATTCATCAACGAATCAATGTATGATTCTGCTGTAGCCTACTATTTTACTATTTTCCACGTGTACACTGAACAAAGACGCTTGGTCTTCTGTTCTGTATGGCAGGTTAACGTTAGCAGTTTTTTCAACAGTTAATCACGCTCAACGTTAATTAGTGTTGAGGTTGACCGTAGTTAGCGTTAATGCCCACCTCTAATATATATCACTACTTTCTTGACGTCAGCTAGACCGTATTGGGTCTCGTAGATATTTTACTTTATTTTAAGATTTTATTAATAATACTTGACATGACATAATATGTTTCTATGTATTAAAATCCCAAATATTAGATAAAACTGTGACAACTTAAAATTACGATGAACGTTCCCACATGGGTCAACACCTGTTCGTGAGAACAGATCTGTGTCTTCCAGAGATCCAAAATAAAAATTTAACTGTAATATAGTATAAATATATTAAAAGATGTTGTAAAATTTGAAACTAAAGGCGAATATTTTACAGAAAAAAAGTATCAGCTTACATTTGTGGCTGTTATTTTACTATTTAATTCAATGTTTCAGTACGTGTTCAACTGGAAGAATCCAAGCAACAAAAGTAAATGACGTTATCAGTGAATCGGACTCCCTCAGGGGTCTATTTTACTACTCCATTATTTATAGTATATTTAAATAGTTTATGTACCGAAAATTTTAAGGAAAATTTGATTGCTTTGCAGACGATTCAGCATTGTTTTAAAAGGCTGATACCGTTGAGCAATTACACGATGAGATACAAAGTAAAATTGTCACGTTGCGTGGGTGGTTTAAAGTGATTATGAGCCCCGAAACAAAATATATTATTTTTAATATTACTAGAAATATAGTTTTATCCGAAATCTGTCAAATATCACGAAGCGAGATATCTAGATGTACTGATATTGAAAAAGTTCAAGATATTAACTAATTAGGTTTGTTTGTTGACTCCATATTTTCCTGGAAGACTCAATGAACCTACAAAGGTAAACTGATTAAATATGTAAATATGTCTATTTTTTTTGGTATATTTGTAATGTTTATATATTAGAAATGGTGTATCAAATTCTCGTTGGTTCAAAGATAGAAGATGGCTTTTAATTTGGGGAGGGACAATAAAACAGATAATAACATTTCAAAAACACAGGTCTTTGAATGTTTTTCATTCACCTCATTTGCATACCAACTTGATACATAAATCAAATTAGCTTTACTAAGTCGGATTTTATTTCTGAAGTTAATTAATACGTTTGTAACTCTTTATTGCTCTTTCTTTTGCTATTGGAGAGATCCTTCTGTTAAATGCTGGTATATGAACTTGGTTGGTTGCAATATCCCTTTTTTATTTTGAGCTGAAGTGTTAGAATTAAATAATATGTACTTTTAACGCCACAAACAGGTATTTTAATTACCTCGGGATGTCGTTGTTTCTTAGTTCTAGTTTTATATTTGAGATAACTTATCAGCCTAACATTTACGCAATTATTTGAATTTATAAAAGATAATGTATCAATTTGAACCGATTGACGTTATTTTAATATTTAACAAAATAATGTTAACTTATAATAACAATTTTTCATTGTTTTATTATGAATAATTCCTTGCTAAAGTTTGACGCACGTTCGTACTCACTGAAATACTGACACACACACGCGCGCACGCTGAATTATGACAGTGGGGAGCGGAGTCTAATAATGTATTTGCAAAACGGAATATATAATATTTGTTTACTTAGTGGAAACATTTGAATTATGACAGTGGAGAGAAGAGTCTAATTATGTATTTGCATAACGTATTATAATATTTGTTTACTTAGAGGAAACATCTGAATTATGACAGTGGGGAGCGGAGTCTAATATTGTATTTGCATAACGGAATATATAATATTTGTTTACTTAAAAGAAACATCTGAATTATGGCAGTGGGGAGAGGAGTCTAATAATGTATTTGCATAACGGAATGTATAATATTTGTTTACTTAGAGGAAACATCTGAATTATGACAGTTGAGAGAAGAGTCTAATATTGTATTTGCATAACGGAATATATAATATTTGTTTACTTAGAGGAAACATCTGAATTATGACAGTGGAGAGAAGAGTCTAATTATGTATTTGCATAACGGAATATATAATATTTGTTTACTTAGAGGAAACATCTGAATTATGACAGTGGAGAGAAGAGTCTAATTATGTATTTGCATAACGGAATATATAATATTTGTTTACTTAGAGGAAACATCTGAATTATGACAGTGGGGAGAGGAGTCTAATAATGTATTTGCATAACGGAATATATAATATTTGTTTACTTAGAGGAAACATCTGAATTATGACAGTGGAGAGAAGAGTCTAATAATGTATTTGCATAACGGAATATATAATATTTGTTTACTTAGAGGAAACATCTGAATTATGACAGTGGAGAGAAGAGTCTAATATTGTATTTGCATAACGGAATATATAATATTTGTTTACTTAGAGGAAACATCTGAATTATGACAGTGGGGAGAGGAGTCTAATAATGTATTTGCATAACGGAATATATAATATTTGTTTACTTAGAGGAAACATCTTAATTATGACAGTGAGGAGAGGAGTCTAATAATGTATTTGCATAACGGAATATATAATATTTGTTTACTTAGAGGAAACATCTGAATTATGACAGTGGAGAGAAGAGTCTAATATTGTATTTGCATAACGGAATATATAATATTTGTTTACTTAGAAGAAACATCTGAATTATGACAGTGGAGAGAAGAGTCTAATCATGTATTTGCATAACGGAATATATAATATTTGTTTACTTAGAGGAAACATCTGAATTATGACAGTGGGGAGAGGAGTCTAATCATGTATTTGCATAACGGAATATATAATATTTGTTTACTTAGAGGAAACATCTGAATTATGACAGTGGGGAGAGGAGTCTAATAATGTATTTGCATAACGGAATATATAATATTTGTTTACTTAGAGGAAACATCTGAATTATGACAGTGGAGAGAAGAGTCTAATAATGTATTTGCATAACGGAATATATAATATTTGTTTACTTAGAGGAAACATCTGAATTATGACAGTGGAGAGAAGAGTCTAATATTGTATTTGCATAACGGAATATATAATATTTGTTTACTTAGAGGAAACATCTGAATTATGACAGTGGGGAGAGGAGTCTAATAATGTATTTGCATAACGGAATATATAATATTTGTTTACTTAGAGGAAACATCTGAATTATGACAGTGGGGAGAGGAGTCTAATAATGTATTTGCATAACGGAATATATAATATTTGTTTACTTAGAGGAAACATCTGAATTATGACAGTGGAGAGAAGAGTCTAATATTGTATTTGCATAACGGAATATATAATATTTGTTTACTTAGAAGAAACATCTGAATTATGACAGTGGAGAGAAGAGTCTAATCATGTATTTGCATAACGGAATATATAATATTTGTTTACTTAGAAGAAACATCTGAATTATGACAGTGGGGAGAGGAGTCTAATCATGTATTTGCATAACGGAATATATAATATTTGTTTACTTAGAAGAAACATCTGAATTATGACAGTGGGGAGAGGAGTCTAATAATGTATTTGCATAACGGAATATATAATATTTGTTTACTTAGAGGAAACATCTGAATTATGACAGTGGGGAGAGGAGTCTAATAATGTATTTGCATAACGGAATATATAATATTTGTTTACTTAGAAGAAACATCTGAATTATGACAGTGGGGAGCGGAGTCTAATAATGTATTTGCATAACGGAATATATAATATTTGTTTACTTAGAGGAAACATCTGAATTATGACAGTGGGGAGAGGAGTCTAATCATGTATTTGCATAACGGAATATATAATATTTGTTTACTTAGAAGAAACATCTGAATTATGACAAAGGGGAGAGGAGTCTAATAATGTATTTGCATAACGGAATATATAATATTTGTTTACTTAGAGGAAACATCTGAATTATGACAGTGGGGAGAGGAGTCTAATAATGTATTTGCATAACGGAATATATAATATTTGTTTACTTAGAGGAAACATCTGAATTATGACAGTGGGGAGAGGAGTCTAATCATGTATTTGCATAACGGAATATATAATATTTGTTTACTTAGAAGAAACATCTGAATTATGATTGTGGGGAGAGGAGTCTAATAATGTATTTGCATAACGGAATATATAATATTTGTTTACTTAGAGGAAACATCTGAATTATAACAGTGGGGAGAGGAGTCTAATAATGTATTTGCATAACGGAATATATAATATTTGTTTACTTAGAGGAAACATCTGAATTATGACAGTGGAGAGAAGAGTCTAATATTGTAATTGCATAACGGAATATATAATATTTGTTTACTTAGAGGAAACATCTGAATTATGACAGTGGAGAGAAGAGTCTAATAATGTATTTGCATAACGGAATATATAATATTTGTTTACTTAGCGGAAACATCTGAATTATGACAGTGGGGAGCGGAGTCTAATAATGTATTTGCATAACGGAATATATAATATTTGTTTACTTAGAGGAAACATCTGAATTAGGACAGTGGAGAGAAGAGTCTAATATTGTATTTGCATAACGGAATATATAATATTTGTTTACTTAGAGGAAACATCTGAATTATGACAGTGGAGAGAAGAGTCTAATAATGTATTTGCATAACGGAATATATAATATTTGTTTACTTAGAGGAAACATCTGAATTATGACAGTGGAGAGAAGAGTCTAATTATGTATTTGCATAACGGAATATATAATATTTGTTTACTTAGAGGAAACATCTGAATTATGACAGTGGAGAGAAGAGTCTAATTATGTATTTGCATAACGGAATATATAATATTTGTTTACTTAGAGGAAACATCTGAATTATGACAGTGGGGAGAGGAGTCTAATAATGTATTTGCATAACGGAATATATAATATTTGTTTACTTAGAGGAAACATCTGAATTATGACAGTGGAGAGAAGAGTCTAATAATGTATTTGCATAACGGAATATATAATATTTGTTTACTTAGAGGAAACATCTGAATTATGACAGTGGAGAGAAGAGTCTAATATTGTATTTGCATAACGGAATATATAATATTTGTTTACTTAGAGGAAACATCTGAATTATGACAGTGGGGAGAGGAGTCTAATAATGTATTTGCATAACGGAATATATAATATTTGTTTACTTAGAGGAAACATCTTAATTATGACAGTGAGGAGAGGAGTCTAATAATGTATTTGCATAACGGAATATATAATATTTGTTTACTTAGAGGAAACATCTGAATTATGACAGTGGAGAGAAGAGTCTAATATTGTATTTGCATAACGGAATATATAATATTTGTTTACTTAGAAGAAACATCTGAATTATGACAGTGGAGAGAAGAGTCTAATCATGTATTTGCATAACGGAATATATAATATTTGTTTACTTAGAGGAAACATCTGAATTATGACAGTGGGGAGAGGAGTCTAATCATGTATTTGCATAACGGAATATATAATATTTGTTTACTTAGAGGAAACATCTGAATTATGACAGTGGGGAGAGGAGTCTAATAATGTATTTGCATAACGGAATATATAATATTTGTTTACTTAGAGGAAACATCTGAATTATGACAGTGGAGAGAAGAGTCTAATAATGTATTTGCATAACGGAATATATAATATTTGTTTACTTAGAGGAAACATCTGAATTATGACAGTGGAGAGAAGAGTCTAATATTGTATTTGCATAACGGAATATATAATATTTGTTTACTTAGAGGAAACATCTGAATTATGACAGTGGGGAGAGGAGTCTAATAATGTATTTGCATAACGGAATATATAATATTTGTTTACTTAGAGGAAACATCTGAATTATGACAGTGGGGAGAGGAGTCTAATAATGTATTTGCATAACGGAATATATAATATTTGTTTACTTAGAGGAAACATCTGAATTATGACAGTGGAGAGAAGAGTCTAATATTGCATTTGCATAACGGAATATATAATATTTGTTTACTTAGAAGAAACATCTGAATTATGACAGTGGAGAGAAGAGTCTAATCATGTATTTGCATAACGGAATATATAATATTTGTTTACTTAGAAGAAACATCTGAATTATGACAGTGGGGAGAGGAGTCTAATCATGTATTTGCATAACGGAATATATAATATTTGTTTACTTAGAAGAAACATCTGAATTATGACAGTGGGGAGAGGAGTCTAATAATGTATTTGCATAACGGAATATATAATATTTGTTTACTTAGAGGAAACATCTGAATTATGACAGTGGGGAGAGGAGTCTAATAATGTATTTGCATAACGGAATATATAATATTTGTTTACTTAGAAGAAACATCTGAATTATGACAGTGGGGAGCGGAGTCTAATAATGTATTTGCATAACGGAATATATAATATTTGTTTACTTAGAGGAAACATCTGAATTATGACAGTGGGGAGAGGAGTCTAATCATGTATTTGCATAACGGAATATATAATATTTGTTTACTTAGAAGAAACATCTGAATTATGACAAAGGGGAGAGGAGTCTAATAATGTATTTGCATAACGGAATATATAATATTTGTTTACTTAGAGGAAACATCTGAATTATGACAGTGGGGAGAGGAGTCTAATAATGTATTTGCATAACGGAATATATAATATTTGTTTACTTAGAGGAAACATCTGAATTATGACAGTGGGGAGAGGAGTCTAATCATGTATTTGCATAACGGAATATATAATATTTGTTTACTTAGAAGAAACATCTGAATTATGATTGTGGGGAGAGGAGTCTAATAATGTATTTGCATAACGGAATATATAATATTTGTTTACTTAGAGGAAACATCTGAATTATAACAGTGGGGAGAGGAGTCTAATAATGTATTTGCATAACGGAATATATAATATTTGTTTACTTAGAGGAAACATCTGAATTATGACAGTGGAGAGAAGAGTCTAATATTGTAATTGCATAACGGAATATATAATATTTGTTTACTTAGAGGAAACATCTGAATTATGACAGTGGAGAGAAGAGTCTAATAATGTATTTGCATAACGGAATATATAATATTTGTTTACTTAGCGGAAACATCTGAATTATGACAGTGGGGAGCGGAGTCTAATAATGTATTTGCATAACGGAATATATAATATTTGTTTACTTAGAGGAAACATCTGAATTAGGACAGTGGAGAGAAGAGTCTAATATTGTATTTGCATAACGGAATATATAATATTTGTTTACTTAGAGGAAACATCTGAATTATGACAGTGGAGAGAAGAGTCTAATAATGTATTTGCATAACGGAATATATAATATTTGTTTACTTAGAGGAAACATCTGAATTATGACAGTGGAGAGAAGAGTCTAATATTGTATTTGCATAACGGAATATATAATATTTGTTTACTTAGAGGAAACATCTGAATTATGACAGTGGAGAGAAGAGTCTAATAATGTATTTGCATAACGGAATATATAATATTTGTTTACTTAGAGGAAACATCTGAATTATGACAGTGGAGAGAAGAGTCTAATATTGTATTTGCTTAACGGAATATATAATATTTGTTTACTTAGAGGAAACATCTGAATTATGACAGTGGAGAGAAGAGTCTAATAATGTATTTGCATAACGGAATATATAATATTTGTTTACTTAGAGGAAACATCTGAATTATGACAGTGGAGAGAAGAGTCTAATAATGTATTTGCATAACGGAATATATAATATTTGTTTACTTAGAGGAAACATCTGAATTATGACAGTGGAGAGAAGAGTCTAATATTGTATTTGCATAACGGAATATATAATATTTGTTTACTTAGAGGAAACATCTGAATTAGGACAGTGGAGAGAAGAGTCTAATAATGTATTTGCATAACGGAATATATAATATTTGTTTACTTAGAAGAAACATCTGAATTATGACAGTGGGGAGAGGAGTCTAATAATGTATTTGCATAACGGAATATATAATATTTGTTTACTTAGAGGAAACATCTGAATTATGACAGTGGAGAGAAGAGTCTAATGTTGTATTTGCATAACGGAATATATAATATTTGTTTACTTAGAAGAAACATCTGAATTATGACAGTGGGGAGAGGAGTCTAATAATGTATTTGCATAACGAAAACGAACTCACCGGAATAGTAAGAGATGGCGATCAACACGTTTTGCTTAGTTCCTTAGAGGCCATACATGAGCATAGTTTTATTAAAATTGTTGGAGCCGATTTTGTAAACTTACGTATTGTATAACAATAAAAGCCACATGACCGTGTTTTTACTAATAACTCATGAACAGGAATAGTAGGAGATGGCGATTAACACGTTTTGTTTAGTTCCTTAGTGGCCATACATGAGCAAAGTTTTATAAAAATTGTTGGATGCGTTTTTGAGAAATTACGTATTTTATAACAATAAAAGCCTCAGGGCTGTGTTTTTACTAATAACTCATGAACAAGAATAGTAAAATGGCGATCAACACGTTTTGTTTAGTTCCTTAGTGGCCATACATGAGCAAAGTTTTATTAAAATTCTTGGAGGCGTTTTTGAGAAATTACGTATTTTTTTAACAATCAAAGCCTAATGGCCTTGTTTTTACTAATAACTCACGAATAGGAATAGTAAGTGATGGCGATCAACACATTTTGTTTACTTCCTTAGTGGCCATACATGAGCAAAGTTTTATTAAAATTGTTGGAGCGGATTTTGAAAACTTACGTATTTTATAACAATAAAAGTCTCATGGTTGTGTTTTTACTAATAACTCACGAAAAAGGAATAGTAAGAGATGGCCATCAACACATTTGGTTTACTTCCATAGTAGTCATACATGAGCAAAGTTTTATTAAAATTCTTGGAGGCGTTTTTGAGAAATTATATATTTTACAACAATAAATGTCTCATGGCTGTGTTTTTATTAATAACTCATGAACATGAATAGTAAAAGATGGCGATCAACACGTTTTGTTTAGTTCCTTAGTTGCCAACATGAGCAAAGTTTTAATAACATTGTTGGAGCCGATTTTTAAAATTAACTGTTAGTAAAAGGCCTCATGGCTGTGTTTTACTAATAACTCACGAACCGGAATAGTAAGAGATGGCGATCAACACGTTTTGTTTAGTTCCTTAGTGGCCATACATGAGCAAAGTTTTATTAAAACTCTTGGAGGCGTTTTTGAGAAATTACGTATTTTTTAACAATAAAAGTTTCATGGCTGTGTTTTTACTAATAACTCATGAACAGGAATAGTAAGAGTCGGCGATCAACACGTTTTGTTTAGTTCCTTAGTGGCCATACATGAGCAAAGTTTTATTAATATTGTTGGAGGCTTTTTTGAGAAATTAAGAATTTTATAACAATAAAAGCCTCATGGCTGTGTCTTTTCTAATAACTCATGAACAGGAATAGAGTAAAATGGCGATCAACACGTTTTGTTTACTTCCTTAGTGGCCATACATGAGCAAAGTTTTATTAAAACTCTTGGAGGCGTTTTTGAGAAATTACGTATTTTATAACAATAAAAGCCTCATGGCTGTGTTTTTACTAATAACTCACGAACCGGAATAGTAAGAGATGGCGATCAACACGTTTTGTTTAGTTCCTTAGTGTCCATACAGGAGAAAAGTATTATAAAAATTGTTTAATGCGTTTTTGAGAAATTACGTATTTTATAACTATAAATGTCTCATGGCTGTGTTTTTACTAATAACTCATTAACCGGAATAGTAAGAGATGGCGACCAACCCGTTTTGTTTAGTTAGTTAGTAGCCATACATGAGCAAAGTTTTATTAAAATTCTTGAAGGCTCTTTTGAGAAATTACGAATTTTATAACAATAAAAGCCTCATGGCTGTGTCTTTTCTAATACAGTAACTCATGAACAGGAGTAGTAAGAGATGGCGATCAACACATTTTGTTTACTTCCTTAGTGGCCATACATGAGCAAAGTTTTATTAAAATTGTTGGAGCCAATTTTAAAACTTACGTATTTTATAACAATAAAAGCCTCATGGTTGTGTTTTTACTAATAACTCAATAAAAAGGAATAGTAAGAGATGGCCATCAACACATTTGGTTTACTTCCTTAGTAGCCATACATGAGCAAAGTTTTATTAAAACTCTTGGAGGCGTTTTTGAGAAATTATGTATTTTACAACAATAAATGTCTCATGGCTGTGTTTTTATTAATAACTCATGAATAGGAATCGTAAGAGATGGCGATCAACACGTTTTGTTTAGTTCCTTAGTTGCCAACACGAGCAAAGTTTTAATAACATTGTTGGAGCCGATTTTTAAAATTAACTGTTAGTAAAAGGCCTCATGGCTGTGTTTTATCAATAACTCACGAACCGGAATAGTAAGAGATGGCGATCAACACGTTTTGTTTACTTCCTTAGTAGCCATACATGATCAAAGTTTTATTAAAATTGTTGGAGGCTTTTTCGAGAAATTACGAATTTTATAACAATAAAAGCCTCATGGCTGTGTCTTTTCTAATAACTCACGAAAAAGGAATATTAGGAGATGTCGATCAACACGTTTTGTTTAGTTCCTTAGTAGCCATACATGAGCAAAGTTTTATTAAAAGTGTTGGAGCCGGTTTAGAAAACTTACGTATTTTTTAACAATAAAGCCTCATGGCTGTGTTTTTACTAATAACTCACGAATAGGAATAGTAAGTGATGGCGATCAACACATTTTGTTTACTTCCTTAGTGGCCATACATGAGCAAAGTTTTATTAAAATTGTTGGAGGATTTTTCGAGAAATTACGAATTTTATAACAACAAAAGCCTCAAGGCTGTGTTTTTACTAATAACTCACGAAAAAGGAATATTAGGAGATGGCGATCAACACGTTTTGTTTAGTTCCTTAGTAGCCATACATGAGCAAAGTTTTACTAAAAGTGTTGGAGCTGATTTTGAAAACTTACGTATTTTATAACGATAAAAGCCTCATGGCTGTGTTTTTACTAATAACTCACGAAAAAGGAATATTAGGAGATGGCGATCAACACGTTTTGTTTAGTTCCTTAGTGGCCATACATGAGCAAAGTTTTATTAAAAGTGTTGGAGCCGGTTTTGAAAACTTACGTATTTTTTAACATTAAAGCCTCATGGCTGTGTTTTTACTAATAACTCATGAATAGGAATAGTAAGTGATGGCGATCAACACATTTTGTTTACTTCCTTAGTGGCCATACATGAGCAAAGTTTTATTAAAATTGTTGGAGCCGATTTTGAAAACTTACGTATTTTATAACAATAAAAGCCTCATGGTTGTGTTTTTACTAATAACTCACGAAAAAGGAATAGTAAGAGATGGCCATCAACACATTTGGTTTACTTCCTTAGTAGCCATACATGAGCAAAGTTTTATTAAAATTCTTGGAGGCGTTTTTGAGAAATTATGTATTTTACAACAATAAATGTCTCATGGCTGTGTTTTTATTAATAACTCATGAACAGGAATAGTAAGAGATGGCGACCAACCCGTTTTGTTCAGTTCCTTAGTGGCCATACATGAGCAAAGTTTTATAAAAATTGTTGGATGCGTTTTTGAGAAATTACGTTTTTTATAACAATAAATGTCTCATGGCTGTGTTTTTACTAATAACTCATTAACCGGAATAGTAAGAGATGGCGACCAACCCGTTTTGTTTAGTTAGTTAGTAGCCATACATGAGCAAAGTTTTATTAAAATTCTTGGAGGCTTTTTTGAGAAATTACGTATTTTATAACAATAAAAGCCTCATGACCGTGTTTTTACTAATAACTCATTAACCCGAATAGTAAGAGATGGCGACCATCCCGTTTTGTTTAGTTTATTAGTGGCCATACATGAGCAAAGTTTTATTAAAATTATTGGAGGCTCTTTTGAGAAATTACGAATTTTATAACAATAAAAGCCTCATGGCTGTGTTTTTTCTAATACAGTAACTCATGAACAGGAATAGTGAGAGATGGCGATCAACACAATTTGTTTACTTCCTTAGTGGCCATACATGAGCAAAGTTTTATTAAAATTGTTGGAGCCGATTTTGAAAACTTACGTATTTTATAACAATAAAAGCCTCATGGTTGTGTTTTTACTAATAACTCAATAAAAAGGAATAGTAAGAGATGGCCATCAACACATTTGGTTTACTTCCTTAGTAGCCATACATGAGCAAAGTTTTATTACAATTCTTGGAAGCGTTTTTGAGAAATTATATATTTTACAACAATAAATGTCTCATGGCTGTGTTTTTATTAATAACTCATGAACAGGAATAGTAAGAGATGGCGATCAACACGTTTTGTTTAGTTCCTTAGTTGCCAACATGAGCAAAGTTTTAATAACATTGTTGGAGCCGATTTTTAAAATTTACTGTTAGTAAAAGGCCTCATGGCTGTGTTTTACTAATAACTCACGAACCGGAATAGTAAGAGATGGCGATCAACACGTTTTGTTTACTTCCTTAGTAGCCATACATGAGCAAAGTTTTATTAAAATTGTGCGAGCCGATTTTGAAAACTTACGTATTTTATAACAATAAAGCCTCATGGCTGTGTTTTTACTAATAACTCACGAAAAAGGAATATTAGGAGATGGCGATCAACACGTTTTGTTTAGTTCCTTAGTGGCCATACATGAGCAAAGTTTTATTAAAAGTGTTGGAGCCGGTTTTGAAAACTTACGTATTTTTTAACATTAAAGCCTCATGGCTGTGTTTAACTAATAACTCATGAACCGGAATAGTAAGAGATGGCGACCAACCCGTTTTGTTCAGTTCCTTAGTGGCCATACATGAGCAAAGTATTATAAAAATTGTTGGATGCGTTTTTGAGAAATTACGTATTTTATAACTATAAATGTCTCATGGCTGTGTTTTTACTAATAACTCATTAACCGGAATAGTAAGAGATGGCGACCAACCCGTTTTGTTCAGTTCCTTAGTGGCCATACATGAGCAAAGTATTATAAAAATTGTTGGTTGCGTTTTTGAGAAATTACGTATTTTATAACTATAAATGTCTCATGGCTGTGTTTTTACTAATAACTCACGAACAGGAATAGTAAGAGATGGCGATCAACACGTTTTGTTTACTTCCTTAGTAGCCATACATGAGCAAAGTTTTATTAAAATTGTGAGAGCCGATTTTGAAAACTTACGTATTTTATAACAATAAAGCCTCATGGCTGTGTCTTTTCTAATAACTCACGAAAAAGGAATATTAGGAGATGTCGATCAACACGTTTTGTTTAGTTCCTTAGTGGCCATACAGGAGCAAAGTTTTACTAAAATTCTTGGATGCGTTTTTGAGAAATTACGTATTTTATAACAATAAATGTCTCATGGCTGTGTTTTTACTAATAACTCATTAACCGGAATAGTAAGAGATGGCGACCAACCCGTTTTGTTTAGTTAGTTAGTAGCCATACATGAGCAAAGTTTTATTAAAATTCTTGGAGGCTTTTTTGAGAAATTACGTATTTTATAACAATAAAAGCCTCATGACCGTGTTTTTACTAATAACTCAATAACCGGAATAGTAAGAGATGGCGACCAACCCGTTTTGTTTAGTTAGTTAGTAGCCATACATGAGCAAAGTTTTATTAAAATTCTTGGAGGCTTTTTTGAGAAATTACGTATTTTATAACAATAAATGTCTCATGGCTGTGTTTTTACTAATAACTCATTAACCGGAATAGTAAGAGATGGCGACCAACCCGTTTTGTTTAGTTTATTAGTGGCCATACATGAGCAAAGTTTTATTAAAATTATTGGAGGCTCTTTTGAGAAATTACGAATTTTATAACAATAAAAGCCTCATGGCTGTGTCTTTTCTAATACAGTAACTCATGAACAGGAATAGTAAGAGATGGCGATCAACATATTTTGTTTACTTCCTTAGTGGCCATACATGAGCAAAGTTTTATTAAAATTGTTGGAGCCGATTTTGAAAACTTACGTATTTTATAACAATAAAAGCCTCATGGTTGTGTTTTTACTAATAACTCAATAAAAAGGAATAGTAAGAGATGGCCATCAACACGTTTTGTTTACTTCCTTAGTAGCCATACATGAGCAAAGTTTTATTAAAATTTTTGGAGGCTTTTTCGAGAAATTACGAATTTTATAACAATAGGCCTAAAAGCCTCATGGCTGTGTCTTTTCTAATAACTCACGAAAAAGGAATATTAGGAGATGGCGATCAACACGTTTTGTTTAGTTCCTTAGTAGCCATACATGAACAAAGTTTTACTAAAAGTGTTGGAGCCGATTTTGAAAACTTACGTATTTTATAACAATAAAAGCCTCATGGCTGTGTTTTTACTAATAACTCACGAAAAAGGAATATTAGGAGATGGCGATCAACACGTTTTGTTTAGTTCCTTAGTAGCCATACATGAACAAAGTTTTACTACAAGTGTTGGAGCCGATTTTGAAAACTTACGTATTTTATAACAATAAAAGCCTCATGACTGTGTGTTTACTAATAACTCATTAACCGGAATAGTAAGAGATGGCGACCAACCCGTTTTGTTTAGTTCCTTAGTGTCCATACATGAGCAAAGTTTTATTAAAATTGTTGGAGCCGGTTTTGAAAACTTACGTATTTTTTAACATTCAAAGCCTCATGGCTGTGTTTTTACTAATAACTCACGAATAGGAATAGTAAGAGATAGCGATCAACAAGTATCGTTTAGTTCCTTAGTAACCATACAGTACAAAGTTTTATTAAAATTGTTGGAGCCAATTTTGAAAACTTACGTATTTTATAACAATAAAAGCCTCATGACTGTGTTTTTACTAATAACTCATTAACAGGAATAGTAAGAGATGGCGACCAACCCGTTTTGTTTAGTTCCTTAGTGTCCATACATGAGCAAAATTTTATTAAAATTCTTGGATTAGTTTTTGAGAAATTATGTATTTTATAACAATAAATGTCTCATGGCTGTGTTTTTATTAATAACTCATGAACAGGAATAGTAAGAGATGGCCATCAACACGTTTTGTTTAGTTCCTTAGTCGCCATACATGAGCAAAGTTGTATTAATATTCTTGGAGGCATTTTTGAGAAATTACGTGTTTTATAACAAAAAATGCCTCATGGCTTTTTTTTTACCAATAGCTTACGAACCGGAATAATAAGAAATGGCGATCAACACGTTTTGTTTAGTTCCTTAGTTGCCATACATGAGTAAAGTTTTATTAATATTCTTGGAGGCATTTTTGATAAATTACGTGTTTTATAACAAAAAATGCCTCATGGCTTTTTTTTTACCAATAGCTTACGAACCGGAATAGTAAGAAATGGCGATCAACACGTTTTGTTTAGTTCCTTAGTTGCCATACATGAGCAAAGTTTTATTAATATTCTTGGAGGCATTTTTGAGAAATTACGTGTTTTATAACAAAAAATGCCTCATGGCTTTTTTTTTACCAATAGCTTACGAACCGGAATAGTAAGAAATGGCGATCAACACGTTTTGTTTAGTTCCTTAGTTGCCATACATGAGCAAAGTTTTATTAAAATTCATGGAGGCGTTTTTGAGTAATTACGTATTTTATAACAATAAAAGGCTCATGGCTGTGTTTTTACTAATAACTCATGAACAGGAATAGTAAGAGATGGCGATCAACACGTTTTGTTTAGTTCCTTAGTGGCCATACATGAGCAAAGTTTTATTAAAAGTGTTGGAGCCGGTTTTGAAAACTTACGTATTTTTTAACAATAAAGCCTCATGGCTGTGTTTTTACTAATAACTCACGAATAGGAATAGTAAGAGATGGCGATCAACAAGTATCGTTTAGTTCCTTAGTAACCATACAGTACAAAGTTTTATTAAAATTGTTGGAGCCAATTTTGAAAACTTACGTATTTTATAACAATAAAAGCCTCATGACTGTGTTTTTACTAATAACTCATGAACAGGAATAGTAAGAGATGGCGACCAACCCGTTTTGTTTAGTTCCTTAGTGTCCATACATGAGCAAAATTTTATTAAAATTCTTGGATTAGTTTTTGAGAAATTATGTATTTTATAACAATAAATGTCTCATGGCTGTGTTTTTATTAATAACTCATGAACAGGAATAGTAAGAGATGGCGATCAACACATTTTGTTTACCTCCTTAGTGGCCATACATGAGCAAAGTTTTATTAAAATTGTTGGAGCCGATTTTGAAAACTTACGTATTTTATAACAATAAAAGCCTCATGGTTGTGTTTTTACTAATAACTCACGAAAAAGGAATAGTAAGAGATGGCCATCAACACAATTGGTTTACTTCCTTAGTGGCCATACATGAGCAAAGTTTTATTAAAATTGTTGGAGCCGATTTTGAAAACTTACGTATTTTATAACAATAAAAGCCTCATGACTGTGTTTTTACTAATAACTCATTAACCGGAATAGTAAGAGTTGGCGATCAACACGTTTTTTTTTAGTTCCTTAGTGGCCATACATGAGCAAAGTTTTATTAAAATTCTTGGAGGCGTTTTTGAAAACTTACGTATTTTATAACAATAAAAGCCTCATGGCTGTTTTTTTACTAATAACTCATGAACAGGAATAGTAAGAGATGGCGATCAACACGTTTTGTTTAGTTCCTTAGTGGCCATACATGAGCAAACTTTTATTAAAATTCATTGAGGTGTTTTTGAGAAATTACGTATTTTATAACAATTAAAGCCTCAGGGCTGTATTTTTACTAATAACTCATGAACAGGAATAGTAAGAGATGGCGATCAACAAGTTTTGTTTAGTTCCTTAGTGGCCATACATGAGCAAACTTTCATTAAAATTCTTTGAGGTGTTTTTGAGAAATTACGTATTTTTTAACAATAAAAGCCTCATGCCCGTGTTTTTACTAATAACTCATTAACCGGAATAGAAAGAGATGGCGATCAACCCGTTTTGTTTAGTTCCTTAGTGTCCATACATGAGCAAAGTTTTATTAAAATTCTTGGATTCGTTTTTGAGAAATTATGTATTTTATAACAATAAATGTCTCATGGCTGTGTTTTTATTATTAACTCATGAACAGGAATAGTAAGAGATAGCGATCAACAAGTATCGTTTAGTTCCTTAGTAACCATACAGTACAAAGTTTTATTAAAATTGTTGGAGCCAATTTTGAAAACTTACGTATTTTATAACAATAAAAGCCTCATGACTGTGTTTTTACTAATAACTCATGAACAGGAATAATAAGAGATGGCGACCAACCCGTTTTGTTTAGTTCCTTAGTGTCCATACATGAGCAAAATTTTATTAAAATTCTTGGATTAGTTTTTGAGAAATTATGTATTTTATAACAATAAATGTCTCATGGCTGTGTTTTTATTAATAACTCATGAACAGGAATAGTAAGAGATGGCGATCAACACGTTTTGTTTAGTTCCTTAGTAGCCATACATGAGCAAAGTTTTATTAACATTGTTGTAGCCGATTTTGAAAACTTACATATTTTATAACAATAAAAGCCTCATGCCCGTGTTTTTACTAATAACTCATTTACCGGAATAGTAAGAGATGGCCATCAACACGTTTTGTTTACCTCCTTAGTGGCCATACATGAGCAAAGTTTTATTAAAATTGTATGAGGCGTTTTTGAGATTTACGTATTTTTTAATAATTAAAGCCTCTTGGCTATTTTTTTACTAATAACTCATGAACAGGAATAGTAAGAGATGGCCATCAACACGTTTTGTTTAGTTCCTTAGTCGCCATACATGAGCAAAGTTTTATTAAAATTGTTGGTGGCGTTTTTGAGAAATTACGTATTTTTTAACAATAAAAGCCTCATGACTGTGTTTTTACAAATACTCATGAACAGGAATAGTAAGAGATGGCCATCAACACGTTTTGTTTAGTTCCTTAGTCGCCATACATGAGCAAAGTTTTATTAATATTCTTGGAGGCATTTTTGAGAAATTACGTGTTTTATAACAAAAAATGCCTCATGGCTTTTTTTTTACCAATAGCTCACGAACCGGAATAGTAAGAAATGGCGATCAACACGTTTTGTTTAGTTCCTTAGTTGCCATACATGAGCAAAGTTTTATTAAAATTCTTGGAGGCGTTTTTGAGTAATTACGTATTTTATAACAATAAAAGCCTCATGGCTGTGTTTTTACTAATAACTCATGAACAGGAATAGTAAGAGATGGCGATCAACACGTTTTGTTTAGTTCCTTAGTGGCCATACATGAGCAAAGTTTTATTAAAATTGTTGGATGCGTTTTTGAGAAATTACGTATTTTATAACAATAAAAGCCTCATGGCTGTTTTTTTACTAATAACTCATGAACAGGAATAGTAAGAAATGGCGATCAACACGTTTTGTTTAGTTCCTTAGTTGCCATACATGAGCAAAGTTTTATTAAAATTCTTGGAGGCGTTTTTGAGTAATTACGTATTTTATAACAATAAAAGCCTCATGGCTGTGTTTTTACTAATAACTCATGAACAGGAATAGTGAGAGATGGCGATCAACACGTTTTGTTTAGTTCCTTAGTGGCCATACATGAGCAAAGTTTTATTAAAATTGTTGGATGCGTTTTTGAGAAATTACGTATTTTATAACAATAAAAGCCTCATGGCTGTTTTTTTACTAATAACTCATGAACAGGAATAGTAAGAGATGGCGACCAACACGTTTTGTTTAGTTTCTTAGTGGCCATACATAAGCAAACTTTTATTAAAATTGTGGGAGCTGATTTTGAAAAATTGTGTATTTTATAACAATAAAAGCCTCATGGCTGTGTTGTTACTAAATAACTCAAGAACCGCAGTTAGTGTTTTCACATGAGTAAAATTTGAATAATATTGTCGTAGCCGATTGTTATAAATTACGTATTTAATCCTCTAAACAGCTGTATTTTAGATTTTTAATAATTAACACACTAACCGGAATTTATTAGATATGGCGATCTACACGTTTTTTTTTTAATCTCCTTAATGACACAGACCAAAACTTGATTAATATTTTTGGATCCGATTTCGAGAAAAATTTTTATTTATGTTTTGTTTTTTATAGCAGCTACCTACAAATTTAGAATTTTAGGAAAAATGACTTGAATTTGTCCAAACAATGTCCACATGTCAAATTTTATTAAAATCGGTTTACGCGTTTGGGATCTAGAGGACTGCACAGACGACAAACAGACGGACTTCATCAAAAATCCCATCTAATAAAACAATCTCTATACTACGTATATGTGACACAGTATTAAATCTAATGTCTCTCTTATATATATTAGTTAAAAACCGATTATTCGTGCTTCCAAATCTGTCTCCAGCACTCGGGGTTACGAGTACCTATATATTAGCGACGTATGTTTCTTAGCATTATCGTATATACTACCAGAATACATCAGAAACAAATAATTATCATACTTATAGGTTAATGTTTTCTGCAGAGTCAGTAGGGTTTACCACCCATGTCGAATAATATCTAACTCAATTAATCAATTACGAGGAGTCAATGTTTACATGCAAGCTAGTAGCTTGACGTCCGAAGCCACACAAGCTGCAATGCTATATTATCGGTCCTAATCTATCAGCATACCTTTCTAACTGTTACCGACAGCAGATCTCAACTATTTTAATTATTCTAAAAATGTGTTCAATTAAATACTACATAAAATATTTATACTTATACAGAATTAATTGTGCGGTGACGCATCACACCTGCGACCTGTAATTGTATGCAGTTCCTAATATCTTCGATTTATTATCTAATTGAAGTAACGCATTTACGATGGGGTTAAAGGGTCTTGGCAAGTACAACTTAGGTTTTTTAGGTTATATCGATGCATTTTGGGATGGGTGAGTGAGAACGTTCGTGAATGAGTCTGAAGCGTCGATTTCTTAAAATTACAAATTTTTAAACAACGGATTAATATATTGAATCTAAATTTTATTACACGTTTATTTACGTGTATTTAAAATAATTTTATTTTGCATTTTTTTGTACAGAAAGTAATCAATAAAAGACAATGAAGGGTAAAACACTTTTGTTATATACTTCCACAAAAGTATAAATAATAAAAAAACAAAAGAAATAGATTCTATTTTTAAAATTATTACTTAATGATGGTATATTTGTACTAATATTATTGTTTGTTCGGTCATTTGCCATCATTTGTGTATAAGAAACAATACACGACGTTTCCAGAGTATAAATCAACCCCCGTTATCAAGTGCCTAACTTACAAACTAAAACATGCAGACAGAACACACGCCTAGGTGTCTAGGCCTATGTTCAGAAACTAAACCTAACGAAAAAATACCCAGGACAAACCCTGAGCGGTCAAAAACTAAAAAGAAACTCACATGTGATAAAAAAACCACAAGTCAAAAGAGATCATGAACGGAGTACACAGCATGTTTTAGTTTGTAAGTTAGGCACTTGATAACGGGAGTTGATTTATACTCTCGAAACGTCGTGTATTGTTTCTTATACACAAACGATGGCAAATGTCCGAACAAACAATAATATTAATAGAAATAGATTATTACGAAAAATGGTATAATATTTTGTCAGCTGTTACATGTAATCAGCTGTTGTTAAATGCACTATTGATTAAGAATATAAACTTTAATATGGTTTATCGAATATTCTGACTATTTGGAATTTTTAAATGGCGAGTTACTACTACTTTCGCAATTTTAATTTGTTTTATTAATTTATAACTATTTTATTTTGTTAATTATTTTTTATGTAGTAGTAATTTTGATATAGCCATGAAATCTACTGCGACCTCTAGAGATAGTGCCTTCTAATTTTCTAAGACGGGGTCTCCCGTCTATAGAAGCTATTCCATCCACAACTCTTTTAAGAAGTGCATTACATGAAAGGGTCAAGGGTAGGTATGTCCCTCGCTACAATGCTTCGTCTTGGTTTCTTAATGTGGCTTGTCCTGAGCTAGTGATCGCTGGTAACCATCTTAATCCTACTCCACTCGGACATCTTCCTAGAGGGTCATATATCCCGTCAAGTTGTCCACGTGGTCTGCGGGATGATCCTTCTTCCATGTTTCTGACGCCTTTCTGACTTGTTTTCCCTCTTGACTGATTCTTCTAGCAAGAGTGCGAATCCTCTTGAGTGACATATTTCATCTTACTCGTTTAGATTTATTATCTATGCGTTGTTGAGGATATAAATAAACAGACCTCTTGAAATTCTGTTTTGTGCTTTGTGTCTTTATAAACACAGGAATCGTAGTAAAAAGATTTTATTGCATCATTGTCTGAGGGAACGATTCTAATGCATAAAAGCTTCTGCTATGTAGAAAAGAAAGGTTGCCCAATGGGCGATGGGTTCACCAATCCCTACAAACACTCTAAATAAACACAGGGAAAATAAACAGACCTTTAGAAATTCTATTTTGTGCTTTGTGTCTTTATAAACACAGGAATCATAGTAAAAAGATTTCGGTGCATCATTGTCTGAGGGAACGATTCTAATGAAAAAAAAAACTCTCGCTATTGTATAAAAGAGAGTGGTTGACCACTGGGGAGCGATGGGTTCGTTAACCCCTACGCCACATTATTATTACTTTTTTTTATATACAAATAAGAAGCTTTTATTTATCAAAATATTATAGTTAACCATTTCGAAATGGCGCCCATTAAGATTCTGAACTCTCTAAGTTGTTCTAAAATAGGATTCTTAAATTTAAAATGTAGTATTAACATTTTTCACTATTGTTAACATAAAAAGACAAAAACAATTACAAATTGAGCTTGTCAGACTACTGGAACTTGGTGTAATATCAACATCCCCAGATTATTAATATATTGTAAGAATAACAGACAACAGATTTATTTAAATACACGTTATTTTAGGACATGAAAATATAATTTCGTTATCAGTTGTGATAGCAATAGATTTATTCCGTAATGTATAATTTATGAAGACCACTTTGTGATACAGGGTGTGTCAGGAGAAAAGGTAGATACTTCTTGAACTGTTTCAAGAGCTAAACATAAGAAAAACTTCATGTAAATAAACATAGGTCCGGAAACGCTTTGATTTCCGACTGTCGGCCGCTTTGTATTTTTTTATTATTTATTTATTTTTTTCGAAAAATGACAAATTTAGAAATTATTAAGATTTTAAGTAAGATTTTCACACCAAGCTTAAAAAATGTGGTTTCCAGAGATAAAAATGATAAAAATTCAAAATATTTTCGTTATAGGGATTGTAAAAAATTACCGAGAAATTATGTTTTTAGTTTTTCGTCGTTAACTCGGTTATACTTTGACCTACAGAAAAATTTTGTTTGTCGTCAAAGAGGAAAACATTTTGTCTCTTGTATATATTTTTTTAAAACGAACGATATTTGTGAAATTGCACATTAAAAATTTTAAATGCCCGCCATTTTCAAAATTAACATATCAAGTTTAGGTTCTTTGTTTATTGATAAAAATTAACATAAAAAAATATGTATACATAATGTAAACTTAAATAATAATTTCTAAAGATATCATTATTTTTCTAAAAAACACAAAATGGCTTACAGACAAAAATAAAAGCCGGATGACAATACAATAATTCATTGTTATATACACATGTGTATGGTGGGGATAAACGCATGCGCAGTAGGTAGAGTTGCGCAGTAGGTACGTATGTGTAGTATACATATGCAGCAGATAGTGAGAAGTACACATACGCAGTATATGAAGGTTTGTAGTACATATGCGCAGTAGATTATCATCTTTCAAGCGCGTTTACCATCTGATCGTCAACACAAATCGCAATGCCGTGATGTGAAAATCCTTGAAGAACTTCAAGTTCGCTTAGAACGTGATCGACAACAGCGGCAAGAGCGAAATGCAAGTCTGGCAGCGTTCGAAAAGGCGATCAACAACATCTGTGACAAAATCTGTGAAATTTGTACGAAGAGATGCTATCACAGCCAAGTTGCAACGTTGACATTTGCCGGAATAAAGCCATCCTATTTGTCCGACGAATTAAAAGATAAAACATTTGTTTATAACTAAAAAGTAGAAAATATCTAAATATTTAAAAAAATTTGTAAACCTACTTTTCTAAAAAACATTTGTTTATAATTAAAAAGTAGAAAATAAAAATAAAATTTAAAAAGATTTTTAAACCCACTTTTCTAAATTAAAGAAATAAACAAAGATTAAAAAACAATAAAACGCACTTAGTACAAAGTACTAATTCAAACGTAAATTACAAAGTAAGGTGTGGCGACTCCTAGAATATAAAATTATAATTTAATATTCTAAGCTATTTTTTATTTATTTATTTTTTTTTTTTTTTTAGAAAAGTGGGTTTTACAATTTTTTAAAAATTTTATTTTATTCTGGATTCTAAAAATCCTTTTTATATTCTGCTTTCACGAATTTCCCCGGTATTTTTATTCATTAACTATACAAGGGCATAGTAGACTAATTAGGTCATCCTTAGACACTGCCTAATTAGGATTTACCAACTCTTATTAAATTAATTAGAGAGAAAAGAAAACTTGTACAGTCACTATCCTAAACCTACATTTAAGTTATAGAATCATGTGTGACAACTGTTTTATTTGGTAAATACAAAATATCTAAAAGGCAACCCTAGAATTTTTTGAGTTAAAACTAGAGGTAGGCCATTACCAAAATTTCTAATTTTTTTTATAGAAATCCATATTTTTATCGCGATTTTGAATTTAACCCAATATTTTAAAACATTTTTGTTCTGGGTATTTTTTCATATTCCTAACCGTTTAGGAGCTACGGGAAATCCGATGTTTCTAAAATTCTAAAATTCAAGCTATATAGAGAGTTTTATTTTTCAAAGTCAAATTCAGGTGAAATTTAAATTAAAGCTAAGGCGCAATAACACTACTGTTATTTTTATTTGTTCTGTAGGCTGAGAAATAACAGTTATCAAAAGAAGACAAAAATTAAAATGTCTAGACTAGAACATCCACGGGCTTACATCAGCTCTTTATTATTACTAAATGTATTACATTACACCTTGTAAATTAAGGACAAATTGTATTATTAAGCACTGTCAATACATTTACTTCAACTATGATATCTTATCCACAAAATCTAATATATTCAGTAATAATTACAAACTGACGTAGGCCGTAGGTGTTCTAGACAATTACCAGAACAGTTCAATAAAAGGAAGTTGGTAAAAATGTTAATACAATTTTTCAAAACTACTTTGGATTGTAAAATTAGCATAACAGCTGTTTTAGGGAATAAAGAGTAGTCTATCAATAAACTCTATTGACATCATTATTTTTATTCAGAAAAATAATGATTAATTTCTCAAAATGTTGCCATTTTTTATTCCTACTAATGTGAGTAAAATAAAAAACCGTTACTTTTCAAACTTTTAATACTGTATCCATTTTTCAATTTTAATTTTAGATAAAGAAAATTGGCTTCTGAAAACACTATAAACCTTGTAGCCTATCATCACAAATTTGAGCGCTTATAGCTCCTAAATGGTTAAATATATGGAAAAAATAGTTAAGAATAAAAAGTCTTAAAATAATGTGTGTTATTTAAAGTCGCTGTAAAAAATAGGAAATCTCATAAGAATATTTGGTACTTACGGATTAACGCCACCGCAGCAGAAGTTGCGCTAATGCGCATGCGCCAATAAAGAGCAAACTGGTTTAAGGGAAGCAGAATTCCATTTTTTTTTTTTCAGCTTTGAGATTCATATACTTTCATTTTATGATTTGTCGCAAAAATTTTAGGCGTAGATTGGCGGCACTTCACTTTTAAAGCTCATGTTTATCCATGATCTAATTTCAAATTATTAACTTCAATAAACTTACGAAAGGTTTGGCCAGGTGATTATATATATATATATATATATATATATATATATATATATATATATGGTTTGGCCAGGTGTATATATTGCTACCTGGCCAAACCTGTCGTGATATATAATTATATCGCAAAGTAAGCAAATATGGGCGCATGCGCATTAGCAACTTCTGCTGCGGTGGCGTTAATACGTAAGTACCGAATATTTATAGGTGAACGCCTTATTGGAAAAATGATGGGTGATATACAAATTTTGAATACCTCTAGTTTTAACTCTTCAAATCGTGGGGGTTACCTTTAAAAGTTTTTTTGTAACTTTTGTAATTATGCAAACAGCAGTCACACCTCTTCCAATCACTCTGTATACAATGAAATGATTATCTCCGACATTTTAAATGTCCTAATCCACAATATAATTACACCATAAAATAAAATATTTTATTAATTTCTTGAAACAAACAAAATAAATGCATAATAATTAAATATAGCCTAATACTTAGGCTAATAAAACGAAACAAACTGTGCAAAAACATCGGATAAACTTTCTTACACACCCATCAAAAAAACCAAAATTGATGGTTTACCAGCAAATATCAGTTTGTTAGTTGTTGATAAAACACTGAAAATTAACATAAACTTGCTTCGCTTGTCATAAATACACGATCAGCCTAAATTTTATTTGATTTAAATCGGCCTTTTAATAACGGCGGGTAACGTTCTTCTTTTGTCATTTATTACTAAACCTTACAAATTTTTACTTACAATTTTACTCACAGATTTGCGTCAGTAATTTTCACTAAAATTTGAACGAAATCGGTCGAGACAATTTTGAGAAATTAAATATTTTATAACAGCCATATTGTTGATTTACTTATTTTTTTCCGATAACTCATCAACTGGTATTTTTGGAAAGATGGCGACTAATACATTTAGGCCCTTAGAAGCCACACTTGAGCAAAAATTTGATGAAAGAACTTTTTACCTATTCCGGGAAAATAGTAATTTTGTATTTTTTAAGGCAGTTAATCACCAAATTTGAAATATCGCAAAAATGAAAAAAGTCTTGAGATATGGCCAAAATATACCCACATATCAAATTTGGGTAAAATCCACACATTTGGAATGTAGAGCACTTGCACATAGAACATTTCGAAAATCACTTTTTTTTGAAAATTTGTCAAAACGGATAGATCCGTTGAATTCGCCATTAATTTTTTGACCAATCGCTAGTTTCTCTACACTACTTTTGCGACATAAAAAAAGTACACAAAATGGCCTCTTCTACATTAATTCTACAGTAATCAAGCACTCTTTAATTCATTTTGAAAAGAAATGTAGCTTCTCCAGTGGCGTAGCTAGGTTCTCAGAGGCAACCAAATGCAACCTAAGCAAACCTAACCTAACCCTCCTCTAACCTAACCTAACCTAACCTAATCTAACTGCGACTACTAAACGTGAATTCAGGAGTTTTAAATTTCATTTATATACCCATTATATTATAAATTACATTTAATCATACATAAAAAACTATGCATACGTAATATATTGTTTTACAAATTTTAACAACAATGATATCAAATAATGAGATGTTATTGTTTGATGTAGCTTTTTATTTGTCTACAAAGTTAGGCACTCACTTATCGTTACAATAAGATCAACAGGATCAGAACAGTTGTTAATTAAGACTCAAAGTCTTACCAAACAATAATAGGATTTTCAAAATAAAAATAACTTGGTCTTGCAATGATAAATTAATTGAACTTTTTATAAAATTTTACGATATTAGTAGGTATTATGTAGTAAACGTAAAAAAATGACAATTTAAAGTAATAAAAACAAAGACTAAAATTTAACAAAACTTAAAGGAAAAATTATCTTGATAAATTATTTATTCAATAGTAAAAACATTGATTTAACTTGAGATTTGAAGATTTTCTTTCTTCATTTCATATCGACATAGTTATCAAGGACTTTATCAACGTTAATCTGATGTTCCCTTTAATTTTCTATTGACAACAGAGTCAAATCACTTAATCGTTCTTGTGTCATAGAACTTATACTGTTAGGTAGTTTTTGATCAATTTTGATTTTAGAAAATGATCTTTCAGCTTTAGCCACTGTAACATGTTAAGTACATACAGCAAGCAGTACATCAGGATAGCTAGAAGTAAAGAACTATGCTCAATCAAAAGTAGATTAGCAAGCTGTTTCACATCAATCTTAGATCAGAAGGAACTTCTAACTGATAATATTTGTGATCTAAACAAAGGTTTTAATGTCGTCAAAAAGGTTTCTGCAAAATATTCGGCTTCTTTTTTCCAGTTGATCATCAGTAGAAGAAACCAAAAAGAATGGTTAAAATACCCTATATCCGCGTCTAGTATGGACTTCAATAGCATCAATCATGGGAGATAACATTGTCACCTTAAAACTTGATTTGGGCCATCAGTCTTTGATCTTCACAAAGCTCATCAAGGTTACTTTTCACCTTAGTGACTTTCTTGTTTGAAAACTGAGTCGCTATACCCATTTTGAGCAGATTTTGGCTGCCTGTTCAACTTATAAATCGAAAGATCCATGAAGATCATTTATCTCTAAAAGAGCACTATCCAAAAGCTCAAAAGTGACATTTATCTCTAGAGATTCTGTTTGTAGTGATTTTAGTACAATATTTATGTTTTCTAAAACTACCAACAGTAAATTAGCAACGTCTGATAAATTCTAATGCGTTCTTCAAGCCGATAAGGGACGAGCATACCCTTCAGTCAACCACTCTCCCTCTAGTATATAGGCTATATTTTAGTTTTTCTTTAAAAAGAAGTAAAGAACCCTCTCACATGGAATTCCAGCAATAATATGGAATAACCTTAAATATTCGATTGGCCTGTAAATTGTTATAGAATTTTTTACCACAGGATATCTTGAAAATCATTTTGAACAGGAACTCCCATCATTCAGAGCCTCTGACTCCTGGGGTTCTGGTGCGGTACATCGGTTGCACAAGCCTAGCTACGCATCTGGCTTCTCAAAATTCTAATTTTGTTTTTTGTAAAATAAAAACTGATTTCTTTTCTTTGCAATTTTTTCTAATATAATTACTTATTCACCCACTTACATTACAAAATTCTATCGTGAAGTTGTCTGTAATATACTCAATATTCTAATTTTTCCTTGTTGTTTTGAAGCCGAAAACCCTTTCGGTCATCATCGCCGTATAAAAAGATGAAGAAAACAATACTAAATAAAGAAACCTACTCCTCGAATTACGTCAAATAATAGTGTCAAAATCGGAAAAGGACAAGAGTTGGTCAAGAGAGACCAGATAGGAAATATCAAAGAGAAGGATCTAACTTAAGACTACATGAAAAAAGGTGCAGATCTATCTAGGTCCCCTTGAGATTGCCGACCACGTACTCACTATAATCACCTCATGAACATAGGAAGGGTATCTTTGACTTACGAAATAGGTAAATATTATTCATCAAAAATACTTGGTTTAACTGTTCCTCTAAAAGTGCCTCCACTGCAAGGGTGACTACACAAGAGAAAACTACTTTTTCGTCATACTGCTTCAAAAACAGCTGTTTTCAATACACGCATTGAGATTCTAAAGTTGTTCTTTTTAGTCCTAGGACCTAAAAACATCAGCTGAGGTCGAGGTCATCAGCTGTTACTTCGTTTATACGAATTAATTAACGATTGTTGAGGATCTATAAAAACAACCGATACTCTCGATTGTAAATAACCGTTAAAATAGCTGTTACCATCGATTTGAAGGTAAATAGGTTATAACATTTTAGTTTTTGTGAAATTGTAATATAAGTATTATTTGCAGTATAACGAAAAATATAGTTCATCACTAGGACCAAAAGAAGCTTTTCGATCCTCGCCCATTTTCCGGCCTCGGCCGTTAAACTTAAACTGAAAAAAAGAGTGATTTTCGAGATGCCGTTCGTTCGTCGCCTGTACAAAGGACGATAGCGACTACAAGTAAGATGAAATCTGCTATAGGATTATACAGTGTGCTCATATAAAGTCCTACTGATATTCAAAGAAATCGAATTGAAAATATAAAAATGGCGACTATTTTAAACAGTTTAAAAAATTTATATCTCGTATTATTCAATTAATAACACATTAAATTAGATACAAATTTGCAGATTTCAATTGTGCATGTAATGTTACCAATCACACCTCTCTTCGACAATAAGCTGTGAAATTATTGTTGAAAATGTAATCTTTTACCGTAACCTTACAAGAAATTGTGATAGTTACTAAGGCCGAGGGCATGAGCGTAAATAATGGAGGCTACTTCACATATGTAGTTTCGAGAGCCGCTAGAGCCAAACAGGTTGATTTTAATTTTACAATATAAAAATAATATATGATTATATTAGTGATTACAAGAATCACCACAAACAGGTTGGGTTATCTAATGATTTTAAATTTTACAATATAAAACTAATATATGATTATATTAGTAATTAAAAGAATCACCACAAACAGGTTGGGTTAGGTTAGGTTAGGTTAGATCATTAGATTTCTAATGATTTTAAATTTTACAATATAACAATAATATATGATCATATTAGTGATTACAAGAATCACCACAAACAGGTTGGGTTAGGTTAGGTTAGGTTAGGTTAGATTATTTGATTTCTAATGATTTTAAATTTTACAATATAACAATAATATATGATTATATTAGTGATTACAAGAATCACCACAAACAGGTTGGGTAGGTTAGGTTAGGTTAGATCATTAGATTTCTAATGATTTTAAATTTTACAATATAACAATAATATATGATTATATTAGTGATTACAAGAATCACCACAAACAGGTTGGGTTGGGTTAGGTTAGGTTAGATTATTAGATTTCTAATGATTTAAATTTTACAATATAACAATAATATATGATTATATTAGTGATTAAAAGAATCACCACAAACAGGTTGGGTTAGGTTAGGTTAGGTTAGGTTAGATCATTTGATTTCTAATGATTTTAAATTTTACAATATAACAATAATATATGATTATATTAGTGATTACAAGAATCACCACAAACAGGTTGGGTTAGGTTATGTTAGGTTAAATCATTAGATTTCTAATGATTTTAAATTTTACAATATAACAATAATATATGATTATATTAGTGATTACAAGAATCACCACAAACAGGTTGGGTTAGGTTAGGTTAGGTTAGATCATTAGATTTTTAATGATTTTAAATTTTACAATATAACAATAATATATGATTATATTAGTGATTACAAGAATTCCACAAACAGGTTGGGTTAGGTTATTATATATAATAATACTAAAATCTGACAATATAAGAATAATGTATATTGTCTCCAGCTTGAGTTTCTATTTGTTCTATTTAGAGAGAAAATTCGGAGCTGGCCATCACTCCTACAAGGCCCAAAAACCAAATTTTGGGCATTATATTTATAAAAGATCTACTCGTATTATTTAATTTGTATGTTGGGTGTGTTCTATGATGGCGAAAGATCTTGGAAAATAGAATTACAATAATTAATAGTTTGTTAGGCAAATGCAAAATCTTGTGAACTTTAGAAAAATTAAATAACTCATATTATAAAACATTTTTTGTGTTTTAAATTGCGTAAGAATTATAATTTCTTACAATTAATAATAGAGTAATTTAAGTTCATAGTTAACAATGTTCTTAAGGAATTTATATCCAAAATAAAAGTTAAATAATTCCGGTTCTTAAAATTGTTAGATAACTAGATCCTTAAACCAGTTTGTTTTACTACGGTTGAAGTCTTTCTTGATGTTTCTTTTTCATTTGCTTTATTTCGTGTTTTTAACTTTCTCACATATATTTAGTATTAGGAAATAGTCTTAATTGGGATGATATCTCTCTGTCTAGTGCTATCAATGCTCTCGGGACGTTTACGTAAATTTTGGAGTAACTGCTTTAAAAAAAAACACAAAATTACGATTATCTCAAAATATAAGAATATATGAGTGCTACCATTGTTTTTGTATTAACAAAAAGTACGTTAAGTCTGTTGTTTTCATAAATGTTACGAGAAAATAAATTATCAGAAGTAGGTGTAGTTAAATCATATGTCAGAAGTTGGTGCAGTTTGCTCAGT
Organism: Aphrophora alni; assembly: GCA_963513935.1. Classification (NCBI taxonomy): domain Eukaryota; kingdom Metazoa; phylum Arthropoda; class Insecta; order Hemiptera; family Aphrophoridae; genus Aphrophora; species Aphrophora alni. The sequence continues at coordinate 46,560,462 of OY740765.1, forward strand.
TTTATAAGGTATTACAGTATTATTGCTGCATGCCTTTTATTAGTTATATATTATTGACAAGCCTTGCACTATAATACTCTAATATATGTTAATAATTATTTGTGAACTCTGTATATAATACAATTTAGAAGTTTTAGGAACATCTTATAGTTTTGATATTAACTAATAATACGTTAAGTCAGGTGTTGTTTTCATGAATATTATGAGAAAAGAAAATGGCGACTTCCTAAATTGTTAGTATGTGTAGTTAAATCGTATGTCAGATGTTGGTGCAGTTTATTACATTATTATTACAGTTTTATCGCTGCCTGTCTTTTATTATTACTTATATATTATTGACAAGTCTCGCACTATAATAGTCTACTCTAATATATTACATGTAAATTAATCTATGTTAATAAATTATTTGTATTATCTGTATACATTACAAGTTAGAACTTTTTGGAACATTCTGTAGTACATTTACAACAAACAGCACGTTATATCTGGTGTTGTTTTCATAAATATTATGAGAAAAGAAAATAGCGCCTACCTAAATTGCCAGAAGTAGGTATATTTTACTTACTCTTATATCACAGTATTACTGTCTTATCACTGCATGCTTATTGTTATTACTTATATATTATTGACAAAACATCGCACAATATATAATATTCTAATACATTACACGTATATTAATCTATGTTCATAATTACTTGAACACACTGTACGTATTACAAATTAGAAGTTTTTGGAACACCCTTTAGTTTTGATATTAACAAATAGCACGCGTTAAGTGCGCTATTTTTTTCATGAATATTATGAGAAAATAAAATGGCATCTTCCTAAATTGCTAGATGTAGGTATAGTTAACATCATATGTCAGAAGTTGGTGCAGTTTACTTAGTCTGTTAAGGTATATAGTATTATCGCAGCATCTATCTTAGTAGCCTACCTATATTACAAATTAGAAGTTTTTGGAACACCCTTTAGTTTTGATATTAACAAATAGCACGCGTTAAGTGCGCTATTTTTTTCATGAATATTATGAGAAAATAAAATGGCATCTTCCTAAATTGCTAGATGTAGGTATAGTTAACATCATATGTCAGAAGTTGGTGCAGTTTACTTAGTCTGTTAAGGTATATAGTATTATCGCAGCATCTATCTTAGTAGCCTACCTATATTACAAATTAGAAGTTTTTGGAACACCCTTTAGTTTTGATATTAACAAATAGCACGCGTTAAGTGCGCTATTTTTTTCATGAATATTATGAGAAAATAAAATGGCATCTTCCTAAATTGCTAGATGTAGGTATAGTTAACATCATATGTCAGAAGTTGGTGCAGTTTACTTAGTCTGTTAAGGTATATAGTATTATCGCAGCATCTATCTTAGTAGCCTACCTATATTACAAATTAGAAGTTTTTGGAACATTCTGTAGACGATCGAAGTATTCTCCCCCGATTATCGTATACACTTATATAGAACATACGAAATTTATATCACAAATAATTGAATTTTTTTTTTTTTTTTAATAAAGTTACGCCACAAAATTAAGGTTTGTCAACCATATCCATGAACGCACTATATATCACATGCAACAAGTTTTACCGAATTCAGACAATATGTATAGTAGATATGATGTTTCAGAATATTTTGCGCTTACATAATCGAAATTGTTATAACCCACAATAAACTTTAGCTAGATTTTTTAACCTAAGTATGACCGAGTTTAGTGACGATTGGACTAAACGTTTACGAGATACGTGTTAAATAGGTATTATGGGTGAAGCAGTCCCTACATCCCTACATTGTATTTTACTATTACGCTGATAGAAATTATGGTAGCACCCTGGTTACAAACAATATTTATATGACGTGTCGGGAATTATTGAACACTCTGTATGTATTAGAACTCTCTGTAGACGTATTGTTTTGGATTTAAAGAAAGAACGTGTTATTATAGTAGATCCAAACTTTAAATTTAAAAATACTGGGTTGACTTACTGAAATATCGGAACACACTGTACACATAATGTTCAGACCATGCGCCTTTATTTACTTTTTGTCAGTTTTAGAGGCTCAATTTAGTGAGTACGCGTTTAGCAATCCCTAGAGGACCTAGCTGGATCTAAACTTTTTTTCATGTAGACCTCGTCTTGGGTTAGATCTCTCTCTTTCATTTTTCTATTTGGTCTCTCTTAACCAGTTCTTGTTTTTTTCAGACTCTGACGCTATTAGAGTATTCGAGGGCTAAGGTTTTTATTTTATCTTCTTTTCTTCCTTTTTTAATAAGACTATAATGACCGAGAGGTTTCCAACTAAAAACAACAAGAAGAAAAAAAATTTGGTTATATACGATCGGACCTATTTTTTTTTACCTTACCTTGTGAATATTGACTTGTTCGTTTGTTTTTATATTGCGGGTTGTATTTTTTTTACAAGAGCTAATTAAACTCCTGCAAAGATTGCGAGAGAGCCAAAAAGATTACGCAAATGTATAATTACAAAATCTGTTAACCCAAGCCAACATCCCTGATCCCTTTACCATAGAGCCTACAATTGAATTAGGAATCATGAATATTTGAAAAATACTAAAAACGAACCCTAACTGCCGGTTTTAATGATGGCGGTACGTTTCTATTCTTTTTTTTTAACACAGGCTTACTTATAGAAAATTTCATTAAAATTGCTTGAGCTAAAATTGAAATATTCGACCTTCTAAGATGGGTTCTACGATTTTTCAGCATTTTGGTGAAAATGGTGAAAAATTAGGTTAGGTTAGGATAGGTTAGGTCAGGTTAGAATAGGTTAGGTTAGGTTAGGACTCTAAAACGTAATATTTGAACAAAATTTACGCAGACAATTTTAATTTCGTATTTTGGTCTTAACGTTACTAACCTCAAATTTAGAGTCATCCAAATGTTGTTTCAAGATGCGACAAAATACGAACACTAATTAAATTTCATTAAAAATATTTAAAATAATAAAAATAATTGCAAAATATTGAAATAAGACCTAGGCGTTATATTCTCTTGTAAAAGGGACTTATTCTTCAAATTTCATTAAAATTTGAACGAAATCGGTTTAGTCAATTTTGAGAAATAGCGTATTTTTTTAACATGGCAGATTTTTTGTTTTATTTTTACCGATAATTCACGAACCGCTATTTGTGGAGAGATTTTTACGTCCATTTAGAGGCTACACTTGAGCAAAATTTGATCAAAATCGTCGGCTCCGATTTAAAAAATCATTTAGTGTTTTTTTTTGTTTTTTTTTTATGGTAGCTACCCTTAAGTTATTAATTATCGAACAAATTGTCCCGATATATGAACATAATATGACCAAATTTTGATTTTGAAATCCCTCCGTACGTTTGGGCTGTATATATTATAAGCCTACACTACATATACGATGGACAGACATCATGTCAGAAAATCGCTTAATTGGATTCAACGAACCTCAAATCACCAAAAAACTTGACTCTACTCATCATTGTTCTAATGGTAGATTTCACAATTTAGAGACTTTAAAAAAATAATTAAACATTCCATTTAACATTTATACATTTAAATTCGCTCAATATAGCCTTAATTTTAAAAATTATTTTCCATCAACTTGAGGATATTAGTAATCGATTCGAGTCCTTCTCATAACGGCTCCGTGACCGATTGTGTTGTTTTTATTGATAAAACTTGAACCGACATTTTTGGGAGGGGAGGGGATCAATACGTTTTGTTTGAATTTTAAGAAGCTACATTTGAGTAAAATTTGACCGAAAGTCGTCCCCAGCATATATCTTGATTTTTTTGTAAAATGTAGGTCGAAATTCATTTTACAATTTTACCAATTATTCTTGAATCTTACGTTCCTACCGCTTACGATTTGGAACAATAGTTTGGTTCATTAGTCGCCCGATTTCTCCAAACTTTGAACAAAATCAATAAAGCCTAAAATTATAAATTAGTATTTTTATAATTTTTCTACGAAGGATTTTTTTCTCCAGTTTAGATGTTGCAATCAATACGTTTTATTTTTTCCCTTAAGGGCTACATTTTAACAACAATTAAAATGGTTCCAGTCAATTTGAGAAAATCGTAATTTCGAGTTTGATCTTACGAAATACAAAAAAAAACTCTACAAAAATATACCAAAGTTCCAAATTCAATCAAAATCGAAGTTTTACTGTAAAAAACTGCAGACAAGATACATTCCATAAACCACTTTTTGGGCTCAGCGTATTTTCAAAAATATTTCCTCAAAAAACACAATCTTGATTGTATGTCTAACACGCAACTTTTTCTGTACTTTGTAAAAAATAAAAATGCGTTTTCAAAATCTGTTTGTAGGATTTAAAATTTTAGATCGCAGCCGATAACAAGAGTTAAGGATTAGAATTGATGAACCAAAAATAAATTGTTGATGATAGTCCCACAGGGGCACAATAATGAATGCGGACGTGGTGGTTTAATTCCGACCATAAATGAAAGTCTTGCATACAGTGTGAGTCAAAAGTATGGATACACCCTGTTAAATTTTAAATGGATAAAGATAAAAACATGAAACTCAGAACACCTTTCTAGGAAATAAAAGTGAACTTTTTAGTCACTATTACAACTTTGCCCATTTCCCCAAAATGGGATTTTTGGGGGGCAGCTCAAATTTTTTAAATGTAAAGACCCATTAAGTGACACCTCATTTTAAAGTCCTTGATTAAAGAAGAAGAACAGTGGAAACCAGAGCTTTTTATCTCAACCCAGTACAAAATGGCAGCTCATTGAAATTAAGTAAAACTTCATTGAGGCACCTGTGAGTCAAAAGTATGGATACACCCTGTTAAATTTTAAATGGATAAAGATAGAAAAATGAAACTCAGAACACCTTTCTAGGAAATAAAAGTGAACTTTTTAGTCACTATTACAACTTTGCCCATTTCCCCAAAATGGGATTTTTGGGGGGCAGCTCAAAATTTTTAAATGTAAAGACCCATTAAGTGACACCTCATTTTAAAGTCGTTGATTAAAGAAGGAGAACAGTGGAAACCAGAGCTTTCTATCTCAACCCAGTACAAAATGGCAGCTCATTGAAATTAAGTAAAACTTCATTGAGGCAAAATATGAACATCCACATTCAGGTGGTAAATAACCCCAATAGACAACCAATGAACTGCCATTTTGTACTGGGTTGAGATAGAAAGCTCTGGTTTCCACTGTCCTTCTTCTTTAATTAAGGACTTTAAACTGAGGTGTCACTTAATGGGTCTTTACATTTAAAAATTTTGAGCTGCCCCCCAAAAATCCCATTTTGGGGAAATGGGAAAAGTTGTAATAGTGACTAAAAAGTTAACTTTTATTTCTTAGAAAGGTGTCCTGAGTTTCAATTTTCTATCTTTATCCGTTTAAAATTTAACAGGGCGTATCCATACTTTTGACTCACAGGTGCCTCAATGAAGTTTTAGTTAATTTCAATGAGCTGCCATTTTGCACTGGGTTGAGATAGAAAGCTCTGGTTTCCACTGATCTTCTTCTTTAATCAAGGACTTTAAAATGAGGTGTCACTTAATGGATCTTTACATTTAAAAATTTTGAGCTGCCCCCCAAAAATCCCATTTTGGGGAAATGGGCAAAGTTGTAATAGTGACTAAAAAGTTAACTTTTATTTCTTAGAAAGGTGTCCTGAGTTTCATTTTTCTATCTTTATCCATTTAAAATTTAACAGGGTGTATCCATACTTTTGACTCACACTGTATATAAAGAACGTGTACATTCAGACTTTAAATTAAAAAATAATAATGGTTACAGAAATATCGGAACACACTCTATACATAATGTTTGTAACACGTGCTTTTATTTAAATTTTTGTCACCCTTAGGTGCTCACTTTTACGAGTACGGGATTGGCAATCCCCAGGGCCATAACTGGATCTACAGATTTTTGTCTCAAAAGGATATAAACCAATACTATAATTGGTTCATATCCCTCGGAGGATGGTAAGTATGTTGCCGAAATGTACATAAGGTTTATTAAACTTTCTAACTTTAACTGTGTTAGTGTTTTATTTGTCGTTTCGACATTACTTCTTTCATATTGAATAATCCATAGTTGATTTCAAAATTGGATGAAAAATAAACGAGATTTAGAATTTCTTGTCCGGTCGTGCATGGCCAAGTTCTTATTTTAAACTGTTGATTGATGTATTGCAAAACAGCTGGTTTCATTGCTGTTACATTAACAGCAGACTGGTCAGCTGATCTATTATTTGTAATAATAACAGCTGATTTGTTGAATTACTATCGATAAGTAACTACATGAGTTCACATACTTATTAAATTTCATAAAAGACATTTTTGTACAACTACTAGAATTTCAGTTAATAAACAGTTACTGTTAGACAAATTTGAATAAAACTCCAATTACAATTTATACATAAAAAACAACTTATTTATTCATTCCAATATTGTTCCATTAAGAGGACAAGAACATAGCCTATGCACGGCTGGACAAGAAATTCCAAATGTCTTTTATTTTCCATCCAATTTTAAACGCAACTATGGATATCTCATAAAATTTACTAAATAAAGTTTTACTTGTATTTTTTTTTAACGTAAGTTAATATGCAGATAACGTGCGATAACTTAAGTCAATTTATCGATAAAGAGCGACAACGTAAGTCAATATATAGATAAAGTGCGATAGCGCAAGACAATATACAGATAAAGTGCGATAGCGCAAGACAATATACAGATAAAGTGCGATAACGTAAGTCAATTTATCGATAAAGTGCGATAACGTAAGTTAATTTATCGATAAAGTGCGATAACGTAAGTCAATATACAGATAAAACCAAAGCCTATAAGGAGTCAAATTAATCATAGTACAGGTGTCTATGTCTTGTAAACCATGTAATCAGCAACATTTATTTCTTTAGCTTTTTGGTTAAAAAACGCATTTCTCCGACAATTTTCAATTTAAAAAAAATCCTTTAATGGCAAATGAAAGGGATTTTAAAAAGTGGGTTTGAAATTCCAAAAAAAGATTCGTGTTTGTATTTGTAAGTTGTAAAAAAGTAAATAAAATTTTTAAAAAAATTTGATATTAATTATTTTTATTTAAAATTGTAATATTTTTTAATTTAATAAAACCACACTGTACACCGATAAAAATCTAGTTTAAACGACTTTAGCTAAACGATAAACGATCTTAGACAACGAATAGAAAAATAGAAGTCTTAAAATTAAAAACTTCAAATTCAGCGCATACGACAGAGCGCAAAACGATGTCAGCGCGGCCTGGTGTGGTGATAGATGACTCAACCGCTACTTGGGTGGCCACAACTTTACTACTATGTCCGATGAAAACATTCACTTGCTGGATAATAACTGTTCAGTAAACATCATACACGCCCACTTTAAACGCTAGTGACTCATTCATTGATTAAGATGAAGTTGCGATTCGCGACTTGGGTGGTCTCTATACTAACCAACTTGAAAATATCAGACTCTTTATTCTTCGCAATAATTTACATTAGTTGCAACTATATCATTTGGATAGAAATTTATCTTTTGCATTTGTTCTTTCATACAGATTTATTTGTTTATTATAAACTTCACATATACAGGGTGTTACAAAAATGCGTTATAACTTCGAGAAGTGATTTATGGAATCAAAATACAGAAAAAAATTCATATAAACATATGTCCGAGAAACGCTTTGTTATCCGTCTGTCGGCCATTTTGTGTTTTTTTCCCAAAAAATAATGAAAACTAAAAAAAAAATCATCAAGATTTTGAATCAAAATTCGGTTTACACATTTGTTAAACTACATTTTACCCGAATATCAAGAATCATAACTTTATCTCATAAATTGTGAAAATAGCGGTGGTTTGAAATTTTCAAAAGATTGTTTTTAATTTTACAAAATAATGTAAACCGAGATTTTGAAACTATATACAGTTTTGATCCTTGGAATAATGGTAAAATGTAACATAATTATTAATGTGTACATCCTATTTCGACTAGAAGTCCTAATGATAATTTTTCGAAGAAAAAAAAACCTTCATGAACGCACTATTTCCCACATAACTTACTCGAAGCGTTTCAACAGATATGATTATAAGAATTTCTTAAAATTTGATTCTCTAAATTACCTACTTCCCAAAGTTAGGGCACATATTTTTGAAACACTCTGTATAACACAACCTGGCCATTTAACAAGGAACTCCCTACTGTCCCTCCCTCTTGTAATATGCTACTAATGAATGCACTAACTAATAATAATTTATAGCCAACCTTAATGCCCATGAAACAAAATTATTTCCGCTCAGCCAACTCTAATATCAGACTCAGAACAAAATAATTAAAATAAAAGATGCAATGATATTTCGACTCACTCGTCCCCAAAACCAAATAAAAACAGAGCAAATTTTGAGAGATGGCAATCGAACACCACCTCTACATGAACAAACTTTTCTTGAGTCGATTTTGAGAAAATCGACATTTTGTGTTTTATTCATACGGCAGCAAATTTAAATTTTGAGTTAGCAAAAAATGTCCAAATATGGCCAAAATATGTCCAAATACCAAATTTGATTAAAATCTGTCCACGCGTCATGGATTGAAACAGGTATGACAGCTGTTTTATTCTATAAGTACAAAAGTTACAAACAACTTTTAAAAGATTTTTTGAGTTAAAACTAAATGTATTACCAAAATTTTCATATCACTGTCATTTTTCAAAAATGGCAGTCACCTCTAAATTTCTTTATATGAACACCTATTTTTTTATGATGATTCTGAATACAACCTATTATTTGAAGGGTATTTGTTTACTTAAAGGTAATTGGTAATTTTCGGGATTTTTTAAAATCTTTACTTCTTAAGAATAAATATTGTTTTCATTTTTTTTACGGAAAATCACAATCTACAAACTACCAAATCGACGTTTTTATAGGTTAGACATAATGGCAAATGTTTACATTTACGTCTCATATGTTAGGCCTACTAAAGATATTTCAATCTATAATATCCGAGACAATTCTGAGAAAAAAAGTGACCTCCGCATTAAAAACATTATTTATTCTTAAGAAGTAAGGAACAAGTAAACGATTTAAAAAAATCCCGAAAATTAGCAATCACCTTTAAGTAAACAATTACCATATTAGGACTCTTTATTCTTGGGTATTTCTCGATATCTCTAACCGCTTAGGAGATAGAGACACTTAAATGTTTCTAAAATTAGAATATTTCTATTTTTTTTTGTTTTTGTTATTTTTCAAAGTCAAATTCAGGTGAAATTTAAACTACAGCTAGGGGTTAAATGTGTAATAACACTACTGTTGTTTGTATTTGTTCTGTAGAGTTAGGAATAATAGAGTTATCGAGAGAAAACAAAAATCATAATTTTCTGGTGATTGTGTGGAACATCCACTGGCTTACACCAGCTCTTTATTATTACTAAATGAATTACACCTTGTAAATTAAGGACAAATTGTATTATTAAGCACTGTTAATACATTTGTTTCAGCAATATCTTATTCACAAGGTCTAATACATCCAGTAATAATAAAACTACGAACTGATGTAAGCCAGCAGGTGTTCTAAACAATTACCAGACAAATTAAATAAAAGGAAATTGGTAAAAAATTCAACATAATTTTTCGAAACTCCTTTACACTTTAAAATTTGCATAACAGCTGTTTTAGATAATAAATAGTATCAATTAACTACATAATATTTATAAAGTCCATTGTTAACAATACTTTATCCAGAAAAATAAATAGGCCTAATAACTTCTAAAAATGTTGTCATTTTTAATCCTGCCACGTGAGAAAAAAAAATGTTGCTTTACAAACTTTTAATATTGTTTTATACATTACAGTCTATCCATTATTCAATTTTAAATTCGGTTCAACTCTTTTAGATACCGAAAATGGAATTCTGAAAACGCCCCAAACTTTTTATCATCACAACTTTGAGCGATTTGTAGCGGTTAGAGATATTGAAGAATGCCTAAGAATAAAAACGTCTTAATGATGTGTTTTAAGTAAAACCATTACAAAATATTATTCTAAAAAAAATTTAACCTTGAGTTAACTTTAATTTTTGTTGTTTACTTGTTGTCAAAATTGTTTTAAAAGATAAATCTGTGCACATTTCTTGATCACAGGTCTGCGTCTCATTATAATATTTTAAATGGAAATTTCTACTGTTGTTGATGTTGGAAAATATAAATAAAACAACAGAATAAATTAATTATAATGCTTTAGAGATGAAGAATTCTGTCCACGCTGTAACACGTTTAAAGAATTTGGAAAATTTGTAAAGGAAGAACATTTTTCATTTTGTCACATATATTATAAAGTATTGCATATCCACGATACAAAACCAAACAATCAACTGTTATTAAATACATCATGTATCGATCCAACACGTCTACAAAATCAAAAAATATCATTCAAAAATAATTATCAAAGAACAAAAACGAACATTGCCAGCCATAGTTAAAACTTGATTGCACTTGATTCGGCAGTACATATAGGTAGGCCTACTAACATTCGACCGATACAGAGTAGATTCTAAGCTAGTGGTCTTCATTTTATGTTCTTTTCTTCTATTCTTCCTTTTTTTTTTTTTTTTTTTTTTTTTTTTTTTAATAAAGACCTAGGAATGTCACCTTTAACAACAAGAAGAAAAATGTAATATTTTAAGATACATTATTTGTGAAAAAAAAAGTAATTAATTTTTTTTATTAAGATTTATGAGAACAAAATTAGCGATTTGTCCTTTGATATTAGTTAAAATTTGTATTGTAAAAGTAGGCTATACAATTAAAAAAATAAATTATTTGTGAATATCGGATTAAAAATTACAAATTTTGAGAGATGGCAATCGATCACTAAAATTTTGAGTTAGCAAAATATGCCCAAATACCAAATTTGATTAAAATCGGTTACGCGAAATGGTTTGAAACAGGTATGACAGCTGTTTTATTCTATAAGTACAAAAGTTACAAACAACTTTTAAAAGATTTTTTGAATCCAAAAAACTAAAGGTTTTGATTTTTTAAACTAAAGGTAGGGGGACTACCAAAATTTTCATATCACTGTCATTTTTCAAATATGGCAGTAACCCCTAAATTTCTTTATATGAACACCTATTTTTTTATGATGATTCTGAATACAACCTATTATTTGAAGGATATTTGTTTACTTAAAGGTAATTGGTAATTTTCGGTATTTTTTAAAATCTTTACTTCTTAAGAATAAATATTGTTTTCATTTTTTTTTTACTGAAAATCCTTGCCCACCATAGTTAAAACTCGATTGCACTTGCTTCGGCAGTACATATAGGTAGGCCTACTAACATTCGACCGATACAGAGTAGATTCTAATCTAGTGGTCTTCATTTTATGCTCTTTTCTTCCTTTTTTTAAAATTTTATTTATTTTTTAATAAAGACCTAGGAATGTCACCTTTAACAACAAGAAGAAAAATGTAATATTTTAAGATACATTATTTGTGAAAAAAAAGTAATTAATTTTTTTATTAAGATTTATGAGAACAAAATTAGCGATTTGTCCTTTGATATTAGTTAAAATTTGTATTGTAAAAGTAGGCTATACAATTAAAAAAATAAATTATTTGTGAATATCGGATTAAAAATTACGCAAAAAAATATGTGATAAAAATATATCATTAGAGAAATTAATATAATTTATACACAGTTATTTTTTATAGTAATTAAATATAATTATATTAAAATTAATTTACGATGTAAAATTAAATATGCGCAAATTAAGGGTCAGCAGGAATGGTAACTTCTATCAGATGATACAACCTGCTCCAATAAATTACATGCAAATTTCGTGACATCATGCTTTCACCAACTGACCTAACCTAACCTAACCTAACCTAACCTAACCTAACCTAAGCAGATAACCTAACCTAACCTAACCTAACCTAACCTAACCTAACCTAACCTAACCTAACCTAACCTAACCTAACCTAACCTAACCTAACCTAATCAGATAACCTAACCTAACCTAACCTAACCTAACCTAACCTAACCTAACCTAACCTAACCTAACCTAACCTAAGCAGATAACCTAACCTAACTTCAACTTATTACAATGTGTATAATTTTAAAGATTACAAAATTCTGATTTTGTCTATCTGTTTTCATATTTTAAAACTTCAATATGTAAAATATTTGTTCTAACTGAAAAAATCCTAAATTTAACTTAAACTATTATAAAAATAAACCTAATAATAAATTGCGCAAAAACATTGAACAATAATTCTCAATCACCATCCCTAAAACCTAATCACCAAAAATGTCAGATCAAAAAGTTAGATGAACCTAACCTAACCTATCCGTGAAATCGGTTATTGACAAAATGTTTAAATAAGAGAATAAACTTGCTTCACTTGTGACATAAACACATCCCCAACGTAAATCATATTTGATTAAAATCTAGCTTTCAATTACGGCAGTCAGGGTTCATTTTTGGTTATTCCCAATTCTTCCTGAACCGTAATAATTTTCAATTTACGAATTTGCACACTGGTTTCGGTATTTAATATTCGTACTTTAGCAAATTTTGAAAAAATCAGTACAGCCTATTTTGAGAAATTACGTATTTTTTAACAGTCCTATAGTAGGTTTTGTACAGAGATGGCAACCAATACGTTTTGTTTGGGTCTTTATTAGCTACACTTAAGAAATTTTGATCAAAATAGTTGTAACCGATTTGGAGAATATCGTAATTAACCTAACTTAACCTAACCTAACCTCGTAATAATCTTGTCCCTCCCCCAGTCCCAAAAAATAACCTAACCTAAGGCCGTAATAATTTTTCCCTTCCCCCAGTCCCAACAACTTAATTTAACCTAACCCCATCATAGGGTAATCTTGTCCCACTCCCTCCCTAATCCCAACAACCTATTTAACCTAACCCCGATTTAATCTTGTACTTCTCCCCAGTCCCAACAACCTACCTAACCTAACGCCGTAATAATCTTGTCCCTCCCAAAGTTCCAACAAATTAACCTAACCTAACGTCGGAATAATCTTGTCCTTCCCTCCCAGTCCCAACAACCTAACCTAACCTGACCCCGAAATAATGTTGTCCTTCCCCCCTAGTCCCAACAACCTAATCTAACCCCGAAATAATCTTGTCCTTCTCCCAGTCCCAACAACCAAACCTAACCTAATACCGTAATAATCCTGTCCCTCCCCCCAGTCCCAACAACCAAACCTAACCCAACACCGTATTAATCTTGTCCTTCCCCCCAGTCCCAACAACCTAACCTAACCTAACCCCGAATAATATTGTCCCTCCCCCCAGTCCCAACAACCTAACATAACTTAACTCCGTAATAATCTTGTCCTACCCCCAGTCACAAAAACCTAACCTAACCCAACCCCGTAGTAATCTTGTCCCTCCCCCAGTCCCAACAACCTAACCTAACCTGACCCCGAAATAATCTTGTCCTTCCCCCCTAGTCCCAACAACCTAATCTAACCCCGAAATAATCTTGTCCTTCCCCCAGTCCCAACAACTAAACCTAACCTAATACCGTAATAATCCTGTCCCTCCCCCCAGTCCCAACAACCAAACCTAACCCAACAACGTATTAATCTTGTCCTTCCCCCCAGTCCCAACAACCTAACCTAACCTGACCCCGAAATAATCTTGTCCTTCCCCCCTAGTCCCAACAACCTAATCTAACCCCGAAATAATCTTGTCCTTCCCCCAGTCCCAACAACTAAACCTAACCTAATACCGTAATAATCCTGTCCCTCCCCCCAGTCCCAACAACCAAACCTAACCCAACACCGTATTAATCTTGTCCTTTCCCCCAGTCCCAACAACCTAACCTAACATAACCCCGAATAATATTGTCCCTCCCCCCAGTCCCAACAACCTAACATAACTTAACTCCGTAATAATCTTGTCCTACCCCCAGTCCCAACAACCTAACCTAACCCAACCCCGTAGTAATCTTGTCCTTCCCCCCCCCCGTCCCAACAACCTAACCTAACCTAGTCCCATAATAATCTTGTCTCTCCCCCTAGTCCTAACTACCTAACCTAACCTAACTCCGTAATAATCTTATCCCTCCATCCAGTCCCAATTACTTTTTCCCCTTTAAATTTAAAGGTGAAAAACCTTTCAGTCATCATCGTTTTAAGATAGAAGGTAATGGACGCCATCTTGGCACTTACCCAGCCCCATCACACAATGTAATACAAGCAAACCCTCTAAATGTAATGCCTAAAAATTGGTCTCCGGGCTTTACAGGAAAAGTTAAATTGTATTGTTAGATCAAGGGGTCTTACCCAGTATGGTAAGTTTGTTTAAAACAGTTGTTACAGGTTTTCTGAACCTCGTAGATATTTATACCACAAAAGGCTCCACTCGCTTCACTCGTGTCAGTGTATTGGTTCTGACAAGGCTTTTTTACTTATTTTGACTCAAGGAATCATATCCTGAAGTTTTGGAACGTACTTGGGAAACACTCTGTATACGTTTCCATTTCACTTCCGGTACAATTTTTTTTTTAAGAAACAAAAGCTTTCGTATTATCAATGACTACATAAATACTATAAGACACGACATAGGATAGGGAAATAGTCTACGCTTTACGGGTGCTGTTCGTCACAAGTTTGACACACAGCTATCAGAAAGCGCTAGCAGCACCTTCTCACTTACTTCCTTCAGCATAGTCAGTGTTGTCAGTTCGTGCGCTGAGATAAGCGATTCTCGACCTTCCCTCGCATCTCTGGTCCCATATGTAGCATCAGTGCGTTTTCTCTTACCCGCCTGAAACATTGTTTGACCGTAGAGCCACCTAGCGCCAGTCACATCAACTTCAGATTGGTCACATCAACGCCACCTAGCGAGTATTGGTCAACTCAAGAATAAGCGTAGAATATTTAACATGGCCATGTCGTGTCTTATAGTATTTATATAGTCATTGGTATTATTTGAATTTATATAAGTGACAATCTATAACACATTTAACAACAACTACAAATTCAATTCATACCAAATTTAGGAAACTACAACCTATTTACGATGTTTAACAAAATGTTAAAAATAAGCAACCTCTAAAGTGAATTACAGCAATATATATGTAAAGTCCAATTACATAATGAAACAAGTTTATCGGTGCCATCATACAATATAATACAAGCAGATCTTTTATCTAAATACAAATGCCCAAAAGTGATATCTTGGAGAACGTTGTTAGATCGGTAGACTTAAGTTTGTTTAAAACAGTTTGTTACACAGATTTTCTGAACCTCCTAAATGGATATATCACTAATTTCTTGAGGTTGACATATTTGAGACCCCTCTCACTACGTTCATGTCGATGACTAGGCCTTGCTATAGTCTGTTTATAACTGCTTCAGTATTGGGGCGAGCGGGATGTCGGCGTGGTAGGGTGGACACTGTTGCCACACTGCTAACACTTTCTTTTGCGCAAATAAATTAATAAACTGATAAAAATAAATTGGTAAATAAGATAAATAATTCGTATAATAAGAAATTAATATTTTCAAATTAATAATTGGAAACGTTTATGCACAACTACGAACTAATGCAGTTTGTAGTAAGTGATTTTTACAAGGGTATACATTCCTAGCAAAACAAAATGATAATGAGAAATGCAATTTTTGTTAAATATCTGCATTTTATTTAATACAAATCAAATGTAAAGTGGAATCTAATCATGACATACCTGAATTTTTATTACACTTACATACCGCTTATCACAGTTGACAACCTTTAGGCTACTTCTTTTAATAATCAGAAAAGTTTAACACATGTTCTTGAATAGGGGAAAGTGGGAAAACTCCGCTTAAAGATATGTTCATATCACCTTCTTCGTACACGTCAATGTCCTGGTTAATGTCGTCCTGAAAGCAGAGCCCGCCACCATTTTCCTCCTCATCGCTATCATCTTCATCTTCTTCAGTGATAGTGATTTTCATCTGTTGTAACATTTGCTCCATGATACCTTCTTTGCCCCACGCTACGTCTCTGATCCTCTTGGTCTGCTCCACTACTTTATTCCATTCAGCAGAGGCAACTTGTTCTATTGCTTCCATTGATAGCCTTTTCGTTTCTGTGATTGTAAAAAATGTATTGTTCCTCGCCACTACCTCTTAATCTGAGCCCAGATGAGTTCAATACTGTTGAAGTAGCAGTGGTAGAGTGGCAGTCGAACAACTTTGTGCCAAACTTTTTGAGCCAAATCGTCAATGATGTAGGTGGGATTTGGTGGTTTATTTTATCTAATTACCTCCAATAGCTCCGCCTTTGTCATGTCTTCTTCGAACATTACATCGTATCGCTGAAGCCATTCCTTCATCACCACCTTTTTGGTTGATGTATTCGGAACTTTATCCAAAAGTTTCGAGTGGTAGGACGCGTTGTCCAAGACGATTGTAGAGGGATTACTGAGCCGT
Source organism: Aphrophora alni (assembly GCA_963513935.1). NCBI lineage: Eukaryota > Metazoa > Arthropoda > Insecta > Hemiptera > Aphrophoridae > Aphrophora > Aphrophora alni. The sequence continues at coordinate 46,576,920 of OY740765.1, forward strand.
GTAGGCAGTGTATCCTTAAACAATGATTCAAATGTGACGCTGTCCATTTCTTCGTGTTAGTAACCAGTACCTCCAGATTTAAATAGTTAACATCATACCGGAACAAAGCCTCTGGAAATTCCCGGCATGGAGGAGGATCAGCCTTTCACTCTTTTCTATAGGCGCAGCCATTGTGCCCATTGTAGAATCATCAGACTATCCTTTTGTTGGACAGCAGCTCGCATTTACCCATGTTTCGTCAATCCGTGCAATATTTTCAAAATTCTCTTTCCTGATTTCTATAAGAAACGTCAACTTTTTTGTAGGGAGAACTACGTTTTTCATGTATTGTAGGATTTCCTCTCTTCTTCCGAAGTTCAGCTTGCTCAGCCATCACAAATGTTACGACAAACAACAAAAATTCTAATTTCTTCTTGTGAGTTCTATTAATTCACTAAATCCGTAATCGTACTTAAAAAGCTAAAAATCAGTGACTAAGTGGCAAATTAAGGTTCTCTTAAAAAAAAAATACACAGTTTGATAAATAAATAACTCATCCACTCTTAGACGCTGTTAGTAAACTGACACAAGTAAAATGGAACTGTTGTCAGCGCGCCTTTGTCATCTTTTCCTAAATGTGGCAACGCCGGTGAAAACCACGGCTGGTCATTGGCCGAGCCCTTTCAGCCGACGTCAAACTCTCTCAATACTAAAGCAGTTAAAAACAGACTTTAAATCCCATAAAATAAAAATAACACAATTACACTCAGGGGTTAACCTCTAGCGAGTACGGGCTTGGCAACCCCGAAAGAAACTAGCTGGATCTACATGTTTTTTTCGTATTTTTGGAATAGATCCCTCTCTTTCGTATTTATTATCAGGTCTCTTTCAACCAACTCTTGTTATTTTCCATCCATGCCACTATTAGAGTATTCCAAGGTCGTAGAAAATTGACATTTTCAATTCAATTTTTCTGAATTTCAATAATATCACATTTTACTGTCGTGCTACGTTCAGGCAACGACGACTGATGGAAAATCACTTTTCGTCACACTGCTTCAAAAACAGCTGTTTTCCATAGATGCATTGAGATGCTAAAGTTGTTCTTTTTAGTCCTAGGACCTAAAAACATCAGCTGAGGTCGAGGTCATTAGCTGTTACTTCGTTTATACGAATTAATTAACGATTGTAAAGGATTTATAAAAACAACTTATACTCTCGATTGTAAATAACCTTTCAAATAGCTGTTACCATCGATTTGAAGGTAAATAGGTTATAACATTTTAATTTTTGTGAAATTATTTTCTTATATTATTTGCAGTATAACGAAAAATATAGTTCAACACTTGAACCAAAAGAAGGTTTTCGATCCTCGCTCATTTTCCGGCCTCTGCTCCGCCTCGGCAGTTAAACTTGAGCTTGTATTGAAAAACTTCACTTTTGGTCCTAGTGATGAAATATTCTATTTTGGGTTGATAAAACCATGAAACATGACGTAAAAAAAAGTCTACATTTTTTGCGACTACTAAACTTATTCTATAGGTTATACTAAGTAAAATGATTCTTAGGCTGTACTTTGACTTGTAAATTGGAAAGGAGTTCAAAGCACACGCCTGTTTTAAAACGTCAATTAATTATTTATTACCAGGAGCTTTGTGCTCTACAGTATGACTCCCAGTTTTGCGCAAATAGTGGACCTGGATAAATATTATCCAGGCAAATATTTCACCTGAGCAGTGAGGAGACATTCTGTAACTTATATATTTGTAGTTTTTAACAATTTGTATGTCATGATTGTGTAATAAATGCTGATTTTTGTGTGTGGGGGAATAAATACTAGAAGGTGATAAGTTGTTATTCCTTGTAATAAGTGAACTAGCTACGTGCCCTGTGCATGCCTTAGCAACTCTCGACATAAAAACGGGGCACAAGTAACGTGAGTTTTTTTTTCGAAATGTAATTTGACTTTAATTTTTAGTAGATTAGATGTTGGTAATATACTTAATTAAAACATTTTATATATAATTTTTATAGCCTACCCGCTTCAAGCGCACATTAAAGCTGGCATGCTTCAAGTGATGTTGAAAGAAAGACAAACGCGGTTTTCCCTATGCACAGAACATACAAAATTTAGCAAAAGTGTTTTCCATCCATAGATACGTTTTACTCGCTTTAGGGACTCAATACGATGAGTACGGGCTTGGCATCCCGAAGGTACATAGCTAGATCTACACTTTTAATGTAATTTTGAGTTAGATCTTTCTATTTCACCTTTCCGATCAAGTCTCTCTTGATCAACTCTTATTATTTACCGACCCTAACGCTATTAGAGTATTCGAGGCTAGGGTTCTTTGTATTATGATATTTTTTTCTTTGTTTTACGTTATTTTCTTCTTTGTTTTATCTTATTTCTTTATTGTTTATGTTATTTTCTTATATGTGTTATGTTATTTTATTCATTGTTTATGTTATTTTCTTCTCTGATTTATGTTATTTTCTTCTTTGTTTTATGTTATTTTCTTCTTTGTTTTATGTTATTTTCTTCTTCGTTTTATCTTATTTCTTCTTTGTATATGTTATTTTATTTTTTGTTTTATCTTATTTCTTCTTTATTTATGTTATTTTCTTCTTTGTTTTATGTTATTTTTTCATTGATATATATATTATTTTCTTTTTTGTATTATGTTATTTCTTCTTTGATATATATTATTTTCTTCTTTGTTATATGTTATTTTCTTCTTTGGTATATATTATTTTCTTCATTGTTTTATATTTTTTTCCCTTTGTTTTATGTTATTTTCCTCTTTGTTTTATGTTATTTTCTTCTTTGATTTATGTTATTTTCTTCTTGGTTTTATCTTATTTCATCTTTTTTATAAGTTGACGATAACCGGGAGGTTTTTCATCTTTAAACAAGAAGGAAAAACAACGCATCTGTTATGATTATGTTTTGAAAATCAGCTTATCCCTAAATATCGTTCCGAAAAACATTTTTTTTATAATCAGGAGACTTCACAACGTGTAGTTCCACGGAAAACTCAATATCTATTTTTCGATTCATATTACTTTCTCTACGGATTTATTGAATCTATATTTAGTCCAACTTAGGACGATAAAAAATAAACAGAGCAAAACATTGCACAACCTTTCTCACGTACACAGCCATAAAACTTTACCGTCCATTATCATGAAAATGTCAGTTCGAAAGTTGGCAATCGAAAAGTAATAAAAGGGTCAAGCGTGTGCTAAAACCACACAGCTTGGAGTTGGTAGGTATATAGGGAGAGTTATTTGAATGAAGTCGAAGTATTTTCAGCGGGCTAGTGCCAACACTTCGTCAATTAAACAAACATATTCGTAATCAGAATAACTGCTAATTTTATTTGATACCCCACACACGTTATATTTCTAAAAATACATATTTTCAACTCGATAGTAGATGACCCCTAATATCATTTTTCTTGTTACCGCTATATTATTCCTATATGTGGTACAAGACAAATAATATAAATGCAAAATTTGAAATATTATATAGTATTTATCGTCTTCTTTGTGTAACTAGTTGCGACTTACAGACACGCGTGTAATAATAAGTGTCCTTGGTTTTATCTACGCTAATAAAGTGAAATCAATTAAAGTGCAATCCACCTTTTAATGACTATTGAATTTTTTGTTTCACATTTCAAATATTTTTTTCTTTAAAAACTAATACACTACACATTTCTCATTGTGTGGTTAAATTAAGTTGTATTAGTCATACAAAAAACTATAATATATGATTTCACACTGCAATTTAATTTCAAATCCATTTTTTAAAGACTTTTAGATCCCGCTGTGTTCAAGTTAGAGGAGGGGGAGGGGTGATATATGACACTTTAAATTTGGTCTTGCAACAACATATGATTTTTTCCGTCAAGTAAGCAAACATATTCATAATCAGAATAACTTCTAGTTTTATTTGATACCCCTCACACAATATTTCTAAAAACAAAATTTTCCAACTCGATGATTAACCTACCCCAACCTCATTTTTTTTGTTACTGTTATATTTTTCCTAAATGTGGGAAATACAAAGAATATAAATGGGACAAAAAACTTGCTTCGCTCGTGCCGATGGGCGTTTTCATCGTAAATTGTAGGGTATTTAATTAAAATTCAGAGTTTTATTAATGGCGGACAGAGTTCACTTTTATTTTTTGGCAATTATTACTGGATTATTTTTTATTTGCGATTAACCACATGGGTTTGTTAATCTTTATATTTCAAATAATATTTAAGGAAATCAGTAGAGTCGATTTGAAGAATTATGTAGTTATTTTTTGGTTTGGCGCTATTGCCAATTTTTGGTTTGTTATTGATAACTCAAGAACTGGCGTTTTGAGAGAAAGCGACCAATGGTTTATTGGATCATAGGATTAAAAAAAATTATCACAACTGTTGTATCTGATTTTGTGTTTTTGTCATAGTAACCTCAAAATTTTGGGTTAAAGAAATGCAAAACAATTCTATACACAGAACATCTGTTTATCAGGCGCATGAACATTTCTACAGCACAAACGGTTGAACCGATTTTAATGAATTTTTATTATGTGGGCATATTTTAGGCATAAATTTTGGGGTAGTTGCAAAAAAATCAAAAAATACACGAAAATTCAGTTTTCTCAAAATTTGCTAAAAAGATTTTCAACAAACTTTTCTGGAGTAGGCTATATAGCCTCTATCGACCCGAACAAAACAAGTGCTCACGAGTTACCATGAGGCAGTAAAACACGTTATATCTCAAAATAGGCTCGACCGATGGTGTTCAAATTTTAGTTAAATGTGAATATTATTGACTCAAACACGTGTGTAAAATCTCCTGTTCAAAATATTATGTTTCATTAGGAATAATCATTTACTAAAAAAAAAAAAACAAAAGTGAGCCTTGTCATCAGTCATTAAGCTCGATTTTAATCAAATCAAGAAGCCAGGTGTCGCAAAATCCAAGATGGCGGTCAAATATTGTCATATTTATAAAACATCGTTCGAGGAATCAAGTATAAACTTCATTTAGTCAGAAATCGATATGAGGAAAATTGTGATAACAACTAAAGAGGGGGGGGGGGACATATTTATCCATCCTGTTTATATATTTATGAATGTTCAAAAAGACATAGAATGATGAATTGGAACTATAAAGATGCGTATTTGTGTGGGTATTCTGAAGGTCAGAGCTGAGCAACTGTTGGCTTCGATTGTCTTAGGAAAATCATCCTACACTTTAAAAATAAATGGTACAAAAACACTGTACAAACTTGTGTCACTCACACATTCATAAATCATATAAAAACGAACCAAAACTAATCATCACCAAAAATAGGAACCGTGAACAATGTATTTGAAAAAAAAAATTAAATAAGGGCCTAACTTTGCTTCTCTTGTGTCATAAAATTTGATCCAGTTTTAATGACGGGCGTCTAGGTTCAATTTTTTTTTTTTTTTTTTACGAATTATTCCTGATTAGTAATATTTTTTATATTGCTATTTTGCACTCGGATTTGGGCATATATTATTCACATTTCACTAAAATTTGAACGAAATCGATAATGCCGATTTTGAGATATTACGTAGTTTATTACAGCGTAATTGATTTATTTATTTTTTTTTTGTTACCGGTAAGTCAAGAACCAAAATTTTTGTTTAGATTGAGATCGATACGTTTTGATTGTGTCCTTAGAGACTACACATCAGCAAAATTTGATATAAGTCGTTTAAGCCGATTTTGAAGGGGGAAAAAACGTAATTTTGTGTTTTCCTTATGTTAGGAAAAATTTATATCATCTTATTTAACGTGTTCTTCATTAATTAATTGTACTTGTACAATCGTCCTTAAAATTTTTTTAGTGAAGACCAGATGATGACAATACTCTGTCGAAACTTGTAATTAAAAAAAAAAAAAAAAAAAAAAAAAACAAGAATACACACGGATTATTTAAGGTATTCATTTATTTAACACTATCTTGGTAGTTTAAAATGTAGCCTATAGTTTAAACAATTTTTATACATCGATTTTTGAAAAATTTGTTAACAAAATAATTCCTGTGGTGGAAGTAAGACAAGAATCTCTTCCTGTAATGATATATCTATTCTCTCCCTTCAGTAATAATGAGTACAGGGATGACAATCTCAAGGATTATTTACATACAGTCTTGGGTTAGATCCCTCTCTTTAATCTTCTCTATCAGGTGTCTCTTGACCAACTCTCGTTCTCTTCCGATATTAGCGCTATTCGCACACGATAAATATGTCTTTATGTGTTTTTCTTAGTATACAAAATATAGGTTATGTTTGTTAATCGCGAGAAGTTTCGATATTTACGTTTCTGGGCTTCAGGAAAGCGAAGAAACCATTTTTGAAATACCATCCGTCCGTCGTCGTCGTCGTCTGTAGGTAACGGCCAATAACGGCCACAAAAATTAAGATAGGAACATGAAATTTAGTATAGACTACTGTGCTCATATAGAAGAACCCTATTGAAATTCAAAATAACTCTAATTGAAAATATCAGTTTATATCTCTTGTGTTGGAACTTATAACATACTAAATTAGAGAAAATTGTACAGATTTCAATTATGCTTGTAATGGTACCAACTCTAACCCTCTACGATTACAAATAGCGAAATTATTGTAAAAAATACAGTCCCGAGGGTCCTACCTGGATCTACACCTTTTTTGTGTAGTCTTGGGTTATATTCCTTTCTCTATTCTTTCCTTTCAGGTTTTTCTTGACCAACTCTTGTTCTTTTACGACCCTGACGCTATTAAAGTATTCGAGGGCGATGATGATTAGAGTAGTCTATTAATGTTTTTATTTACAAGGCTAAGAGCGATGATAACTGAGAGGTTTTTCGCCTTTAACCCACAAGGACAAAAAATGTTTACTGAACTTTTAATAACTGATGGATTTCTCCAGCCGACCCCCCTCATCCTCTTTTAGAGGAACAAAATCTTCCTTCATTATAAGTGACTTCTTCCACACCATTAATTCTTGTTCCGCTTCGCTTTGATTTTCTTTCTTTTGGATCAAATTGAAACGCTGGAAAACTTTATCTTCCCTTGAATAATATTGAATATAGGCCTAATATACAGGGTGTGTCTGAAATAGTTTTACCGAAATTAAATGAAACAGAATGTTAAAAGGATTTAACATGGTAGCTATAAGTTCCGCCCAATTATTCGCAGAAAGTTTTGTCATATTTGAGATGGAATGAACTTTTAAACCTGATTAACGTTTCGAGATGTCGTCAAATTAATTGGATGAGTCTTACCTCTACGAAGTTTGGTAATCACAAAAATGTTTTTTGACTGATCTTTACGTTACATGGTTTCAGGAAACCATAAAAATGACGACATGATATCCGTCCGTTGTATCAAAATTTAAGCATGCTCACAAACAAGAACCTTGAAATTCCGATGCTATGGTACTAACGCCCATCTATCTACATCAACAAATATCGCAATTATTGTCCTGATCTCCTTAGAATATACGATAGTATAGTTATGAGATCCAATAATCTCCGAATGAGTGTAGCGAGTGAAGGCTGCTTCACATATCTACAGACTCGAAGCCCGCTTGTGCCGAGACACGAGCGATGAGTCTCGAAACTTTTTAATTATACAACGAAAGAAAACTATTGTAAAGTATTATACACAATTACGAGGTTCAGAAAACCTGTGAAACAACGTTTTTAACAAACTTTCCCTACTGGGAAGAACCCCTTGATCTACTGAACAAAGTCCAAGAGAGCATCTTATGAACATTAGATTTAGAGGATCTTGATTGATTGATGAGGCCGGGTAAGTTCCATGATGGCGTCCATCAACTTGTTTTATCCTTGAAGTATTACAAATCCTTAAATAATAATAAAAAGTTTTTTTAAATTTTATATTTGTAAATCTATAGACCCACGTTGATTTTTCCTTCTATAACAATAATTCATATCTACCCTAGAGTAGAACTAACTTATTTCTATTACCCTCAGATACTTAAAGGAATACGGGTGTGACATGCCCAAAGTAACCTAGCTATGTAGTCTTGGGTTAGATCCCTATCATCATTCCTCTTGTTCTTTTCCTACTTTGACATTATTAGAACATTCGAGGGCTATGGGTATAATATTTTTTTTCAAGACGATGATGACAGAGAGGTTTTTCTCTTTTAATCCACAAGGAAGAAACATTAAAATATCTATTTCTATTTTATGCTTACAAGATCGCTTATGCTTTTATGTTTATGACTATCAGCGAGGTTGGTTTAAAACACTAAATACATCACAGACTAGGTGAATACATACACAGACTAGGTCATTTCAGAACGACTAGAGATGAAAGTTTCTAACCTTCACCAAACCTCACAGGATAAGTTCTTTCACTTTTCATGGGGTAAACACGTTGTTGCTCCCATTCTAAAGGGGTTAAAGGGGGGGTAAATTTCGTTCAAATTGCAACTTCCATTGTGTTACATATCATTTTGAAGGGCATAAAAGGAAATATTTTAGTGCCTTGTAAAAAGTCTCTGCCATATATCTAACCGGAGTTATGGGGGCTAGAAGTCAAATTTTGAGAGTGTTCTATTTGTCATGGATATTAATGAAAAAAACAACAAAACACAGATTACATTTTTTAACACAACATAACTAAATAAACACACTTTTATGTATTTCTCATATTTTAGCAAACAGGCCTCAATTTTTGATGGGGGAAATCAAGGGGCATTTTTTTTACCCATCATGTGACATATTATTTAGAGAATACTTATGACGTATAGAATAAGTGCTCATGACTATTTTGGTTGAAATAATGATGACAAGAAAGAAGGCACAAGTAGAAGACTAAAATTAAAACTAATTAATTTAATGAAATCTTATAGACTTATTTTAGATTTCATCAGTTTCCTCTAACAATTCCCTTTAAAATAATGTCACATGATGGGGAAAGAAATTGTCCCATTCTTTCAAATTTGTGGTCGGTTTGTTAAAATATAAAATATACATAAAAGTGTGTTTGTTTAGTTAAATTAGACGCTGTTAAAAAATTTAATAGTTGTTTTCCCCATTAATATCCATTACGAATAGAAAACTCAAAATTCAACTTCTAGCACCTATAATTTCGGTTGAAGTTTAAAGCATTAAAATTTATCTATTTTTATGCCCTTCTAAATGATATCTCTTACGATGGGAGTTGATATTTGGAAAAAATTAAGGTTCCCCCTTAAAAGGAGTAAAGATTTTTTTTTATCCCAAAAAAGTATAGGCGAACTTACCCTATGAGGTTTGGCGAAGTTTTCATCTCTACTCGTTCAAAAATTAGAAAGGGATTACAAGACTTTTTTCCATTCTCAAAAAGTCTTGTAATTATAAAGTCTAATAATTATAAAGACATGTTATAAACATGTCTTTATAATTATTTATTGAAATGGTTATATTTCTATTAGTGTAATATTAGTTATTTACATTTTCTATTATATATTTTTTTTTTTTAAATATGGCTTTACTTAAAAATTACTAAAATTAAAACCATGTAGTGCTCGTAAAAGAATCTAACCAGTAATACGGTAGCCTACATAATATGAATGTGGTTGTGATGTTATCATAGAAAGTATACGATTAGAAATAAGAATTATTTTCTACATACAAACTGAATTCTATTACACACTACATTTTCGTGTTTTAGGTCCGTATCTTTTTCAACTTTATAGATTTTCATTATACGAATTTTTATGTATTCTGTGTGTTTATATACATTTCTTCACTTTGTAAGGTGCTTCTACATTTTATATAGATATATAGTAAAGAATGAAGGTGAACTCGCTTTTTGTTACATTTAAACTGAAATTTGCTGTACATGTGTGTTTAAAGATTTTTTCAATTAAGATGAATTATATGTATAGGGATTTACAATATTTGAATATGTCGTTCGATGTTTTAGCTTTTGTAAGGTGTATTGAAATCTATGAGCACCACTGAAATATATTTTTTAACCACATTCCTGATGCAATTGTTTTATGGGCGACCCATGTTTTTATTTTTAGACACATACGACCTGCGCCAGTGTAACAGGCGCAAATTCATGTTTGACTGTTAAGTAAATTTTTAAATAAAACCATTTTTTAATTTGATTTATTTTTAGTTTTTCAGACTTATTAAATGAAATACATATTTTCCAAAATGCGATTATTGCTGCTCTAGTCCACTTAATTCTGTTCATTTCTTCTAAATCTTTATTTCAAAGCTTCTTTACAATTAATTTCGGGGGGGGGGATGTTCGGGTATTTAGACCATGTTAAAGTTTATGAAATGTTGTATTCTCATCGATAATACACAAGTGTGGAAAGTTTCAAGAAAATCGGTTCAGTAGAAATGTCTTAAAAATTAATTTCAAGATTTGATCCAGATGAAAATAATGGGTTCAAGTAAATAAAACCACGTAAAAATAAAAAACAATATTTGTTTTTATTTGTTGTATTTAATTTGTTGTTATTTGTTGTTTTAATGTTGTGGCCTATTTTATATAAAAATACAGGGTGATTTGCAACAGCAAGGCAATCTCTGGGAAACTGATTCTATAGCTAAAAATAAGAAATCAAAATTCATATAAATATGGGCGTGGAAACGCTTCGTTCCAAACTGTCGGATATTTTCTTAAAGGAAAGACACTGTATCTTTTGAAGTAAATAAGATATTGAGTGAAGATTTAGTATTCCGATTATTTATGTAAACTTTTACCAGTACACCAGAAAACAAAAAAAAACTTTATTTTCTACATTTTCAAAATGGTGGACGTTTAAAATGTTTAATGTCGAATATTTCGAAAAGCAACGGTTTTCCTCTTTTAAAGAAAAACAAAATTCCTTTTCTATCTTTTTTTGCAGTTCAAAAGATAACAGAGTTATCAACAAAAAAGTAAAAATTTAATTTCTTGGTAATTCTACAACAGCCAAGAATAGACTAAAAACAAAACATTTTATAATTATGATAAATTTTATGTCCAATTGTTTTATATTTTAGCCCTTATGAATCAATTAAGGCTATTTAAAAAAAATTCCTATTTCCATTGTTTTTTTATTGGTTTTATTCACATCAATTAACTCAGAATTAAATTTATTTAATTGTGTTTTTCGACTACATTTTTTGAGGGTTTATAATAATTTTCTTAAAAAAGAGATACGGTTCTGAGGCCTATTATTACAATTTTCAGGTCACAAGACGTACTGGACCGCCAAATTTGCGTCGTAATTTATGCCTCGTGAAATTCAATATGGCCGCGTATTACCGATGGATCAGAAATCAGGGCGAAATCTTCCGCTAGCTGTAACTCGCTAACGAAGCAGTTTTGGACCTATGTTGATATGAACTATTATCTCATTTTTAGTTATAGAATCATTTACCGAGAATTTGGCGTGCAGTTACGAGTGTCCTTTTATGTTACTTCTTGATTGTATCAAGTTGGGAGAGAATAGATTGAATTCATAATTACATCGATATATAGGTAGAAATTTCTCTCGTTTTTACTTTTTTGGTAATATCAGATTTTTCAGCACGCTGAGTTGAGCCAAGTCAGTATATTCGAGCTTGTAAATTAGGTTTTTGTGTAATAATTGTATTTAACTTGTTTAAGTACCCAATATACACTGTTCAGAGGGACATTTATGATGATACAATACACAAACTTTCTTGCATGCATTCAAGCGGAACCACTCTCACTAGCAGATTTATCCCCATGTGGGGATGATTTAGAAAATTTCTTAACGTATTAAAAGTATTTTAGAAGGAAATAAAATTACTTGCCACGAGCTTTGTCCAACGGTATGACCGAGTTATGCGCAGAAAGTGTATGTTTCACTTGAGCAGTGAGGAGGCATCTTATACATTTTTGTAGTTTGTGCAATTTGTGTGACATAATTGTGTATATGCTGCTTTGTGTGGGGGGGATTCAATATTAGGGGTTTAAAAGATTTTTCCCTTGTAATAAGTGGACTGGATACGTGCCCTGTGCATGCCTTAGCAACTCTCGACATATAAACGGGGCACAAGTAACGTGAATTTTCCGAAATATAATTTAGTAAATTATATTTTGTTATAATACATTTAATTAACAGATTTGTTTTTATAGCCTACCCTCTTTAAGCCCACAGCAAAACTGGCTTGTTTAGCATTATATTAAAAGAAAGATAAACGCGGTTTTCCCTGTGTACAGAACATAGAGAATTGAGTGAGGTATATTATAGTGAGCTGGATCTACACCTTGTAGTTTTGAGTTAGATCCCTCTCTTTCATCTTTCCTATCCGGTCTATCTTGATCAACTATTTCTCTTCCGAACTTAGCGCTATTGAGTATTCGAGAACTAGGAGTATTTATTTTGTTCTTTTCTTTAACTAAGTATAGTTTAAGTTTGGTAATTACAAAATATTCTACCTATAATTAGATTTATCTTCACATTTCTGTTCCTGAGGAAAGTTAAAAAGTTGTTTTTAACATGTCATCCCTCCGTCATCGTTATCGTCTGTATGTAAGAATGATATCGGCCACAAAATATATATAGGAACATGAAATATTGTATAAAGGGTACTGTGCTTATATAGAGGAACCCTATTGTAAGCAATTCAGATAAATGGAATTGAAAATATTAGTTTATATTTCGTTTGTTAGTACTTACAACTTACTAAATTAGAGAAAATTGTACAGATTTTTATTTTGCATGTAATGGTACCAACTCCACATCTCTAAGATAACAAAGAGCGAAATTATTGTGAAAAATGTAATTTTGTACCAAGAAAATCTGATATTCGTACAGGTTGGAAACCTGACAGGGCTTACTCACGGACACGAGCCAAGCGAGGAGAAGCTCTGTTACATATGCACAACTTCCTTAGCCCTCCAGGACCGTGCCACGGACACGAGCCAAGCGAGTAGAGGCTCTGTTACATATGCACAACTTCCTTAGCCCTCCAGGACCGTGCCACGGACACGAGCCAAGCGAGTAGAGGCTCTGTTACATATGCACAACTTCCTTAGCCCTCCAGGACTGTGCCACGGACACGAGCCAAGCGAGGAGAGGCTCTGTTACATATGCACAACTTCCTTATCCCTCCAGGACCGAGCCACGGACACGAGCCAAGCGAGTAGAGGCTCTGTTACATATGCACAGCTTCCTTAGCCCTTCAGGACCGTGCCATGGACATGAGCCAAGCCAGTAGAGGCTCTGTTACATATGCACAGCTTCCTTAGCCCTCCAGGACCGACCCACTGACACGAGCCAAGCGAGTGGAAGCTCTGTTACATATGCACAGCTTCCTTAGCCCTCCAGGACCGTGCCATGGACACGAGCCAAGCGAGTAGAGGCTCTGTTACATATGCACAGCTTCCTTAGCCCTCCAGGACCGACCCACTGACACGAGCCAAGCGAGTGGAAGCTCTGTTACATATGCACAGCTTCCTTAGCCCTTCAGGACCGAGCCACGGACACGAGCCAAGCGAGTGGAGGCTCTGTTACATATGCACAGCTTCCTTAGCCCTTCAGGGCCGAGCCACGGACACGAGCCAAGCGAGTGGAGGCTCTGTTACATATGCACAGCTTCCTTAGCCCTCCAGGACCGAGTCACGGACACGAGCCAAGCGAGTAGTGGCTCTGTTATATATGCACAGCTTCCTTAGCCCTCCAGGACCGAGCCACGGACACGAGCCAAACGAGTGGAGGCTCTGTTACATATGCACAACTTCCTTAGCCCTCCAGGACCGTGCCATGGACATGAGCCAAGCGAGTAGAGGCTCTGTTACATATGAACAGCTTCCTTAGCCCTCCAGGACCGTGCCATGGACATGAGCCAAGCGAGTAGAGGATCTGTTACATATGCACAACTTCCTTAGCCCTCCAGGACTGTGCCACGGACACGAGCCAAGCGAGGAGAGGCTCTGTTACATATGCACAACTTCCTTAGCCCTCCAGGACTGTGCCACGGACACGAGCCAAGCGAGTAGAGGCTCTGTTATATATGCACAACTTCCTTAGCCCTCCAGGACCGAGCCATGGACACGAGCCAAACGAGTGGAGGCTCTGTTACATATGCACAACTTCCTTAGCCCTCCAGGACCGTGCCATGGACATGAGCCAAGCGAGTAGAGGCTCTGTTACATATGAACAGCTTCCTTAGCCCTCCAGGACCGTGCCATGGACATGAGCCAAGCGAGTAGAGGCTCTGTTACATATGCACAACTTCCTTAGCCCTCCAGGACTGTGCCACGGACACGAGCCAAGCGAGGAGAGGCTCTGTTACATATGCACAACTTCCTTAGCCCTCCAGGACTGTGCCACGGACACGAGCCAAGCGAGTAGAGGCTCTGTTATATATGCACAACTTCCTTAGCCCTCCAGGACCGAGCCATGGACACGAGCCAAGCGAGTAGAGGCTCTGTTACATATGCACAACTTCCTTAGCCCTCCAGGACTGTGCCACGGACACGAGCCAAGCGAGGAGAGGCTCTGTTACATATGCACAACTTCCTTAGCCCTCCAGGACCGTGCCATGGACACGAGCCAAGCGAGTGGAAGCTCTGTTACATATGCACAGCTTCCTTAGCCCTCCAGGACCGAGCCATGGATACGAGCCAAGCGAGTGGAGGCTCTGTTATATATGCACAGCTTCCTTAGCCCTCCAGGACCGAGCCACGGACACGAGCCAAACGAGTGGAGGCTCTGTTACATATGCACAACTTCCTTAGCCCTCCAGGATCGTGCCATGGACATGAGCCAAGCGAGTAGAGGCTCTGTTACATATGAACAGCTTTCTTACCCCTCCAGGACCGTGCCATGGACATGAGCCAAGCGAGTGGAGGCTCTGTTACATATGAACAGCTTCCTTAGCCCTCCAGGACCGTGCCATGGACATGAGCCAAGCTAGGAGAGGCTCTGTTACATATGAACAGCTTCCTTAGCCCTCCAGGACCGTGCCATGGACATGAGCCAAGCTAGGAGAGGCTCTGTTACATATGCTCAGCTTCCTTAGCCCTCCAGAATCGTGCCATGGACATGAGCCAAGCGAGTGGAAGCTCTGTTACATATGAACAGCTTCCTTAGCCCTCCAGGACCGTGCCATGGACATGAGCCAAGCGAGTAGAGGCTCTGTTACATATGAACAGCTTCCTTAGCCCTCCAGGACCGTGCCATGGACATGAGCTAAGCGAGTGTATGCTCTGTTACATATGAACAGCTTCCTTACCCCTCCAGGACCGTGCCATGGACATGAGCCAAGCTAGGAGAGGCTCTGTTACATATGCTCAGCTTCCTTAGCCCTCCAGGACCGTGCCATGGACATGAGCCAAGCGAGTGGAGGCTCTGTTACATATGAACAGCTTCCTTAGCCCTCCAGGACCGTGCCATGGACATGAGCCAAGCTAGGAGAGGCTCTGTTACATATGCTCAGCTTCCTTAGCCCTCCAGGACCGTGCCATGGACATGAGCCAAGCGAGTGGAGGCTCTGTTACATATGAACAGCTTCCTTAGCCCTCCAGGACCGTGCCATGGACATGAGCCAAGCGAGTAGAGGCTCTGTTACATATGCTCAGCTTCCTTAGCCCTCCAGGACCGACCCACTGACACGAGCCAAGCGAGTGGAGGCTCTGTTATATATGCACAGCTTCCTTAGCCCTCCAGGACCGTTCCATGGACACGAGCCAAGCGAGTAAATCACATCTACGAGAGCAGTTAAAGCCTAGCCGACGTCAAAAAAGTAGTGATATACATAATTACGAGGTTCAAAAAACCTGTAATAGCAGTTTTAAACATATTTACCCTACTGGTAACCTTTTTATCTATCAATAAACTACAATTTAACATATTCTACCCAAGAAACCAACTAACCCATTGTTTGATGGGGCAGGGTAAGTACCATAATGTTCTCACCCATCAATTTTGTTTTTATAAGGCTGTGATTATCGAGAGGTTTTCGCCTCTAAACAACAAGAAGGAAAAAGCAGGTTTTACCAATATAAAGCAATGAAGAAACTATCCTTAATTGACATCCATTATGATATATTTGATACCAATCCGTAAACATTATTCCATTGTTACTACAACAGCTGATTTGATGTTTAGTAAATAAAGCATTGTTGTAGGCCTAAATGTGAATGCAAAACCAATGATAATAAAAAGTCAACAAATTGAACTTGAGCTTTAAGCGTTCTTTACTTTCATTCAAGTACGTTCATTAGGCATACACCGTGGCAGGTAATCATAAATACCAGTTTACTAACTCCGAAATGGCTGATATGCATCTAATGGTGGTCTTAAACATTGCTATAGCTTAGAAGCTAGACGACTGTATCAGAAACACTTTCCAAAACGAGTATTCACAGTTACAACCTTATTTCATGTATTAAACACCAAATCAGTTGTTATTATTTAAACATAGTGAGCTGATGTAGACAGGTACCAATAATTAATGTTTTCCGTTTTTTATCTATACCTCAGTTCTCCTTTAAGCTAGAGAAATAATTAAAAACAACAATTTGTTAGTCGTTAAAAAAGGAAAATATTTTTTATATTTTGTAAAATTGACGGATTTCGAGATATTCGACGTTAAAAAGTTTAAATAGCCGCCATTTTGAAATGAATAAAGGAGATTGGTTAATTATTTTTCTCGAATTGGGTCTTTATAACATTAAGTAGTATGCAAAATTTGAATTCTATATCATTTACGGTTACAAAGATATGATTTTGTTTTTGTTAAAAACACAAAATGTTGGCTAGATAGAAAACTAAGCATTTCAGGAAGTAGGTTTTTATAAACTGTTTCATTGGTTTTGATTTGAGAAATAAGCTCCTGAATTCCTGGAATTTGTTTAAACGCCCTGTTTAAATATACAGGATGTTTCCAAAAATAGCTGCAAAATTTCAAGAGCTCATTCCTCATATCAAAACCAATAAAAAAATTGCATAAATAATTTCCTAAAAATTATGTTTTTAATAGTAAACTATGTGGGGGTTGAAATTTCGGATGTTACTGAGTGCTATAAACACCCAATTTGAGAAAAATAATCAATCGATTTCCTTCAATCATTTAAAAATGAATGCTATTTTTAGTTTTCAACGTAGAATATCTGAAAACCAGTAAACTTTACAAAATATTTACAACAGACAAAATATTTTTCTTTTTTAACGAGAGACAATTTTTTAAAAATTATTCTTTCTAGTTTAAAGGATAACTGAGTTATCTATAAAAAACTGCAAACAATAACTCTTGGTAATAGTCTAAAACACCCAAAAGAACTAAAATTTTTGTCGGATTTTTTTTCAAATTCTTACCTCCAAATCTTCCTGTACCAAGTTATTGACACACCCAATAATAGGGAGAAACAGATATTTTGTGTCTAGTAAATATTTTGTAAAATTAACGATATTGTAGATATTCGAAGTTTAAAAGTTTAAATAATAATTTTGAAATGAGTAAAAGAAATCAGTTGTTTATTTTGGTTAATTGGGTCTTTATAATACTAAGTAGCATCCTAAATTTTAACTCCATATCATTTACCGTTAAAAAGATATGATTTTATTTTGTTTAAAACACAAAATGGCGGCTAGATAAAGAATTAAGCATTTTAGGAAATATGTTTATATAAACTTTTTCGTTGGTTTTGATGTGAAGAATAAGCTCCTGAAGTTTTGCAATGATTTTTGGAAACGCCCTGTATATAAAATATAAATATCCATAAAACGCAATTTCCCGTAGTGGTAGTTTCAAAACAACCACATCAAAGTTCTGGACTTTAAAAAACTACCAAAATAGAAAATTCGTGTCACATCCGATACGTTAGTCTCAACACTCATTGTGAAGGAAATAATCGACGACAGCGTGTTATGGCTGTTGTACAAATAGTCTACCACAAAGCGAAGTATGAGGAAGTAGCTGTTATGACGCCGTAAATGTCAAACCAAAGCTGTAACGCAGCGAACAGGTTAGGTTTGGTTAGGCAGGTTTTATATTCAAGTGGTCTATATTACATGCTGTTATACAACAAGTATACAGCCCGTTTAAATAATATTGAATTTTTTGTACCTGACGAAGAATCCAATATTATTGATTGTCTATTTGTAATTAAACTCTTACAATGCTTCACGGTGCAAAAACATAGCACAAAATTTTTTCACTCACTCATTCCTAAAATCAGTCCAAAACTGTTGGTCAACACAAATGTCAGTCAAAAAGTGGAAATGGACCTAGCATGCTGTCTTTAAAATTTTTTTATAAGGTTTAGCTTCTGTCGAACGTGTTCTCAGCGTAAAAACGTTTTTGGAAAAAATCGTAAATTTTGTGTTTTTTTTTTTTTTTATGGCAGCTACTCCCAAATTTTTAATGATTAATAATTTAAAAAACTCCGTAATTTGGTCGAAATATGCCGAAATAACCTTTTGCTTTTCCCTATAACTCACGAACAGACATTTTTAGACTAATGGCGATTAAAAGATGTTGTTTGGGTACTTGTAAAAAATATGATCAAAATCGTAAAGCCGTTTTTGAGAAAATTGCAATTATGTATTTTTTTATTATGACAGCTACCCTAAATTTTGAATTATCAACAATTGAGAAAGCTCAATGATTTTCCCAAAAAAGCCCAAACAACTTTTTGGTTTATCCCTACAACTCCGAATCGGCATTTTTGGAAAATGGCGACCAATACGTTTTGTTTGAGTCTTTAGACACTTGAGCAAAATTTGATTCAAACGATCATAATTTTGTATTTTTTTTTCTTATGAAATGTTGAGTTACAAATTTTGAATTATACAATTTTAAAAAAAAAAGACAAATATATCGCTGGCTGAGAATGCGAGTGTTCAAACTCCACATTTCCAAGTTTTGAGAAAACTCAAACACAAAGTTTGAAACACAATAAAATTGAACAGATTGGTATTAGATGGTGTTAGTTGTTTTTATGGTTTTCATTGTGTATTTCAGATTGGTAATAATTGAAGCTTACTACCAAATTATGTATTTTCTATTTCAATAAAATACATATTTATGAAACTTTGCTGAAGATGGAACAGTTGTTTCCCAACTTAGGTTACGAATGTTTCATCTCCGAACATTCACAAGGTATTGATTAATGGTTTTCTACGTTATAAGTAAAACTTCAAAGTGATAAATACTTTTTTTAGCTCAGCTAAAATAAAAATTAAGAAGGTAAATAAAGAAATAGTAAAGTGGGTTTTTTACACAGACAGATATGTTTCACATTAAAAACAATAAACAAAAGAAGGATAAAAGTTAATTATCCTAAACCGTGATAGTAAAACTAATTACCTAGTTAAAAGGTCCTTGAGTACATGAGGCTACTCTTTATGTATTGTAGTTAGTTAATGTTACTATAGTTAGGTTGTATGGATTTCCAAATTAGTGAGCTACTGTATCGTTAAAGAAAGCATTGTAAAAAGATCTGTCCACTTCTGGAATGTACTTTGACATTGATTCCAAGTTTTTCTTTTTTTCTAGTGGAAGCACAGGCTTGGAGTTAATTTTCTTGGCAGTAGGAAGAATCTGTGGAGATGACGGTGTTTTAAGTTTGAGGAGCAGCGGACATTTTTCTCTTCTTTGTAGGTGATTCTGAAGCTTTACCAACTTGTTTTTTCACCAACATAACCATATCTTCAAAACAGAATCTGTACGGATCTAAAAATATTGAACAGCTGATTGGGAATGCATGTGTTCCAAATCCCAATAATTGCTAGTTCCTATTGGTTGTTGGAGATAGAACAAATGCATACTAACATTTCAGTTTTTTCTTGGAAATGGAACAAATATTACACCCGTTTTTAGCTATTAAAAGGTTATTTGGCAATTACAGTCTAATTTTAACATAGAGTAAGCATACCAGGTGTCCAAAACGACTTCTAACACAAATGAGCTAAAACGTGGAGATGGAACACTTGCATTCTCACCCAGCGATATGTCCAAATGCCAAATTTAATAAACATCAAGGCGTGCATTTGAGCTGTAGATCACTGAACAGACGACAGATAGACCAACGACAAAAACTTTTTGGTCTAACGGGACGTCAAAACAAATCTACCAGTAAAACTCAACATGGATTGTTTACCTCCCACACATACTTTCCCTATACTACAACACATAGGAGAACGCAAACAGTATTACATAGGTGAATGTCTATAAGTTACCTTTGTAGGCCGTTCTCTATACCCGCAGTTTTTCTCTACATAATAAAAATTGTAACGATTTGTTACTAATTTATAACGCTAACTTTACGTTTAGGCCAAGCATAGGATCTACATTTTAGATAACGAAACTGCTTTAACCTATGCCCATTTCGAGGTCAAAATCGCCCATCTCAGGTCCGCTCATGCAGCATAGCGTACACTGCTTTGAGAAAATTAACCATCATATCCAATTATAGTTAATTACTAAATATTTACTCGTACAACACAAAATAATTAAGAACGGAGTTGAAGTTCGGATTTGCCCATTCTCATCTCGTCTCGTTTACATTGTGAAAATTACGCGTCCGGTTTGGTGATTGAGCCTCCGGAAAATTTCCGAACGCCACGACCCCGATAATTAAACTGCCATGGTGTAATTTTTAATAAAGTATCAAACCAAAATTAACACTAGACAATCACTACACATCACTATGTGGTTACGATAACAAACGAAATACGTTTTCTCTTTTTCTGTAGCTTGGTCTGCCCAGTATAGCTACAATTCCGGTCAGCTGTTCGCTACAGTAGGCAAACGGACCCTGCTCAATTAGGTCCAACTTCAGCTATCGATCCCTACTCAAGTGACACTGTCACAAAATGATGTAGCACTTGATTCTGGGGAACAGCGAAAAGTGTTCTATATGTTAAAACTTTACATACTTATTTCCGTAAAGTTTCCAAAAACGTTTTTTTAGTCACGCATCCAAAAGTTAGAGAAGAAGGGGAAAGAAATATTGTGGTACGTGGTAAGGTGACCCTTATGGTTCATGTTGAAATTTATTGGAGGGGGGGGGAGATACTCTATCATGTTGTTCTTGTCTACTTATTACTTCCCTTGTATAAGGCATACTTAAAAACTTGTTACCAGGGGACTTAAATTTAATAAAGGCGGAACCAAAATGGTAACAATGTTTGAAAAGAAAGATAAAAAAAGACAAAGACAAGTTTAATAATTAACAAGGCTCAAGTTTATTGAAAACAGAAAGAAATTTCGACGGTTCAGACTTTGTCATTTACAACAAAAGACATCCTGACACAAATCATCAGTAAAAAAAAAAACTTATGATTAACAAGATCATAAATTGTAAAAGTTATAAGCCCTTAATTGTAACATATAATAATTTAGAAAAAAAAAAATTAATCAACAGATTCTAAAAATTTATCCCCCCTTTTAGTATATATATATATTTACAGTTACAAAAATTTAACAATAAAAAAAAAACAATGAGCACAGCTTAATAATTCACAGAATTATAATTAATCAAAAAAAAAGAATTATACGCCCTTAATGTAAAAGTATAATAATTTAAAAAAAAAAAAATTAATCAAAAGATTCAAAAAACTTATCCCCCCCCTTTTTAGTTTATAAGATGATAGTTTCTTTTTAAACAGTTACAGAATTTAACAAAATATAAACGAGCTTGATATTTTAAGTTCAAAAAAGATCATATCTATAGTTAAGATGTTTATCACTAAACTAAAGTTACATAATATAATTGGTTTGAAAATTTCTTAAAAACTATATTGGCCAATAAATTTATATATTTAAAAAAAGAAAAGAATTTAGAAGTTTGAAATTTTGTTAATTGACGTCAATTATTTTAATTTAGAAACTAACCTCTTGGAGGTTGTTAGGACCGAAAATTGCATGCAGGCTCCACCCAAGAAATTGTTATATAATTTATAAATAATTACACAAGTCTACATCTAGAAAATAGTTTTAAGGAACACATATTTGCGGAAGTAAATTTAGGCACATATACAATATGAGTTAGTTAAAGTTCTGTAAAGTCAGCTGTAAAAAGGGACATCACTTTTATGCACTTGAAAATCTGAAGTTATGTTATACAAAAAACGTGTTTTGCCAACAGGACGAAACTTGTTAGGATGTTTCGCTGGTTTGCGCAATGTGAGACAAGAATTTCTCTATTTCTCCTATTTCTTCTACCAGCATATTAGCTATGGCAAACAAAAAAACACGTTTTTTTTTAAACGTCTGTGCAAAATCAGACATGTTGTAGCATTAATGTTCTTTATTGAAGAAAATATCTGGTTATTTGTCAAAATTAAAGTAAATTAATTGCATCACACAAATTCGTTAAGATTGTAATTAAAAGCTTCTTAGATGATTATAAATTTATTTATATATATATAGTTTTGTTTAAAAGAAAGCTTGTATAAGACTTGTAAGATTCTTCAAAAGTCTATAAAACGAAATTTTCTGATTTAGAAGAAATTTCTCTAATTGTTTTATATTTGACATGTTCAATAAGATATGCTGATCATTCAATGTTCAACTTTAGTTTGCACTTATTTCACAAAATTGTTCAAAACTTAAAATGTGCCTTTACAAGGTTTTGTAAATGATGTTTTAAGAAAAGAAAATTTTTTATAATCATTTAGTTTCAAAAGAAAATAGAATATTAAATAAAACATGAAATACATATTTTAAAGAATACATGATATTTAACAAATTATTTTAAAAAAATTAACAAAATTTATAATATGACAAAATCTGTAAGGTTGAAGTACCTGGTTAATCCTGTCGCAGTTCACGTGAGCTTGTACCGAGAAAAATGATGATTTATTTTACATTTTAGAACGAGATTGTTTAAACTAAAGCGCACAAACTGTAAATTAGCATGATGTAGTATAAGACTTGTAAAATTTGAAAAAGAAAGAACTTTTGTTAACGGAGTAATGCAGAATGTAGACCATGTTGTTATCACATCTAGACTGTGGACGGGTATTAGGGAAGCTAGCTTGACCGGCGAATTGTACTTTGTATTCAGGTGTCAGGCGATGCTTGGTTTTGGAGAGGGCCGCCAGGTGCCAGCATCTGTCAAGGCTTAGCAAGTTGAATGTATATTTACGAATGTGTTTTTGAATGCTACAGCTCTCCCCCCCCGAAAGACGGCGTTAGAGTGGAATAGAGAAGGGGCCAGAAGGGCCTCCCGCAAAATTTTGAAAAAGGAGAGAGAGAGTGTGCGTGAAGGGGTGAAAAAAAATTTCTCTCAGACAGGTGTTTTAGACCTCGAGACAAACAAAAACTTAAGACTAACATGCATAGCGAGTGCCACATTATCTATATGTAGTTCGACAGAACCGGTCAGTATACCTTCACCAAGATAAACAAACAAAGAACAAATACACCAAACTTAACTATTAAGGAAATGGACTCACTATGTCCTCGTCCGAAGACGTTATGGTGACGAAGAAACAGAAGAGTTCATGACGCTCTCTATATTCTCGTCGCATCGATTACACCCGCGGAGTGCTCGATGTCAAGATATGTCTAGATAGGGAAACATGTCAGGTACATGTAGCGGCCATTGCCGTAAAGTGGAACCTCATAGTTGATCAGACTATGGGTTGAAAAGCGTCAAGTCCGGGAAACAGTGAGATATATCACTGGACAAGGAAAAATCAATATCTCTTCGCCTGCAACCATCTATACTGATTACGGCACGGAGGGGCTCTAGGAGAGCTCAGCCCACCGATGCCCAAACATACAGATGTGCATTTGGCTTAGAGGAAATACGGCTTGGTTCCGTATTTTATTATGTTCTGCAGTGCACAGAAAGAAGACTACCAGATGACAATTTGTGCGGGCCAAAAAGATCAGAAAGAAAATTAAATCGTAAAGGAGAAGGTTCTAGAAATTTGTTGATATTTAATTTATATGATGAGGTTTGAGTTGCTCGACGTGTGCTTTTTTAATAAAACGAGGTGAATTGGCGAAAGAAAGCGCAACGGTAACTGGAGTAAGAAAATCAATGATCCGGAAGGGACCTGACCATCGAGGCATCAATTTAGCAGCTCGCTTGTCTATGGCGGAGCTCAGGGGGTGTGTTTTACACCAGACAAGATCGTTGATTTTATACAGATGAGGCTTCCTGAATTTGTTATAGGTCTTTTCGGCCTTTTGGTGCGCTTTCATTATATTGTCTTTGGCCTGGCGCCAAACTTGTGATGGATTAGTATTAGGTTTTGGAAGGAGATCGTGTATGTTCCAGCTGAGACTCAGTGGTGTATTGGGGAGAAAATTAAAAAGAATGCTAAAAGGTGTTGCTTTAAGAGTCTCATGATGTGCGAAATTGAAAGCCAGCTGAAGCCAGCAAAGGGAGTCGTCCCAAGAGGATTGATTTTTGGAGTGATAGGCGATAAGGGCTGCCTTGAGGTTTCGGTTAAGTCTTTCCGCATTATTAGGTTGGGGGTGATAAGGAGATAAAGTTGCATGCTTAATACCGCGAGAAAAACAAAAGTTGCGGAAGACATGTGATACAAAACATTGTGCATTGTCAGAGATTATTATCTTTGGAAAACCGAAATTTTGAAAAATGTTTTGGCTTAAGGCCTTAATTGTACTGTGGGAAGTTGCATCTCTGACAGGCATGAGCCAGGTGAATTTTGAGAACTGGTCAACTGCGACCAGTATCATGTTGTAGCCCTGTTTTGTCCTAGGAAGCTGTCCGACGTAGTCGATGTGTAATTTTTCCATGGGACGATTGGGAACCGTTGAGGCAAGGTATCCTAATTTGGAGTTGTGAGCAGGTTTGCTTACAGCGCACACCGAACAAGCTCGCACTTTAGAAGTGACATCCTGTTTTAAAGTTGGCCAATAAAAATTCTCCTTTACCTTAAACAAAGTTTTAAGTATTCCAAGATGACCACCCACAACGGAGTCGTGATGATAATTAATCACCAGGTCGACTAAGGACTGAGGTAAATAAATTCTGGTGGGCTTTTCCAGATGATTTTTCAGGCAGAGTACACCTTTACTTAAACAGTACTTCTCTGAAGAGATGTTCTGTTCAAGGTCGGCAATGATATTTTTCAAAATAGGGTCGGCCTTTTGATGAGTCTGGATGTCATGAAAAGCTAGAGGAAAATTTGTGAGGAGACTGGTACACGAAAAGGTGACATTTTCTTCGTTGAAAT
Source organism: Aphrophora alni (assembly GCA_963513935.1). Classification (NCBI taxonomy): domain Eukaryota; kingdom Metazoa; phylum Arthropoda; class Insecta; order Hemiptera; family Aphrophoridae; genus Aphrophora; species Aphrophora alni. The sequence goes on from OY740765.1 coordinate 46,602,082, forward strand.
TTTCCGGTTCAAACATGCGCGAGAGGGAGTCTGCTATGATGTTCTGAGTTCCTCTTATGTGCGCTACCTTAAATTTCAATGAAGTCAACTTGGCAATCCATCGGCCTAATTTACCAAGTTGACGAGGACGTGCTAAAAGCCAAGAAAGGGCTTGGTTGTCGGTTTCTAACAGGAATTCCCGATGTTCTAGATATTGCCTAAATTTTTCTACTCCAAAAACTACTGCTAGGCATTCGGCTTCATATGCAGATGAGGCTTTTCTTTCTGCAGGTGTTAAAGTACGTGAAGCGTACGCTATGGGCTGGCGTGAGCCGTCAATTTCTTGGAGTAGAACTGCTCCAAGGGCCACCGAGCTCGCATCCGTTTGCAGGATGAATGGTTTGGCGAAATCGGCCATCCGGAGAACCGGAGGCTGTGTTATTGCCTCCCGAAGATGTTTAAAAGCTTTCTCTTGTTCAGCTTGCCAAGAGAATTTTTGGCCCTTCCTCCGAAGCAGATTTAGAGGCGCAGCGTGCTCCGCGAAATTTGGAATGAATTTAGCAAAGAAATTGACCATTCCGATGAATCTGGAAACGGCCTTAGGGTTCTTGGGTTGCGGAAAATTTCTAATTGCTTTTGTTCTAGATGGGTCGATTTGCACGCCACGAGAAGAAACTAGGTGTCCTAAAAAGCTTATCTCATTCACAGCGAAACGGACCTTATCTGGGTTAACAGTCAGGCCAGCCCGCCGCAAACGAGTAAGGACTTCCCGAAGATGTTTTTGATGCTCTTCCCAAGTTTTGGAGTAGATGACTAGGTCATCCAGATAATTAAAAATGAATTTGAATTTGATGTCGTGGAAGACCTGATCCAAGAGTCTGGTAAGCACTTGGGCACCAGTACAGAGTCCAAAAGGGACTCGAGTAAACTGATAAAGCATCCAAGGAGTACAAAAGCTGGTAATTTGTTTGGACTTTTGAGACAAAGGGATTTGATGATAAGCTGAATTAAGATCGAAAACTGTGAAATATTTGGCACCGACAAACCAGTTAAAACTTTGATGTAAGTTAGGTAGCGGCACCGCTTCGACGACGATGTTTTGATTGAGCCTCCGATAATCAATCACCATCCTTGTTTTCTTTTCGGGGTGTTGAACCAGAAAAACAGGGGATGCATATGCCGACCGGCTGGGTTCTACTACTCCTGAATCTAACAATTCGTTGATGTGTTCGCGGAGGTATTCCATTTTGGGAGGTGCCAATTGGTATGGAGAACACTTGACCGGAGTGTTGTCCTTCAGTTGAATATCGTATTCAACTAGATGTGTTAAACCTAACCTTTTTGTGAGTACCTGAGGAAAATCATTAATTATTTTTTGAATGGTGTTTTTATCGTTCTTTTGAAGATGACCTAAAGGATCAGGAGCAGTAGATTCAGATGTTGTGGACACTATAGGTTTATACGCAGAATTACTAAAATTACATAGAGGAAAAACAAGAGACCTTGAAAATTTGAAATAGAAGTTTTTTGCAGAAAGATCAAGTACCAGTCCCGTTTTAGATATGAAATCTGATCCGAGGATCAGAGGACACGACAACTTATGCGCCACCAGAAAATCCACATTCCAACTACAATGTTCCATTTTAAGATGAAGACGACAAGAGTAGGAAATGGGCAACCTTTTTCCAGAAGCCGTGACACAATCAGCCTTCACCCTGGTTATGGATTTAAATGCCTTGGTGTTTTTTAATTTCTTAAAAAGGGCTTTAGAAATGACGCATCTTACTGAACCGGAGTCCAGCAGAGCCTTAACTTTAATTTGCCCAAAAGCTACTTCCACCAAAGGCAAAAACTGATCGTTCAGACCCCTAGATTTAAGAGAGATATTGTTTTTTTTTTGAAGTTTGCAGTTGGAAAGCTTAGAGCTGGAATAGGTTTGCCTGGACCTATTCCGTAGAGAGAAGAATTTACAGCCCCAGATATAGTGACCGGGTATGCCACAATGATAACAGATGGGAGTAACGTAATTTTGAATTTTATTGCCGAAATTGTTTCTTCTTAAATAGGAAATTGAGTTTAAATTTTGAAAAGATGGTTTATTAAAGAAATGTGGTTTCGTGTTATGTTTAAATCCGATGTGGTTGGTTTTTGAACGGGAGGCTAGCCTGCGCCTGTTTTTGGGAGGGTATTGCCTTGTTGGAGGCCGGTTCCGACATTCTGGGCTTCTATGTCCCGGCTGTCCGCAACTGTAACAGACCACTGGTCTTGTAGGTCTAAAATCAGTACTTCTAGCTTCGGGTCTCACTAATGGAGCCCTTTGCCTGTCAGTATACATGACGTTATTGACATGTGCGCAGAGCCGATCTAAGTCTGCAAAATTTTTAGGTTTGGCAACAAAAAGTAAGCAGTTGCGGACTTCCGGAGACAGTCCCTCCAGAATGACGTCCGTGACCTCCAATTCGGACTTATCTAAATTTAAAGTTTCTGCAGCCTCTTTAATTTGATTAACAAAAATGTGCACCGCCTCGTTAGTCTTCTGGGGCCTATAAAATAACTCCTGCACTAGAGAAGCCAACCTTTTCGAAGGTATGAAGAGACTTAAGGCCTCTTTGTGAAAAGTCTTAAATGTCTGATGTCTAATCAGACATGAATTTAAAGGGCCCTGAGCATAGGGCATCAGAACATTATTAATGTTTAAAGCTACGTCCGGGTAGGTTTTGACTATTTTTAAAGAAATTTTAAAAAAATTCAATAATTTGTCAAGGTCGAACCCATCTGTCTGAGGAATTGTCTTAATTATTTGTTCGGCAGGATGACTTAATTTTCCGTATAAGGAAATGTATTGACAGCCTTTCGAACTGCTAGGTGTGGTTTGCTGAGCCTCAGCCTGCGGCGTGTCCGCAAGGAGATTTGGCCCATTAGACCGAGATGGCTCTGCAGAGCTGGCTTTAGTGGTTCCCCCAGAGGGCGTTAGCGGGATGCTTACGTTTAGTTTTAGAGGAGCAACGGTTTGCTCAAAGGCTTTGAATTTTTCTTTGAGCGTAGCGAAATTGTTATGTAGCTCGGCCAGATCCCGTGGCACATTGTTGTCTGCTACTTTTAGTTGTTCAGTATGCACCCGATTTAGGAACTCTAGCCGTCTTCCGAAAGCATTCATCCGCACGCGAAAACGATGTATTCTGTAACCCTTTTCTGGATCTAAGTTCTCCAGGTCATCCTGTAAGATGAACAAGGAGTTTTGCGCTAGCGATATCTGCTGCAAAAGGATCTCTTCGGTGAAATTTTTTAATTCGGGCTCAACGCCATTTTGCGAAAGGGACCTAAGGGAGGTTCGCATTTCTGCTATTGTGTCTGTCTCACCACCTCTAGCTACTACCTCAAAAGCAAGCTCGGTATTCTTTAACGAGTCCACTAATCGCAGCAAATCCACTGCCATTTTAACTGTTGCTGATAATAATAGATAAAAAAAAATAAACCAAGTAATTTAAAAAAAAAATTTCTTTTAAGATGATGCAAAAATAAAAAAGAAGTGAAAGAGCGAGAGAAAGACTCAAGAATTATATGTAGTGTAGTTGTTGTGTATATGTGTGTGTGTAAGTATGAATTAATACAGACAAGCGAAAGAAAACTCGAGAAAATTTTTTGAAGGAGATTTTGAAATTTTTTTTTTGTTTTTTTTTGTTTTTAACTATTTTTGGATTTTATTATTTATTTAAATTTTTTTTGGATTCCCGAATGAGCCCGCTGTCTGGATCAAATTCAGTGAATGACTAGGGTGCAGTGTATGTAAATATATATATATAAAAAAAATATTTAAGCAGACAAAATAATAAAAAAAAAAATTTTATCGAAATTGGTTTAGAAGTTTTTGTGTAAGTGTTTATAAAAATAACTAAATAATAAAAAAAAAGAGACTATAGATTTATAGAGATTTAAATATTTAAACTAAATAAAAAAAAATTTCATCAGCAACAGTTGTGCAGTATTTGAAAAAGCTGCAAAACATAAAAAAGAGCCTTGTTTACAAAGATAATTTTGAATTTAAATTTAGATAGTTCCAATGCAAAATTTTGAAAATTAACTACGGTTCCAGAATTTAAAATTAACCACGCTCTGCTACCAGAAACATGTTACCAGGGGACTTAAATTTAATAAAGGCGGAACCAAAATGGTAACAATGTTTGAAAAGAAAGATAAAAAAAGACAAAGACAAGTTTAATAATTAACAAGGCTCAAGTTTATTGAAAACAGAAAGAAATTTCGACGGTTCAGACTTTGTCATTTACAACAAAAGACATCCTGACACAAATCATCAGTAAAAAAAAAAACTTATGATTAACAAGATCATAAATTGTAAAAGTTATAAGCCCTTAATTGTAACATATAATAATTTAGAAAAAAAAAAATTAATCAACAGATTCTAAAAATTTATCCCCCCTTTTAGTATATATATATATTTACAGTTACAAAAATTTAACAATAAAAAAAAAACAATGAGCACAGCTTAATAATTCACAGAATTATAATTAATCAAAAAAAAAGAATTATACGCCCTTAATGTAAAAGTATAATAATTTAAAAAAAAAAAAATTAATCAAAAGATTCAAAAAACTTATCCCCCCCCTTTTTAGTTTATAAGATGATAGTTTCTTTTTAAACAGTTACAGAATTTAACAAAATATAAACGAGCTTGATATTTTAAGTTCAAAAAAGATCATATCTATAGTTAAGATGTTTATCACTAAACTAAAGTTACATAATATAATTGGTTTGAAAATTTCTTAAAAACTATATTGGCCAATAAATTTATATATTTAAAAAAAGAAAAGAATTTAGAAGTTTGAAATTTTGTTAATTGACGTCAATTATTTTAATTTAGAAACTAACCTCTTGGAGGTTGTTAGGACCGAAAATTGCATGCAGGCTCCACCCAAGAAATTGTTATATAATTTATAAATAATTACACAAGTCTACATCTAGAAAATAGTTTTAAGGAACACATATTTGCGGAAGTAAATTTAGGCACATATACAATATGAGTTAGTTAAAGTTCTGTAAAGTCAGCTGTAAAAAGGGACATCACTTTTATGCACTTGAAAATCTGAAGTTATGTTATACAAAAAACGTGTTTTGCCAACAGGACGAAACTTGTTAGGATGTTTCGCTGGTTTGCGCAATGTGAGACAAGAATTTCTCTATTTCTCCTATTTCTTCTACCAGCATATTAGCTATGGCAAACAAAAAAACACGTTTTTTTTTAAACGTCTGTGCAAAATCAGACATGTTGTAGCATTAATGTTCTTTATTGAAGAAAATATCTGGTTATTTGTCAAAATTAAAGTAAATTAATTGCATCACACAAATTCGTTAAGATTGTAATTAAAAGCTTCTTAGATGATTATAAATTTATTTATATATATATATAGTTTTGTTTAAAAGAAAGCTTGTATAAGACTTGTAAGATTCTTCAAAAGTCTATAAAACGAAATTTTCTGATTTAGAAGAAATTTCTCTAATTGTTTTATATTTGACATGTTCAATAAGATATGCTGATCATTCAATGTTCAACTTTAGTTTGCACTTATTTCACAAAATTGTTCAAAACTTAAAATGTGCCTTTACAAGGTTTTGTAAATGATGTTTTAAGAAAAGAAAATTTTTTATAATCATTTAGTTTCAAAAGAAAATAGAATATTAAATAAAACATGAAATACATATTTTAAAGAATACATGATATTTAACAAATTATTTTAAAAAAATTAACAAAATTTATAATATGACAAAATCTGTAAGGTTGAAGTACCTGGTTAATCCTGTCGCAGTTCACGTGAGCTTGTACCGAGAAAAATGATGATTTATTTTACATTTTAGAACGAGATTGTTTAAACTAAAGCGCACAAACTGTAAATTAGCATGATGTAGTATAAGACTTGTAAAATTTGAAAAAGAAAGAACTTTTGTTAACGGAGTAATGCAGAATGTAGACCATGTTGTTATCACATCTAGACTGTGGACGGGTATTAGGGAAGCTAGCTTGACCGGCGAATTGTACTTTGTATTCAGGTGTCAGGCGATGCTTGGTTTTGGAGAGGGCCGCCAGGTGCCAGCATCTGTCAAGGCTTAGCAAGTTGAATGTATATTTACGAATGTGTTTTTGAATGCTACAAACTGATGTGATAGAGTTATTATTATCAGCAGTAAAATAGATTTATAAGTACATTAAAAGCATGTTTGCGTTCATTCCTGCCCAAGAGGTGTTGAACTTGCTCAGAAAAGAGCCTCCACTTAAAACATGTTTCTTTATATATACCTACCTCATACTTAGTATCAGTTTTGACTCTGTGATACGTAAGGTAAAAAGTAGTCTGTTTAAAAGTATGAGTTTAAATCTATAAATACTTTAGGTCCCAGGTACGACAGTTCGAATTAAAGTCTATGTGACTTACGCCCAAAGCTAATCCAAATGTTTTTAGTTTTCTGACCTCTCTCAACTGACCCAGTAGCAAGCACTGGCTTTTGGTGAAGATGTTTATCCAAAGTAGTAATATTATATGATACACCAGTATTGTAATAAAGTACGCATGTCCTTCACTCTGAAACAAATTTTCAAAAACTATTGAACATTCTTGCTCAAAGTAAGCTTGTCCCTAACTTTGAGACAAGTTATTTCCTCCAAACTGTTACATTATATGAAACACCGATCTTGCTCATAACACGGTTATCCCTATTTCTGAGGAAAGTTGTTTCTCCCAAGCTGCTCAATTGCATGACAGACAGGTCTTGCACAAAGCACGCTTGTCTCTAACTCTGAGAGAAAATACTTCTCGCAAGCTGTTCAATTACGTGTTACGCCGGTCTTGCTCAAAGCACGCTTGTCCTTAGCTCTGAAATTAGTTATTTCTTCCTAGCTGTTCAAATATATGTCACACCGGTCATGTTCAAAACACGATTATCCCTAACTCTGAGAAAAGTTGTTTCTCCCAATCTGCTCAATTACATGACAGACAGGTCTTGCACAAAGCACGCTTGTCTCTAACTCTGAGAGAAAATACTTCTCACAAGCTGTTCATTTACGTGATATACCGGTCTTGCTCAAAACATGTTTTGTCTAACTCTGAGAGAAGTTATTTCTCCTAAGGTGTTCTATTATATGATACACCGTATTTCCTCAAATCACGCTTGTCCCTAACTCTGGTCGATGAGTTTTACCCCCAAGCTTTTCCACTATATGATACACCGGTCTTGTTCAAAACATGTTTTGTCTAACTCCGAGAGAAGTTATTTCTCCTAAGGTGTTCTATTATAAGATACACCGTTAATACTCAAAGCACGCTTGTCCCTAACTCTGGTAGATGAGTTTAATCCCAAGCTTTTTCACTATATGATACACCGGTCTTGTTCAAAACATGTTTTGTCTAACTCCGAGAGAAGTTATTTCTCCTAAGGTGTTCTATTATATGATACACCGTATTTCCTCAAAGCACGCTTGTCCCTAACTCTGGTAGATGAGTTTAATCCCAAGCTTTTCCACTATATTATATTCCGGTCTTGTTGAAAACATGTTTTGTCTAACTCCGAGAGAAGTTATTTCTCCTAAGGTGTTCTATTATATGATACACCGTATTTCCTCAAAGCACGCTTGTCCCTAACTCTGGTAGATGAGTTTAATCCCAAGCTTTTCCACTATATTATATTCCGGTCTTGTTGAAAACATGTTTTGTCTAACTCCGAGAGAAGTTATTTCTCCTAAGGTGTTCTATTATAAGATACACCGTATTTCCTCAAAGCACGCTTGTCCCTAACTCTGGTAGATGAGTTTAATCCCAAGCTTTTCCACTATATTATATTCTGGTCTTGTTGAAAACATGTTTTGTCTAACTCCGAGAGAAGTTATTTCTCCTAAGGTGTTCTATTATAAGATACACCGTTAATACTCAAATCACGCTTGTCCCTAACTCTGGTAGATGAGTTTTGTCCCAAGCTTTTCCACTATAGGCCTATGATACACCTGTCTTGTTCAAAACATGTTTTGTCTATCTCTGAGAGAAGTTATTTCTCCTAAAGTGATCTATTATATGATTCGCCGTATTTTCTCAAGCACGCTTCTTCCTTTACATTGAGGTGTGCTATGCTATATATTTTGTCAAAGTGCATGGAAACAAAAAATATATTTTATATTTATATTTTATTTAATTTTTTTCGGTAAAAGGACATCAACACAAATGAAGGAAATGTCAACACAAATGTACATAACATTTACTCACATACATTTCTATGTGTGATAAATCTAATTTTTTCAAAATTGATGGACTAAACGCTTAAAATTGTATTTTATTTATTTATTATTTTTAAAATTTATTATTTAAAAAAGGACAACACAAATGAAGTAAATGTCAAATCAAACGTTATGCATGAGGTATATGATAGATCTATATTTGTTTCAAAGTGGATTGACTAAACACTTATATTTGTATGTTAATTATTTATTTATATTATAATTAGTTATTTATTTATTTTTGATAGGAACACAAACCAACGTACATAAACATTGTACACGGTAAAATAAACGCTTTTTTAAAGAAGTCGGAAAAATCGTGTAACTTTTTATCTTATTTCCATGAAAATATCGGACGCAAACAACTGGTATATCAACACACACGATACATTATAAATATAGTTTTAAATACATAAATATAGTAAATACATATATAGTTTTAAATATAGTAAATCGTATACTCATATAAGTGAAATCGAAATTTAAATGGCGACAGTCAAGGTTTATTTTGGTTTTTAATTATTCCTGAACCTATTTTGAGAAATTATCTCTTTATAAGGGTCGCGTGGCCGATTTTTGGTTTTTTTACCGATAACTCTCGAACCGTCATTTTTTTAGGAGATGTCGTACAGCACGATTTATTTGGATCTTTGAGGCTGCACTTGAGCATAATTTGATCAACCTCGTTAAAGTCGATTTTGAGGAAATCCTAATTATATATATATATATATATATATATATATTTTTTTTTTTTTTGTGGCAGCTAAAATATGTTTAGTAATAATAAAATTGTAAATTCTCCGAAATATGGTCTTAAAAGAAATTTGATCGAAACTGTACGAGTTTAAAAAGGTGAACACTGTACAAGTTTAGATTATTGAGGACTCAAGATCCTTTTACGTCAACTTAAGCTTATTTAAACCCTAAGGACCTACTAGCAATGCCTGTGCCTTCAATAAAGCTTAGAAGTTTTCCACCCGATGCTAGCATCAGAATCATCACCTGGTTGTACCCCTCGAATAGCCTATGGCCCTTCTCCTAGCCTCTGTGGTATGACTTGTTTCAGCAAAGCCAAAGCCTTTTGGGTCTTCCTTTGGCGAAAGTAAGTCCTATTTCCGTACCTTAAGAGTAGAATCATGCTGGACAATCATTTTCCAGACTTGATGGGAGGACCGCTTCAGAAGCTCAGGGTGCGGTCTAAGAAACTCCCTTGTAGTCTTCGGAATGTTCTTCCTCAATCCGGTGATCAACTTGTTTTCTTCACCTAATGATTTAAAAGTAGGAATCATTCTCTCCAGCCAAAGCTTTTTTGCATCGTTGAGGCAGGAAAGAAAAAAAATATCCTTTTTCCATGTAACTTCCTTCCCGAGTATTAGAAGGACAAGTTTCATCCTTCATGTAAGGAGGTCGAACTTATCAATTAGCGTGTCCTCGATACCTTGCTTATCAGTAAGTTTGCCTCAGGATAGCCTGGCTCCATCAACAGTGAGTTTTTGTTGTCAGAATACGAATTTCACCTCTGACTTTCTTTGAAGTTTTTATTTGGCTCTCTGTTAAAGTTTTTATTTGGTTTGTGGTTATTGGTCACTCTGAGGATGGTAGTTCGGTTACCGAAATCTACATAGGTGTTTATTAAACTTTCTAACGTTAATTGTGGTAGTGTTTTACTTGTCGTTTGGGGATTACTTATTTTCATATAGTATTTAAATGTTTTTATAGTTTGAATGAAATGTCGAGAAGGAACATATTTATTTGATTATCAAAATGGTAGATCAACACGTACACAGATTATTTACGATTATACTGTTTACTCGAATTTGGACAAGATCCCTCATTCTCTCTCTTTTTCTCTCTGTCTGTCTGTGATTAGTGCTAAGAATTAGTTTGTATTAATGGTCATACAAGAACTACTACTATTCACAGACAGAACATTGATGTGTGTTTGTTCTGATGATGCCTGATAGGTAGGCGAAACAACTGTAAACAGAAATGTTTACAATCAAGATCAGGCAAGTAAATAACTCTATAAATATATTATAGTGAGCAATATGCTAGACGATTTTGATCGAGTGTAGCCTTTATATATCCAAACAAAACGTTTTGATCTCCTTCTGAGGCTGTTATAAAAAAGATATTTTCTCAAAATCGACTCGGGAAGGATTGGCTAAAAACAAAAATAGGTTAGGTGAAGTTATTTGTCCGCCAATATTTTAGCAATCCCGTATCTGCAGTAGTATATCATATCTACAGTTGTTTATAGCTCTAAACCGATGTGATACCGTCCTACAATGGCATTACAAATGTTTACTAATATTTCACTCACGAATCAGTAACAGTCGTAATTATATGTACCCAATCACAGGCGCTAATACAAGCACAGTAGAAAGAATGTGGGGACTTTCCAAAGTCGTCGCTGAAATGTGAGGATGGTTCCAAATTTAACCTAACCATATCGTGGACAGATAAGGATCTAACCCAAAAATTAATCTTTTAACCGCCATCATTAATAGTCTGATTTGAACAAATTTGATTTTCGCTGAAGATGTATTTATGTCACAAGCAATTCAAGTTTACGCCTTATACAAATATTTTGTCAAAGATTATTTTTATTACCATAAATATTTTAATGAAATTTGATTGGTGTTTGTATTTTGTCGGATCTTTAAACAATTTTTCAATGACTCTAAATTTGATGTTAGATAAAAACACAAAATTAAAATTTTCTCGAACAATTTTGTTTAAATATTGCTTAAATTTAGAGCCCTAACATAACCTAACTTAACTTAACCTAAACTAACCTAATTTAACCTAACCTAATTTAACCTAACCTAATTGTTCGCCATTTTCTCCAAAATACCGGTTTAACAAATGGACAATGGAAGACATCTTAGAAGGTTGAATATTTCAAACTCAGCACAAGCAAATATTTTGATCACATTTTCTGTATACAAATTAATTTTATTTCTTATTAAAATATACGTTTTCTTTAAAGACGTCGTCCGTAGTTTTTACTTTTTTTATTGATATTTTTTTGTCACGATTAGTTTGTATGTAGTTTTGGGGATGTGAGACACTTTTTTTCAAGTTTTTATACAAGTTATTGTAAAATTATTTCTGTTGATATTTCTTCTCAAGTGTAGCATTAATATTTTATACCTCCAATAGCTTTACTATTTGAAAAACAAGGACGAGTAGGTCTAACTTTTGACGCACACTGTACATATTTAATAGAACAAGGTACATGTTTTGACCTTAACAAGACTGTTAATTTTCACTTTTTTAATGTTGTTTTAAATATAGATATACAACAATAGGCAAAACAAAAATTATCAGAAACCCAGAAATCTTTAATAGTCTATATTTATAGATTTATGTTAGGGCTCCACCCCCCACCCCAACACACATTTCTATTTTATCACATATAAGTATTATAGAGAAATTTATGTCATGGGTTAAAACATCGATGTTGACTTTTTTATGGATACATCAGTTTTAAAGTTCTCTGAAGTCCAAAAAAGGTGGTATTTGGAATATTGTCTGTTGTGTGTCATATTGTGCGTTTTAGCTCAAACCCGTGGAACAATTTTAGATACATGACCATATTTCGGGACTTTTAATTTTTTTTTAAATAATTTAAATTTGTGGGTCACAAGATTCTCGAAATTGCCTTAACGATGTGGATCAAATTGTGCCCAAGTGTAACCTCCAAGGACACAAATTAGTCGCCAGAAATACTGGATTGTGAGGTATCGGTAAAAAAAATATCGACCATGTGGTTCTTATAAAATAAGTAATTTCTTAAAATCGGCTCTACAGATTACGAAAAAAAAATTGAAATGAAGAGAGTACAAAATTTTACACTCAGCTATGTTAAAACTCAAAGAGCGATTTAACTTCTAAAGGTCATTTCAAGGTCAAACACAACTGTTAAATCCATACTCTGTAGTTATTAATTTTAGGAAAAAAAGTTTCTGGCAATAGTTATAAGTCACAAAAAATGGCACTCAATGTCGAGCTTGATCTTACAAATTTAAGGGTCATTTGAAAGAAAACTTGATTTTTTTTTAATGCGAAATCTCACTTTTGATTTCAGAAAATGAAAACAATGTTCATCTATAAATTAATACAACCAATCTACATCTATAGCCTATATTAATATAGGGGGGCGGTCCTCTGGGATCACTTCAAGGTTATGTACATGTAATATGATAAAACGTACTCTAGTGAAAAATACTCCTTGAAAATTGTATGAATTAAAGTAGCTCTCATAGGAGTGACCTCAACTTTACCGGGTCTATATACAGATCTTCAATGTCAAACCTAATTTAAAAGGGAATTCCAATGACAAGCTGGACAATTCTACAATCTTGCCTCCATTTTCAAAACTTATAACGACAGAGCTTCGATTAAAAAAATGGTTTGACCTTGAAATGACCCCCATAAGTTATTTTCTGCCATAACATAGATACACAGCTGAACGTAAAACTGTCCGTTCTCTTTCATTTTAGGAATCAGAAATAGGGATTTTCATTTTAAAAAATTAAGTTCCCTACAAATGACTCCTAAATTTGGTATCAAGGCACAATCAAGTGACCATTTTTGTGTCATACTACTTTTATCTCAAACATATTTTCAAACTGATATGATAGTTTATGAACACAAATAGGCCGGGAAGTCTAGTTGCGTGTATAGGCAACAGAAAGTGAGAAATCGGGCAAATACAGAGAGGCCGGTTGATATACTTTAGATTTCATGTAAATACGACACAGTTGAGGAGGGGATTTGGAAACAATTTAAATATATTGTTTAGGCGAAAGTAGACAACAATTGTATTTTTAAAATGACAATAAATATACTTTTCCCTCCAAAGAGGTGTTCCTCCAAAAAATTGTACGGTGTTCCTCAGGGATCAATTTTAGGAGCAATTCTATTTTTAATTTATATTAATGATTCAGTTTTCAGCGTACGTTATAGTGATGATACTACTGTAATTGTTAGAGCGGTTAATTTGAAATAATACCAGACCTTTAACACAAAAGGCTATGTTTGAACTTTTAGTTTGCTTTGCTGTAAATTGTTTAAAATTAAATTGCTTAAAAACTCAAATTAGTAAAGTTCAAACATGCAAATACAATCGACATAGTTAAATTTTGATAGTACAGAACTTATTTCTGTACAAACAACAAAATTTGTGGGACTTAATAAGTTAATTTAAACTGGAAAATATATTATACTCCAAAAGAATCTTACTAGAGTCTGTTTCCAAATGACAATACTGAGTTCAGGAGAGCTTAAAACTAAATTAATAGTTCATCATGGAAGCTTTTATTCAGTTATACAATAAGGTATCTCATTGCGGGGTTCTGAAAGGTTTGACTAAATTTATAAAATAAACAAAATTATATTTGCTATATGACTTTTTCAAAGTAAATACTTTTTGCAAACCTTTGTTTAAGGGTAGCACTTTCATGAAATTTATATAAAAAAAAAATTAATTTCGGTTCTTTATTCTAAATTATACCCCAATGTGTCATATTTAAAATGATGTATTGTTTACGTGTCTACGATAATGGGAAAAAAAAATTCTAGAACTACTTTTAAAGTTTTAGGACATAACTGAGCGTAGGGTGAACTGTGCTTCATGTCGATTACCTACCTTTCTACATACAGTAACTACATATTAGTTTTACAATGTTTTACAGAAAACAATGGACTCCAGACTGAAAGTTTTGAAACAAACAAAACAACCGGTGCTACCAGATGGAAGTAAAGTGGGGGGGGGGGGGGGTAGAGAAACCGACTAACGAATGTCGAAATCATACAAATACAAGAATGTTACAAACTTATTACATTGAGAAACTTATCTTCTGCCATAGACATGCAAACTGCAGTCTGGGCTGAGTATTTCCACTTAGCATCTTCCAATAAGAGGCCACAGCACGCCTTACGCCCAAAGACAGAGTGTAAGTTTCACATCACATCGCGAAAACCGAAAAGTGTCAAAATGAGCTTCAAAAGAAAGTAAGGCAGTCAAAACATAAACTAAAGAGGAAAATTGAAGATGGATATGATGAGGAGGAAGGAGAAAACCTCTTATATTCTCCTGCCATGTATATTCAAAGACAAAAATGGGATTATTAAATAGTTTTATCCCACATATTCGCTTATTTTTTTAAAGTTTTTTGCTGTTTTCGGAAAGCTTAGTATTTCAGAGTTATGTACCTTTTTCTCAAGAATAGAAAAAGATATATCAATAAATGATTTTTTAAATTGTTCAGGAATACGTTTTCTATTGACAGGAATAATATAATCCACTTTGATAACATCAACACTTTTTTGTAAAAATATTTTTCCAAGATTAAAATTAAAATTTTTGAACTATTTAAAAAAAATATACTAATAATTTTAAAACTATGATTTGACTACAGTTTTTATTTCCAGTTGTGTCCAAAGACCTAATTAATACAATTTAAAAAAATTCAATAAGTTAACTTTAACCGTTTCTGAGAAAAAAGAACACATGTTAACATTATGAAGATGGGAGAAGACTGACCCCCTTAAAACAATTTAATTTTGACACTTTCATCTTTGTCATTAAACTGACTTATAAAATATAGGGAAAAAATTATCAGTATAATACGAAGGTAAAACATAACTTTCAATTACCAAAGTATCGCCTGAACAGTTTCTAAAAATACTGATTTTATGGGGGAAATATTGTTTACCTTTGCAAATTAAAAATATTAAGAGTATTACTGTTGGAGACACTGAAGAGTGAGTACTACAGTACTAGAAAATATTTAAATGATAAAATTATGAAGCTTGTTTTTATAAATTAGTTGAAAGTTGAACTTAAACATTATTATAATATTTTGAATTTGTATGTCTAGTTTTAGTATGTTTTCTATTTATTATTTATGTAAAATTTGTTTCTGACAATGTTACCTGTTTTATAAATTTTGTTATCTTGAATTAAAATAATGTTTGACAGTATAATAAAATAAAATAACCTGGGAGCACAAAGTAAGGTGCTTTTTTCTGGGTGATAAGTCGAGTATGGAAGATCTAGCTGGATTAAAAAAAGTCGGTAGATTCGGATCTGATATTCAAGGAGCCAGGTCAAAGGAGGAAAGAAGAAGTAAGGAATAATTTGCGTTTGTTTTATTTTGAAGGTAAAGCAAAGTCAAATTCAGTTTGTAATATTCTAAATTAGGAGAGATGAATATGATATAATTGAAGTGGATATATTTGGTTGCTCTACAAGTTTACTCAGCTGTGTCATATAATAGTTTGTTTCTTTAAACTAGAAGTAAACAAATATTTTAGTAATTTTATATAGATAAATAAATATTTGATTGTGTTTTGATAAATATCTAGGTATACTTTAGGCATAATTAAATTTTAAAATTAAAATTTCTTCCTCTACCAGATAATTTTCAAGCGATTTATTTATTTTGCATTTATATTTCCTTGTTTGTGATCCACCGTGTAACCACATTGGGTTTCGAAAATTGAGACGCTAACACCGGTCATGCACAGACCACGTTTGTCACTAAATTTGAGAGAAGTTGTTTTTCTCTAAGCTGTTGTTTATATGATATATCGGCCATGCGCAGATCATGTTTGTTTCTAAATTTAAGGGAAGTTGTTTTTCTCTAAGCTGTTCCATTATATGATATATCGGTCATGCAAAGACCACATTTGTCTTTAAAATTGAGAGAAGTTGTTTCTCCCAAGCTGTTCTATTATATTATACACTGGTCTTGCTCAAAACACGCTTCTACCTACCTCTGAGAGAAGTTGTTTCTCCCAAGCTGTTTAATTACATGACAGAACATTCTTGCTCAAAGCACGCTCATCCCTAACTCTGAGAGAAGTTGTTTGTCCCAAGCTGTTACGTTATATAACACACCGGTCATGGTCAAAGCACGCTTGTACCTAACTTTGAGAGAAGTTGTTTCTCCCAAGCTGTTTAATTACATGACAGAACATTCTTGCTCAAAGCACGCTCATCCCTAACTCTGAGAGAAGTTGTTTGTCCAAAGCTGTTATATTATATGATACACCGGTCTTGCAAAAGCACGCTTGTACCTAACTCTGAGAGAAGTTGTTTCTCCCAAGCTGTTTAATTACATGACAGAACATTCTTGCTCAAAGCACGCTCATCCCTAACTCTGAGAGAAGTTGTTTGTCCAAAGCTGTTATATTATATGATACACCGGTCTTGCCAAAGCACGCTTGTACCTAACTCTGAGAGAAGTTGTTTCTCCCAAGCTGTTTAATTACATGACAGAACATTCTTGCTCAAAGCACGCTCATCCCTAACTCTGAGAGAAGTTGTTTGTCCAAAGCTGTTATATTATATGATACACCGGTCTTGCCAAAGCACGCTTGTACCTAACTCTGAGAGAAGTTGTTTCTCCCAAGCTGTTTAATTACATGACAGAACATTCTTGCTCAAAGCACGCTCATCCCTAACTTAGAGAGAAGTTGTTTGTCCCAAGCTGTTACGTTATATAACACACCGGTCATGTTCAAAGCACGATTATACCTAACTCTCAGAGAAGTTGTGTCCCAAGTTGTTCTGTTATATAACACACCGGTCATGGTCAAAGTACGCTCATCCCTAACTCTGAGAGAAGTTGTGTCCCAAGTTGTTCTGTTATATAACACACCGGTCATGTTCAAAGCACGCTATACCTAATTCTGAGAGAAGTTGTTTTTTCCTAGTTGTCTTATTATATGATATACTGGCCATGCTCAAAGAATGCTTTACTTCCTTTTTCAGCATCACTGTATATTCGTTTTGTTGTTGTTGTAAAACGTTACTTTCAACATGTTTTACTATTACTGTGAATACACCCACGCTGATCGAATTCGGAATTTATTGCACAGAACGCGAGCACTACGTATCAGATCGAACTTGGGCTATAAACAAATCTGTAAAAATATCACAAAGGTTAAGAAATGAAAACACCAATAAATGAACACCAATTATTAGTCTTTGCTTTTTAAACGTTATTTTTTACTATATATATAACACAAACTGTTAATATAACATATATACTATGGAAGTTACTGTATCATGTAAATACATATTACACAATCATTTATTCCTCTAAACTATTTGGATATGGCTTTCTTATTGAACGTCGTATTCGTGACGCCAACCGTAACCTGAAAACAGAAAATAAATTTTATTACCAATTGTTCTCATTTGTATTTATTTGTTAAACCTATATACTAATATAGAATTGTGAGACTTAAAATATACCAGAGAGGGAACTGGGATTGTGTCTTTGGGCTAAAAACCAAATATTCTAAAGCCATGCACAACAATCGAAACATCTTTCAAGCGGAAATTCACGCAACAGAGAGATGTGTACAGATTAACCTCGAGAGAAGATATATCAATCAGGACGTAACTATCCTTTCGGACAGCCAATTAGCCAAACTAGGCAAAAACAACTAAGTAACGCCATGGCACACGGGAGTAAATAAACTTGTGAGAATAGAGGAAAGCACACACTTCTTAGTACCAGAGTCATTGGAAATTGAAGTGCTAAGAAAAGAAGAAAAACCCGAAAGAGGAAGACTATGGGAAATAAAACCATAGCCAGTTTTATAGCCGGGACCATGTGGGTTTAATACTGGGACTAAGACAGGCCAAAGAACTCCTGAGAAATTATAACAGGATAAGGTCAATATTGTACAAATCAGGTTGTGTACATATTTAAAACAGTAAAATGCTTCCTATAGGGAGATTGTAGACATAGATAAGACCTTAAAAGGATCGGAGTAGAGAATTATAGGAACTGCAGTTTCTGCGAAGAGGGGTAGGAAACCCCAGATTATCTATTAGTCGATTGCGTTGCAGTAATACACTAATAGCTAGTAGTCTGTGGTCGTACTAGTTTGATGTGGACGGGATAACCATCCTTAATACCCTTCATAACCTCCTGAAGGCGTTGGGACTGGAGGCGATTCTATAAACAGGAAATTCTCAGAAGAAGTAGTATAATTGATCTCTTGAAAGTACAGTCTAATTCACCCCATATCACAAAAACACATCATCAATGCAAAACGAAAGAATTAACACAGTACAAATCTCAAAATATGGTAACACTTTGTGATAAGGCCTAGGTTTATAATATATCTAGTTTGTTAATGTGGGATAACGGACCTGGTAATAAATCTTGAAGGTTGCCTAGCCTCTGACCTCCACCCTCAAGAGGCTCATTTATAGTGAATGGGGGTTTGGTAATCTCGAAGGAACCTAACTAGATAATACTACTTTTTTCATGTAGTCTTAGAACACTCTTTTCCTTCTTTTCCAATCAGGTCTCTCTTGCCCAAGTCTAGATAATTTCCGACTCTGACGTTAATAGAATATTCGAGGCTTGATAGTCTTTATTTTATGTTATTTTCTTAATTTTTTTTATAAGGCGATGGTGACCGAGAGGTTTATTGTCTTTAGACAAAGAAGGACAACAAGCCTCTGATCACCCTGAAATAAGGGTCTTTCAAAACTTATTAATAGAGTCCTTAATGAAAAATTGAACTTTGCAGCTAATCCCATCTACGACCTAATGTCTGATCTTTAAACAAACACAGCTGACAATGAGAATCCATTATCAACCTTCACTTCAGTCTCCGTTCAGAAACACAGAAACTATGCCGCGGCCACGCCAGTATAAAGTTTGTATGACATTTGACGAAGAGTTAACTTCAGATAGATTTTTATTATTTTTTTTTTTTCGTGTTATCGTGTGTGTTCAGTGTCGTTATGTATTTTATTGAAGTGTTAAGCCTACACATGACGAAGCCGGCTGTGAACGGCGAAATAGCACTGTAGTGTTTCTACAAAATAAAAGAATTGCTCCGAATTACTTAAATTGAAAGACAGTTTAGATAGACTGTTTTACATGTTTCCCAGCTCACCAGTTAGATAAAGTTGTCAATTACTTTAATTAAGAACAACAAAATCATTTAATAACAGATAGTTCCAATATATTTTTAAAAATTGAGAAACCCCTCGGTCATCAACGCCTTGAAAAAAAGAAGAAAAGAACATAAAATAAAGACAGCTTCGAATACTCTAATGACGTCAGAGTCGGAAAAGAACAACAGTTGATCAAGAGAAACCTGATAGGAAAGATGAAAGTGAGAAATCTAATCCAAACAATGAATACAAATGTTTGATCCAGCTACAATGATTCGGGATTGGCTCTCCCGTACTCATTATAGTGAGCCCCAGAGGGGTATTATATTTGAATTACCACTTAACATTCAAAACTGTAAAAATAATAATAAATTTTCCCGGTTATTAAGAAAACATTTAACCCAAATAGAAAACATTGAACTGTATTTTAAAGTGTTAATTTGATTATGTGTGTGTTCGTAAATGTTGAAAAAAGATTTGTGTTCGTGGGTACAGACTTTATATGTGAAGTTGTGTGAGTGTGTGTTTGGAGGTGGGGGGTGAGAGGTGTTAGTGTGTGTATTTAATGTATAAATAAATATTTAGGAATTAAGTTTTTGAATAAATTAAATTTAGTAAGTTCTGTTGTTTTAAATATCCTGGAGTAGATCTAATAGAAAGCTACTTATTCTTTTGTTGTATATTGTAACCTAATGTAAGTTTATTGTTTATTTTGCTGGGTTCGGTTGGCTGCGGTTTTGTCAATTTCTAGCCAATGAAAATTAATTTTATAATGTTATTTTTCTTTTTTATGTGTATTTCATGTTTAATATAGATTTAGTATACACATTCATTTATAAGTTTTACACATAATAAAGCCCCTAACAGATTTATAACCTCGGGGCAGTTTTTTATTTATTTGTAGTTTGTACATATATTTCTTTTCAATAAATTATAATCTTGGGTAGGAAGAGTAAATGTTAATTGTGTATTGTGTAATTTGAGTGAAGTTTTCTTGTTGTTTGAAAGGGAAAACCTCTAAGTTATCATAAAAAGAAGAAAAGAGCATGAAATAGAGACCCCAGAATACTCTATAAACGTCAGAGAACAAGAGTTGGCCAATAGAGACCATGTAGAAAGGGTGAAACAGAGGAATCCAAGCCAAGATTAGATGAAGAAAGGTATAGATCCCACTTGGGTATCTCGGGAATACAACACCAGTACTCATTATTAGTGAGCTCCAGAGGTGTTGAATGTTTTTGAGTTAATAGTGTAAGTATGAAGTATTGGGAGGATAATACTATAGAAAAAATGACAACTTAGAAGACTAACTGAAATGTCAGGTAGCGTCAATTATCAGGGGTAAGAAAGTTGAAAAGGGCTGCCTACTGACGAACTTGATTTCTATCCTGGTACTGGATAAAGCCCTCAAAGAAGCATGAGAAAAGGGTTGCAGTGGGATCTGGAAAGCAGTCTGGAAGATGTTGATATAGCTGATGATGTTTATCTCCTTACGCACAATCGCACGGTTATTACAGGAATACAGTCGGATTTTCAGTGCAACGGAAAAGGTGACATTTGAATGAGCGAAAAATAAGAGTCATAATTGTAAACACTGTGGGTGACGTGAAAATAATGTTCGTATACTAAGGTAGACAAGGATGTGGAGAGTAGGATTAAAATATCGATGGGTTTTTTTCTCTCTCAGACATGACCGATAATCCAGAGAGCTACTGACAGTAACACCAATAACTCAAAATAAAAAAACCCTAGCACATTATTCAATACCGTCAGGGTTGGAAGAAAGCAATAGTTGCTCAAGAGAGACCTGATGAAATCTAACCCAACACTATATGAATAATATTTTTAGTGTGATAGTGT
Organism: Aphrophora alni; assembly: GCA_963513935.1. Lineage (NCBI taxonomy): Eukaryota > Metazoa > Arthropoda > Insecta > Hemiptera > Aphrophoridae > Aphrophora > Aphrophora alni. Next base: position 46,623,138 of record OY740765.1, read on the forward strand.
TTTTGTGTAAGTATGTTGACGTACGAGTGTATATGCAGTATGTTATGTGTTTGTTTGTATATACGAGCGTAAAATATGTATATTTACACTTATGTACGTGTGTATTTGTTCCACGGGAGCTCTCTTATATTGAATTCTGGTGTAGCAATCCCAAGGTATCCTATCATAATCAACACTTTTTTCGTGTAGTCTTGTGTTACATCCTTTTCTTTCGTCTTTCTATCAGACCTCTCTTCATCAACTATTGTTCTCTTCCAATCCTGACGCTTTTAGAGTATTCGAGGGCTAGTTTAGGTTAGGTGAGGTTAGCCAAGGTTATGTTAGTTTAGGTTGGCTAGGTTAGGTTAAGTGTCTGTTTTATGTTATCTTTTTCTTCTTTTTTTAAAGCGATACTGATCGCAAGATTTCCACGAAGGTTCATTTTCACTTTTCCTTTGACAACTATCGAACTGACATTTTTGGTGACGAATAGTTTTGATTGATTTGTATTTAGTTTTGGGAATGGGTGAGTGAAAAAGTTTTTGAATTATTTATTTGTCCCCGTTATACGGATGGTATTTGAATAGTTGTCTTGTTTTTATTTCTCCGCTTGTCCTTAGACAAAATGGCCAAATGTTATAGCTAGTTAGTTTAAAAGCATTGTTAATAGCATGTTGTGGAAATATGCAGTTTCCCCCATAGTATGGGTCAACCGGTCACGTTAGATAATTTCAATTATGCACATACATTTACATGTTGATTACTTCTGCATTTATATCTATAATGTTCTTTTCCTCTCCCTTCTCCACTCCAGTCCGGTAGTTTTTAGTAATATCGATTTCTAAAGGAATGGAACTCAATTATTATTTAACTTATAACAGCATTTTAAAAACATGAACAAGGACATAAATTTCAATTTTCTAAAGAATGCAGAGATTCTTTATATTTAACAACAGGACTTTCTACTTATCCTATCAACAAATAAAACTAAAAATAGAAATACTCTATACAGATTGAAGATATTAAGGTTAAGGTTGACTTAAGGTTAAAAACCTGTTTTGAGTCAAACCTTTATCTTCACAAAATAAACAAAACACTACCAAGTACCAAGGGCTGATACCGGAGCCAGAGAATCAAATAATATTAAATAAAATACACAATAACAGAAAACTACTCTATACAAACTGAGGAATAAATAACTTCACTTAAGGTTTAAAACCTGTTTTGAGTCAAACCTTTATCTTTACAAAATAAACAAAACACTACCAAGAACCAAGAGCTGGTAACGGAGCCAGAGAATCAAATAATACTAAATAAAATACACAATAACAGAAAACTACTCTATACAAACTGAGGAATCGATAGGTTGACTTATGATTAAAAACCTGTTGTGAGTCAAACCTTTATCTTTACAAAATAATCAAAACGATACCAAGAACCAAGGCCTGATACGCCGGAGCCAGACAATCACTGACTTTGTTTATGTTACACCATAATACCAAAAAATAGAAGCATAATACCCTTATCCGTTCATAAGTTACCAGTGTTCCTATTTTATCAATGGATTGACAATAATCAGTATTGTATTTCAAGACAGTGATCCCATTTGACATGTCATTAAATCATTTAAACGTCCGCGTGTTATTGACTGTAATCTGTGTATTAGTGTGTTTTGGTTGTGTAATGATTTTATGTATGTTATGTGTTTGATTACAACGGAAATGAAACTAAAACTTGATAATTCGTCGTTTACAACTAAATGATACAGTAGCCTATTGACGACGGTTAATTGACTTAAACAATGTTAGATAAATAAAAGGCTCAAGAGTGTGCTGAAACTACACGACTTAGGCATACGTAGATATTTAGGGACAGTAATTTTTATAAAGTGGAAATATTTTAAGCAGCCTAGCGGCAACACGAATTTCATCGTCAAATAAACATGCACATTAGTAATCAGAATAACTTACCCCATACATAATATTAAACAAAAAAATAACATTTTTAAACTCGATAGTTTTTCCTTATCCCTAGGTCATTTTTTATTACCGCTACATTTTTCTATATATGGGACAATACAAAGAATATAAATGCAAAGTTTGAAAATATACGATTTATCATCTTGTCTGTGTCGACTAGTTGCGACTTACAGACAGACTCGCGTGTGATATTATAAGGGTCCTTGGTTTTACCTACGGATTCTTGGATACCTTGGATTCATAAAGAAAATCTATGAATATTCAAGCCATCTTTTAATGGCTATTGAATCGTTTGTCTCACATCTCACAAAAATTGTTTTCTTTAAAAACTTGAACGCTACACATTTCTCATTGTGTGGTTAAATTAAGTTGTATTAGTCTTACATAAAAATATAATATATTATGATTTCGCACTGCAATTTAATTCCAAATCCAAATTTTATTTTCAGGTCCGTGTGCAAGTTAGAAGAGGAGGGACAGTTTAAATTTGACGTAACGCCAATATATGAATTTTTTCGCCAAATAAACGTAGACTACATATCAGTAATCACAATAACTTCTAGTTTTATTGGATACCCTTAAATAATATTCAAAAAAAATTCCACTCTATAGTTTTTCCCCTTAAACTACCCCAGTTATTTTTATTGTGTTACCGCTCTATTCTTCCTATATGTGTGACAATACAAAGAATATAAATGCAAAGTTTGAATTATATAGGATTTATCGTCTTCTCTGTTTAGACTTGTTGCGACTTGGAGACAGACACGCGCGTGAAATAATAAGGGTTTTTGGTTTTATCTACGGTCTCTTAAAACCTTGTACCTTCATAATTTGGATTACTTTTGTTGACTATGTTTATTTCCTTCATAATATTCTAAACCTATACCTATATTATAATGATCCTAAGACAGCCAGCCCCAACTCACAATAAGAAAAAGTATTCACCATTCATCCTATACTAATCCCCCCCACTATTACACACTACAGTCGTATCACAACTCATTAGTTACGTTCACAATGAATTTTACCCAAGTTAAAACATTTAAAAATATATGGGTTTTAATTAAATAAATATTGCTTTTACAAGAGATGTGAATGAAAGGAGGACAGATATCTTGAAATATTTTTGGAAGAGATAATATGAAGACATTTATTTTGGTTTAATAGTTTGGAGCAGTTGTGTAACAGCTACTGTATATCTAAGTGTTATTTTTCGTGGAGGGATGGGAGTGAAATAGATGATATTTAAAGAGCATCAAAAATACTTTACAAGAGACTTACCAAGACTTGAGGCTCAGAAGCAATACGGTTGCTACTATATAATAAAGTACTGAACTTATATAAGGCGTATCGGTACAGTTGTGAGAACTTTTCCATGGTCAAATGGCTGTGGAAGAGTAGTGAATTTATTTATTTATATAAATATTTTATTACTACATTTATGTTCTCTATGTAAACTGAAGAAGAAAGAAGATTCTGCAGTTTTTAACAGTGTCCTGTTTTGAGTGAACTCCGTTTAAAACAAATATTTAAGAAAAAAGAGTTTAGCAAATAAGAATTAAAAATCTATTTAAATGATGTGAACTGGTTCAAGGTCGATGTATTTTGTATGCATGGAGATATAGATAATAACTGGTATAAGAATTTAATTAGCCTATTTTTATTAGCTGTATTTTTTCAAGAGAGAAATTAAATAGAAGAACTTTCTTTTAAATTTGTAATTATTATTCTCTGTCGTTTTATCCAAATAGTAAATTTTAAACGTATAATTTTATTTTTATGTATATTATTGAGATAATGTTTATTTTTTAACAACACCTCAGAGGGTCATTTGATTAGGGGCATTATCTGTATTTTTATACTTATTCAAATTATTACGTTTTTCCTAGAATTGTAAGGTAATTATGTTAATAAAGACGACATTATTATAAGTGCTTTAACATTCCACAGAAGTTTTAAAATTTTGAACAACCCCTAACTTTACTTGAGAATTTATTGAAGCATTTAAAACTAAGAAGGTATAAAATTTGTTAAAATTGGTTTCGGAATAATCTCTGTTTTTTTAAATAGTTTCTCTGTATATTCTCATAGCCTATTTCCACTACTTTTATTTAAAAAAATACGTAGCACTTCCCATTAAAGTGTTTTTGATAATATATCAGAAGTCAGTGGTCCAGATAGAACTTTGTTTGGTATAGGGGGGGGGGGTATAAACACTCTCAGCTAGACTCGGTCCTTTGTGAGTTTACCCTCTGTGGGTTCAAAGTTGGAAACATAAATTGGGTTTTTGCCATAACTCGGACACTAAGGTGTCTTGATAGTGTGTAAGCCGGTTTTACGAACCGTTAGACTAGATTTTTAACTTGAAAAATCGGTCCGAATATTTCAAAATTAATTTTTCGATTAACTTTTTACCCGTAGGTTGTACAATGTCCCTCTTTAGCTCATATTTAAGCAGAACGGAATTTCTACTGTCAATAAATGCCGTAAAAACATAGCACAAACGTTCTCACTCACTCATCCTCAAAACCAAACAAAAACGAATCAAAATTAACCACCCACAAAAATATTAGTTCGGTAGTTGTTAAACAAAAAGTGAAAATGAACCATATATAGGCCCTAAGTATTTTAGAAAAATATTTATGTAAGAGCCTAAACTTGTTTAGCTTATAAACATGTAAACTGTATTTCCATAAAATTGAGCTTATAATGACTGTCGTCAAGGTAAATTTTTGTTTTTTGCCCATTATTGCAGAAACATACATTTTTGTTTTTGCCCATTATTGCAGAAACATACATTTTTGTTTTTTCCCATTATTGCATGTCGGAGCTGGTTTTTGGGTTAGACTGAAGTAGAGGTTCAGGTTCAGGTATCAGAAGGGCTTCGACAATATGGTTAGGAGTTAGAAAGGAGTTCGTCCCGAGTGGATCAGCCCTCTAACAACGAACTAGGTAGATTGCCGTCGGGATCAGCCGAGAGATCACTCGGAGGTTGGATCGTTCGTCTTGTAGGGTTCAGCCTTCGGACATCGAACGGGGAGGTTCGTGCTGCTGGGATGAGCTAAATTTTATCAAAAACTAAGAGATGATTTCGAGACAAATATAATTTTGTATTTTTTTCCTTTATGATAGCTACCCCATATTTTTAGATATCAAAATGGTGAAAAAAAGCCTCGAGATATTGCCAAAATAAGGCAACATACCAAATTTTATTAAAATCGGTTTATGCATGTGTGCTATAGACAGCCGATAGACGGGCACCATTCCAAAAACCACTATTTTGTACCCAGAGGACCTCAGGTTCTCAAACGGTTCAGCAAAAAACCCGACATTGATTTTTTAACCCGTCACATAATTCTCTCTATACTACGTTTAAATGAGAAAGTAAAATTATTTTTAAAATATATAGAAAAGGAAGACGGTCAGATTCCCCTATAGTAATAGACCTTCTAATTCTATTAAGTTATTTAATTTAAACAAATGTCTCAAATTAAACTACGAAAACATCCTATAAAATGAAATGATTTACAAAAATACCTTTCAGACATCTAGCTCTTGTGCCGCGAGTTGTTCTTCATCTTCTCGGCTCAGTGGCACTGTACTGTGATTGTAAAGGCCTTGAGCCATCAGCTGTAACGCCAATGGATTTTTTGTACCGGCTGCCTTTTTAATCTTCGCTCTTTTGTTCTGGAACCAAATTTTGATCTGCGCTTCGTTTAACCCCAGTTCGTTGGCTAATTCTTGTCTCCGTCGCTCCGTCAGGTACCTGTTCTCTGAGAATTCGCTCTTCAGACGAGAAAGCTGTTCACCGCTGAACGCCGTTCGAGGTCTTTTCTCTTCGGGACGTTTGTCTTTCCGTTTCGTCCGCCGTGATCTTGGACCTGAGGAAAAAGAGTTAGGTTACAACATTGTAAAAAAGCTTGTTTTATGAATTAAATATAATTATTTCTACTATTTCACAGTTTATAAAACGTACTTTAAGATAAATCTAGATAAATCCGAATGTATACAGGTATTGGGGAACTAACGTAAGCAGCTTTATCTGGGTGCCTTAGGCCTATATCCTCTGTTCTTCCGAGAGAAGGACGAGTTGGGGTGACCTGTGCAGAATAAGTGCAGGCCTCCTCGCTCGTAAAGTGCGAGCGACTAATTGCAGAAAATCGGCAACGGGATGTTGTACTAATGAGGCGAAAGAATATGATGCTAATTATCCCAGCCAATAGGTGAAACAGTAAGTGCCTACTGCCAAGTGGTTACGGTAGCCTTTAAAATGCGAATTCTGGATACCTGTCGACCTTCAGTTTTAATGTAATCTCTGGGTATGCTGGACTCTGCTCAGGTTGACCACATACTTCCTTGGCTATGTGTAAGTACGCAATGGATATTAATCCAAAACAATTTAGAAGAAATAAGGAAAACATAAAGAATGAAATAAATATGAATGTGGAGGATAATTGGAATAATCGTAAGCTCACTGGATCACTCCTCCATCTCATAGGACTTTTTGGGATTGTTATGGTTAAAGATGGGGTCAAACATCTCAACATAAGCAAAATCAAGAGACTTTCAGAGGCGCAAAAGCGAAAACTGAAATAGCAGAAGTAATCGAGATGGGTTCCGAGAAAACCCCGGCTAGTTGAGGGGACTGATCTGCTAGATCTGCAATATTTATCAATATTGTAATTTTGCGTTGCTACTATTAATACGGACAGTTATAACAGCATTAATCAATATTGTAATTTTGCGTTGCTACTATTATTACGGAAAATTATAACAGCATTAATCAATATTGTAATTTTGCGTTGCTACTATTAATACGGACAGTTATAACAGCAATAATCAATATTGTAATTTTGCGTTGCTACTATTAATACGGAAAATTATAACAGCATTAATCAATATTGTAATTTTGCGTTGCTACTATTAATGCGGACAGTTATAACAGCATTAATCAATATTGTAATTTTGCGTTGCTACTATTAATGCGGACAATTATTACAGCATTAATCAATATTGTAATTTTGCGTTGCTACTATTAATGCGGACAGTTTTGTTATAACAGCATTAATCAATATTGTAATTTTGCGTTGCTACTATTAATGCAGACAGTTATAACAGCAATAATCAATATTGGAATTTTGCGTTGCTACTATTAATGCGGACAGTTATAACAGCATTAATCAATATTGTGATTTTGCGTTGCTACTATTAATGCGGACAGAAATAATCAATATTGTAATTTTGCGTTGCTACTATAAATGCGGACAGTTATAACAGCATTAATCAATATTGTAATTTTGCGTTGCTCCTAATAATAATGGGGATAATTGTAGTCCCATATCATTCTTGTATTTTTGGGCTTTTTCCTCTAATAGTGCTAATATTATAGCCAACAATTATAGCCGTATTAGTAAATCTTATTATTTGGCTTAGGTTATAATAGGCTAATGGAAACAATTACAGTCGTATTTGTCATTCTTGTTATTTGGCCTAGCTCCTAATAATGAATTGAAAATTTTATTTGATCCTTTTAACATAATTTTATAATTTTAGAACATAAACAAGGATGTAAATGATAATGTAATGAAAATCATAATAATAACACAGAGACGTTCTTTACATATTTACCACAACAAGACTTTCAAATTAGGCCTACCTTATTTACAGATAAAACGAAAAATACGCAATAACAGAAAACTACTCTATACAAAAAGAGGAACCAATAATTGAGTCCAGGTTGAAAACCTTTTTGAGTTAAACTTTTATCTTTTTAAAAAATGAACAAAACACTCCCAAGAAGCAAAGGTTGATATGCCGAAGTCAGACAATTAAATAATAATAACTAAAAACCTTGTACTTTTACCTTCATACTTTGAATAAATTTGTATAAAATATTTTATTTCTCTAGAAATAAAAAATATTTTAACGATCATAAGTAGCCAACCCACAATACAAAAAAAACCACACACACACACAAAGCAAATGGTTTCTACACTATCTGTCATCCTATACTAAATATCGATCCACCCCACTTTGCATACTTCTTGCATAATATACTAGTATCACAACTCATTGGCTACGGTCACAGAACAATTTATCTAAAGAATGGATATTATTTTCATTAAGTAACAACTGTTTCCACGGAAATTTTGAACGCCTGCCATCTAAAATTGAGATTAAAGGATTTGTGGGCTAAAGGATTTAAAGGTATAAAATTTTATAAATAGTGTTAAATTTGGTTTCGGGATAATCTCATTGAACACATTTCTTACTCTGTTTTTCATAGTTTCTCTGTCTAATCCCATATTTCCTATCAGGTGTGACAAATTCTTCTTTTCCTACCATAACGCTGTATAAGTATTCGATGGCTAAAGGGTTTATTTTATGTTCTTGGTTTTTTTTTTTTTTATAAAACAATGATATCAACGAGGTTTTTTGCCTTACAAATCCACTACTTTTATAAAAAAATACGCAACACTGTATCCAATTTTTTTTTATATTAGATCAGAAACCAGTGGTGGAGCCACTTTTGTCTGGGGGTGGGAGGGGTGTTACTCCAAGGCGAGACTAGATCCTTGTAGCCTATATTTAACCTAACCTAACACACACAACACTTTGAATCAAATGTTTTTGATATTATATTCTGATATAAACCAGTGGAGGAGCTAATACTTTTGTCTTCGGAGGGGGGGTGTCACTACAAGGGGAGACCAGATCCTTGTAAATTTAACCTAACCTAACGTTATAATGCCGGACAATTACCTATACCCGCATCAGTCACTCTCCTTATAATGCTCTCAAACACAGTACGAGCACAAAGTTATTTCAATTGCGATCACATAACGACTTAGTTACCCGATACATCCATCATGCATTCTTCCATTGTTGATCCATATGTTCCAAGTTGCACAACAAAACACACACACTTGTGTAAACATTTAGGGATTTGTACGTCAATGATAATAAAGTTTTCAAATATAATTCAACGTAAAACTAGGCCTAATTATCAATGAGCCATTGATCTCTCACGTGTTAATGGTGTGAGATAATTAGCGCATGCTGTGAGTGTAGCCTAATTTGAGATACATACCAAACTAATTGATTTAATTGGTAGTAATTTTTTATTTCTCTCTAAAACTAAGTAATTATTTTAATCCTGTCTTCGCTTTCTCAAATATACGTAGCATAAAGTTATGTGTTAGGTAAGAAAATCGATGTAGGGTTTATTGCGGATATATCCATTTTGAGGTCTCTTGAGTTCAAAAAAGTGTTTTTGGGAATAAATTCTTATGTCTTATTTGCGATAATTCACATACCAAACATTTGTATTGATTTTAATTTGGTATGTGCGCGTATTTTAGCTATATATCGGGATTTCTTTCAGTTTCCCGATAACTCAAAATTTGGAGGCAACTACCATAAGAAAAGAACGAAACAAATTCCGAATTTATCACAATCGGCTTCAACAATTTTGATAAATTTTCCCTTAAATATAACCTCTAAAGTTTTAAACAGAACGTGTTGATCGCCATCTTTCCAAATATCTCGGTTCGCCCAGTAAAAAAAAAAAACCTAAAATAAATCTGTTATAAAATAAGCAATTACTTCAAATCGACTCTACCAATATCGTTAAAATTTTATTGAAAGGTTAATGTCAAAAACAAGTGCTCAATTTGTTTTTTCTTTAGTCTATGTTACGTAACCGTAACTGGCGAAATCATGGTCGGCAAAACTCAATAAATTGTAGAATTTAACTAAATATAGTGTTTTATGTTTCAATTAGAAAGGTATTGGTGAACGTTATTGCATTATATAAATTGATATTGGATATGTCTACGTGAACATTATCGTTCATTTTATTACTTGAATTAATCTTACACATATCTTAGTGAAAATTAAATACTAATTTTATTATTTGAATTAATCTTAGAGATGTCTTACTGACCATTACATAGGCCTACTCATTTTATTATTTGAATTCATCTTACATATATCTTAGTGACAATTAAATACTCATTTTATTATTTGAATTAATCTTAGAGATGTTTTACTGACCATTAAATACTCAATTTATTATTTGAATTCATCTTAGATATATCTTAGTGACAATTAAATACTCATTTTATTATTTGAATTAATCTTAGACATATCTTAGTGACAATTAAATAGGCCTACTAATTTTATTATTTGAATTAATCTTAGAGATGTCTTACTGACCATTACATACTCAATTTATAATTTGAATTCATCTTAGATATATCTTAGTGACAATTAAATACTCGTTTTATTATTTGATTTAATGTTAGAGATGTCTTAGTGACAATTAAATACTCATTTTATTATTTGAATTAATCTTAGATATATGTTAATGACTATTAAAAATACTCATGAGATGTCTTATTTAGAATGTCTTTTATTCATTTATGTCTTAGATGTGGAATGACAATAGTATTCATTTTATTATTTGAATTAGTCTTAGAAATGTTTTACTGACCATTAAATACTCATTTTATTATTAGAATTAATGTTAGATATATCTTAGTAACAATTAAATACTCATTTTATTATTTTAATTCATCTTAGATGTATCTTAGTGACCATAAAATACTCATTTTATCATTTGAATTAATCTTAGAGGTGTCTTAGTGACAATTAAATACTCATTTTATTATTTGAATTCATTTTAGAGATGTATTACTGACCATTAAATATTCATTTTATTATTTGAATTCATCTTACATATATCTTAGTGACAATTAAATACTTATTTTATTATTTGAATTCATCTTAGATATATCTTAGTTACAATTAAATATTCATTGTAATATTTTAATAGATCTTGGAGATGTCTTGGTGACAATTAAATATTCAAGGATAAAATAAAGCAATAAAGCTTAAAGTTTCAAAATATTTTAATTTTATTTAGATCATTTATATTATTAAAATATTTTGAAACTTTAAGCTTTATTGCTTTATTTTATCATTGAATATGGAGTTTCAACAAGAAATATTTGCTGTTACATTAAAATTCATTAAATATTCATTGTAGTGTTTTAATTGATCCTGGAGATATCTTGGTGACCATTAAATATTCATTGTAATGTTTTAATTGATCTTGGAGATGTCTTGGTGACCATTAAATATTCATTGTAATATTGAATTGATCATGGACATGTCTTGGTGACCATAAAATATTCATTGTAATATTTGAAATGTTCTTGGAGATGTCTTGGTGACCATTTAAATTTCATTGTGTTACTGTAAATGATATTGGAGACGTCTTGGGGAAATTATTATTAAATATAAAGTGATCATTAAACGTTCATTATAACATTATTGTTAATTTTGAAGATGTTTTGAAGGTTTACGTTTTCTTTTTTGAAGGACCACTAAACTTTTATTGTATATTTTGACTTGACGTTAAAGATGTTTTAAAGGAATTTTTTTTTTTTCAAGGTCCACTAATCTCTTATTGTATGTTTTGACTTGATGTTGAAGATGTTTTAAAGGAATTATTATTCTTTTTTCAAGGACCACTAATCTCTTATTGAATATTTTGACTTGATCTTGAAGATGTTTCGAAAAAATCATTTTTTTAGGGATCACTATACTTTAATTGTAGAGTTTGATTTAATCTTGAAGGAATTATGTTTTATTCAACTTTTATTGAACTTTTAGACTTGATCCCTGAAGAATAATGTTTTCTAATTTAAATAACATTACTTTTTTTCAAATACTTTAATTAATAATGAATATTTCTTTTGGTCTTTAGCGTGAGAATCTCACATGTCATGAAAATATAATTGAAGGAAAAAAAAATTAGTAATGTAGTGATTCGATTTGAATAAATTGTGTTTTTTATTATATAGACAATGAATGGTGAAGTTATTATATTTTGTTATTTGTGATACAGACAATTATTAGTGTATAACAAGAATTTCTGAATATTTCAAGTTGTATAGTTTTTGTGTCTAACAAGACTAGGGATCTCTGACTCCTGGAATAGTATGGGCTACTAGTGCCATTAATCAAACTAACGATGTACTGATCAAAAGAACGACTTGGACTCATATTTTAGTCCACTGCTATTTTTAACACTAATAATGTATCTTAAAACGGCGAGTCAAACGTCTGTGTAAACGGGCTCGCTTCACAAGCACGAATTTCTCAATTTAAATCAATGAGAGTGAATTGGAAAACTATTTATGGGACCTAATTTGGTGTTATCTGTTTTAATTTTTTTTAAATAAACGTAGTACAAAAAAGTTATGTGATGAAGGGAAAATGAATGAACTAATTATGCTTAAATATAAAATTTGTTACCTGTGTAATTATTTGCTAAATCCACTTTTATGCTTTAAAAAGAGGAATTTTGAGATCTACTGAAACAAGAAAAGTGTTTTTTTTTTTTTTAATTTTATTTATTTATTTATTGATGGATGTTGTTTGTCTTTATAGGATCTGTCTGTCGTCTGTCTATGAGTTGTACAACTCGTGAAACGATTTTAATCAAAGTCGGTCTGTAGGGATATTTGGCCATATCCAAAATATTTAATAATTCAAAATATAGGGGTAGCTTAAGAATAACTATACAAATTTGTAATTCTCTTAAAATCGGCTCAAATGATTTTGCTCAAGTGTTGTCTCTAAAAACTCAAACAAAACGTATTTTTTAATTTAAAAAGCTTCGTGAGTGACTACAGTTGGGGTATAAGTGTCGAATGACGCGCGGTGCAATAGCCCATGCACGCAGCTCATTAGTAGTTTCAATGTCGAATAACAAAACTCCTAATGTTTATAAACAGTTTGTCATGGAAATCAGTAACAATGGTTGATTATTCCTCTGCCATTTACAATTGAAATCACGTACACTTACTTAGATAACTGTAATAGTTATGAAATATTCGCAATCTACATTCAAATTACTGCATAATAGTCTTTCTCCTTAGCAATTTTATTTCTTCGGACAGTTAATATTCCATTTCAAATACGAATGTTTTAATATAATTTTTAAAACATTTTTCGTCACACTGCTTCAAAAACAGCTGTTTTCAATACACGCATTGAGATGCTAATGTTGTTCTTTTTAGTCGTAGGACATAAAAACATCAGCTGAGGTCGAGGTCATCAGCTGTTACTTCGTTTATACGAATTAATTAACGATTGTAAAGCATCTATAAAAAACAACCGATACTCTCGATTGTAAATAACCGTTAAACAGCTGTTACCATCGATTTGAAGGTAAATAGGTTATATCATTTTAGTTTTTGTGAAATTTATTTTCTTATATTATTTGCAGATAAAATATAGTTCATCACTTGGACCAAAAGAAGCTTTTCGATCCTCGCTCATTTTCCGGCCTCAGCATGCCTCTACCGCTAAATTTGAGCTTGTATTGGAAAGCTTTACTTTTAGTCCTAGTTATGAAATATACTGTTTTACGAATTTAAACATTATAATTTACAAAAAGTTGATTTTTTCAGTACTGAGGGCCATACTATTACTTTGGACACTACTTTAATTGGCGAATGGTCAATTATTAACATAAAATCCGGAGTGATGTCAAATTATATATATAGTAGCTTTATCCGCGACTGCGACCGCGTTGAAATCGGGCTTTGTGTGCATATAACATAATTTGCCTTTAGCTCTGCCCGCATGAAATAGGCTACACAATTTTCATTATTCAGTGTGTGCAGTCAGGAACCAATGTTTGATTTTAACTTTTGTAGCTAGTATGTTTGGTAAATTAAATCGACTTCATTAAGCAAAGTTCTATTTTTTCCTCTTTATAAATTACAATATGTAGGACAGAGAACATAAACTGAGAAGACGTAATAAAAAAAGTAATTTCATCTAAGGGTCTTATTGTTAATTTTTTTAAAATTTTATCACTAGGCGACACCAGGTAGGTACTGTTATGATATACCAAAAATATATATTTCCTCTTGATCGCTAGAAAAAAAGAACAACGATTGTTTTGAAACTACAACGCAGATTTATCTGTTCCATTCAAATCCAATACAACCCTAATCATTTGACAAAAATTTGTAGTAGATACAAATTTTCAGAAAATACGCGAAATAAATCGAAATATCGTAGATTTCTGATTTTTCACCAGCAAAACAATGGTTAAATGTTTTCAGTTCCAATTATTATTTAAATCATATAGAAATTTTATCACTTAGAAATAATGTTCTCATTGAAATCTTAATAAATCGAGTTAAAAATGTGGCTTACATTTCAGCAGAAAAAAATTAGTTAGGTTAGGTTACAACTAACAATAGATATGCAGGCCTATTATTGTATTATACATATGTATAATACTGGTAAATACATATGTTCTCACTGAAATCTTGGAAAACACTAAATTGTCTATAAATTGTGGAATTCTTAATTTTCAGTAGCAAAAAAAATTGTTAAATATTTTCAGTTCCGATTAATATTAAAATGCTGTCACTAACAATACATATGTTCTCACTGAAATCTTAAGAAAACACATTAAAATGTCTTGAAAATAGTGGCGTTCTTACTTTTAAGCAGTAAAAAAATATTTAAATGGTCATGTCCATTTAATATTCAAACGTTGTCGGTCTAAGTATAAAGTAAGTTATCACTGAATTTTTACGAAAACGCGCAAAACAAGGGTTTTCAGTTCAAATTATTACTCAAATCATATACAAATGTTGTCACTATGATTACATATTATGTAGTCACTACAATTTTAAGAAAATGCCATAAACTGTGGCCAAAAATGTGGATTTATTACTTTTCAACAGCAAAACAAGGGTTTTCGATTCAAATTATTACTCTAATCATATACAAATGTTGTACTACAATACATATGTAGTCACTACAATCTTAAGAAAATGCCATAAACTGTGGCAAAAAATGTGGATTCATTACTTTTCAACAGCAAAACAAGGGTTTTCAATTCAAATTATTACTCAAATCATATACAAATGTTGTACTACAATACATATGTAGTCACCAAAATCAACAGAAAACTAGTTAAAATGTGAATTTCCTAATTTTTAGCAGCAAATATTTGGTTAGATGTTTTAATTTCCAATTAAAATTCAAATCATATACACAGGTTGTCACTAACAATACATATGTGTTGATTAAAATCATAAGAAAACAAGTTAAAATAAGATTTCCTAATTTTTAGCGCCAAATATTTGGTTAAAAAAATTTCAACTCCATTTAAAATTCAAATCATATACAAATGTTGTCACTAACAATACATATGTTGTGACTAAAATTGACAGAAAACGTGTTAAAATGTGAATTTAATAATTTTTAGCAGCAAATATTTGGTTTAATGTTTTCAGTTCCAATTAATATTCTTCAAATTATATACAAATGTTGTAATTTAAGAATACATATATTGTGACTAAAATCTTATGATATCACGTTAAAAAGTCTAAAACAAGGATAAAATAAAGCAAAAGCTTAAAGTTTCAAATATTTTAATAGTATAAATGAGCTACAATTGTTTCGCCTTGCGGCATCATCGGGCATCATGTTTAGTCTAAAACAAGTTTGGACTTCTTACTATTTAGAGTAAAACAATGATGAAATGTTTTTAGTTCCAATTAATATTCAAATGATATACAAATGATGTCACTAACAATACATATGTTGTCAGTAAAGTCCATAGAAAATGAGTTAAAATGTGAATTTCCTACTTTTTAACAGCAAATATTTGGTTAAATATTTTCAGTTCCAATTAATATTCAAATCATATACAAATGTTGTCACTAAGAATACATATGTTGTGACTAAATTTTTAAGAAAACAAGTTAAAATGTAAATTTCCTAATTTTAAGAGGCAAATATTTGGTTAAATATTTTCAATTCCAATTAAAATTCAAACCATATACAAATGTTGTCACTAACAATACAAAAGTTGTGACTAAAATTGACAGAAAACGAGTTAAAATGTGTAGACAAATAATGTGGATTTCCAACTTCTCAGCAACAAAACAATAGTTATATAATTTCAGTTAAAATTTATATTCAAATCATAAACAAATGTTGTTACTAAATATACATAGGCATATTTTGTTACTGAACCCAAGAAAACCCGATAAATTATCACACAAAATGTGGCCTATCTACGTTCAGCACCAAAACAATGGTTAAATGTATTCAGTTATTATTATTATTAGAATCATAGGCTACACAAATTTTATCACTAGCCTAATAATTCATATGCTGCAATGAAATCTTAAAAAAACGCGTTAAACATGTCTCGAAAATGTGGATTTCCATCTTTTCAGCAGAAAAAATGGATAAACAATTTCCATTAAAATTTATATTCAAATGTTGTCACTAAAAATTCATATGTTGAAACTGAAATCTTAAGAAAACTCGTCAATATATCTCGACAAATCTGGATTTTCAACTTTCTATATGTAAAATTATTTCAGTCCCAATTAATATTCAAATCATATACAAATGTTCACTGAAATATTAATAAAACGCGTTAAAATGTCTTGAATAATGTGGACTTCCTACTTTTCAGCAACAAAATTGGTTAAATGATTTCAGTTATAATTAATATTCAAATCATATACTAATGTTTGTAACCAACAACACATATGTTGCCTCTGAATTCTTAAGAAAACGCATTAAAATGTCTTTAACCCTTTCTATCCCAAATTAACAATTTGTTGGAAAAAAATTTTTTTAAACTTTTTTTTACTTTGGTTGACCACTAGATATTATTTGTACAGTTTTTTTTTCAGTTTTAATGTTTTAGCGGTTGCCATGGAGACATGTTGTTTAAAAACAACAACGGGACATAAAGGGTAGAAAATAGTAGGCCCAACTTATGATTCTTACATGTACTTTATTATTGGAAAAGTGATATGATTTTATTTTTTTAAATTTGTATTTCACGTGTTTGTTTAAAAGTTTGTTAGTGTAATTACACTATAACATTTCTCACCAAAAACTTAAATTATTATTTACTAGAAAAACAATATAATAATTTTAAAATAAAAAGAAAAAACCCAGTTATGTATGGATAAATACTAAAAGTAAAATTATTATTTTTTGTGAAAGTCTGCAAAGCAATTTTTTTTTTACTGTTAAACAAAGGTTAACATTGCATTTACTGCACATAATTTTTATAAATCCAGTGGTACACAGCTTACATCGGCCTTGTTTTTCAATCATTTTGGGAAAATGGCCCACATTGTCATATCTAACATCACTTATAGGAGTTACAATCACTTTCCTGATAATTTTTGGTTTTTGTCCCTCTATTTCATCAACATTGCTAGGTCTTCCTACAAGTCAATTTTCCAGCAAGAGCTAATCCTTTTGCAATCGACAACTGAAACTGAATCAGCGTTAAATCAAGCTTTCTTCCTCTCTGCTTTTCATGCCTTCGGTACAGTAACCAACTATTCACTACAGCAACACCAAAGCTCCAGAACACTATCCGCATATACCATTTTCTTGAACGAATATTTATTCTGTAAAACTCCAGTAGCATGTCACATAAGTCTACACCCCCCATAAATTTATTATATACCTTGACGGTTTGTGGTCTTTGGACGTCTATATATTTTTTATTTTCTTTACTCCAACGTTTGCAAATATCTAAAGGATCTATTGCAGTAAAAGATGAAATAAAATTGATACATTTTCTGTCACACCTAACCTAACCTAACCTCAATATACTACTTTAATAGTAATCGAACGTAGATTTAAAACCTAATTAGATTACGAAGTACGTAAAAAATAATGAAAAGCACATTTAAAATCAGAACAGCGGTTTTTAAGTTATAACCTTAGAATTAGAAAGTGTGGCATATTTAGAGGCCCTTATTTTAGTGGCCCTCAGCCCTTATTTTTCTCGGTTACATAATACAGCAATTAATTACACGATTAGTAAATATTACACCAAGGATAGGTTGGGTAAGTCTGTTTCGTTTTCATTTACAAGGAACACCCTTTATACGTCTGACGATTAAAATATTCGTATTTCTACAGAAACTAAAATGCTCACGTTTAGTGTGGAGTAGTGGAACCAAGATTACTCAGTGCAGTAGTGATGACTCTTTTATTAGGTCTAGAGTTACTATAGGTAGCTACGATGCTATAAGATAAGCCTCACAGCAATAACAAAACTACCCTTTTTTACTACCTGTAGATATTTAGTGATTAGAAGATACCAAACCATCAATCTTGAGTCATGTTGAACCTATGTCAAGTGTTTTCGTCATAAAATACGTTCGAAGTTATCAACAATCGTTTGGACTCTGGAAACACATGCTGGTTTGCATTCCATAAACAATAAAATCAATACTGATGAACAATTTATGGTTGTGAATGTTGAAGTCGCCTCAATAATTTGGTTTTCCTCGCAATTAAATTGAAAAGAAATAAGACTAAGTGAGTTAAACAAAATTTTAATAAGTGAGTTACTAAGGTTTTGCCCCAAACTTTGAATACAAAAGAGTGAGGATACTCTAAAGGACGGTATATTTTCAATTTGAAATTTTAGAAAGGACAAACTATTGGGACAACCTACCGCCGTGTCTCGTGGATAAGGTTATTGAAATAATGTGAACTACTAATGAGGTTGCGATACTCATATATCTGTCACAAAATAAAGCGTAAAATCTAACGTAACAGTTTTCTACAATTTTGCGACTCCCTCAAATGGCCAGGTCGGGTCTCTACAACTCTCTCAGATAGATATGGTTATACAGCTTAATCTATCAAGTGTGATTATAAACTAACTACGGCGCCAATAACATTATTATTATATGGGTAACTATTATTGTTGTTGTTAGTTATGTCGACAAAGTATATATAAAAATGGTTAAATGAGTTTAATCTATGTGGTATGATTTAAAACCAAATATACGTCAATATGCTATACTCTCCCTATTATTAAATTTAATTTATTAATTTTTAAGCTTATACAATTTTTTACTTAGCAGGTTTTGAAAATACAATAATATTTCAAGTGAAAAATATACGACCTAGGCTGGGAATCGAACCCAGGAACTTTGGCTTTACGCGCCAATGCTCTACCAACTGAGCTATTCTCTCTATTATACTCTCTATTATTGTTGTACTAAATTAGGACGACCACGTACATATAACAGTGGTTAAATGTGTTTAATCTAAGGTCGTGTAATTTTAAACCAAATATAAATCAATATGCTCTACTCTCTCTATTATTGTTGTACTAAATGAGGACGACCACGTACATATAACAGTGGTTAAATGTGTTTAATCTAAGGTTGTGTAATTTTAAACCAAATATAAGTCAATATGTTCTACTCTCTCTATTATTGTTGTACTAAATTAGGACGACCACGTACATATAACAGTGGTTAAATGTGTTTATCTAAGGTCGTGTAATTTTAAAACAAATAGACGTCAATATGCTCTACTCTCTCTATTATTGTTGTACTAAATTAGGACGACCACGTACATATAACAGTGGTTAAATGTGTTTAATCTAAGGTCGTGTAATTTTAAAACAAATATACGTCAATATGCTCTACTCTCTCTATTATTAATGTACTAAATAAGGACGACCACGTACATATAACAGTGGTTAAATTAGTTTAATCTAAGGTCGTGTAATTTTAAAACAAATATACGTCAATATGCTCTACTCTCTCTATTATTAATGTACTAAATAAGGACGACCACGTACATATAACAGTGGTTAAATTAGTTTAATCTAAGGTCGTGTAATTTTAAAACAAATAGACGTCAATATGCTCTACTCTCTCTATTATTGTTGTACTAAATTAGGACGACCACGTACATATAACAGTGGTTAAATGTGTTTAATCTAAGGTCGTGTAATTTTAAAACAAATAGACGTCAATTAGCTCTACTCTCTCTATTATTGTTGTACTAAATTAGGACGACCACGTACATATAACAGTGGTTAAATTAGTTTAATCTAAGGTCGTGTAATTTTAAAACAAATAGACGTCAATATGCTCTACTCTCTCTATTATTGTTGTACTAAATAAGGACGACCATGTACATCAAACATTGGTTAAATTAGTTTAATCTAAGGTCGTGTAATTTTAAAACACATATACGTCAATATGCTCTACTCTCTCTTTTATTGTTGTCTGTATATAAGACAACCACTTATAAAATGCGTTTAATCATATATTTTTTGATTTTTAAATAATGTTGGACTCTCTCTGTAACTATTGCCCCAAGTTAGAGCGACCAAAAAAGTATATCTGGTTAAATTAGATTAATCCATGAGGTGTGATTTTAAACAAAAACTGTGTCAATATGCTATGCACTTATATTAATGTTGTCTCTACTTAGGACACCCACTCTTATATGTTTCAAGTTGCTCTGCCTTTCTATTATTTTTGTGTCTAGTTAGTACGACCATGTATAACTAACAGTGGTTAATTAGTTTAATCTGTCATGTAATTAAATTCACATATTCGAACATGCTTTGTTCTATGGGGAATCCTGCTTTGGTTATGTTACTACAAGCGTTGATGTCAATAAACTATTACCTCTGCATGGCCTCCTGAATCTGTGAGCCCTTCATTTTGATGCAATCATATCTCTCTCTATATTTTTTTTAGGTCAGATATATAACTGACCTGACTTGACCTTCACGTAAATAACACTCCTACACCAACAAATTCGTTTAAACCTATTTCTATTTTGTTGTCAAACAACGTAATATCTAGGAGGCATGTTACACGAAACTTCATTCTCCATGTATTGAGCAATGTAAATACAAACGCAGGCCTGACACAAAGTAAAATCGATGTTTGCATATTTGTTATTTTCTTATATCAATAATTCGTTTGGTGGATTAAAAAATGGTGTTGCCACAAATGCCATAACTACTAAGATCTGAATTGTACACAATAAGGTATGTATTTAAAGATTTCACAAAATATTCAACACATATGATAAACGCATATTTATCGCTTTTATTTCTCTATAATTGTTGACTGCAGATAGTACGATAAATTAGTTAGGTATTGGTAAATTAGTTTTATCTATGTCGTATAATTTTAATTCAAATATGCGTCAACAATCCTTTGTTTCCTCTATTATTGTTGTCTGTAATTAGTACGACCATGTGGTTAAATAGCTAAATCTATGTTGTGTAATTTAAATTCAATCATGTTTTTCTTTCTCCATTATTGTTGTCTATAAATAGAACGACGATTTATAGCAGCTAACTAGTTCAATTAGCTTAATCAATTTCATGAAGTTTTAAACCAAATATATGACAATATGCTTTGTCTCTCTGTTATTGTTAGCTTTAGTTACGAAGAGCATCTATAGGTAACAGTGGTTAAATTAGTTTAAGCTATGTCATTTGATTTAAACCAAATATACTTCAATATGCAATGCTCTCTCTATTATTGTTTTCTAAAGTTAGGACGACAATGATTAGCCAACAATGGTTAAAAGAGTTTAATATATGTTGGTTAATTTAATTTCAAATTTGCGTCAACAAGTTTAGCTTTCTCTATTATTTATGGTCTGTAGTTACGACGACCATTTATAGCTAACAGTGGTTAAATTCTTTAATTATGTCGTCTAAAAGAAATCAAATATACGTCAATACCCTGTCTCTCAATTATTGTTGTCTGTAGTTATAATATCCTTGTATATCAAACCGTGGTTTAATTACTTTAATCTATGTCGTGTAAATGAAATAAAATATACATCAATACCCTGTCTCTCAATTATTGTTGTCTGTAGTTATAATATCCTTGTATATCAAACCGTGGTTTAATTAGTTTAATCTATGTCGTGTAAATGAAATAAAATATACATCAATACCCTGTCTCTCAATTATTGTTGTCTGTAGTTATAATATCCTTGTATATCAAACCGTGGTTTAATTACTTTAATCTATGTCGTGTAAATGAAATAAAATATACATCAATACCCTGTCTCTCAATTATTGTTGTCTGTAGTTATAATATCCTTGTATATCAAACCGTGGTTTAATTACTTTAATCTATGTCGTGTAAAAGAAATCAAATATACATCAATACCCTGGCTCTCAATTATTGTTGTCTGTAGTTATAATATCCTTGTATATCAAACAGTGGTTTAATTACTTTAATCTATGTCGTGTAAATGAAATCAAATATACGTCAATACCCTGGCTCTCAATTATTGTTCTCTGTAGTTATAATAACCTTGTATATCAAACAGTGGTTAAATTAGTTTAATCTATGTCATGTAAATGAAATAAAATATACATCAATACCCTGTCTCTCAATGATTGTTGTCTGTAGTTATAATAACCTTGTATATCAAACCGTGGTTTAATTAGTTTAATCTATGTCGTGTAAATGAAATCAAATATACGTCAATACCTTGTCTCTCAATTATTGTTCTCTGTAGTTATAATAACCTTGTATATCAAACAGTGGTTAAATTAGTTTAATCTATGTCATGTAAATGAAATAAAATATACATCAATACCCTGTCTCTCAATTATTGTTGTCTGTAGTTATAATATCCTTGTATATCAAACAGTGGTAAAATTAGTTTAATCAATGACTAGAGATTTTAACACAAATATACTTTAATGTTCCCTGCTCAATCTATTATTGTTGTCTGCAGTTAGGACGACCATGTATAGCTAACAGTGGTTAAGTTAGTTAATCAAAGACGTGAGATTTTAACACAAATATACTTCAATGTTCCCTGCTCTCTCTCTATTATTGTTTTCTGCAGTTAGGACGACCATGTGGTTAAATAATTTAATCTATGTGGTGTAATTTCAATTTAAATATGCGTCAACATGGTTTGCTTTCTCTATTATTGACGTCGGTAGTTAGGAGGTCTATGTATAGGTAACGGTGGTTAAATTAGTTAAATGTTTCTCATGTTTAATTTTAAACACATGATGCTATATCTCTCTATTATTGTTGTCTGGTGTTATGATGACCATGTATATCTAACTGTAGTTAAATTATTTTAATCTATGTCGTGTAAATTTTATTCAAATATCCTTCAATATCATTTGCCATCTCTATTGTCATTTCTGTTGTTAGGAGGACCATATAGTTATATTAGTTTAATCTATTACTTCTAATATTTACAAATTAACGTCAATGAGCTCTCCATTTTTGTATTGTTGTTTGTAGTTATCATGTATAGCTGACAGACGTTAAATTAGTTTCATTTGCATCGTATGATTTTAAACGAAATATATGTCAATATGCTCTGCCTCTCTATTATTGTTGTCTGTAGTTATGACGACCAAATATAGCTAACAATTGTTAGAATAATTTAATCTCTGTCATGTAATTTTAATTGAAATATACGTCAATATGCTATGCCCCTCTATTATTGTTGTCTGTAGTTATGACGACCAAATACAGCTAACAATTGTTAGATAAGTTTAATCTCTGACATGTAATTTAAATTGAAATATACGTCAATATGCTCTGCCCTCTCTGTTATTGTTGTCTGTAGTTATGACGACCAAATACAGCTAACAATTGTTAGATTAATTTAATCTATTTCGTGTAATTTTAATTCAAATATATGTCAATATGCTTTGCTTTATCATTATTGTTATCAGTAGTTAGTACGACCATGTATTAACAGTGGTTAATTAATTAGTTTAAGTCGTGTAATTTTCATTTAAATATGCGTCAACATTCTTTGTTTTCTCTGTTATTGGTGTCTGTGGTTAGGACGACAATGTGGTTAAATTAGGTTAGTCTATCTCCTGGTATTTTAAACCAAATGTACATCAATATGCTGTGCTCTCTCTATTGTTGTCATCCCTAGTTAGCTCGATTACGTATAGTTGACTGTGAATAAATTAGTTTATTTTATGTCGTGTGATTTCTATTAATCATGTATAGACCTCCCGCCGTGGCTGCTGTGTAGTCAAATCATTCATACTGACACACCTCTATCAGGCCTTGGATTATAAATACTCTTTTTACTAGGAAACAGCAAACGACTTTCGAAGTTGAAATTAAAACTGAAGTACTTTTAAATAATCCTAGGAATAGACATACTGGTGGTTGATATCACCAATTTTTGTCAGCAATAAGTTTCTCAAAATACTCTCTCTCCCTCTATCTCCCCCTCTCTCCCTCTCTCACCCTCTCTCTTTCTCTCACTCCCTCTCTTTCTCCCTCTCTCCCTTTCTTCCCCTCTCTCTTTCTCCCTCTCTCCCTTTCTCTCCCTCTCTCTTTCCCTCTCTATCTCTCTCTCCCTCTCTCTGTCCTCCTCTCATCCTCTCTCCCCCTCTCCCCTCGCCATCTCTCCCTCCCTCTCTTTACCCCTCTCTCCCTCCCTCTCTTCCCCCTCTCTTCCTCCCTCTCTCCCTCTCTCTCTCCCACTCTTGTAAACAATACAAGTAGACAATCCGGATGAATTCACAGCTAATTTCAGTGAATCGGAAATGAGATTCACTGTAATTTATTTTATTTACTCCTCCTTAACTATCATAGATTGCCTGCGCCCCACGTTTTTCTCTCCTAGTATTCTAAATATATCCATAGCCACTAACAATCCTCCCTCAAAATTGTAGAAGGATGATGAAAAATTATTTTATACTTTTTAATCCGTTTAAAAAAAAAATTGTATTTGATTTATTATTTCTTGTTGTTTAAAGGCAAAAAAACCTTTCGACCATCATCGCCTTATAGTCGAAAAAAAAAAAACATAAAGTAAAGACTTCTAGCCCTCTAAACTCTAATAGTGTCAAATTCAAATACTATTATTTCCTTTACATAATACATTTAACAAAAAAAAAATACAAATTGACTTGTGAAATTAAACTCCACAGACTCCACGTCCGTTAGTGGAGATGAGTGTAACAGTATATTACTAATATTTATTACATTTTTCATTTTAAACTGTAAAATATAAACAACAAAAAATATTACAAAAATTAATTTTACAAGCTTTAAAAAACAAGATTACAGTAGACAAAAGTTATTATTATACACACACATATAAATAGACATTCACAAGATGTAAATAAATTGAGGAGACAGATGCACTAGACTTCCCACAAACCTAATCCAAAGTGTAACATCGAAAAATTAAAAAAACAAAACAAACAACTTCATTCTAATACTTTTTTTAGAGATAAAAATTACTACTTATATAAAAATATTCCAACACCCTGATGTTTATAAATAGCAATACAATAGCCTACTCTACTGGTTCTTATACTATATCAGGAAGGTTACGTCATGGTAGAAAAAGAACTAGAGTTGGTCAAGAGAGAATTTATAGAAAAAATTGAAGAGAAGGATCTAACCCAAGACTAAATGAAAAAAATGTGTACATCCAGCTAGGGTCTCTTGGATTCTGTGACCCCCTGTTGGCGTATGTCTCAATTGCACGACCAATGATACCTTCATTATTAAAATAAACAGAATAATTTAGGTTTATTGAACCGTTACCTTATCAAATTCAATTACGGTGCTGAACTTTAAGTTCTGAATCTACAATGATTTATAAATAATATAAATGTAAACACTTTATAAAGTTAAGTAACATTTAGATTCATATCCCAAGACAATGATTGAACACTTTATATCCATTATACGAAGTGTAGGAAGTTTGGTAATAGACAAAATTCAGACCACCTTTTTTTCAGGTTCTACATGTAATGGTACTAACCCCACTCCTCTCTACGATGACAAATAGCGAAGTTATTACACCCCCCCCCCCCAATATGATATTCGAATACGAGATACTGCAGGGCCGAGTTACCTACACAAGTATAACGAGGGTATGTACAGCTTCGAGCCCCCCCTCCCCCCCCCAGTGCCGGAAACTAGTGGAAAGTAATAATATATACATATCTACGCAACTCGTTAGGGCGTAACTGACGTCAAGAAAGTATTAATATATACACATCTACGCAACCCGTTAGGGCGTAACTGACGTCAAGAAAGTATTAATATACACACACCTACGCAACCCGTTAGGGCGTAACTGACGTCAAGAAAGTATTAATATATACATATCTACGCAACTCGTTAGGGCGTTACTGACGTCAAGAAAGTATTAATATACACACACCTACGCAACCCGTTAGGGCGTAACTGACGTCAAGAAAGTATTAATATATACATATCTACGCAACTCGTTAGGGCGTAACTGACGTCAAGAAAGTATTAATATATACACATCTACGCAACCCGTTAGGGCGTAACTGACGTCAAGAAAGTATTAATATACACACACCTACGCAACCCGTTAGGGCGTAACTGACGTCAAGAAAGTATTAATATATACATATCTACGCAACTCGTTAGGGCGTTACTGACGTCAAGAAAGTATTAATATACACACACCTACGCAACCCGTTAGGGCGTAACTGACGTCAAGAAAGTATTAATATATACATATCTACGCAACTCGTTAGGGCGTAACTGACGTCAAGAAAGTATTAATATATACACATCTACGCAACCCGTTAGGGCGTAACTGACGTCAAGAAAGTATTAATATATACATATCTACGCAACTCGTTAGGGCGTAACTGACGTCAAGAAAGTATTAATATATACACATCTACGCAACTCGTTAGGGCGTAACTGACGTCAAGAAAGTATTAATATATACATATCTACGCAACTCGTTAGGGCGTAACTGACGTCAAGAAAGTATTAATATATACACATCTACGCAACTCGTTAGGGCGTAACTGACGTCAAGAAAGTATTAATATATACATATCTACGCAACTCGTTAGGGCGTAACTGACGTCAAGAAAGTATTAATATATACACATCTACGCAACTCGTTAGGGCGTAACTGACGTCAAGAAAGTATTAATATATACATATCTACGCAACTCGTTAGGGCGTAACTGACGTCAAGAAAGTATTAATATATACATATCTACGCAACTCGTTAGGGCGTAACTGACGTCAAGAAAGTATTAATATATACATATCTACGCAACTCGTTAGGGCGTAACTGACGTCAAGAAAGTATTAATATATACATATCTACGCAACTCGTTAGGGCGTAACTGACGTCAAGAAAGTATTAATATATACATATCTACGCAACTCGTTAGGGCGTAACTGACGTCAAGAAAGTATTAATATATACATATCTACGCAACTCGTTAGGGCGTAACTGACGTCAAGAAAGTATTAATATATACACATCTACGCAACTCGTTAGGGCGTAACTGACGTCAAGAAAGTATTAATATATACATATCTACGCAACTCGTTAGG
Organism: Aphrophora alni; assembly: GCA_963513935.1. Classification (NCBI taxonomy): domain Eukaryota; kingdom Metazoa; phylum Arthropoda; class Insecta; order Hemiptera; family Aphrophoridae; genus Aphrophora; species Aphrophora alni. The sequence goes on from OY740765.1 coordinate 46,650,331, forward strand.
GCGTAACTGACGTCAAGAAAGTATTAATATATACATATCTACGCAACTCGTTAGGGCGTAACTGACGTCAAGAAAGTATTAATATATACATATCTACGCAACTCGTTAGGGCGTAACTGACGTCAAGAAAGTATTAATATATACATATCTACGCAACTCGTTAGGGCGTAACTGACGTCAAGAAAGTATTAATATATACATATCTACGCAACTCGTTAGGGCGTAACTGACGTCAAGAAAGTATTAATATATACACATCTACGCAACTCGTTAGGGCGTAACTGACGTCAAGAAAGTATTAATATATACATATCTACGCAACTCGTTAGGGCGTAACTGACGTCAAGAAAGTATTAATATATACACATCTACGCAACTCGTTAGGGCGTAACTGACGTCAAGAAAGTATTAATATATACATATCTACGCAACTCGTTAGGGCGTTACTGACGTCAAGAAAGTATTAATATACACACACCTACGCAACCCGTTAGGGCGTAACTGACGTCAAGAAAGTATTAATATATACATATCTACGCAACTCGTTAGGGCGTAACTGACGTCAAGAAAGTATTAATATATACACATCTACGCAACCCGTTAGGGCGTAACTGACGTCAAGAAAGTATTAATATATACATATCTACGCAACTCGTTAGGGCGTAACTGACGTCAAGAAAGTATTAATATATACACATCTACGCAACTCGTTAGGGCGTAACTGACGTCAAGAAAGTATTAATATATACATATCTACGCAACTCGTTAGGGCGTAACTGACGTCAAGAAAGTATTAATATATACACATCTACGCAACTCGTTAGGGCGTAACTGACGTCAAGAAAGTATTAATATATACATATCTACGCAACTCGTTAGGGCGTAACTGACGTCAAGAAAGTATTAATATATACACATCTACGCAACTCGTTAGGGCGTAACTGACGTCAAGAAAGTATTAATATATACATATCTACGCAACTCGTTAGGGCGTAACTGACGTCAAGAAAGTATTAATATATACATATCTACGCAACTCGTTAGGGCGTAACTGACGTCAAGAAAGTATTAATATATACATATCTACGCAACTCGTTAGGGCGTAACTGACGTCAAGAAAGTATTAATATATACATATCTACGCAACTCGTTAGGGCGTAACTGACGTCAAGAAAGTATTAATATATACATATCTACGCAACTCGTTAGGGCGTAACTGACGTCAAGAAAGTATTAATATATACACATCTACGCAACTCGTTAGGGCGTAACTGACGTCAAGAAAGTATTAATATATACATATCTACGCAACTCGTTAGGGCGTAACTGACGTCAAGAAAGTATTAATATATACATATCTACGCAACTCGTTAGGGCGTAACTGACGTCAAGAAAGTATTAATATATACATATCTACGCAACTCGTTAGGGCGTAACTGACGTCAAGAAAGTATTAATATATACATATCTACGCAACTCGTTAGGGCGTAACTGACGTCAAGAAAGTATTAATATATACATATCTACGCAACTCGTTAGGGCGTAACTGACGTCAAGAAAGTATTAATATATACACATCTACGCAACTCGTTAGGGCGTAACTGACGTCAAGAAAGTATTAATATATACATATCTACGCAACTCGTTAGGGCGTAACTGACGTCAAGAAAGTATTAATATATACACATCTACGCAACTCGTTAGGGCGTAACTGACGTCAAGAAAGTATTAATATATACATATCTACGCAACTCGTTAGGGCGTAACTGACGTCAAGAAAGTATTAATATATACACATCTACGCAACTCGTTAGGGCGTAACTGACGTCAAGAAAGTATTAATATATACATATCTACGCAACTCGTTAGGGCGTAACTGACGTCAAGAAAGTATTAATATATACACATCTACGCAACTCGTTAGGGCGTAACTGACGTCAAGAAAGTATTAATATATACATATCTACGCAACTCGTTAGGGCGTAACTGACGTCAAGAAAGTATTAATATATACACATCTACGCAACTCGTTAGGGCGTAACTGACGTCAAGAAAGTATTAATATATACATATCTACGCAACTCGTTAGGGCGTAACTGACGTCAAGAAAGTATTAATATATACACATCTACGCAACTCGTTAGGGCGTAACTGACGTCAAGAAAGTATTAATATATACATATCTACGCAACTCGTTAGGGCGTAACTGACGTCAAGAAAGTATTAATATATACACATCTACGCAACCCGTTAGGGCGTAACTGACGTCAAGAAAGTATTAATATATACATATCTACGCAACTCGTTAGGGCGTAACTGACGTCAAGAAAGTATTAATATATACACATCTACGCAACCCGTTAGGGCGTAACTGACGTCAAGAAAGTATTAATATACACACATCTACGCAACTCGTTAGGGCGTAACTGACGTCAAGAAAGTATTAATATACACACATCTACGCAACCCGTTAGGGCGTAACTGACGTCAAGAAAGTATTAATATACACACATCTACGCAACCCGTTAGGGCATAACTGACGTCAAGAAAGTATTAATATATACAATTAAGGAATTGGCTTACCAATACAATTTAACATTTTCTAAGAAACCAACTTTTTGGCATTACATTTTAAGGATAGTTTTTTATTACATTGTAGCCTATGATGGGCCTGGGTAAATATGATGCTGTATCATTCGGTGATATCATATCCGATATTCAATTAATGAAAAAAGTCTTGTTTTAAATTTATTTAATGATTATGGATTATTTATTATTAAAATGGTTTAATCTAATATTTTCCATCATTTGTATATATGCAATAATACACGACGTTTCGATAGTACAAATCAACTCGTGTTATCAAGTGATGGACTTAGAACATGAAAAAAAAAGTGAAAAAACATCAAGCCCGGTAGCCTATTAAGTCTTAGTTTTTACTGCTAAGGCATTTCTTAACGGAAGTTGATTTATACCTCAATACGTCTTGTATATACACATGATGGCAAATGTCCGATTAAAACATATCAATAAAATGAAATAAACGTTTTCTAAGTTAAGAATCAACTTGTGCAATGAATTTAAAAGTGAAATAAATAAGCTGCCTAGATTTTGAGTGTCCATAAAATCAAATTTGATGAATTGACACGTACGATGTTATTAGCCAAAATATCTACGAGAATTGAATTCAAACTTTAACAAGAAGAAATAATTCGATACTTCACGATGTATTAATTCCTGATTGAAAACATGGTTTATTTGAGGAAAACATTATTGAATGAAGATATAAAGTTTATAAAAATATTGAGTTAACTTTTTTGTCCTTGTTGCTTAAAGTCGAAATAACTTTCGGTCATTATCAGCTTATATAAAAAAGAAAAAATAGCATAAAATAAATACCACTAGCTCTGGAATTCTCTAATGGCGTCAGGGTCGGAAGAGAACAAGAGTTCGAGAGGGACCTGATAGGAAAGATGAACGAGATCTAACCCAAGACTACATGAAATAGGTGTAGGTCCAGCAGGGAATACTCGGGCTTGCCACACTCGTATTCACTATAAATAACCCTCCGAAAGAGATTAGGCAAATAAAAGAATAACAAGGGCTTCACATTATTGTTTCTCGTTTCTTTGAAAAGGAAGTGATGTATTTTTTAAATGTGAAACTACTGAAAAAACTGACCTTTTCAGGTTTCATGATCTAGACAAAAAAATTAAAAACTAAGAAAACATTGCGACAGGTCCAATTGAACTAGATTAATGGAGAAAACTGATAAGGGTCCTATATAAACAACAAATTTCGTTACGATATAACTCTGGACTCGGTTGTGATTAAAAGTAATTCCCCTGATTTGCCGCATTCCGCGAAAAGAAAAGGAATATTTTTTTCCCCCGAAAATTACAATTCCAAATCTTTTTCGTTTCAGAACTAACTCAGCTAAAATACTAGCTATTTTAGCATTCGCTGGAAAGAAGCAACCAGAGTGGACGAATTCAAATCCTGCCAGACGGTCAGGCTACTCTTGGAGCACTTGATACAATTGAAGTTTCAGCATCTGCAAAAAAAAAGGTAACTAATGGGCCAATAAAAAGGAACATCGAAAATGGCACCAGAATCTGCACCTTATCAAGGGACCGAGCTTAGTGCTTACAATGTTCCACAGGCTTAAAATAGAACAACTGACACTTGCAGTTGAGAACTAGTAGCAATGACTACATAAATACTATAAGACACGACATGGCCTTGTTAAATATTCTACGCTTATTCTTGAGTTGTCCAATACCCGCTAGGGTGTGGAGCTGTCGCTCTTTGCTAGAGAATCTGAAGTTGATGTGACTGGCGCTAGGTGGCTCTACGGTCAAACAATGTTTCAGTTGCGCACTGATGCCACATATGGGACCAGAGATGCGAGGGAAGGTCGAGAATCGCTTATCTCAGCGCACGAACTGACAACACTGACTATGCTGTGTCAACAGTTGTACAGTCTCAACCAAGTGGGATGCGTACAGTCAAGCACCTGCTGCTAGCGCTTTCTGATAGCTGTGTGTCAAACTTGTGACGAACAGCACCCGTAAAGCGTAGACTATTTCCCTATCCTATGTCGTGTCTTATAGTATCTATGTAGTCATTGCTAGTAGTTGCTTTCATAACAATTGCCATTTCAAGGAACACCTTATGAAATGGGTCTCTTCCACGGAGACCAAAACTGTCGATTATGCAGAGGAACAAGTAAGTCCACAGAGTACTTCTTCATCAACTGCGAGTCACTAGAGAACAGGAGAACGAACCCTTACAGTCGGATGATGAAAAAAATACTAGTAGCCTATAGGTTACAAAATCCTTGATCTAGTCAAAGGTACAGGAATCGGTGGCTAGGCCTAAAGGAACACGATAAACCTCTGGTTGACGTACACGAGGCCTGCCACATCCCTTCCCTCAAGGGCTCACTATAGTGAGTACGGGTGTTGCGATCCCGAGGAATTGACTGGATCTACACTTTTTGGTGCAGTCTTGAGTTAGAGCTTTCTTTTTCATCTTTCCTATCTGGTCTCTCTTGACAAACTCGTGTTCTTTTCCAACACTGGCGCGTAGGCAATGAGCCTTCATTTTATGTTGTTTTCTTTCTTTTTTTATAAAGCTACGATGACCGAAAGGTTTTTCACCTTTAACAAAGCGAAAATATCCCCAAGTATCAATTTAATTTAACTCAAGGCTCTTTCACTAAACTTTCAAAAAAAAAAGAAGAAAAAAGCGCTTTAGATTATTATTATTTTTTTTAATTACTTGATGTTTTGGAATATCGCTGGTTTTCCAAATATATATAAACTTGATCAAGTACGAATTTGTTTTTCAAATAGACAATTATTGAAATTGTAGAAACTTGGTAACAATCCCGAAATGTTCTAAGATTTGAAACTCCAAGTAACTGCTTCTAAGACTAATCTAATACGATGAATCCATCAATCTTTTGGACAAATAATACGCGTTCCCTGTGCGGTTGAGCTGAGACATGAACGTTCATGAAGCCAAGTAATATTCTTGACAGTTTAACAATTAGTCTAACGATTCTCTTAGGGTTGTAAAGTCACTCCCTACTTAAGAAAGTTGCCAATATCTTAGGAATGAGTAACAGAAGGGCGTTAAGATACATTCTCGCTTCATTTTGTGCTTTCAATTCTTACAAAATTCATTCTTTGTCTTCGCTTTCGTTTTTAAAGGTTATTTTATTATTAGAGTTGTTATTGTGTTAACAATGTCTAGTTATAAGGAGGTTTGAAAAATAAATCAGAATATATTATTGTCTCTGGTTGTTACTTAGATAATTATACGAAACAAACTGAATTTTGTATAAATCGACTTCCTCTATCTAAGAAGTGAGGCAAACATTAGATATCATATACAGGATGCCTACAAAATTGATAAAATGTAGATCAGCTTGAACCCTCATATTACGATTTATTCTTATTCTAGTATTGTTTGTATCCCCACTATTTGACATATTCTTACTGTAGATCTATTATGACTTATTCATACTCTATTATATTTTGTTTCCCAACTTTTTTGACATATTCCTACCGTAGATCTGCTTGGAACCTCAAATTATGACTAATTCCTAATCTATTATTGTTTGTATCCCCACTTTTTGACATATTCCTACCCAAGATCTACATGTAGCCTCATATTCGACGTATTGCTTCTCTAGTATTGTCTGTATCCCCACTTTTTGAGATACTCCTACCCTGGATCTGCTTGTAGCCCTATATTATGACTTATTCCTACTCTACTATTTTTTGTATTACTACTTTTTTTTTACACATTCCTACTCTGGATCTGCTTGTAGTCCCATATTATGAGTTATTCCTACTCTATTATTTTTTGTATTACTACTTTTTTTTTACACATTCCTACTCTGGATCTGCTTGTAGCCCTATATTATGACTTATTCCTACTCTACTATTTTTTGTATTCCTACTTTTTTTTACACATTCCTACTCTGGATCTACTTGTAGTCCCATATTATGAGTTATTCCTACTCTATTATTTTTTGTATTCCTACTTTTTACACATTCCTACCCTGGATCTGCTTGTAGTCCCATATTATGAGTTATTCCTACTCTATTATTTGTTTATCCTAACTTTTTGACATATTCCTACCCTGGATCTGCTTGTAACTTCATATTATGATTTATTCCTAAACTTTTTTTTATCTCAACTTTTTAAGACATTTCTACCTTGGATCTGCTTTAAGCCTCATACTATATGACTCATTCCTACTCTAGTATTTTTTGTATCCCAACAATTTGACATATTCGTATCTTGGATCTGCTTGTAATCACATAATCTGAGTGATTCCTACTATATTATTGTTTATCCTAATTTTGATATATTCCTACCCTGGATCTGCTTGCAACCTTATATTATGACTTATTCATACTCTGTTATTTTGTGTACCCAAACTTTTTGACATATTCCTACCCTAGATCTCCTTGTAACCTCATATTATGACTTATTCCAACTCTAATATTGTTTCCATCCCAACTTTTTTTACATATTCCTAACCTATATCTGCTTGTAGCCTCTTAATATGACTTGATCCCACTCTAGTATTGTTTGCATTCCAACTTTTTGACATATTGACCCTAGATCTGCGTGTAGCCCCACACTATGACTTAGTTCCACTAAATTATTATTTTTATCCCAAATTTTTGAGATATTCCATCACTGGATCTGCTTGTAACCTCATATTAAGACTTATTCATACTCGGTTATTTTTTGTACCCAACTTTTTGACATATTCCTACCTTAGATCTGCTTGTAACTTCATATTATGACTTATTCCAACTCTAGTATTGTTTCAATCCCAACTTTTTGACATATTCCTACCCTATACCTGCTTGTAGCCTCATATTATGACTTATTTATACTCTAGAATTATTTGTATTCCCACTTTTTGATATATTCCTACTCTAGATCTGCTTGTAGCCTCATATTATGACTTATTCCTACTCTAGTATTGTTTTTATCCCAACTTTTTGACATATTGCTACCCTAGATCGGCTTGTAACCTAATATTATGACTTACTCCTACTCCAGTTTAATTTGTCTCCCCACTTTTTAACATATTCCTACCCTAGATCTGCTTGTAGCCTCATATTCGACATATTCTAGCATTATTTGTAACCCCACTTTTTGACATATTCCTACTCTGGAACAGCTTGTAGCCCCATACTATCACTTATTTCCACGTATATTATTATTTTTATCACAGCATTTTTGACATATTCCTACTCTGTATCTGCTTGTAACCTTATATTATGAGTTATTGCTATTCAATTTCTTTTGTATTTCCACTTTTTGACATAATCCTTTACACTGGATCTGCTTGTAGTCCCACATTATGAGTTATTAATACTTTATTATTTTTAGTCTCCTAACTTTTTTACATATTCCTATAGTAGATCTGCTTTTGGCTTCATATTATGACTTATTCCTACTCTACTATTTATAGTATACCAACTTTTTGCATATTCCTACCCGTGGATCTGTTGTAGCCTCATATTACGGTTTATTCTTACTCTAGTATTATTTGTATCCCATTTAGAGACATTCCTACCCTGGATCTGCTTGTAGCCCATATTATGACTTATTCCTAAACTCGTAGGTTGTAGGCTACCTTTACATATTCTTTAGTCTCGTAGCGTCAGGTTCTAAGTATTCTGTTTATCAACTCGATCAACAAATTCATTCTCCTAGTACCATGTTTACGATTTCTTCTCCAAATTATGATTATTATTTTGTCTACATAAAATTTAATACGTCACTTGAAAGGGAAGTGCAGATACTACTTTACGATACATACTATATTATACTGTAAAGGACAGTTCTAAAACTTGAACAATCGTGAAAAATATCACGTCTGCCTCCTTTTATTTTGTATTACTATATTTGTTTCTATCCTTGTTGGGCACTGTCTTCAATATTTCAACATAAAATCAACATATTGTCTAAGGTCTGCATCTACATAAATTATATTGGAAATAATTAATTGATAGTATATAAATGCATATTTAATATTGTCTCACTTTATATGAAGCTGGTCAATTCTCAGGTTGGATGTACAGTACTTACTTCTTCCTAAACACAAACAGAAAAAAAAAATATGTTAATATAATATTATACAATTTAATTTATGAAAATATAAAGCAAAACATAGGACATATTTTAAATCAAATTGCTTCTTATATTATAAAATTATATTCTTGTTTTTTATTGAATGAAGAACATTACTTATTTAGATATAATTCCTATAATACACAAACAGAACAAAAAGTTTACAAATAATATAAGGTTATAAAATTGGTCACTAGAGATTGCACATTGTAGGTTTTCTTTAAAAAACCTCCTCATTCTGCAATTTTGGTTATTCTTATCTCTACGCTAGCAAACTTGTTTATGAGATGTGGTAATATTTTTAGATAAGATTACAGTTAGTCTGATACAAAAAAAGCTTGTTATAAGTTAACTGTGTAGTTGTTATCTAGTCGGACGTGTTTTCCCTTAACAAATGGGTTTTCGGAGGTGTTTGCAGGAAAGACAAGCAGTGTTGTATCTATCCCGTTCCAGATAGATCAGCAGCAACATTAACTAATTGTAAAACAGCTTGTATTTCTGACAGTGTTGCTTCAATGTGGGCGTCAGTAAAACGTCGGTATAAGCGAGAATGCTGAACAAGCAGGAGTCTTCTTGAATCATACTTGTGTGAAAATGATATGAACTGAACCGTTCTGTGGTATATCCAGGAGCTGGCTATGCAGGTCATTAGCTTTGAGAAACACCACAAATTTCAGAAAAAAATATTTAACTTAACCTCTTAAAATTGCGAATAACCCCTAAACTTTAAGACTTTTAAAAGAATCGGACTCAAGTTTTAGCTTTTATTGTGCACCTCCAGACTGTAAAACTAAAAGAAAATTTTAAGCAATGTTTAACCTTTTTTATTAAAAACAAAATTATCTTCAATTCATTATATTTTTTGATACAAAAATCTTCGTAATGTGATTTTGTATGAAAGTTAAACAAATTATTTATAAAGACAATCCATCTAAAAATATATAGGCTATTTTTGAAATATATTCTACCACATTTAGTTACTGAGATTTATAACTTTTACGTTGCGTGCAATTATTAATTAATCTACCTCTAGTCACAGGCGCGCCCATCTCGCGCCTAAGATCAAGAGAGAGTGATATACTAGCCTTGTATCTCGATCCTGTGCCATGCGAGTTCGGCATTTGGGTAAATTTCAATTGATGATGGCATATTTTTAATTTCGTCTATAGGTGTTTACTCAATAACTTTTGAATTGATAAGGCTTTAAAGCCGTGAACAACCTCATCTATAGATGTTTCCTCAATCAATTTTGTATCGATAATACTTCAACGCTGGGAACAACCTAATAGATGTTTGACAATCATTTTTGGACCGGTTATGCTTCGTCGATTTGAACAACCTCATCTATTGGTGTGTGGTCAATCATTTTAGGATCGGTAACGCTTCAAAACCGTGAACAACCTCATCTATAGATGTTTCCTCAATCATTTTCAAATGGATGGCGCTTCAACGCCGTGAATAACCATACCTACCGTACAGATGTTTGCTCAATAATTTTCGATTTGTTGACCCTTCAACGCCGTGAATAACCATACCTACAGATGTTTGCTCAATAATTTTCGAATTGTTGACCCTTCAACGCCGTGAATAACCATATCTACCGTACAGATGTTTGTTCAATAATTTTCGATTTGTTGACCCTTCAACGCCGTGAATAACCATACCTACAGATGTTTGCTCAATAATTGTTGACGCTTCAACGCCGTGATTAACTTAATTTGACACTAAGTAATACAGAAATTAAATACAATAGTAAAACGAAATCCTTTTAATAATTTTAGATGAAAAGTTACAGTGAAGTAAACACATTGCAGCAATATTAGCAAATACTTGGAAGATTTAACCTACTGAAAATGGTCTGTGGGAAAACATGGTGTGGTGATGTAATAGTTATGAGACAACTATAATCTCCAATATGTAAGGTCAAAATCACTTACTTATGGATGTGAGATGGGGGGGGGTGATGCTGCTAAGAAGCGCTTCACAAATAAGGAAACTGGAAATTATCCAGAATTGTGCTGTTACGATTTGCCTTCGATCCCCAAAAACCTAACGTTTTGAATCAATTCAAAGCGAACCTAATGTATTGCCACTCAAGTTATTTAAAAACCAAGTAACATTTTCGAAATTTAAACTCTGCATACACCCAATACACACCCACCCTCTTAAACCACGTCTTGATGTACAGAATCTTTTGAAAAAGTCTTTTGGATTTATAACTGGTTCATTCATAACAAAACAGGATAAAAAAATAACTGAAAGAAATAGCATCAGTTAACCCAATTCCACCTTGGTCTTGGCTACACCCACTGCAGAGACTCAAATTCCTTGTGGATTAACAAACATAATTTTCATTTTTTTGCTTTATCGCTTGCTGGTATTAATTATGTATTTATCTTTTTAGGCGTCTATAGCAAGCCTTTGTTTAATTAATACAACTAACACAATCACCAGTAGTGGACAGACCCGAATTAATGTATATAAAAAAGTTGAACTATGTTCTGTAGTACAAACAAAAATGTGGTGTTTTTGTTATATTATGTTATATTAATTAATTGTGATGTGTAGTGTAAATCTAATATTAATATAAGTAGTGTCAAACTTGGAAAAATAGCACCAGCAAGTGGCGAAACAGCTGTCGCTGATAAAGAGCTGCCATACACGTCTAAAAATGTAAATAAACAATTAACAAAACAAGCACATTTAGGAAAAGTGAAATAAGTTTCCATGAAAGTGAACAATGCTCACAAATGGCTCCCTGCATCCAAGTAATCACCAATCAGACTCTAGTGTGTTCATCCCGGATCTAAATCTAGAATATCTCATCCCAGTCTTGTCATCATCAAGCTTCGAGACTAAACTTCAGGTGAACCGTAAAGCTCTTCAGTTTTATAGTGATTTGTCAACCATGGATACCTATTTGCATCCTTACTGATTCCAAATCCTCTTTGAAGGTAATTGCATCTTATAAACCCCCTTACTTTTAATACTAACATCTACTTTAAGAGCTCACAGAAACAAGCAGCTACGCTGTGGATTCCGGTATAGTCAAAAATAGCAGAGAATGATAAACCTTGCAAAGTTAGAAGCAAGACTGGAACCAAAACCACAAATAGTAGAAGATATACTGTAAATTATAACAAATATACCAGGACATCTGTATACATCTAGCAATAAAACTTTTAAATTCACAAAATACCAATGATCTTCAGATATGCAGAACCAATAGGTAAACTCAAATATCCATATCCAGAGCTATAACAGATATAATATTAGAGCAGTATCTGCATAAATTCAATCTGATTGAAACTAATCTGTGAAAGATATGTAAAGTTGATATTCTGATTCTAGAGCATACATTGTTACTATTTTTATTTATTTGAATAATTTATAACATACATAGTGCAGCAGTGCTGCGGTATATATTTGAGATGTCATACTATATAACCATCACTCACAACACACAATACAAATACACAATACAACAAATACACAAGATAGAAATTTTATAAAATTGAAACAAATTAAGACACAGTAAACCACGTATACATGTTATCTTATATTAATCAAAATTTGAGTCGTCATCCTGAGTACAAAATTCATCCCAGGCACTCAGAGGTTATGAGCTGAGATTCTCTTCCATTGAGTAAAAAGCATGCCTCAAGAGGCCTCTGAGTGATCCGCCAAAATTATCGAAAAAATTTTGTTTTTTTTATATTTTCCGGAAGTTTATTAAATAATTTCAAACCAGAGTAATAAACGCCACGTTCTAAAAATACCAATCTGTGCACAGGATATTGCAACACTTTTTTCCTCGTGTGATATATATGGTTATGTTGTTTTTCTTCGAACATACTCTGGTTTGCCTTAATATATATAGATGGAAAAGTCAAAATTCTATATTTTTCAAAAAAAGGTCTACATGATTAATTAAATTTCGAATTAAACATTAGGCTACTCTAATTATTCGTTTCTAAATACGGAAAATTTTAAAAGCATCGACAGAGTTCCCCCAGAAGACTACTGCCATATCTCAGCCGAGAACATACATATGCAGAGTAAACTGATTTTATGGTTTTTACGCTGGTAATCCATGAAATCATTCGGAGAGCAAAGCAAGCAGAAGCCAGGAAATCCGCAATCTTTGAAATGTTACATCTCCAATTTAAAGTTTCGTCCACAATAACACCAAGAAAATTTACATTAACCGTGTTTTGTATTTCTTCCTCACCTCTAACAATAATTCTATTTGGAGTTGATTTTGTTTTAAAGTGTATTAATTTAGTTTTTGCTACTTTTAATTTCAAATTATTTCTTATATACATCGCCAAAGTTTCTGATACAGCTAAGTCTACACTACTTTGACCTAACACCTTCAAAGTAGTGTCATCAACTATGTACACATTTCTAGAGTTATACCAAAAACAAACCGAAAGTGAAACCAGGACAAAATTAAAACTATTTAAAAGAACGGAAAACTACCAATGTTGACGGCACAAGTGTTACGAGGTACCCTTACATCATGCCGTCGATTATGGATGAATTGGACGTGCGTATCAAGAAGTAACAATTAAATTTAAGAAGCTACTAGTAATGGCGAAAAATAAATGTATTCTTGGCCTTGTTACTCTTAAAACCCGCCATGCGTGTTACACGCGACCAAAGGTTTGACTTCTAATACAGGCCTACACTTATTTGGCCATATTGATTTCGATTAAATAGGCTACACCTACACGACTGAGTTGGTGTTGGCAAACAATCAACACACAATAATAGCCATGTGAAATATTCTCTCTACACCTATTTATAAAATTAACTACGTATAGCCTAATCTAAAAAATGTAATTCATTTTCAGAGCTTCTGGTTTATAAGTACAGAGATTGTTTAAGAATGGATGTAAGTGTCCGTGGGTTTAATAATTTATCAGGTTGAAAATTTGAGTGTTATAATTGACCAGAAACTAAGTTGGAAGGAGCACATTAGGTTAGGTTGAAAATTGAATTATGAGAATAACATTAAGATAATTGAATTTGTTGCATTATTTGTGTCCAAAATATGTTTTAATTTCTTTGTATTTTGCGCTTGTTCAAACCGACTTAATATTAAAACCTTCCGTACGTTGCTGAAAAGAAAGTAATTTGTTTGATTAATTTTAAAACTAATATTGAACCTTCTTTTCCACGTTTTAAACAGATTACAGTTTATATTGAGAATGTTTATTATTAGATCCGGTAATTTTTACATTTTAATTTATTCTGTTCAACGTGGTAGAAACTTTAATTATTTAATTTCAAATCCCAGGTTCAATTCAATTAATTATCTGATACTTACTTTATTCAACCATCTCCAGATTTTAAAAATCTTGTGTCAAGGTACCCCAATGGCGACCAATACGTTGTGTATGTGTCCTTCAGGCTACTCTTTAAAAAATTAAAGTTAAGACCGATTTTTAAAAAAAATTATGACAGCTCACCCAATTTTAAATAGCATATCAAATTTCAACAATATAAACGAAAATAACTATAAGTTTTTGTTTGATAAAATTGAAAATATTTCTTATTATTGTAACATACCAATATGTTCTATTTCCTTACAAGATACAAGATCTTGCATTCAATAAAAATATCCCACTTTGCTTGATCACAATATTTCATGTCTTGAGTGTAGAAAGCCACATAAAAACGCGGGTTGATTTCAGCGTCAGATTAACTTAAAATTAGGCGTACAGTCGGATTTAAACTGGAAAGGGATTCTGTGGAAGTAAAAGCCGATATTCTGTGGAAGAATGGCAGGCGAGCATGGTTTTAGTAGCGATCTCATGTTGCCAATTCTACAGAAGTGACAAAATATGCTTAGGTAAAAGGTCAGTAACTAAACACTGAAATGAACATAGAATAGATAATTTGAAATTAAATTTTAAAAGATTTTTTTTTAATCATTACTCATATTACTAAGAATTCTTGAAAATAATGAAATTTGATTTGGCAACACCTTTTCCCCCACCACACCACAACCCCAATTCCTTTCCAGTTTTATTCGAACTATAGATTATATTTTTGATTGTTACAACAGCGCGAATCTTAGGTATCCATAACTTGGGAATAATATTCACACATATTACTTATAATCATAACAAATCCGTCCACTTTGAAGCAATCGGAAATTAGGAGCTGTGAAACCTAGACACTATTCATTCACCCATAGGCAATCTATGGAAGAAAATTTATCTATCAAGTTAACACCAGGTGGGACTATTTAGCATATTGTATAGGCGCAACACTATAAATCAGAACTCACCCAGTCATTCCACGACCCTTTGGACAATCGACCCTCAATAACCAAGCAACAAGTGACAAGTTTGCTTATACGATGGTTATCGTATTTAAAAGAGGATTCAATATTGGTTTCCCTTCTAGGGTTGTTGGATAATGCATAATAGACGGACACGCACACACGCACATGCGCGCGAACCCGCGTTTTCATATAATGTATTTACTTAAATTGGTTTTAGTTGAAATTGGTGAAATGAATTTACATTTATAAATTATTATACAAATTACAGTTTTAGTTGTAATTCCCAATTATTTACCTTTTTGATTTATTTGTAATGTGTGATATTTATTTACATTTAAATATTATATATCATTGTTTTAGTTAGAATTTGTGGAATGAATTTATATTTACATATTATACAACTCTGTTTTAATTTTAATTTGTGTAATGAATTTATATTTACATATTATACAACTCTGTTTTAATTTTAATTTGTGGAATGAATTTATATTTACATATTATACAACTCTGTTTTAATTTTAATTTGTGTAATGAATTTATATTTACATATTATACAACTCTGTTTTAATTTTAATTTGTGGAATGAATTTATATTTACATATTATACAACTCTGTTTTAATTTTAATTTGTGTAATGAATTTATATTTACATATTGTACAACTCTGTTTTAATTTTAATTTGTGGAATGAATTTATATTTACATATTATACAACTCTGTTTTAATTTTAATTTGTGGAATGAATTTATATATTATATATTTCTGTTTTAATTTATTATAATTTGTGGAATGAATATATATATATATATATGTGTGTGTGTGTGTGTGTGTGTGTGTGTGTGTGTGTGTATTATGTTATTTATCTCTGTTTTAATCATTGTAATTTGTGGAATGAATTTATGTTTTAAAACTGTTTATCTTTGTTTTAGTTTAATTTTTTTAGTTCAATTAATTGTACTTTTTAGAATGAATAAACACCTGAATACAACCATAAACGTAACTTTATTACATATTACGTGCTTTCTACCAGAGAAGAGTATTAAAAGTCCTGACAAATTTATCCATTTTAGAATACTGGACACTGTAATTAGGACATCTCTCGCACGCCTATTTCGCCCAACTTCGAAGGTTCGCCTAGGTGTAGACGCGTTTTCTTGATCCCACTAAAGAGAATCATTTACAAATCTCATTAACCTAACCCTTCATATCAATATATCCTAACAAGTTGAATAGCTTATAATTCAATTATTATTAATTACTATTGAATTATTCTGCATAACAAACACGTAAACTGATAATTATAATAGATAAAGTAGTCGCATGTTAATATGAAAGCACAAAATTCGACACATGTCCAGATGTTACCTGTCCTATACTTACATAATTGAAAACCGGAAATTATAATTGTTAGAAAAAACTTGTTCCAGAACACGGTCTGTCCTTTCCACTGAATTAATTAAGTCATTTACTGCAAACGCATTCTTTTATCTGAATGGCGATCTCAAGGTTTCTGAGAAAGTCTTTGAACGTGCATATTAATTTTGTACAATGAGGAGCGCCTTCTACATGGCGTCTGCCGTTTGTCGTAGGTATGTTATTTCAATAAATCTTTGTATTTGAGCAAATTTTTGCCATATTTTGAAACTTTTTTTTCAACCTCAAAATTTGGGGGTAGATAGCAAAAATAAAAATTATAAAATTATGATTTTCTCAAAATCGGCTTCACCGATCTTGTTCAAATTTTAGTGAAATGTGAAAATTATAGAGCCAAACCCGTGTTAAAAATCACAATTTAAAATATATTACAGTTCACGAATAATTGGCAAAAAACAAAATGAACCTTGACTGCTGTAATTAAAAGGTCAATTTTGATCAATTACAACTAACGATGAGGACTTGTTTATGTCACAAGTGAAACCAGTTTAAATCCTTATTAATTTGTTTTTCAAAGACGGCGTCCATGTTTCATTTTCACTTTTTGATTGACAATTACCGAAAACATTTCAAATTTAGGTTACTCAAAATGGTTTTGAAGGTGCATATTATGTCATTTTACGTTCGACTTTTGTATCTCCATGCTTCTTATTTAGAGAAAAACAAATTGGTTTCTGGTTATTTAATTAATTGAATACTTAAACGGACGCTGTCAGTTGTACAACAACAGTAATGTAGCATTACATAGTAACGACTTCCACACGTAGGGATGTAGGGTACTGTGCCCGAAAAATTAAAAGCACTGCGTACTAAAGTACATTAATAATTAATATATTATAATAATTCATCTGGAACGCTGAGTTGGAGCTCCGAGAATATCAGGAGAGTGAATAAGTGTCAAGATTTGCTTTGAACAGAATATTGAATCTTCCAAATCATGCTTTATATACTGAAACAGAAAAGATGCCTTTGTTTTGTTTACATTTAAACTGCATAGTTATATCCTTTACACTCTTACATTAAATAAAAACAGGTTAGCTTGGAAAATTATGGAGGAAACCATAAAGAAAAACAAAGGATGGAAATATTAGCAAGAGATCAAAGTAACTTGACCTCAAGAACAGTTCAACACAAAATGAATGTCCTAATTGGCAAAGATGCCTTTGTTTGGTTTATATTTAAACTGCATATTTATCAACTTCACACTTTTATATTAAATAAAAACAGGTTATCTTGGCAAATTATGGAGGATACCATGAAGAAAAACAATGAATGGGAAATATGAGCAAGAGATCATTACATAACTCGATCTCATGAACAGTTCAACACATAATGAATGTCCTAATAGGCACAGATACCTTTGTTTTTGTTTACATTTAAACTGCATATTTATTACCATCACACTTTTACATTAAATAAAAACAGATTATCTTAGCAAATTATGGAAGAAATTATGAAGAAAAACAAAGGATGGAAATATTAGCAAGAGATCATTAAATAACTTGACCTCGAGAACAGTTCAACACAGAATGAATGTTCTAATAGGCAAAGATACCTTTGTTTGGTTTATATTTAAACTGCATATTTATATCCTTCACACTCTTATATTAAATTAAAACAGATTACCCTGTCAAATTATGGAGGAAATTATGAAGAATAACAAAGGATGGGAAATATTAGCAAGAGATCTTGAAGTAACTTGACCTCAAGAACAGTTCAACACATAATGAATGTCCTAATTGGCACAGATACCTTTGTTTGGTTTATATTTAAACTGTATATTTATATCCTTCACACTTTTACTTAAATAAAAACAGATTATTTTTTTCAAATTATGGAGGAAATAATGAGAAAAAAAGAAAAAAAAGAAAGAAAAAAAGAGAAAAAAAGAAAAAAAAAAGGATGTTAAATATTATTATTCACATAAAATAAAAGACGCGGGAAAATTTTGTTACAGGTTATATATTTAAAATTCCACTATATTTATATATGTTTTTAAAGACGAAAAACATTTAGATGAATACTCTAATAGCGGTTGGAAAAAAATAAGAGTTGGTCAAGAGAGACATTTTAGGAAAAATGAAACAGAGTCACCTAACCCATGAAATAAAAAAGTTAAGCGTCTGTTGAAAACACATAGGCATATAGGCACAGTTATTTTATACGTCTTTTAAGCGGCCTAGCGGCAACGTATTAATTTATTCGTCAAATAAACATACATAGGGCCTATTCGTAATCAGAATAATTGCTGGTTTTATTTGATACTCCACACATAGTCTAATATTTGCAAAACATGTTCCTATCTGATAGTTTTTACTCCGTAACTACCGAAAGGTCTTTTTTTGTTGCCGCTATATTTTTCCTAAATAAAATAAAAATCAAACCTAACTGTTACCAAAAATGTCATTGTGATATATGCCAATCAATAAGTAATAAAAAGGGTCAAGCTTGTGCTAAAACCACACACCTTAAGGTCCGTAGGGAAAGTATAAAGGGAGAGTTATTTTTTTTAAAGTCGAAGTATTTTAAGGACAGTTTCAGACAGATAGACACGTGCGTGAAAATACAAGTGTCCTTGGTTTTACCTAAGGACCATAATGAAAAGAAATCAATGAAAATGGGATCCATCTTTTGATGGCTACTGAATTGTTTGTTTCGCATCTCACAAAAACTGATTTTTAAATTTATACGTTAAGCATTTCTCAATGCGTGGTTAAATTAACTTGTATTCGTCACACAAAAAAACTATAATATATGATTTCGCACTTCAATATAATTTCGAATTCTAATAATTTTTCTTCGGATTTGTAGGTTATGCCGTGTTTAATTTAGAAGAGGGGCCATGATATCTGACACTTTAAATTTTACTTACCGTCAACATATTAATTTCTTCGTCAAATAAATATACTTATTCCTAATCAGAATAACTTATAGTTTTATTTGATTCCCCCACACATAATATTTCTATTTTGTTTAAATCGATAGTTGTTGTTCCCTTAACTACCCCAAGGTCATTTCTATTACCTCTCTCTTTTTCCTATATGCAGGACAATACAAAGAATATACTGTAAATGCAAAGATTAAAATATAAAGGATTTATCGTCTGTCTGTATAGACGGGTTGTGACTTACAGACGCGCGTGTGATATAAAGACCCACGGTTTACCTACGGACCCGAAAAACGTGTAGATCCAGCTAGGTTCCCTCGGTATTGCAAACATCCTATTTTATAAACATTTAAAATACGTTTTAAAAATATGTAAAACGACAGAAAACCTTTTAAATATAACTTTGATAATGAGAACAAGGTGTGAATTGTTAAATTAAAATATTCAACCTTGGAGTAGTAACTGTGTAATTTGGGAGTGGATGAGACTTTTTCATTTTTTGAGTGAATTCGTTTAAGGATTTTAGAAAATTACATATTAAATAAGGCTCTGTGTTATTGATTAGATGCTTAGATATACTTAAACTATATTCACTCTTTATATTTATAAAACATGTTAGATACAGATATGACTAATATAAATTAAATATATAATAACTAGATAAATTTTAATTTTGTAATTTATACCCTTACTTATTTTTTATCTTCATTTAATCTTCATCAGTCTTCACAAACCTTAAAAGCAACTATATTGACAATTAATATTTTTTGTTGTTTTTTTCACTTTTTTGTAACTCAAAATTTGGAGGTAAAAAAGAAAAAAACACAAAATTACTATTTAACAAAATCAGCTCTTATAATTAAATTTCGATCAAACCTAACCTCCAAGGACCAACGTATTGGTATCAATATTTCTCCAAAAATGAAGGTTCGTGAGTTACTAGAATATATTTGGCTATATATAGACTATAGGCGTATATAGTTGGCTCGTATACCCTATATAGATACAAAATCAGAAAAGGAGCTGTTGTAAAATATGCAATTTTTCAAAATCTTCTCAACCAATTTCGTTCAAATTTTATTAAAATGTGAAGATTAATGACCCAAAGCTGTGTGCAAAGTCGCAAGTAAAAAAATACTACAGTTCAGGAATAATTGGGCAAAAAGTATCCATTTAAACCTCGATTTTAATGAAGGACGGGTAACGGCGAGGACCCACATGGTACTTTATTTTTATTTTTAGGTCTTTATTTAAATTTATAAATATTTATTTAAAGATAACATCCGTGGTTAATTTTCACTTGTAGATTGACAAATACCGAACTTATATTTTTATTAATGATTATTTACTTTATTGCCATTTTTCGATACCTAGTTACTTGATAAGCATAGCTGATTTATATCCTCTAAACGTCATGTAATAAATATTATATATGTTACAGGCAATATATAATTTTAAATTTGGGTATATTACTTATGCAGATTAGGAACATAACTGCAAATTTTCACCTTTGTAGAGTTTTTTATTGCGTACAGAATTACTTTTTTTTTTTTAATAGCAGCGTATTTGTCGAACAATCTGTATAAAATTGTTAT
Source organism: Aphrophora alni (assembly GCA_963513935.1). NCBI lineage: Eukaryota > Metazoa > Arthropoda > Insecta > Hemiptera > Aphrophoridae > Aphrophora > Aphrophora alni. The sequence goes on from OY740765.1 coordinate 46,671,211, forward strand.
AAAGTTATCTGTAATCTATTATCTGTATAAAGCGATTTAGGAAAGCTCGACCACAAGAGTTGGTGGCAACCTGGGTTTTTTTTTTAACAAATGTCGTAAACACTAATTAAAAGGAAAATTGTAACCGAAAGGTTTTACATACTCGTGTATAACGGTCTGACGATGTGTTTGTGGTACGAGCGAAGCGAAACAAGTTTAAGTCTCTGTTCAAGACAGCGTCTATGGGGTTTTTTTCCAGTTTAAAGACAAAAAGTGTTTTTATTACATCTTACGATTCTCATGTAAAATAAAATTGCAGCTATATTTGTTACTGTCTGCATTTATCAAATCAATAATTGTTGATGTATTGTAACTCAAAATCTAATGAACTAAATTGTCATAAACAAGAAATGAGTGTCAAAGGTCACAGTGAGCCTATTTATGACTCTTCGATAAGGATAAAATGCTCGAAATTAAAAGTCCGCGAAACCAGATTGTGTAAATGGCGGCATCAAATTGTTATTAATGAGATGTCGACAAGGGCGAGGGGGGAAATGGCGACTTGGGTGGTCTTTATTCCAAGTTCTCAGTGGTCTTGAGCGATTCCTGTGTTCGGCGACACTTTATAACTTAGTCAAGTGATACTCGATAACTGTAAAGGCGCTCAACTCTTTTTTACCTATCGCCTTTGTTGTTGCAGGAGTGGTAATATATAGTAGATGGAGGACATTATTAAATTAAAACTAAACTGTACAAAACCTTTGCACAGACTTTCTCAATAACGTGAACCAACCAAAAACTTCGTACAAACTGTATGTGAAGGAAACCTCCACTCGCTACGCTCGTGTGATTCGACCCTGTTTATTTATATTTTATCGATTTGCGGTGAGGAATTGAAATCCGCAAATTTGTATCTAATTTAGTGTATTATAAGTTGAATAACACAGGAGATATTAACAAAAACCCGTTTTAAATGGCCGCCAGGGTCAGGAAGAGGACCGCTACTCGTAAACAATTTTTTATTGACATAGATAGAACTGACAGAACCTAACCTGACAGAACAGCTGAAACGTTGTTGGTGTGTATTAAGGACAGAATTTTACCAGGAACAGAGAGAATGTGGTACCAGTAGAGATTTGTTAGATTCCCACTTATGTGAATTCATGTGGCGCCGTAGGAACGAAGATGATGATTTGTTTGACACCATCTGGAAGGACATCAATTTATATTGGGCTCCAGAACAATAAAGTGTATATTCATATATTATATATATAGCTAGTTAGGTTAGGTTAGGTTATGTTTGGCAACCGTCTGGGTGCCACTGTTTGAGTGGCGGTCCTCTTCTTAAACAGACCCGTAAATTGTTTTGGATACACGTTTTAAGGATCATGCTAAATTTCTAACTAAACATGCTATTCCCAAGGATTGGACAAATTAAATAACATCCTAAAAACTGCTTGCACTATTCTTGATAATTCCAAAGAAAACATAAATTTATTTTCTAAAAGTATAGTCGTGTTATTTTTTTTTAATATCAAAATTTAAAAAAATATCTTTGTGCGACCTAATTTACCCAAGTTATCCTTCGTTACCATGTTAACCTAGAAGAGAAACGTGCAGAATTACTTCAAAATCTTTTTTTTAAGCACTTTTACTTATAAATATTACCCTATAGAAGACAAAATAATTGTAATTCATGCAATGTAATGTACAGATTTTCGTGTAAACACTGGACGTTAGATTATATTGGAGTAACACCCCAACCACATCGAAATGGTGAATAAATATTCTAACCAGACTCAATACCTTTACATGCTATGGAACATAAACAAAATATAAAGTTCGTTAGGTTAGATCTGGAAACCTTCTGGGTACCACTGTTTGTTTAACTCGGCGTTATAATAGAGAACGTTCCAAAACTGATTCACGAAATTTCTCTATGAATAAGTTTGGCATCGCTGTTCCGTACATTTTTTTAAGAACATGCGACAATAACCGTATCGTCTGAGCGGCTCAATATTGAACGGCTGAACTATTGAAATGTTCAGTAACATGTTGTCTAATTATATTGCTTAGAGGTGCAAAACAGAGTTCCAACGAGATTGTGTTACTAACAGCCCGAATTCAACGGATCTATTGAGAATTTCCAAGCCGTTTGATTCCTCTTGACCATCAAAATCCTCTGATTTAACAATACCTGATTTTTATCTGTGGAAGTTTTTGTAGTCTAGGATGTAAGCCTCGAACAATACAGGAGTAAAAGACTTTTAAACTAAAAAGACTAAAAAAAATTTGATACGGAAAGTGGTGAAAAACTGCACATTTAACGAATTTTTTTTTTATTTATTTAAGATTTTGATTGTTTCTGTATTAAATTTCTTAATTATTTGTAAGTAAATTGTGTACACATGGTTAGTAGAAAATCTGGAATATAATTTTTATATCGGCTCTTAAATAACATAGAAAGGAGGAAAAAATGGAGTTAGAAAACTCTGGCTTGGGGTTATCTACAGGGTGCTCCAAAACTATAATTCAAATATACAGAGCGTTTCAAAAATTTAAAATGTGTTTAATCTGAAAATTTTAAAATTTATGCATAGTAAATTTACTTATAGTAATATTTTTCATATTCATTTTCCTCTCCTTAAGACGGAAATTTCGAAGAAAAAAAAATTGTGTAACTTTTCTAGTTTTCGAGATATTGTCAAAAATGTAATTGCACATTCAAAATGTGACTGTTAGGCATTTAATGGACTGGAAATCTGAAATATAATTATTAACTTATATCGGTTCCTAGAAGAGATGGAATTGTAGAAAAAACGGCTTTGGAAAGCTCCGATTTAGGGCTATCTACAGAGTGGTCCAAAACTAAAATTCATATATAGAGCCTAGCATTCCAAAAATCTAAAATGTTTTTAATATAAGAATTTTAAAATGTAAGCATAGTTATATTTTTCCATATTCATTTTCTTCTCCTTAAGACGGAAATTTTGAAGAAAAAAATTGTGTAATTTTTTTAAATTTTGAGATATTTTGAAAAATGTAATTGCACATTCAAAATGTTGCTGTTAGGGTTGTAATGGACTGGAAATCTGAAATATAATTGTTAACTTATATCGGTTCCTAGATGAGATGGAATTGTAGAAAAAACGGCTTTGGAAAGCTCCGATTTAGGGCTATCTACAGAGTGGTCCAAAACTAAAATTCAAATATAGAGCCTAGCATTCCAAAAATCTAAAATGTGTTTTATATAAGAATTTTAAAATGTAAGCATAGTAATATTTTTCCATATTCATTTTCTTCTTCTTAAGACGGAAATTTTTTTAAAAAAATTGTGTAACTTTTTTAAATTTTGAGATATTTTGAAAAATGTAATTGCACTGTTAAGCATGTAATGGACTGGAAATCTGAAATATAATTGTTAACTTATATCGGCTCCTAGATGAGATAGAATTGCAAAAAAAGGCTTTGGAAAGCTCCGATTTAGGACTATCTACAGGGTGCTCCAAAACTAAAATTCAAATATACAGAATGTTCCAAAAATTGAAACACATATTTTTCTAAGAAGTTTTAAGTATAGGCCCTAAGCACATTAAATTTTTCAATATTTATTTTCCTCTCTACCTGACGGAATTTGTGGTTGAAAACGAAATTTGTAATTTATTTAGTTATAAATATATTTTGGCATATGTAAATAGCACATTAAAAATGCGACTGTTATGAGCATGTAGTGGACTGGAGATGTTTATCGTACCCTGGATGGGAATTTGATAACACCTAAATACAGAAAAGGACAAACAGTTATACAGTGGTTTAATACCTTACAAAAAAATCCCTTATCTGTTCAGCACTTTCAAATCCTTCGTGCCCATTTTCTATGATCACTTTAAAATATTATTCCTAATCAGCCTTGTGGAGAGGAAAATGGATAAGGAATTATATTAGTGTGCTTAAATTAAAAAACTTTCAGATTAAACATATTTTGTCATTTTTGTAAAACCCCATACAGTTGAATTCTAGTTATGGAACACTCTGTAAATATCCACGAAAAATATTATCCACGCAACTTTTCGTTTTTCAAGTGTGCCAAAAACAAAGAACTGTACATTTTCAAAATGGCGGCTGTTCAAAATATTTTTAAAAAATCGTAAACTGTACAAAACATTTTCATTTTTTTACGACAAACAAAACAGTTTTGAAAATTTTCTGTAGGTCAAAGGATAACCCTATTATCAACAATAAACTAAAAATTTGGAGTCGAGCCTTTCTAAAGATTATATTTTAGTTGTTTAATTATTGTTATTGTATTGGATTTGAATGTTGCATTGCTCAATATCCACTGAAAATATTTTTGATTGTCGGTGGGAAGTTTGTGAGTGAATCTTGAAGTTGCTTGGTTATATAGAGTGACGAAGAAATTTTTAGGAGTTTTCAAAATAAAAAAGTATATATAAATAGAGGCCCAAAACAGCTTAATGTCAAGTCTACCCGTCATTTATTTATTTATTTTATTTTTTTTGGAAAAAAACATAACTTTGGAAATAGATAAGTTTTTAGTTCAGATTAGGTACACTCATTTTTATTTAAAGTGTATAAGTCTACCAAACACAAAGATTCTATTTTTTATATTTTCAAAATGGCGGCCGTTTAAAATATTTAACTTCAAATATCTTAAAAACCGTTAATTTTATGAAAAATGTATAGGACATTTTTCTCTTTTAACGTCAAATAAAATGGTTTTTAATTTTTTCTGTAGGTCAAAGGATAACCAAGTTAAACAAAATTAATCTAGTATCTTGTTTTTTTAAATATTTTGATTAGTATTAAAGCGATTTTTTGTTTAGTTTGGTATTTTCTAATTTCTGAATCCTCAGCCTAATACATTGATTAAAATTAAAAAATTCGGAGATTATCATAATTCGAGAATGTTTTGGGCCTATCTTGGGTGTTTTAAACCACTGTATTACCAAAAAATTTAATTTAATTTTTAAAATTAATATCTCTGTTTTTCTTTGAGCTAAATAAAAATAACATTTTATTTGTCGTAAAAAAGGAAAATACTTATTTCTTGTAATTTGTTTTAGGTTTTAAAGTAATAAATATTTTAATCGGGTGGCCATTTCAAAAATACACAAAATAAAGTCTTGGTTTTTGGTGGACTTATAAAAGTAACATCCAAATTCTAAACGTCAAAACTAATTTGGATTAGTTGACGTACTTTAATATATTTGATAACTCACTGATCGGTGAGCTAAAAAATGGAATCTAAAATGTGTGTACCAAATTTGAACTCAATATCTTATTTATTTCCAAACTTATAATGTTGTTATGTAAAAAAAAAAAGGGGGGGAAAGTCGGCTAGACGGAAAACCAAACGTTTTTGGCCCTGTTTTATATGAACTTTTTTCTTTATTTTTACATGTAGAACAGGTTCTGAGAGTTTCTCTGTTCTTCGTGTATTATCCTTCAATTAATTTCCCCTTTTCCCCACAGTGACAAAACCTAACCTAACCTATACCTCTTCTCATTAATTTATTTTGTATACACACTAATGATAGCAAATGTCCGATTAAACCATTATATTATATATGAAGACGAAATTGACACTCTATAAATTTAACTTAAACTATGCAAGCTACAGAGGCATAAACTGTTTTTACTAATCTTAGTTTTTATTGATCATTGCTTTGAATAACACGTTTATTATATAGTTTATTAATAACTTCTATTCCTAAGACAAAACCACTCTTTAAATTATTTTCATAAAACCAATCCACTTAAAGCTAATCTCTCCTATTTTAAAATAACTCCAATTTTACCGGGTGATCCAAAATTGCACTCAATATTTCCCTGATTCTAGAGAAAAATAAGATTAAAAAATTTATGTAAAAGCGTAGTTTTCTGTTTGTCGGCCATTTAGTATTTTATAAACAAACAAAAATATTTGGAAGTAGTATTGAGTTACTATGGTAAACGCAATATTTATGTAACCATTTAACCAGTAGGCTATACCAGAAAGACATTATTTATTAGTAGATTATAAAATGGTGGACGTTTAATGTCGAATATCTCGAAAACATTACAAAATATTTACGAGAAATGAAAGATTTTTCTCTTTTCACAATAACAAAATGATTTTTTCTGTATGTCAAAGTAATAACTATAAGAGATTACAAAAAAAAACTAAAATCATAATAACTTGGTAACTGTCCACAACAACCAATATTAACCTAAATTTGATGGAGTTATTAATAATAGTCTAATATTATAACTCATTGCTCCGAAATTTCTCAATTTTTCCCTAATTGTTTCAAAATGGCGATTGGTGTTTTAATATTAATTTAATAGTTTTATAATTTCGTTCCCAAAACTTGGTAAAAATACATAATAACAAATAAAGATTTGAAATTAAATTTATAAATAATTCAATTCTGGTAAATTTTCTATGTTATATATAATTTTACAAACTTCAATTTTCAAAAAAAAAATTAAATATCAAACTATAAATGGAAACATTTTTATTTTTAGTACTTTCTGACCGATGGATTATAGGGTTATTATCAATTATAAATATTTCAGTAAAAGTTTGGTTTATCTTGGGTGTTGTAGACAATTAGGCTACCAAGTAATTATGTTTTTGGTTTTTTTCGATAACTCGGTTATCCTTTGACCTGAATAAAAAATTAAAAAATTAATTTGATTTAAATAAAAAAGGGAAAATTTTTGTTTCGTTTAAATATTTTGTAATCCTAATGGTTTTCAAGATATTCAAGCTTGAAGATTTTAAATATACAAAATAAAGTTTTGGTTTTCTGGTAATCTGGTAAAAGATTATATAAATAATACGTAGGCCTACACGAAATCTTCCACTCAATATCTTATCTAGTTCCAAAGATACGTTTTTATGTAAACACAAAAAATGGCCGACAAAAGTAAAAGGAAGCTTTTCCGACTTTATGTTAATCTCCACTTTTTTTTCTTTCTTATTTTTAGCTCTAGAGTCAGAAATATTGCCGTGCAATTTTTAATCACCTTATATACTGAGTGTTTCAAAAAATCGTTACAAAACTTCAGGAGCTTTTCCTTACATTAAGATCAATTAAAATGTCTATATAAACATATTTTCAACAATGCTTAGTTTTCTATCTATCCGCTATTTTGTGTTTTTAACAAACAAACTAATATATTTTTAACGATGAAATGATATGGAGTTTAAATTTGGCATGCTATTTAGTGTTATAAAGACCCAATTTGAAAATAATAATAATAATGAACCAGTATCCTTTAGTCCTTTCAAAATGGCGGCTATTTAAACTTTTTAACGTTGAATATCTCAAAAATCGTTAATATTTCAAAATCAATATAACAATAGATAATATAAGAGATGATAGATATTAGTTTTGGAGATACCAATTTGCAGAATTCAAACAATAATATTTTGGTTCTAGGCTAATCTTGGGAGTTGTAGAGAATTACCAAGAATTAATGTTTTCAGTTTTTTGTCGATAACTCGGTAATCCTTTAAACTACAAAAAGAATTTAAAAAAAACATTTTTGGTCAAACTGCTGCAAAAACAGCTGTTTTCAATACATGCATTGAGATGCTAGGAACTAAAAACATCAGCTGAGGTCGAGGTCATCAGCTGTTACTTCGCTTATACGAATTAATTAACGATTGAAAGAATCTATAAAAACAACCGATACCCTCGATTGTAAATAACAGATGAAACAGCTGCTACCATCGATTTTATAAATAAATACCACTAACACAAACTAAACAACTGTAATAGCTGCAAACTTGTGTAACTTGTCCAAACTATTGAAGGTAAATAGGTTATAACATTTTAGTTTTTGTGAAATTGTTTTCTAATATTGTTTGCAGTATATCGAAAAAAATAGTTCATCATTTGGACCAAAAGAAGCTTTTCGATCCTCGCTTATTTTCCTTGAGCGTATATGTTAAACTTGAGCTTATATAGAAAAGCTTCACTTTTCGTCCTAGTGATGAAATATAATATTTTTCGTTTTTACAAAAGGAAAATATGTTGTCTCTTATAAATATATTTTTTTAATTAACGGTTAGGCCTACTATGTTTATAAAGTCATGGTGGAGTTTTTACATTAATGTTTTCATATAGGCCTACTATATGTTTATAAAGTCATGATGGAGTTTTTACATTAATGTTTTCATATAGGCCTACTATGTTTATAAAGTCAAAGTGGAGTTTTTAAATTAATGTTTTCATATAGGCCTACTATGTTTATAAAGTCATGGTGGAGTTTTTACATTAATGTTTTCATATAGACCTACTATATGTTTATAAAGTCATGGTGGAGTTTTTAGATTAATGTTTTCATATAGGCCTACTTTGTTTATAAAGTCATGGTGGAGTTTTTACATTAATGTTTTCATATAGACCTACTATATGTTTATAAAGTCATGTTGGAGTTTTTACATAAATGTTTTCATATAGGCCTACTGTATGTTTATAAAGTTATGTTGGAGTTTTTACATTAATGTTTCCATATATAGGCCTACTATATATTTATAAAGTCATGGTGGAGTTTTTAAATTAATGTTTTCATATAGGCCTACTTTATGTTTATAAATTCATGGTGGAGTTTTTAGATTAATGTTTTCATATAGGCCTACTTTGTTTATAAAGTCATGGTGGAGTTTTTAAATTAATGTTTTCGTATAGGCCTACTATGTTTATAAAGTCATAGTGGAGTTTTTACATTAATGTTTTCATATAGGCCTACTTTATGTTTATAAAGTCATGGTGGAGTTTTTACATTCATGTTTTCATATAGGCCTACTTTATGTTTATAAAGTCATGGTGGAGTTTTTAGATTAATGTTTTCATATAGGCCTACTATGTTTATAAAGTCATGGTGGAGTTTTTAAATTAATGTTTTCGTATAGGCCTACTATGTTTATAAAGTCATAGTGGAGTTTTTACATTAATGTTTTCATATAGGCCTACTTTATGTTTATAAAGTCACGGTGTAGTTTTTACATTCATGTTTTCATATAGGCCTACATTATGTTTATAAATTCATGGTGGAGTTTTTAGATTAATGTTTTCATATAGGCCTACTTTGTTTATAAAGTCATGGTGGAGTTTTTAAATTAATGTTTTCATATAGGCCTACTATGTTTATAAAGTCATGGTGGAGTTTTTACATTAATGTTTTCATATAGGCCTACTTTATGTTTATAAAGTCATGGTGGAGTTTTTACATTCATGTTTTCATATAGGCCTACTTTGTTTATAAAGTCATGGTGGAGTTTTTAAATTAATGTTTTCATATAGGCCTACTATATGTTTATAAAGTCATTGTGGCGTTTTTAAATTATTGTTTTCATATAGGCTTACTATGTTTATAAAGTCATGGTGGATTTTTTACATTAATGTTTTCATATAGACCTACTATATGTTTATAAAGTCATGGTGGAGTTTTTAAATTAATGTTTTCATATAGGCCTACTTTGTTTATAAAGTCATGGTGGAGTTTTAGATTAATGTTTTCATATAGGCCTACTATGTTTATAAAGTCATGGTGGAGTTTTTACATTAATGTTTTCATATAGGCCTACTATATGTTAATAAAGTCATGGTGGAGTTTTTAAATTAATGTTTTCATATAGGCCTACTACATGTTTATAAAGTCATGGTGGAGTTTTTAGATTAATGTTTTCATATAGTCCTACTTTGTTTATAAAGTCATGGTGGAGTTTTTAAATTGTTATGACTCCTCAAGGTAACATTGTAGATACAAGAAACAGCTGTTATTTAATTGTATTCATAACTGGGCAACCGTTGTTGTTCTATTTAGTCGTATGGTAAATTTCATCTAACCAATAAATACGACAAAGGAAGTTTCAGCGTTTTGTGGCTTCAACAATTCAATTCTGTAACCCTTAGACAACGTATCAGCGTGTTTTATAAAGAACCTCCACACGCAAATACAAGTATCATTCCTAGAAACAAACAATTGAAAGAAACTGGTAGGGCGTCAGTCTACAGGACAAGTGAAACAAGTTTAGGCCGTTGTTTAAATATTTTGTCGAAAATGTTCTCCAGCGATGATTTTTAGGGTCCCTAAATAACACCAAGGACCTTTATAATTCCACACGTCTATCTGTAAGTCGCAACCCGTCTACACAGACAAAGACGATAAATCCTATATATTTTCAAACTTTGCATTTATATTCTTTATATTGTCCCACATATAGAAAAAAATATAGCGGTAATAAAAAAAAGACCTTAGGGTAGTTAAGGAGGAGAAACTATTGATTTAAAAAAATATATAAATAGGCCTATTATGTAACAACTAGATGTTACTCTAATTACGAACAAGTATGTTTATTTGATTAAAAAATTAATATGTTGACATTAGGCCAAATTTAAAATGTCAGATATTATGTCCTTCCTTCTAACTTGAACACGGCTTGACTTACAAATCTGAAATAAAATTTATTTGTATTTAAAATTTAATTGCAGTACAACATGATATATTATAATTTTTTGTGTGACGAATACAACTTAATTTATCCCCACAATGAGATATGCGTAACGTATAAATTTCAAAATCAGTTTTTGTCAGATGTGAAACAAACATTTCAGTAGCTATTAAAAGATCCATTGCATTATCATTGGTTTCTTTTCATTAGGGTCCATAGATAAAACCAAGGACCTTCATAATTTCACGCGAGTGTCTGTCTATACAATTTAAACTGTCGCTATATGTCTACTAAGTCCCTAAGTCGTGTGGTTTTAGCACACGTTGACCCTTTTATTACTTTTTTGATTGGCAACTACAGAAATGACATTTCTGGTAACAATTACAATTGGTTTCTTTTATTTTGGGGATGAGCGAGTGATAAAGTTTGTGCAATGTTTTAGGTACCATTATACAAAGTGTTCTACAAAATATCGGAACGGCTTAGTATCTTTGGTTCTACTTTAGACAGAGATATGAAATAAACGAAAGTTTGTAAAAATCGATCTCCTCTATCTACAGAGTGGGCTAAGAATCAAGCTCTATACAATACAGTATTTTAGCTATTAAGGTTCATTTTTAGTTTTGCAAATTACTTCTGAATGGTAAAATGTTTTAACTTGCGATTTTACACATACGTTGGGTAAAATTTTCACATTCACTAATATTTTAACGAAATCGGTAGAGGCGATTTTGAAAAATCACGTATTTTATAACAGCCCAATAGCAGATTATTTCGTCATTTATATCAGTAACACAAACCGACATTTTTGGAGAGATGACGACCAAATTTTTTATTTATTTTTTTTTTTTTTGGCTTTATGTCTACATCTAAGCGAAAGTTGATATAAAACAAGTCCATTTTGAGGGAATTTTTTTTTTTTTTACTTATGGAAGCTACCCCGAAATTTCGAGTTAAAGAAAGAAACGTCCAAAGATATGGTTCTAATTTCTCCACATACCAAATTTGATTAAAATTTGTTTACGCGTTTGTGCTATAGAGCACTGTATACGATAGAGAGACGGACGTCAAGCAGATAGATAGACGGACATCATTTAAAAAACCACTTTTTTGGACATACTGGAGCTCAAAACAGATATATCCGTAAATAGAGTTTTTGACCCATCAGATAACTTTCTTTAGAATAATGTGGAAAATAAAAACCATAGCCTAATATCCCAATTTGGAACAAAATCTGTTAAACCGTTTAATCTAAAACCATACGTATTTTGTAAAAAGCATATTTCTAGACTTGTGGGGACAGAAAACAGTTATTTCTCCAAAAATCGATATTTCATCATTAAACTACAACTGTACTTACGTATGAGAAATTAAAAAACAGAAAGAAAGAAAATGTAAACAATCTGAAGAATAACGAAGCCGAAGGCGGCAAGGCGGTCGCTAATTGGGCAATCTTTGTTTCGTTACCATAGCTTTTATTGGTTTACGACACCTGCACTATTAACGTTTATCTCTGATTTATTTTGGATTTGTTTAATTACGTGCTTTTATTGTGCCACTGTGGGTCGGCTCTTTGTCGGGGCCAAATTACGGCGGCATTAGCATTCTCACTGGAATTGCCTTCTATTCTCTTCAATTAATATAAAAAGGCTGTACTGTACCTCCTTCCTTGAGTCAGCATGCAATTACCTTTAATTTCATTTAATAACCTAACTAATATGATTATACCTTTGATTTTTTCAAAGGCAATTTATATATCTGGTTTATTTTATGTAATTACACAAAAAATACGTTCCTTTTTTATATAATTAATTGAATAGTTTGAGAGTTCATACATTCCTTTTTTATATAATTAATTGAATAATTAGACAGTTCCTATAATCCATTATATAATTAATTGAATAATTAGACAGTTCCTATAATCCATTTTATATAATTAATTGAATAATTAGACAGTTCATATCTTCCTTTTAGTATAATTTATTACATAATTAGACAGTTCATATCATCCTTTTTGTATAATTAATTGAATAATTAGACAGTTCATATCTTAATTTTTGTATAATTAATTGAATAATTAGACAGTTCATATCTTCCTTTTTGTATAATTAATTGAATAATTAGACAGTTCATATCTTCCTTTTTTATATAATTATTGAATAATTAGACAGTTCATATCTTCCTTTTTGTATAATTAATTGAATAATTAGACAGTACATATCTTCCTTTTTGTATAATTAATTTAATAATTAGACAGTTCATACCATTCTTTTTGTATAATTAATTCAATAATTAGACAGTTCATATCTTCTTTTTGTATAATTAATTCAATAATTAGACAGTTCATACCATTCTTTTTGTATAATTAATTGAATAATTAGACAGTACATATCTTCCTTTTTGTATAATTAATTCAATAATTAGACAGTTCATATCTTCTTTTTTATATAATTAATGAATAATTAGACAATTCATACTTTTTACTTTTTGTAACTACATAACGAGACATGACAAACCATTTTTTAAATGATTAACTGCCCAATTAAACAGTTTATACCTTTTACTTTATATAACTAAATAACGAGACAAGGAAACTTTTCTATTGTATGGTTAGGACCTAATTACACATATTTTTTACTTTAAATAAATACATAACAAGACATGGCAAAATTTACTTTTTAATGATAAATGATCTAATTAGACAATTCACACTTTTTACTTTATATGACTACTTAACGAGACATGACACACCTTTCTTTTGTATCATGAATAACCTTTTTTGTTAGTTTATACTTTTTATTGTATGTAACGACAAAACGAGACATGACACAAATTTATTTTGTATCATGAATAACCTTTTTTGTTAGTTTATACTTTTTATTGTATGTAACGACATAACGAGACATGACACACCTTTCTTTTGTATCATGAATAACCTTTTTGTTAGTTTATACTTTTTATTGTATGTAACGACATAACGAGACATGACACAAGTTTCTTTTGTATCATGAATAACCTTTTTTGTTAGTTTATACTTTTTATTGTATGTAACGACTTAACGAGACATGACACAAATTTATTTTGTATCATGAATAACCTTTTTTGTTAGTTTATACTTTTTATTGTATGTAACGACATAACGAGACATGACACACCTTTCTTTTGTATCATGAATAACCTTTTTTGTTAGTTTATACTTTTTATTGTATGTAACGACATAACGAGACATGACACAAGTTTCTTTTGTATCATGAATAACCTTTTTTGTTAGTTTATACTTTTTATTGTATGTAACGACATAACGAGACATGACACACCTTTCTTTTGTATCATGAATAACCTTTTTTGTTAGTTTATACTTTTTATTGTATGTAACGACATAACGAGACATGACACACCTTTATTTTGTATCATGAATAACCTTTTTTGTTAGTTTATACTTTTTATTGTATGTAACGACATAACGAGACATGACACACCTGTCTTTTGTATCATGAATAACCTTTTTTGTTAGTTTATACTTTTTATTGTATGTAACGACATAACGATACATGACACACCTGTCTTTTGTATCATGAATAACCTTTTTTGTTAGTTTATACTTTTTATTGTATGTAACGACATAACGAGACATGACACACCTGTCTTTTGTATCATGAATAACCTTTTTTGTTAGTTTATACTTTTTATTGTATGTAACGACATAACGAGACATGACACACCTTTCTTTTGTATCATGAATAACCTTTTTTGTTAGTTTATACTTTTTATTGTATGTAACGACATAACGAGACATGACACACCTTTCATTTGTATCATGAATAACCTTTTTTGTTAGTTTATACTTTTTATTGTATGTAACGACATAACGAGACATGACACACCTTTCTTTTGTACAATGAATAACCTAATTTGTTAGTTTATACTTTTTATTTTATATAACAACATAATGAGACATGACACACCTTCCTTTCGAATGATTAATAACCTAATTAACTTGTTAATACATTTTACTTTATATAACTACATAAGGAGATATGACAAACCTTTCTTTTTTATGATTAATGACTTAATTAGACAGTTCTTACCATTGACTTGATCTACTAAAAAAAACAACTTTATTTTTATCTAGACAGTGTATGGTAGATATTATAGTTTCATCAATTCGGATACAGGAATTTGTATGTTACAATATGTAGACCCACATACATGAATTTGTAGTCCCTTATTTCAAAATTTTGTAGACTCTCATACAGGAATTTGTATAATCTGATTTGTAGGTCTTAATACAGGCATTTTTAAACCTCATTGTTGTATTTGTAGATCCTCAAACAAAATCTTTACAACCTCATGCTTGAATTTGTAAACCCTCTTACAAGAATATTTGAAACCCTCATAAAGGAATTTTGTCTACCCTCATAAATCCGAATACGTTAATTTCCCCTTTATCCGGCATTTTCTTCTTTAATATATATATATATATATATATATATATATACATATATATATATATATATATATATATATATATAACTATGGAAATAGAGAAGATACTCGGACTAGAGAAGATACTCGCACTAAAACCAAAGACTTTATTTTGTATTATTTTCAAAATGGCGGCCATTTAAAACATTTAACGTAAAATATCGCGAAAACCCTTAACTTTACAAAATATAGGCTATACAAGAGACAATATAGTTTTGTTTTTTAATGACGAACAAACTAGTTTTTAATTTTTTTTCTCAAGTTAAAAATATAACAGTTATCCCCAAAAAACATATTTTCTTGGTAATTGTCTACAACACCCACAACTATATTATAGGTCTACCATTAAACAACAGTAAGAACAAGCTGCCTTTTGAGCGCTTTTGGAGAACAAATATCTCAAACTGCAGGATTCAAAATCCAAAAACTATTAGTGAGGCATTTTATGTTACGGGAAATAGGTTCACATCCTAGCATTCATATCTCGTTTGACCTTTTCTCCAAAATGATGCTAATGTTGATGAAAACATTGTTGTTGCCGTTCAAAATAGTCCGGGTGTCAGTACAGGACCTCTTTCTGACCAGTTCGGAGTTTCATACAATCTAAAGTATTAATATTAACAACGTTTATCCTTACCATAAACAAAAATTACAAAATCTACATCCAGGAGGTCCGCCCTTTCACTTGATCGGCAACTCTACAAATACATTTTATTTACCGATGAGTCACAGTTCACTCGTGATGCATGAACTCATAAGCAAAAGTGAACCTTTGTACAACGCTGGAACATAACTTTCAACAGCGATTTAGCATTAATGTGTGGCGTGTTGTGGTGTGATTATTCATTATTAGTTGATTGGACCGTTATTTTATTCCAAAACCGCTTAACAGGTGAAGTGTACTTCCAATTAATTAATGGTAGGCCTATCGTAAAGTTGTGGCTGTTGTAGACAATTACCAAGAAAGTGTTTTTAGTTTATCGCCGATAACTCGGTTATCTTTTAAGCTATAGAAGAAAAATAATTTAACCAATTTGTTCGTCATTTAAAAACAAAAATATTTTGTCTTTTGTATATTTCTTATAAAGTTAACGGTTTAATTTTACTTTAATAATCTTAAACGGACACTATTTTGAAAATAATACAAAATAGCCTTTATTTTTGGTGCACTTATAATGCTTGCACCAAATTTTAACGCAATATTTCCACAGTTATGATGTTTATTCTAAAGAAACAAAATGGTCTCAGCATATCATCGTGTAAGATATACACAAAGTCCTGAAAATATTTTTGAACGGAAGTAAAAATGAATATAATATTTTAGGAAGTAGATTTAGAACACTGAGTAGTGAATTAATGCTGCAGTTTCTAGCCCAAATTTAACTTGATAAAAAAAAAACTACACTTTTCTCACACGAAAATAGTTCAATTTACTGCCTCCACACATGAAAACATGCACTAGTAAAAACAAATACCTTACCGAGACAATTGCAATATCTTGAAAATGTTGACGTTTTGATCAACACAATTTCATAAGACACTAATCTGTGAAATAAGTATTAATGTTTTACTGGGAGAATGTGTTATGGTTGAGGGAGGAGGGTTTATACATGTCTACGTAGTGTGGGTTGTTAAAGTATCATTTTAAATTATATTTTTTACTTATTTGCAGCATGCTATTTATTATTATATGCTATTTTCTGCTTAAAATCAATATTCATGTTTAAGCATATTTATTATTATGTTCTGTAGGATGTTCTGGTGAAGCAGGTGCTTCTTAATTTAATTTAATTATTCTTTTGATAATTGTTGTTATATTCTTTTAACAATTATTTTAATGTTTTGATGACCTTTTCTCAACTGAAGATGGACTTGTCGTCTGAAACAGCGGTATTGTTCTAACACCACAATTTGATCACTAACCTAACCTAACCTAATCGAATTATTATAATAATTATATCTGCTAGGTTCTACATAATGGAGTACAATCTTCTGCCAATACATTTATATTTATCGACGCGTTTCGGAGTTCCTCCATCTTCGAGAACTACTTTAGTACTCGAAGATGGAGGAAACTCATAACGGATATTTCAGCAAAAATATCAATTAAGCCAATTAAAGATTAACATTTCCATTAAAAACACAATAGATTTACTTAAAGAAAACCTAAATAAAAGGGCCAAGCGTGTGTTAAAAACACACGACTTAGGGTACTAGGCATATAGGGACTGTTATTTTTATAAAGTCGAATTTTTTTTGCAACTTACAGACATACAGAAACGCGCGTGAAATTGTAAGGGTCCTTGGTTTTACTTACGGACCCTAATAAAGAGAAACAATGAAAATCCAAGCCACATTTGTTTAATGAGTAATGGTTTGTCTCTCATCTCACAAAAAACTGCTTTTAAAACTTAGACTATACGCTAAGCATTTCTCATTTGTAGTTAATTTAAATTGTATTCGTCATATAAAAAAAAAAAAATTCCCACTGCAATTCAATTTCAAATCCAACAATTTTTTTTTTCAGATCACGCCAAGTTCAAGTTAGAAGCAGGGGGGGGGGTATGATATCTGAAACTTTAAATATGGCCTAGCGCCAACATATAAATTTTTTCGTTAAATAAACATACATAACCGTAATCAGAATTAGTTTTAGTTTTATTTGATACTCCATACATAATATTTTTTTAAAAAATTCAACTCGATAGCTTTCCCCCCTTAATTAATTACCCCAAAGTCATTTAGTTTGTTACCGCTATATTTTTCCTATACGTCGGACATTACAAAGAATATGAATTCAAAGTTTCAAATATAATGGACTTATCGTCTTGTCTATGTAGACTGGTTACGTTTGACAGACAGACAGACACTCGCGTGAAATTATAACGGTCCTTCGTTTCACCTACTGATCCTAAAAACAACTAAGGTATAGAAGCCATACAAAAATTGGTCGACTTGTTTTCAATATGCCTCTTTAAAACTATTTCAATAATGAAATATACCTACAGAATTAAGAACTCGCCACCATACTGGAGGTAGAAAATAAACATATCATGAATCCCAGGAATAAAAAATATTACAACAGAAGTGTATAGTAGGCTAGTACAGATATACAGATAACATAATACGAGGGCTGTCCAACTGGTTGCCATAGCAACACACATTGTATGTTGTTGCAGTCAGTACATTAACCTCAATACATACCAATTTTCAATCCATTTGGTTTGTTCTTGTGCTACTAGAGAGTGAATTTAAATGGCGCCTTCTATTGCAAATACCACCAGTTTATTCTGTGATTAGATTTCTGCAAGCAGAAAGACAGAATGCTGCTGATATTCACCGCGGCCTGTGCGAAATTTATGGCAATAAGTGTCAGTGCTGCGGGATATTGATACAGAAAATTCAGGGAGGAGCATACAACTGACGGAGAAGGAAAAGAACGTCATTAAATTGTGACTGACAAATTGGTTCCGAAAGGTTGTACAAACTGTACGTAAAAGCGATGTTACACAATTTCTCAGCTTTTATATATTATATATATGGAGGAACAACTGAATAAATAAATAAGAAACAAGTTTCTAAAACGATACTTAAGGAATGAATACTAATAGGACTGGACTTGTGAGAAGGTCTTCTAACAATAACAAATAGAACTGAATTTGTGAAGTCTTCTAACAATAACAAATACAACTGGATGTGTGAAGTATTCTAACAATAACAAATAGAAATAGATATGTAAGAAGGTCTTGTAACAGTAACAAGTAGGACTGGATTTGTGAGGTCTTCTAACAATAACAAATATAACTGGATTTGTGAGAAGAACTTCTAACAATAACAAATAGAAATAGACATGTAAGAAGGTCTTGTAACAATAACAAGTAGGACTGGATTTGTGAGGTCTTCTAACAATAACAAATAGAACTGGATTTGTGAGAAGGGCTTCTAACAATAACAAATAGAACTGAATTTGTGAAGTCTTCTAACAATAACAAATACAACTGGATGTGTGAAGTATTCTAACAATAACAAATAGAAATAGATATGTAAGAAGGTCTTGTAACAATAACAAGTAGGACTGGATTTGTGAGGTCTTCTAACAATAACAAATATAACTGGATTTGTGAGAAGAACTTCTAACAATAACAAATAGAAATAGACATGTAAGAAGGTCTTGTAACAATAACAAGTAGGACTGGATTTGTGAGGTCTTCTAACAATAACAAATAGAACTGGATTTGTGAGAAGGGCTTCTAACAATAACAAATATAACTGGATGTGTGAAGTCTTCTAACAATAACAAATACAACTGGATGTGTGAAGTATTCTAACAATAACAAATAGAAATAGATATGTAAGAAGGTCTTGTAACAGTAACAAGTAGGACTGGATTTGTGAGGTCTTCTAACAATAACAAATATAACTGGATTTGTGAGAAGAACTTCTAACAATAACAAATAGAAATAGACATGTAAGGAGGTCTTGTAACAATAACAAGTAGGACTGGATTTGTGAGGTCTTCTAACAATAACAAATAGAACAGGATTTGTGAGAAGGGCTTCTAACAATAACAAATATAACTGGATGTGTGAAGTCTTCTAACAATAACAAATACAACTGGATGTGTGAAGTATTCTAACAATAACAAATAGAAATAGATATGTAAGAAGGTCTTGTAACAATAACAAGTAGGACTGGATTTGTGAGGTCTTCTAACAATAACAAATATAACTGGATTTGTGAGAAGAACTTCTAACAATAACAAATAGAAATAGACATGTAAGAAGGTCTTGTAACAATAACAAGTAGGACTGGATTTGTGAGGTCTTCTAAGAATAACAAATACAACTGAATTTGTAAAGTCTTCTAACAATAACAAATACAACTGGATGTGTGAGGTCTTCTAACAATAACAAATAGATCTGGATTTGTGAGAAGTTCTTCGAAAAATAACAAATAAAACTGGATTTGTGAGAAGGTCTTATAACAATAACAAATAGAACTGGATTTGTGGGGTATTCTAACAATAACAAATACAACTGGATTTGTGAGAAGATTTCCTAACAATAACACATTGAACTGGATTTGTGAGAAGGTCTTCTAACAATAACAAATATAACTGGATTTCTGAGGTCTTCTAACAATATCAAATAGAACTGGATTTGTGAGAATGTCTTCTAATAATAACAAATAGAACGAAAAATAACGTTTAATGCTTCCATAAGAAAATAAAACAAAAGGTACGATTATCTCAAAACCAGCTCCAACCATTTTGATCAAATTTAATCAAGTGTGAACTCTAAGCACTGAAACAAAACGTATTTGCCACCTTCTCTCACAAAATTCTGTTTCTTGAGTTATCGTTCAAAAGTCGAAAATAGGCACTTGGGGTTATTCTAAAATACGTTCTCAAAATTGTCTTTTCCAATTTACTGAATTGTGAAGATAATAACCCCAAACCAGTGTGTAAAATCACAAGTAAAAAAAACAATATTAGTGTTCGGAAATAATTGGGGAAAACAAAAATTAAACCTTCACTAAAAGCTCGATTTTAATAAAATAAGATTCTCGTTTAATTAATATGCACCAGTTATTTTACTAGGTGTCAAAACATTAAAACGGAATTTTCATCGGTTCAAAATCTCGTAGGGTATCATAAACACATTTCAATTATTAATTTATTGCTATTGTCCAATAGGAAATAAACAGTCCTTGTTAGGTTGTTGCAGATCTTTAAATAATAAATGAACTTTTAAATTATAAAAGAGGATATCTAAGCCAGCATTGAGGATTGCGTATTGCCGATCATTGCGTTTCCAGACAACTGAGGCATTGATAGTGAGTGGGGAGACTAATGTTCATGTCACATGTGAATTAGGTATTGCTGGGTGGTCCATATTAATTGGTGTTTTGTCTGGCAACGAGCTGGACTGCTGGACTGGTCTTGCACAGCCTGGTTCACAAGGAGTATGTACTTTTACACCGCGGATCTGTGGGAGTGAAATTTCTTTTAATTTGACTTTCTTTTTTCTTCGAACAAGAAAACATTGTGCATGTGCCCATAATTGCAATTTTTAATTACAATTTTACACGCAGGTTTTGGTTATTATTATTATTATTTTTTTTTTTTATATTTCATTAAAATTTGAAAGAAATCGATAGAATAGATTTTGAGAAATTACGTATTTTAATTTGGAGGTAACTACAATGAGAAAAAAAATACGATTTTCTTAAAACCGTCTCAACGATTTACTTAAAATCGTCTCAACAATTTTCATAAAATCATCACAAGGATTTTGATCATTTTTTTAAATTTTTAAATCCACCTTCAAGAACCCAACAGTCTTGTTCGCCATTTCTTCAAAAAATTGTTGAGTTTTTACTAAGAAACCTAAAAATCTGTTATAAAATATGTAATTTCTCAAAAACGGGTATACCGATTTCGTTCATATTTTGATGAAATATAAAGATTAATGACCCAAAATGAACTTTGATCAACATTATAAAAACTCGATTTTAATCAAATACGATTTATCCCGAGGGCTGGTTCTACACCTTTTTCCATGTAGTCTATGGTTAGATCTTTTTTTTTTGACCATTCCTATCATGATTTCTTTACACTAACTCTTCTTGTCTTACGACCCAAACGCTATTAAACTATTCCAGGGCTTCATTTCTTGGTCTTTTCTTCCTTTCTTTATAAGCCAATGATTACTGAGAGATTTTATTCTTAAGCAACAAGGAAAAAATCATACAAACTTAGATTGTATGATGTAAGATAGAAGGAAAATTATATTTCATCTTTTGAAGGGAAATTAAGTTCCGCTTGAGAATTATCAATGACAGGCGATGAGTATATCTGGTACTTTGGCAGCACTGTAGTCTCTCATCTCCTTACTTTGTATAATAATATGTTGTATCAACACTAAACCGTTGGCGTTGGTTTGTTTCTCTCTGTCTGTAAGCTTAATTGAAGAACTGCTCTTATGATACGTTATCTGGTTAAGTTTTAGTCTCATTAAAATTGGTTCTATAGTTCTTCTATGGTTCTAAGTTATAACAGTAGGTCATATATATATATATATATATATATATATATATATATATATATATATATATATATATATAAAGCGTAAAGTCTTCCTGTCTGTGTGTAAACTTAACTCAAGAACTGCTCTTATGATTTTCATGCAGTTTTCTTTCCTATGTAGGTACGTTATCTGGTTAAGTTTTAGTCTCAATAAAATTGGTTCTATAGTTCCCAAGTTATAACAGTAGGTCCTATGAAAAGTCTTCCTCTCTGTGTGTAAGCTTAACTCTAGGACCGCTGTTATGATTTTCATGCAGTTTTCTTTCCTATTTAAGTACGTTATCTAGTTAGGTATTAGTCTGATTAAAATTGGTTTATTAGTTCCCAAGTTATAACAGTATATATATACACTGTTATATATATATATATATCCCAAAAGTCTTCCTGTCTGTGTGTAAGGTTAATTTAAAAACCACTATTACGATTTTCAAAACCTGAATAGATGGTTTTTGTGGGAAATTTTATAAACTGAATGATGGTTTTTGTGGAAAATTTTACGAAAAATATCTTCTAAATAAAACTTTTTTCTCAACTTCCAGTAAAAAAAATAATAATAAATAAGTAAAACTATTAAAATGGTCACCTTTTAACTGTTTCTCGCTTCTTACAACCCTAGCACTGGTTTTATTTTAACTCAAATGTGATATTATTATTATTCTATGACTGAAAATTCGCAATAACCCTTAAGAGGTCTATTAGATATTTCCAAATTGACAGGCCATTTTGTGATTTTTAATGGTATTTTAAAAAATTTCACAAAAATAGTAATATTATGCAAAGTTCAACTTGTTACAAATCATTTTTCTCAGAAATGTGCATAAAATTCATTTGTTTAATGAAAAGAATGTTACATGTAAAAATTTTCTAGTTAGTATGTTAAGAATCAAAAATGTGCACAAAATGAAGTGAAACGCAACAAAAAAATCTCTATATATGATACAACAATTTTTTTTACAAGATATATAAAAGTTATATAATGTAGTTGTGTATAAATGATGATAAAAATAATAATAATCAGTTTATAAAATTTTCATGTTGAAAAATCATTTTTTATGGAAAAAAAAGACTTTGTTAAAAAGTTAGACTTATTCTGAAAGATTCATCAAAAATAGTTTTCTATACAAAACCTAACTTGTAATATATCATTTGTTAAAAACAGGTGAGTGGAATTAATTTATATAATTTAAAAGCCTATTAAAGGATTAAAGGAGTTAGTAGCCTATATCAAGAATAAAAAAATCGCGAAGAAACCGAAGCCAAAACACTGCAAAAAGGATATATATTATAACATACAAAACTATTTTCTAATTATTTCCAAGATATACAAATGTTTTGTAGTGTAATTGTGATTAAAAGTGTAAAAAAAATATATATCAATTTAAAAAACTTTCATTAGAAAAATTAAATATTTATGATGAAAGTACAAACTAACTACAAAATTTGCTCTATTTCGAAAAATTCACCAAATATACATATACATATATATATATATATATATATATACATATATTTAATATACTTAGATCTTTTTGTTTTCGACCGGAGCTGACTTATTAATTCGACTAATGCCCCATAATAGTTTTAATCTTAGAATAAGCTAGCCTATATGAAAATATACATCAATGTACAGACTATACACATAACTACTAGAATCTTCAGCTCATATTATAAAAATAAATGTTAAACAACACATTACAGAAACGTACATATGCAGTAATACAAGCCCTCGTAGAATATCATTACTGTAACAGTTCAGAGCCGCTCATAGAAATTGTGGATTACCAATAATTTATCAGCCTCCCACCCAAATAATGCTAAAGTTGGTCCTAAATGTATTAATGCGATTTAATCGGACATTTCCCATCATATATATAAACTAAAACGACGTTCCGAGAATATTGCATTATTTAGTGTTAAACCTAGAACATGTAAAACATTGTTGAACAGTATTTTGTCAGTCGTTCATATGCATTTGTTGTAAATCAATTTCGTGTTAAATATCCGGATGTAAAAGTGCCTAATAGTTCAACGAGAACCAGATTAATCGCCCGTTTTCGTGAAACCAGATCAGTTGCAGACAAGAAGAGAACCGGGAGACCGGGCATTTCGACTGACGCTAAAGTGCTGAGGTTAGAAATTTGATGCTGCTTCGTCTTCAATAAACTTGCAAAGACTTACATTCTTAGATTTCGTATGGTTACTCAGAAAGCGATGAAGAAGTTAAAATTTCGTGAATATCATGTTCGTTGTATGCAGGAACTGAAAGAGCAGGATAAAGACAGGCGCCTAGGGAACTCTGTAGATGGTTTCAGTCTTTCGTCGACAACCATGGCACTGGAGAATATGACCGTGTTTTCTTTAGTGATGAAGCTCTGTTTCACCTTAGTGGATATGTGAATAGTCAACACTCAAGAACTTGGTCAACCGAGAATCCTCATGTGTTTCTTGAAAACCCCTCGCACTGTCAGAAAATTGGAGTGTTGGTGTGCCGTATCACCTCTTCGAATAGTGAACAGTGTTGTGTAACGAGACATCATTTACACAGTTTATTTCATTGCTTGAAATCTTTGAAGGTGATTGTTGGTTGCAGCAAGACGGTGCCACATGTCACACATAGCCTACAATGAAACACTATTTCTTACGCGATTTTTTTGGAAAACGTATCATCACTAAAGGATTATGCTCCCGATCTAACGCCTCTAGACTTTTTCCTGTGAGGTTACCTTCAAAGAAACGTTAATAAAAACCGGCCACACACACTGGATGAACTGAAGATGAACAAAACAAAGATTAACAATATCAGTGTAAAGTGGCCACAAACGTGGTAAAAGGACTTTGTGCATGCATTATTTAACAAGGCACCAATTTTGAACATATGTTGTAAAACATGTAAATGTTAGTAATAAGTATTATAATAACATATTATAGAATAAATTAAAGTGTACATATTATGTTTTCGATGTGCGGGACTTTTCGATGACTTTTGAATATAGCTTAAATTTATTCTCATCTCCCACAGTGAGAGTGGTAACTAGATCACGCACCAAACTTTTGAAAGAGAGGAAAAAGGTCGTTGACTCCCATAAACCGTTATCACCTGTTGTGACCCTGCCTCACAATCAGTCATTTGTCGTTATTTGTGTAGGAGTGTTTTTACAATGTACCAAACATTGTATTGAGTTAATTTTTTGTTTGTTTGGGCGTAACCTAAGACCTGGGTTCCTTTTTTATGTTACTAGTTTTAGTTTCGAACATGGACCCTAGGATAAAAGATAGTTTTTCACTTCTTTTCATGTTCTAGATTTATCAGTTGATAACGGGAGTTGATTTATACTTTCGAAAACTTTCGTGTTTTTCTATGTACACAAATGATGGGAAATTTTGGATTAAACCATATCAATAATATGAACAATCCATCATTAGTAAATAAACCAGAACACTTTCATTTGTTACTGGATTTGAATTATTTCTCGGAATAAAAAATATTTCAAAGAAAACGGAAATGAAGGCTTTATTGTCCTATTTTAATATAGGTTTTAATAAAGGCTTTTCAATTTTCTTTTTTTTAAAATCTTTTTTGCCTTTAGCACGATACTTGCAGTGCGAAGGCTGATTTGCCATTGTTTGTTCAACTGAAATCATAATTCACAGTTTTAAACAATAACTACGACAAATATATTTGAAATTGGATGTTCGCGTAATGAACATCAAATCAATATATACTACTAGCTTTGCCCGCGGTTGCTCGGGCTTTGTGTGCATATCCGTAATTTACCTTCTTTGCCCGCTCGAATACACAATTTGAATTAATCAGTGTGTGAAGCACAGGATAAAGTGTTATAGTATCCATGTTTGTTTCTAAGTGTTGCAATTAGATTCATATAAGAGTATTTTAGAGAATTAAAATCATTAACATTAAAAAAATTTCAGTAAAATTTTGTTTTCCCCTTATACATTTCAATAGGTCAGAGAAACGGAAATAGAAGACATAATTGAAAAATCTTTATAACCTGGGAACTCTTTGTAAACAATAGTTTTAGATTTACTATTCAGCGCCAGCTTGTAGAGATTGATACTAGGACTCGTATTAGATAAGCAAGGCACAATAGTTCTCATTGTTATTGTATTTAGATCATCCTCATACTGATTTCATGAGGACACACGGGCTCTGCAGATCAATTGGTTTGACGCGAGTCGCATCACTGCGGCTTTCAAACTAAAACCTATTTTAATATTTGTAAATAATGTTTTTCAACTCTGTTATTGATATAATGTATGTTGTCACTGAAATGTATTAACAGGACAATATAAATCTCCTCTTAATAGTTAGCAAAGAATTGTCAATTGGGAACTACTGCAACAAATGTTCCAATTATCATTTAATTTTCTCACCGACAAAACAAATGATGCCAATGAAAATTTTTTTAAAGTGCGTAAAATGCATCGAAAATTCTGGTGTAAAATTATATTCCTGTAATATTGTATTATGATAAGAGTATTATTAGAATTCCAATGTTTATTTCCTCATATATTACATTGCATATAGTTATATGATGGGTCAAAAATCGGCGTGTAGTTCTGAGCTATCGTATATACAGCTTTTTTAAAAATGATATGTATTACATGTGCACTCTACACACTCCAGTCGTACGGACTAGTCAAATTTAGTAGGTATGTGAGCATATTAGCCCACATCTCGGGAATTCTTTGTCAAAATTTGGGAGTAACTCCAATAAGAACACAAAATTAAGATTTTAATCAAATGCAACCTCTAAAGACACAAAATGTAAGGTCTCAATCTTTTAAAACTGCAAAGTGTAAAAAGTGAGATAAGAGTAAAACCAAAAAATCGTCCTTTTAGCCGTTATAAAACACGTAATTTCTCAAAATAGACTAGACCGATTTAGTTCAAATTTTAGTAAAATGTGAAATTTAACCCAAACACATGTGAAAAATCGGTAAAATATTACGGTTCAGAAATAATTTGCAAAAACACAAAATAAACTTTGACAGCCGTCATTAAAAGCTCGATTTACGCTTTAAGTTTACGGCACAAGCATAGAAAGTTTACGGCACAAGCATGGCAAGTTTACAGCACAAGGATAGCAAGTTTACGGCACAAGCACAGAAAGTTACGGCACAAACATAGAAAGTTTACGGTACAAGTACAGCAAGTTTACGGCACAAGCACAGCAAGTTTACTGCACAAGCACGGCAAGTTTACGGCACAAGTGCAGCAAGTTTACGGCACAAGCACGGAAAGTTTACGGCACAAACATAGAAAGTTTACGGTACAAGTACAGTAAGTTTACGGCACAAGCACGGAAAGTTTACGACACAAACATAGAAAGTTTACGGTACAAGTACAGCAAGTTTACGGCACAAGCACAGCAAGTTTACTGCACAAGCACGGCAAGTTTACGGCACAACCATGGCAAGTTTACGGTACAAGTGCAGCAATTTTACGGCACAAGCACGGAAAGTTTACGGCACAAACATAGAAAGTTTACGGTACAAGTACAGCAAGTTTACGGCACAAGCACGGCTTGTTTACGGCACAAGCATAGCAAGTTTACGGTACAAGTACAGCAAGTTTACGGCACAAGCACAGCAAGTTTACGGCACAAGCATAGCAAGTTTAGGCCCTATTTAAATATGTTTTTAGAGGACGGCGTCCATGAATGATTTCATTTTTTAAATGATCATGACTGAACTGAAAAATTTTGGTGACGATTAGTTTAGGTATTCTTTTATTATGTATAAAGTTGGTTAGATTAGGTTAGGAAACCTTCTGGGTGCCACTGTTTGAGTGGCGGTTCACTTCTTGGACAGACTCATTTTGGTTATTTTTAATTGATTTTGTTGAGTGATAAAGCTCTTACGATATATTTGAACTGTTTATTTATTTGAGGTTAGTCGAAGCTGGTCTGCTACAAAAAACATATGTATTAGTCCAGTCGAAAACTTTTGAGCTTAGAATAATAACAATATCACATGTGTGCAAAATCAATCCATTGCTACGATTAGAAGCGAGCGAGAAACAGGAATAAAGTTTTTTGTATGTAATTTCTCAAAATCGACTCTACCGAATACCAAGTGAACAGTGAAGTTGCTCCAAACCCGTGTGAAAAAACGTGAAGAAAAATAAACTCATCATCAAAAACCCGGATTTTAATCAAATACGATTCACGTTAAGGACGTGTTTATAGCCCAAGGGAACCAAGATTAGACCCTTATTTAAATATGTAAATACTGTTTAAAGACCGAGTCCATTATCACTTTTTTATTGACAGCTACCGTACTGGCATTTTTTGTGACCGTTTAGTTTTGGTTCGATTTTATTTGCTTTTAGGGATGGGTGAAAGACAAATTTTATTCAAGAACGTAGCTTGAGGTCGGCGAAAGAGAGCAACGAAACGCCAAGGACACAGGTGTCCGAAAGGCGCAAAATGGACTTGAAGAAAAAAAAATTATAATTTTCAAACGTGAATGTTATTCAAGAATTAATATCTAAAAATGTAATGAGTAATGTTTTTATCAATACATTAACGATAATATGAATTATGACCCTGTTGATCCGGACTTACCGGACACATTTAGATGACGTTAAATGCATACATTATTATTATCTTGTAAAAGTCCGTCAGGTGATCCACGTGATCTTATTGTGTTAGAAACAGTACCGCAGTTTCAAATGTATCAAGCATCCATCATCAGGTGTGAAATCACTCGTGGAGGTCGTCATAACATCAGCTGTGAGTGATATCACTTCTGATGATGGATGCTTGAGACATCTGAAATCGCGCTCTTGTTTCTAATACAATAAGTGGATCACGTGACGGACCTATAGTTGGAATCACTGATCCGGGGGTCATTTCCACAATGAAACATTATTATCCTTCCAAAACCTTAACTGGATTTAGTTAATTTGAAACAATACTAGTGATTAAGGTTTTTAAATGATCTACAAATTAATTCAGTAAATTTATCATTGCTTTGTCTCTCATAAAGTTTGTCTTTGGTCTTACCCTTATCTCGACTAAGTAGAAGTTTTGTTAGCAAAACAAGGCCTATATTATAAAATAAAAGGCGTATTCATATTCAATTGAATATTCTTTTCTTTTTTTTTAAAACACTTTTAATTTGTTATTTCACTAATATAAAGCTAAGCTATAGAAATGTAGTTGAACAACAGAAGTAATTTATTGCGATATTTTCCGGGAAAGTGGGGGGGCGGGGAGAACAGGTCATTTCGCCAAGGGAGCAGTATGGACTCCCTGAGTTTGTACAACGTTTTGCACATTTATTTGTTTATTAGGCTCAATGTGTAAAATTGGTTGCCTATTGGATAAGCTTAAAATAAGTAAAAATCTGGTAGATTGCTTAAGACTTTGATAATCTATTAAAATGTTAGAATGATGTCTTATAAAAATGAGGGGGATATTTATTTATTTAATTTCAATACGTATGAATTGTGATTCCGTGAACTGAAAATAAATATGTGTATATTCCCCCCCTTTTGTTTAAAGGCAAAAAACCTCTCGGTTATCATCGCTTTATAAAAAAAGTAAGAAAACCTCTAAACTCAAATACTGTCAGCATCGGAAAAGAACAAGAGTTGGTCAAGAGAGGGATCAAACCCATGACCATATGGGAAAAGTGTAGTTCCAGCTAGCTCACTAAAGGGAGCCCCTGAGGATAAGTGCGCATCAGTCATAGAAAATACACATGTACATTGCTCTTATATTGTTTTAGTTTAGTATCTATATAACTCTATGGATTATTGTACATGCAGCCTCGGTGGCGCCACAAAGTTCCTAAGACACGCACGTGAAGCAGACTATAATAATATACTGTTATAGAACAGTCCAATTTGTAATTTTCACACTCACATAAACGTAGTAGAGAGAAATTTATATGATGGGTCAAAAATTGGATGTTAAGTTTCTTTAGGTTATATCCTTAATTTTCTTTTTGTTTTAAAGGCGAAAACAGTTTGTTTAAAAGCAGCACGTAGAGGAAAATAAGCAGGACATGGTATGTAACCTAAATATTGGTATAGATTATAATCTAGATGAAACAGTTACAATAGATAGTGATTAGATAATCTCATATGTGCCATCTTGAAAGTAAACTTCATGTCTAGGTTAAGATATTGTTATAATATAAATACATATGATTTGCAAAAGTTATCCCTTTCTAGAAATAAGGTTTTTGGTTAGATTTAGGATAAGATTAACTGATATACAAATAGGATAAGTTAATTGGCTACAGCTAGGTTTAGCTCTAAGGTTTTCATGTGAGATTTTGTTCATGCATTTTCATAATTGTTATACTATAAAGTCACAATGTGATGGGTAAAACAAAATATAGTAGTGGGTACAACCCCTCAGGTATTTCCCGGGTAGAATTTCCCGCGCATCTAAGACTGCGTCTCGGTACCGCCTTCGCATCTCAGTTGTACCGAAGGCGCCTACTATAAGGTATTGGGGTGCGGTGGATGAATCGGGGCTTAGTCTACAGAGAGTGTAGGACTCCCCAACAACTAGTCAGTGGTATGTAGAGTGCCTCAGCACCGTACTATTATCTAGTATAAAGTGTACTGGGTTCTTATTCGATTTGCAGGAATGTACCACAATTCTAGAAGTGTTCTATCATGCCCACTAACCTAATGCCTTCAAATAATAAGATAGCTAAAAAGAACAAGAATAAAGAGAGCCTCATCACCTGAGCAGGGTTTGAAACTGCACCAAGGATAGATCTCCAGTAAGAACTCCTGGACCGGCAATTGTACGTGTACGTGTGCGTGTGTGCGAGCGCGCGCGTGCGAGAGAGTGTGTGTGTTTGTGTGTGTGATTGTCACAATAACTGATCAATTTAAAATAAACTAGATATAGGCCAGGGGGTCTATCCCTCCCACTAGCTTTATAGAAATAACCCCGTTGTACTGTGCCCTCCTTAGTTTCAATTATTTTTTCCCTTGTTTAAAGGGCGTAACTTGTAACTGTCGGACGTCAGTAAATTGAATTGCCCTAATCGAGAGTGCTATTGGTGAAAAGAGTCGAAACGGCCGTCATTTAATAAGTAAATGATAAAAACAAGGATTGTTTGACAGAAAAAACTAACTAATATTATGTTTAAAAAAATCTAGTTAGGCAACACAAATAAAAATTACCCATTTTGCTCAAATTTTAGTGAAATCTAAAAATTAATAATCCAAACTCGAATGCACAATAGCAAATAAAAAATATTACTTTTTGCTATTATAGTTTTGAAATAATTTGAAAAAATAAAAAATTAACCTTTACCCCGTCAATAAAAGCTCGATTTTAATTGACTACGACTTACGGTGAGGAGGTTTTTATACGGTGAGGAGGATTTTATACGGTAAGGAGGTTTTTATACGGTGAGGAGGTTTTTATACGGTGAGGAGGTTTTTATACGGTGAGGAGGTTTTTATACGGTGAGGAGGTTTTTATACGGTGAAGAGGATTTTATACGGTAAGGAGGTTTTTATACGGTGAGGAGGTTTTTATACGGTAAGGAGGTTTTTATACGGTGAGGAGGTTTTTATACGGTGAGGAGGTTTTTATACGGTGAGGAGGATTTTATACGGTAAGGAGGTTTTTATACGGTGAGGAGGTTTTTATACGGTAAGGAGGTTTTTATACGGTGAGGAGGTTTTTATACGGTGAGGAGGTTTTTATAGCGTGAGGAGGTTTTTATACGGTGAGGAGGATTTTATACGGTGAGGAGGTTTTTATACGGTGAGGAGGTTTTTATACGGTGAGGAGGTTTTTATACGGTGAGGAGGTTTTTATACGGTAAGGAGGATTTTATACGGTGGGGAGGTTTTTATACGGTGAGGAGGTTTTTATACGGTGAGGAGGTTTTTATACGGTGAGGAGGATTTTATACGGTAAGGAGGTTTTTATACGGTGAGGAGGTTTTTATACGGTAAGGAGGTTTTTATACGGTGAGGAGGTTTTTATACGGTGAGGAGGTTTTTATAGCGTGAGGAGGTTTTTATACGGTGAGGAGGTTTTTATAGCGTGAGGAGGTTTTTATACGGTGAGGAGGATTTTATACGGTGAGGAGGTTTTTATACGGTGAGGAGGTTTTTATAGCGTGAGGAGGTTTTTATACGGTGAGGAGGATTTTATACGGTGAGGAGGTTTTTATACGGTGAGGAGGTTTTTATACGGTGAGGAGGTTTTTATACGGTGAGGAGGTTTTTATACGGTAAGGAGGATTTTATACGGTGAGGAGGTTTTTATACGGTGAGGAGGTTTTTATACGGTGAGGAGGTTTTTATACGGTGAGGAGGTTTTTATACGGTGAGGAGGATTTTATACGGTGAGGAGGTTTTTATACGGTAAGGAGGTTTTTATACGGTGAGGAGGTTTTTATACGGTAAGGAGGTTTTTATACGGTGAGGAGGTTTTTATAGCGTGAGGAGGTTTTTATAGCGTGAGGAGGTTTTTATAGCACAATTGTAGCAACTTTAAGCCATTATTTAAATATATAAATATTATTTTCAAAGAAGGTGTCCATAGTTTATTTTCACTTTTTGATTGACAACTACGAAACTGATATTTTTGGTGAGAATTTATTTTTTATTTGGTTTTGGGGATGGAATAAGACAGTTTGTCCAATACTTTTACATTGTTTATTATTAATAAATAAACTAGTAAACCTATTAATTACGGAAATGAACTGTTAACCCGCGCATTGTATGTATGAGTGTGCGTGTCTCCACGTAGCTAAGAATTCAAGGAGCTTCTGGTTATGTCAATTGGATAGAAGTGAGGCACAGACACGTGGTTGGATGTCATGCTTCTCTGAGTAATAGCGCTAACTCAACTACCTGGATCCTATGTGCCCACCTACCTTGAAACGGACTCTCGGTTCCGCGCAAAACTGGACGCTATTTGATTAGGACTACGTTTAATATTGGAGAGGGAACCCCGCGCACATTGCACCTTTCACACGCGTCCAAGCATAAACACAGCCAAGTTTCTATGGATATAAACGTTATGGTACAAACATATTATATCACACGTCCTCATAATCGAATAAAAATGAGCCAAAACTAATCGTCCCAAAAAATGCTAGTTCGGTAGTTTTCAATCAAAAATTTAAAATTATAGATCCCGTCTCTGAAAAAAAAAAAAAAAAAATTTAAATAACAGCGTTGACTTCCTTCGCAGAGCCTAACCTAACCTAACATAGACTATCGAAGTTTTAAAAAAGAATTTTTGGTACACTAGAGCAAAGTTAGATAAATTGTTAGAGCCGATTTATGAATATCATGGATGTCGTCTTTGAAAAAATATGTTTATATTTAAATAACAGCGTAAACTTGCTTCGCAGAGCCTAACCTAACCTAACACAACGCATTTTTAAAATCGAAGTTTTGGTACACTAGAGCAAAGTTAGATAAATTGTTAGAGCCGATTTATGAATATCATGGATGTCGTCTTTGAAAAAAAAAATTATATATTTAAATAAGAGCTGTAAACTGTACAAAACATTGCATATTATTTCTCACAACTATGCCACAAAACCTAACCATCTTTCCAAAATTGTCAGTTAGAAAGATTCACCCTAAAAAATTGAAATCATACATGTGTCCTGTCCAAGATTTATACAAAATATTTATAAAAATGCATATAAATAGACTAAACTCATTTCACTTTAGTAGATTTTATCAACGGGCACTTTTCCTATTTGACCGTGTAAATCCGGAGTTGAGTACAATAAGGGGTTCAAAAAATGTATACAGGGTTTCATTTAACTATATATATTTGAGAAAGTGTAAAAATGGAAAACTGTAACTTCCTCAGGGCTATAGAGAATACAGGTGTGGCAAACCCGAGATTACCTAACTGAACCTACACCTTTCTTAATCCAGTCTTGAGTTAGATCCCTCTCTTTAATCTTTTCTATCAGGTCTCTCTCTTGACCAAATCTAATTGTCTTTTCCGACCTTGATGCTATTAGAGTGTTCGAAGTTTACGTTCATTTCAGGGTGAGTTTGGTAATCGTGAAAAATAAAATATCCATTTTGACTGATCTTCAGGTTTCATGGCCTTATGAAACTGAAAAAGTAATTTGTAAGCACTATAGTGGCCATAAATATTAAGATAGTCTGTTCAAATTGAGCCGTACTCAAAAATCGAATTAAAAATCTCAATATGGCGGCCATTTTAAACAGTTTTTGTTGATATCTTGTCTGTTATTCAACTTAAAACACAACAAATTAGATAGAATTTTCAGATTTTAATTCTGAATATTAACCAACCCCAACTCTCCACGATGACAAATCTATGTAATTTCCAACATTGACCACAAAAAATCCGTTTAGTTACGTATGCCGCGTCACCGACACGAGCATAGGGAGTTGAGGCTCTTTCGTATATATTATACACATCGACTTCGAGGAGAAAGGAATTTTGTTTCATATAAATATACATCTATATTGGACGAAGTCAATGAAGTAGTGATATACGCAATTACGAGATTCAGAAATTAGTAATAACTTTTTGAAACAAACTTAATTAACTTTCTACCAATTTAACGTGTCCTACAAGGGCCAAAAAATTAACTTTGCGGAATTAGATTTAGAGGATCTGCTTGTAGTACATTGTATCATCAAGTTGGGTAAGTATCATGATGGCGCAAATAGCTTATTTTATTAGACGATGAATTCCGAAAGGTTTTTCGCCTTTGAACAGGGAAATAGTTATTTGTGCAACTAGTGAGCAAAGTGGCACTTTTTTAAACGAAAGAAAAATGTTGACGCTCGAGGCTTGCCGAGTGCGTCAATTTTATCGATTTTAAAAAAAGACACTCTGCTCACGAATTGCACATTATACTTTGTCTACAGTTGTTATTTTGTGACAAATAAAAAACATACTTCAGCAGTAACACAATTTAATAAAACATTAATTTAATACAATAGTGTTCAAACAAACAATCAATTACAATTCCATCTTTAATAACTGCATTTTTCTTATTTTTCAGATTATTTTAAAATCTGAACTGTCCATATTTTAAAACTAACGACACAAAAAATAGCAGTAGTGCTAAACAACACATCAACACTGAGTAGAAGTTCTCACGTCAAAACTGAGGTTATTTATGAATATTACAAATAAATAACTTAGGTGTATTGTTGAGGAAACGGGATTGCCAACTTCAAAACTCGGCAAACGAAAAATACTCTCCGTGTACATACACGGTCAATCTTCACGAATAATTACTTCCTTTTGTTGTTTATTTATGTTATTTTACATGTAAGAATTAATCTAACCTACATACGGGACATTTCCTGTATATTATAAATCAATTCACATAAACTTAACCTAAACTTCGTTTTGTTCGGTTGCCATTCGGAGTGAGTAAAGTAGTGTGCAAAGTAGTGGGCAAAGTGAAACTGTTGAGAAATCAGTTGTTTTGCAAACTAATTTAAATGAACAAAATGCCACTTTTCCAACAACTGTAGACAAAAATAATTGAGACGGGGGGGCACAGTACTACGGGGTTATTTCTATAAGGCTAGTGGGAGGTATAAGCCCACTGG
This sequence comes from Aphrophora alni, assembly GCA_963513935.1. Classification (NCBI taxonomy): domain Eukaryota; kingdom Metazoa; phylum Arthropoda; class Insecta; order Hemiptera; family Aphrophoridae; genus Aphrophora; species Aphrophora alni. The sequence continues at coordinate 46,706,815 of OY740765.1, forward strand.
CCTATATCAAGTTTATTTTAAATCGATCAGTTATTGTTGCAATCACGCACGCGCACACACCCACGCGCGCGCACACACACATACACAATCAATCAATTTAGAAAATGCCATTTTTATTATCGCGTGGGTGTTTAATAAAACAGTGAAAGAAGTACAGTGCCTTTACTACACAAATGGAATTAAATATGAAGGTGGGAGCAGGTGTCCGTCAAATGCTACCGGGTCTGTGCCGGCGTCTCCTTTGTCTTGCAATGTTTTGACTTTCAGTCAACAGCTTTCCCTTTTAGCTGTCATTACCTCTTGGACCCTCGTTACTTTTTACTCCGCCTACTCCAGATATATTACTTCAAAAGATTCTTCTGTGTATTTCTGTTTATAATGAACTCGCTTGTGTAAAGTAGTCTAAGTGTGTGTGAGTCTCACGCATTCAATCATCGACTCACACTATCACGGAAAGAACCTACAAACTCACACAATTTGCAATGAAAAATTGCGATGAATTCCGATGAATTTGCGATGAAAAAGCAAGTCGCGCGTAGCGCCACTATCGCTATTTGTTGCTAATGACATATCTTTGGAGTTTACTCTGAAATGTAAACTGAAGAGTTCAATTGAAATTCTTTTATGATACGTTTGTTACATTGTTTACAGTATGTAAAAGAATTGTTAGAATAGCCATTTTTAAAATTGTTAACTTTAACGTTTAAAAAAAGTATTAGTTTCATTTCTCACGTAGAACATGCTATGAAAACTGAAATTACTGGATTTAGTTCACCGATTGTTCTTTTTATAGTACTCATGTCACAATAAACGTCCATGTTCCAACTGTTTGGCATGATTTTCATTTCTCACGCAACCTCACGCATTTCTCCCCTTCCAGGTTGGAAAACTTCCCGCATTTTCACCCCTCTAGGTTGACTGCTCTGAATCTAGGTTAGGTTAGATCGTAGCGTCGTAGTACGGTTATGAAATAGTTATTTGAGTTTATTTTGTGATATTTATAATTAATTATGTATTTCATTTTGTTTATATAATTCATAATATTATGTTAGTCATTGTTTCAAGTGATTGTTATTAGTTATTATTTTCATTGTTTTTTTTTTTTTGTTATAGGCCTTGCCTTGAAGTGCAAACAGTTACTGTAACATTGTTATTTTATATTGTAGTATTTATTTTATTAGAACAATATTTATATATAACCACAAACACTCATATATTTTACAGTTATCTCTTCAGAACAATGCTCTGCAACTTTTACATATATTTTTGTAGTCTAAAATAATTATTCTGTTTTTTATAAAAAAATGTTTATGATTTTTTGTTCAAATTTTGTTGACATAAAGACAATTATTCTTCTCATTCTCGGCTACGTAACTCTAAAATATTATTACTAAGTATAATATTATATCTAATTATATTTACAAAATGTATTTTGAATAAAGCAATTATTTTTGTGACATTTTGCTATCGAATACACGAGATTTTTTTGATTCCTGAGATACTAACTCCACAATATTATTTCCAAAAACTTTTGAATTTTGTATAATTATATGAGAAAAATGATATATAACATACACATTTATTTTTCAAAATGTAACTTTACAAATATTATATATATATATATATATATAACCGATATATATTACCGATTTCTACTCACAAATAAATTACCAAACTTTTGTATATATTGAAAAAAAAAAAAAAAAAGAAAAATTTGGTTATGGTTCTCATGGGGACTTTCATGGATTTTTCACTTAATTTACTGCACATTTTTTTTATTCTTGACATACTAACTCCAAAACTATTACTTATATGTGACTTTTTCATTTCATAAATGAATTCTATGAACCTTTCTGAGAAATATTATATATAACAAAACGGTTTAAGAATAATATTAATATTTTGTGTGAATGTTTAAAAAAAGTATTGAAAATTGACCAAAAATGGAATGCAATAGAGTGGCCACTTCTAGGGTTTTTAAAATGTTAAGTACCACTTTCGCAGGCCAATACGAAGTCTTAACTTTTGACAAGTTATATTAAAACAAGATTTGTGACTTGAAATTATTTTCCACCAATCACAGTGTTCCTTCTAGCCTAAATTACTTAGTTGAGAGGTTATATAGTAGACGGGAACTGGCACAGTTTAGCGCTTACAAATGTATAATTTATGATATAAACCAACTGTACAAATAACATTGTTATTGTCTACAGTTCTGTAGTTTTCTAAAACTCTGAACATTTTTCCTTCCAAGGAACGGACATTAATAAGGACCAAGAGGGAAATCCGTTGTCAGGTATCTCTGTGAGGTGTGTTCATGGCGTTTTTTGACTCAATTTAAATATTTAGATCGGAGTTTATAGAATTTTGAGTCATTAACCCCTTTATCAAAGGACTATGTTTATCTTTTGGACCTTTTTTAGTTTTAAATACTTTCTCAAAATTAAATTATTCGACAAAAGAAGATTGCACACATTGTTAATAGCCAACATTTCAAATATATTATATGTATTTAAGAGGCCTGAATTCCCATGACTATGCTTTGTTAGAAACAACGGGATCTTCTATGGTTTTGAGAAATATTGTTAACTGAAAATAAAAAATAATTTTATATATTATTTTAAAGATATAACTGTGTATTTTCTAAATAATAATAATGGTTAGATTTATGTTAATTACTAACTGAGTTATTACACTGCTAAATTCCTTGAATTGCGTTGAAAAAAATAATTTTTGTTGCTTTAAGGGAAAATCCTCTCGTTCATATAAAAAAGAAGAAACCTTATAAAAAAGAAGAAAAGAGAATAAAATAAAGATCTCGAATTATTCTCTAATAGCATCAGAATTGGAAAAGAACAAGGGAGACATGAGAAAAATCAAAGAGAGTGATATAATCCAAGAATATATGAAAAGATATGTAGATCCAGGTAGGATCCCTCGGGATTTCCAAGCCCTTAATCACTTAAGCGAGGCCCTGAGCGTAGAAAAACTGCAATGGTAGAAGTAACATTACTGAATGCAGTTATTTATTTATTATGACACTATTTCTTTTTTTTTTAAATATAGACTAAATCGTGTTCAAAAATAAAAGATTACAAATATACAGGGTCTTTCACGAAGAAAGTGAACTTAAATAGAAATGTATAAAGTTAACCTTTCGAGTAAGGTACGTTCTGATTAAATAGTTATTACTTTTTAATGGGAATTATTGATACTATATAATAATAAATAACTAGTAGACCTATCATAATATTTTGTATATTCTTGACAATTACCATTTTTTTCGTTCTAGGTTTTTTGACGATAACTTAATTATTTTTCAAGGTACAGAAAAATTAAAAACCCATTTTTTTTTTTCATTAAAAAATATATATATTTTACTTCTTATAAAATTTTCGCATAGTTTACGGTTTCCGAGAATTTTTTGAATATTTACATTTTCAAGTTTTGGACTTGGGAATAAATAGTATAAACGATGAGTAGGCCTATATCAAATTTAAACTCACAATTTTACTAATTTCAAACCTTATCATTATTATTTATTTATTTTAAAAATAAAATGGCCAACAGACTGAAAAAAGAAGCATTTCCGGTCCTATGTTTATATGAACTTTTTTCATTATTTTCACCAGTAGAACTTGTCCTATGTTTATATGAACTTTTTTCATTATTTTCACCAGTAGAACTTGTCCTATGTTCATATGAACTTTTTTCATTATTTTCACCAGTAGAACTTGTCCTATGTTTATATGAACTTTTTTCATTATTTTCACCAGTAGAACTTGTCCTATGTTTATATGAACTTTTTTCATTATTTTCACCAGTAGAGCTTGTCCTATGTTCATATGAACTTTTTTCATTATTTTCACCAGTAGAACTTGTCCTATGTTCATATGAACTTTTTTCATTATTTTCACCAGTAGAACTTGTCCTATGTTCATATGAACTTTTTCCATTATTTTCACCAGTAGAACTTGTCCTATGTTCATATGAACTTTTTTCATTATTTTCACCAGTAGAACTTGTCCTATGTTCATATGAACTTTTTCCATTATTTTCACCAGTAGAGCTTGTCCTATGTTCATATGAACTTTTTTCATTATTTTCACCAGTAGAACTTGTCCTATGTTCATATAAACTTTTTCCATTATTTTCACCAGTAGAACTTGTCCTATGTTCATATGAACTTTTTTCATTATTTTCACCAGTAGAACTTGTCCTATGTTCATATGAACTTTTTTCATTATTTTCACCAGTAGAACTTGTCCTATGTTCATATGAACTTTTTCCATTATTTTCACCAGTAGAACTTGTCCTATGTTCATATGAACTTTTTCCATTATTTTCACCAGTAGAGCTTGTCCTATGTTCATATGAACTTATATCATTATTTTCACCAGTAGAACTCGTCCTATGATTATATGAACTTTTATCATTATTTTCACCAGTAGAACTTGTCCTATGTTCATATGAACTTTTTTCATTATTTTCACCAGTAGAGCTTGTCCTATGTTCATATGAACTTTTTTCATTATTTTCACCAGTAGAACTTGTCCTATGTTCATATGAACTTTTATCATTATTTTCACCAGTAGAACTTGTCCTATGTTCATATGAACTTTTTTCATTATTTTCACCAGTAGAGCTTGTCCTATGTTCATATGAACTTTTTTCATTATTTTCACCAGTAGAACTTGTCCTATGTTCATATGAACTTTTATCATTATTTTCACCAGTAGAACTCGTCCTATGTTCATATGAACTTTTTTCATTATTTTCACCAGTAGAACTTGTCCTATGTTCATATGAACTTTTTTCATTATTTTCACCAGTAGAACTTGTCCTATGTTCATATGAACTTTTTCCATTATTTTCACCAGTAGAGCTTGTCCTATGTTCATATGAACTTTTTTCATTATTTTCACCAGTAGAACTTGTCCTATGTTCATATGAACTTTTTCCATTATTTTCACCAGTAGAACTTGTCCTATGTTCATATGAACTTTTTTCATTATTTTCACCAGTAGAACTTGTTCTATGTTCATATGAACTTTTTTCATTATTTTCACCAGTAGAACTTGTCCTATGTTCATATGAACTTTTTCCATTATTTTCACCAGTAGAACTTGTCCTATGTTCATATGAACTTTTTCCATTATTTTCACCAGTAGAGCTTGTCCTATGTTCATATGAACTTATATCATTATTTTCACCAGTAGAACTCGTCCTATGATTATATGAACTTTTATCATTATTTTCACCAGTAGAACTTGTCCTATGTTCATATGAACTTTTTTCATTATTTTCACCAGTAGAGCTTGTCCTATGTTCATATGAACTTTTTTCATTATTTTCACCAGTAGAACTTGTCCTATGTTCATATGAACTTTTATCATTATTTTCACCAGTAAAACTTGTCCTATGTTCATATGAACTTTTATCATTATTTTCACCAGTAGAACTCGTCCTATGTTCATATGAACTTTTTTCATTATTTTCACCAGTAGAACTTGTCCTATGTTCATATGAACTTTTATCATTATTTTCACCAGTAGAACTTGTCCTATGTTCATATGAACTTTTTTCATTATTTTCACCAGTAGAGCTTGTCCTATGTTCATATGAACTTTTTTCATTATTTTCACCAGTAGAACTTGTCCTATGTTCATATGAACTTTTATCATTATTTTCACCAGTAGAACTCGTCCTATGTTCATATGAACTTTTTTCATTATTTTCACCAGTAGAACTTGTCCTATGTTTATATGAACTTTTTTCATTATTTTCACCAGTAGAACTTGTCCTATGTTTATATGAACTTTTTTCATTATTTTCACCATTAGAACTTGTCCTATGTTTATATGAACTTTTTTCATTATTTTCACCCGTAAAACTTGTCCTATGTTTATATAAACTTTTTTCATTATTTTCACCAGTAAAACTTGTCCTATGTTCATATGAACTTTTTTCATTATTTTCACCAGTAGAACTTGTCCTATGTTCATATGAACTTTTTCCATTATTTTCACCAGTAGAACTTGTCCTATGTTTATATGAACTTTTTTCATTATTTTCACCAGTAAAACTTGTCCTATGTTCATATGAACTTTTTTCATTATTTTCACCAGTATAACTTGTCCTATGTTCATATGAACTTTTTTTCATTATTTTCACCAGTAAAACTCGTCCTATGTCCATATGAACTTTTATCATTATTTGCACCAGTAGAGCTTGTCCTATGTTCATATGAACTTTTTTTCATTATTTTCACCAGTAAAACTCGTCCTATGTCCATATGAACTTTTATCATTATTTTCACCAGTAGAACTTGTCCTATGTTCATATGAACTTTTTTCATTATTTTCACCAGTAGAACTTGTCCTATGTTTATATGAACTTTTTTCATTATTTTCACCATTAGAACTTGTCCTATGTTTATATGAACTTTTTTCATTATTTTCACCAGTAGAACTTGTCCTATGTTTATATGAACTTTTTTCATTATTTTCACCAGTAGAACTTGTCCTATGTTCATATGAACTTTTTTCATTATTTTCACCAGTAGAACTTGTCCTATGTTTATATGAACTTTTTTTATTATTTTCACCAGTAGAACTTGTCCTATGTTCATATGAACTTTTTTCATTATTTTCACCAATAAAACTTGTCCTATGTTCATATGAACTTTTTTCATTATTTTCACCAGTAGAACTTGTCCTAAGTTCATATGAACTTTTTTCTTGTTTTCACTAGTAAATAACCTGAAATTCTTTCCGTTCTTAAGTGAAACATACAGTATATAAAAACTTATAAACTGGTATAAAAAGTTGTAAGAAAATGCCTGTGACAAAGCGATATCATTCCGTGTCTAGTTACAGTACTGTAACTCATAAAATATTCGCTAAAAGGTGCTGCAAGCTCACATCAGTTGTTCATAAAGTAAATACACAAGTTACGATAACTTAATAACGATTTAAACCCCTACACATTTTTTTAGCCTTGATAGTGTAAATGTAAATTGTATAACGCTTTAAATCAGATTGTTTCAAATCAGCAGCAATCGAAACTCATTCAGAAACTGATAATCTGAATAATATTTACAATAGGGTGCCGATAACTTAATCTGTTCTTAGGGTGAATAGAATAGGCCTACTTGCCAAAGTTGCTCTCTGCCAACACAGTCAAAGTAATACTAATGAAGACCAAGTTACAAGATTTGACGAGTTGCGCAATATTATGGCGTTAATGAAAGTTTCAACTTGTCAGTGTTTCAGGACTAAGGAGGGTGGTCTTGTCAGCTTCTACCTCTGACAGTTCTTATTGCTTATTGTAATTAACACTTTTCTGTCACTCTCTTCTTTGTATTATTTACTTAAAGTTGTTTTTGTGGAAAAAAATTCTATTTTAAGATTTTCACGGATGTACCCTCAGTAGGCTAACGACTCTGTCATGTAGGATGGTCGAGAACATCCTACACTTTAAAAAAAAAGTATTTTTTTTACTTTCTCATATATACGTAGTACATGTGATGGGTCAAAAAATCCGTTTTGAGGTTCTTTGAATACAAAAAAGTGTTCCTTGGAATGTTAGTCTGTTTATGTGGAATGTTGCAGTGTTTAACGATTTTAATAATATTTGGTATATGGGCATATTTTGGCGATCTCTCCGGAAGTTTGGGGCTACACCTATCTCGTTCAAGTAGTTTTAGTGAAATATGAAGATTAATCACCCAACCCGTGTGCAAAATCACTAGTAACTACACTAGCAACTAGTTCAGGGTTAATTATTGGCAAAAACCAAAAATATACCTAGACTTTAATCCAAAAATATTTACATTGAAGGAACAAGCAAATCAAGCTTACGCCCTTATTTAATTTTTTTTTTTCAAAAACGCGTTTACGATTTATATCCATTTTTTGATAACTACTGAAATGATATTTTTGGTAACAACTAGTTTTGGTTCGATTTAGTTTGTGGATGGGTGAATGAGAAAGTTTGTGCAATATTTTTGCACCGTTTATTTACAGTACATTTTATGCTTTAATTTTAATCGTAGAGAAAATGTTACTAAACTTGTATATGACTTGTTAAATTCCTGCTATTACCAATTTTAGTATATGTTTTATATTGGTGGAAATGTGACGTCAGTCTTATAATACAACTAAAAACCACGTGTTAAGGTGCCACCTCAATCTTGTGGTTCGTCCTAAACTAATTGAACTGCTCAGCCTCTTGATATCTCCATTAATTGTTCATAATTCTATAGCTAGTTGAATAAAACGCATTCATAGTAGGGACTCCTATTTATTTACTTGACTGTTGAATGAAACTCTGCCACAGCGACCACAGATCAGTTGTTATTAATAGGAAACCCGCTGCAATAAAAGCTGATAGCTCTAAAAATTGCGAACTATCTATATAATTATGAACCATTAATAGACATCATTTCATGTTGGGTTGCATGTAAAGGCTTAAATAATTATTTAGAGTAGTGACTAGTCAGTTATAGATGTTTATAGCTAAATAGAAGACTATAACCCCCTCCCCACTTAAATGAAATATCATGTTTAATGACAGCTTTATGGTTATATTTACGAGCTCTGAAAAAAAAAAGGATTACATTCTTTTCGCTTAGTATAAAAACTAGATATATGTGGATGATTATTGTTAAGGCTCTCTCACATAATGATAATTAATCAATTAAAAACTTTTTTTAATTAATATACCACATGCAATAATAGTATATTATACTGAGTTCCTATGCATGATAATAGTTGGAAGATGGAGTACTGTATCATGCAAGAATCCTGTAATTTGTGTTATACTTGTTATGTTAAGAGTTGAAGACATTAGAGTAACGAGGCAAAAAAGATGGACGATTGGGGAGTTTTACTATTGAAAACACTGGGGAGGATATAATGCAAGAATCCTGTAATTTGTGTTATACTTGTATGTTAAGATTTGAAGTCATTAGAGTAACGAGGCAAAAAAGATGGACGATTGGGGAGTTTTGCTATTGCAAACACGGGGGGGGGGGAGAATATAATGCAAGAAATCCGCAGTTTGTGTTATCCTTATTTTTCAAATCAATTTTCACTCTTTGATATAAACTATCTAACTGATATTTTTGGCGACAATTACTTTTGGTTCTTTTTTCTTTGGTTTTAAGGATAAGTGAGTGAGAGAGTTTATGTATTTTTTTGTACCAGTTATTTTAATAAGCTTAGGCAATGCATAAAATATAAGGAGGAATTAACAGTAAATATTTCTTCGGTTTTAACCCCAAAAATAATTGGATGTCAGGATGATGCATGTCGCCTGTAAAATCTCAAATTCAGCTGCTAGGCCTATCTATCAGGTAGAAAGCAATTCTCTAATCTTCACATCTCTCAGAAGGGAAAGGGGAATGGTGTTATAGTTTTGAGTGGTAAAATGGACATTGTTGTAATACAATTATTGAATTAAACTTGGTTGATAGCATAGCCATTGAAAAGGTGAGGAAGGTCCTTGACTCAAGCTATTGTGTATTTGCCAAGCGTCTAGCAACAATGAATTCCTTATCCAGGTGCAAACACTAGACCATATACTTTGTTGGTGGTATTAAGACATCACCCTTCTCCATATCGTAATAGGTTATAAAGACATTATTGTTTTCATTCAAATTACGACTAACGGTAGACCAACCATATTAAACCCAAAATTGAAATACAGAGTGTAAAGTAAGTCGTGATACACCCCAATATAATTTAAATGGATTGCTATAACAATGTAAAAGCACTATCATAACCATTATAACATTTTTTTGGTGTTTAAGAGGAGTTTAAATTTTTACTCCCCTTAAGAAAGAGGGAGGTATAGGGGCCAACTTTCATTTTTTAAATGGCAACTCCTATCTTGTGACATATTATTGGAAAGCTCTTTGCGATCGAAAAATAATAGCACCTCCAAAAGGTTTCTAGTACATCTCTGACAAAAGTTACATGAAAAATTAGTTATTACTATCTTGTGTATTTCTTGCCTGTTTTAATGTAACAATTGCTCTAATTAGTGACCTTCGTTGGTTTGGCAGTCTGCTACCCGTTTGTAAAAAACTGAGACAGCATTCGCAAAAGATTCTCTTGGAATGGATTGAGCCTTTTGTAAAATTCTTCCCTGTAGGTCGTTGACATCAGTTGGCTTAATTTCATAAACAAGTTTTTTTTCATGTGATAAGGAAGTGAATGTGTTGATTGTTGTATTAATCTTTGTTGTTCTTAAAATAGCTTAGGAAAAATGATAACTTCTAATTACTCTTTTTAACTTTAACCTGCATCCTTCTTCCCCTTAGAGAATGAATTCGTAGACGTATTTTCAGTGAAAAAGATGAAGCAAGTTTTTGCATTACACAGCCTGTATTGCCAGGGTTGTTCTAGAAACGTTTTGGAGGTGCTATTATTTTTCTATTGCATAGATCTTTCCAATGATATGTCACAAGATAGGAGTTATCATTTAAAAAATGAAAGTTGGCCACTATACCCTCATTCATAAAGGTGGCAAATATTTTAACCGCCCCTTAAACAACAGAAAAAGTATTGGTAGAGGCATGGTAGAGTATGGTAGTCAAATAGGTATGGTAGAGGTTTTACATTGATATAAAAATCCATTTAAATTATATCGAGGTGAATCACGACTTATTTTACACTCTAGTAGAGAGCAGAGGAGCGTCCTAACTCAGGTGGATCCAAGCGCCTCATCTCCCAAAATGTTGACCCTTTCCATCCCCTTTTTCACACATTTTGGTTTTCTCAACCCTTTTTCACCCACTTTCCCCTCAGACTCCAAAAACCTCCCACCACCCCTTTTCCAAAAAACTCTTCCCACCACCCCAAAATCAAGGTGGATCCTCATCACGGTACTCACCCTACCCAACTTGTTCGGAAGTGATCCGACCAATACCATTATAGTACTTACCCAACTCAAAAACTGTACATCCAGCTATGATATCTTGGGATTGTCAAGTACTTACCCAACCCAAAATCAAGGTGAATCCCCCATTACAGTACTCACTTAACCCAACTTGGTCAGAAGGGATCCGAAGTAACCATAGTAGTATTTACCCAATACACCCAGTTATCTCAGGATTTCTGTAAAGAGTCATAGTACTTACTCAACCCATTGGCTCAGGGTGGATCCAGGATGCAACCCAACAAAAAGTGTACATCCAGCTATGTATCTAGGGATTGCTGTAAGAAGGTTATAGTACTTACCCAACCCAAAAGTGTACATACAGATAAATCACCTAGAGATTGTTCTGTATCCAGAGGGATGAAAAGATATTAGCTCGCCTATTTACCCAATCCACAGATCAAGGTGAAATAATAGAAAACAACTTTCAATATTCCTTCAGGTATGTACTCGGTTCATGGTATTTAACTTAATTTTACGCTTTAACATTCCAACCCTAAAATAAAAGGTTGATTGAGTTCTACACCTGTGAATAGAAAATCCCCAAAGATATAATACCCATACCAAAACAATAACACAACTAATTTAACCCACTTTGACAATACAACGCCATCGTAACACAGACATTTACTTATATCCTTAACGGTACTGTAATGTGAAATATGTTTATAACGTTATCGACTGCCATTCTTACCAAAACACATTCCAAAACAGTAATACAACTAATTTAACCCACTTTGACAATACAACGCCATCGTAACACAGACATTTACTTATATCCTTAACGGTACTGTAATGTGAAATATGTTTATAACGTTATCGACTGCCATTCTTACCAAAACACATTACAAAACAGTAATACAACTAATTTAACCTACTTTGACAATACAACGTCATCGTAACACAGACATTTACTTATATCCTTAACGGTACTGTAATGTGAAATATGTTTATAACGTTATCGACTGCCATTCTTACCAAAACACATTCCAAAACAGTAATACAACTAATTTAACCTACTTTGACAATACAACGCCATCGTAACACAGACATTTACTTATATCCTTAACGGTACTGTAATGTGAAATATGTTTATAACGTTATCGACTGCCATTCTTACCAAAACACATTCCAAAACAGTAATACAACTAATTTAACCTACTTTGACAATACAACGCCATCGTAACACAGACATTTACTTATATCCTTAACGGTACTGTACTTTGAAATATGTTTATAACGTTATCGACTGCCATTCTTACCAAAACACATTCCAAAACAGTAATACAACTAATTTAACCTACTTTGACAATACAACGCCATCGTAACACAGACATTTACTTATATCCTTAACGGTACTGTACTGAGAAATATGTTTATAACGTTATCGACTGCCATTCTTACCAAAACACATTCCAAAACAGTAATACAACTAATTTAACCTACTTTGACAATACAACGTCATCGTAACACAGACATTTACTTATATCCTTAACGGTACTGTACTGTGAAATATGTTTATAACGTTATCGACTGCCATTCTTACCAAAACACATTCATTCCAAAACAGTAATACAACTAATTTAACCTACTTTGACAATACAACGCCATCGTAACACAGACATTTACTTATATCCTTAACGGTACTGTACTTTGAAATATGTTTATAACGTTATCGACTGCCATTCTTACCAAAACACATTCCAAAACAGTAATACAACTAATTTAACCTACTTTGACAATACAACGCCATCGTAACACAGACATTTACTTATATCCTTAACGGTACTGTACTGAGAAATATGTTTATAACGTTATCGACTGCCATTCTTACCAAAACACATTCCAAAACAGTAATACAACTAATTTAACCTACTTTGACAATACAACGTCATCGTAACACAGACATTTACTTATATCCTTAACGGTACTGTACTGTGAAATATGTTTATAACGTTATCGACTGCCATTCTTACCAAAACACATTCATTCCAAAACAGTAATACAACTAATTTAACCTACTTTGACAATACAACGTCATCGTAACACAGACATTTACTTATATCCTTAACGGTACTGTACTTTGAAATATGTTTATAACGTTATCGACTGCCATTCTTACCAAAACACATTCCAAAACAGTAATACAACTAATTTAACCTACTTTGGCACAGACTTGAACAGAGACACCCACAGGGGTACGATTATTACAGCAACATAAATCTTTCACGTTCTAAATCAGTTAAACCTAAGAATATCTTACAAATAACTCTTTCATTTGAAACGTAAACGACTTGTAACTGTCAACACCAATCATAACACATTTACAGCCATTTACAATTTTAAGTTACTCATTACATTCATTACCCTTTAATCGAACAAATATAGACGGGTAATTTTCAAATTGACATTTATTTTGGCACAACTACTCTATATAAAGGAGTTTTACAATAGTTTAACTTCATGTGACATAGTTACTACACGTTCCTGCTAGCTGCTAAAGTGGTAAGTTTTACTTTGTTGTTTTTTCCAGTAATTTGTCTAGTAAGTAACATACTGAAATCACGTCTAAATTATGTTCTCTTTGCAATAACTCATATACTTCCGACAATAGTCTTAACAAACATATAAAATAAAAACATAGCAAAGTAAACTCATTATTTAAGTGTGATATTTGTTATAAACATTTCACGATCCATACCGATTGAATCGACACACAATAACACACATCCATAACAACAATAACATGTTTAAATGTGATATTTGCAACAAATCTTTTAATAAAAAAGATAATTGAATACAACATAAAAGAATACGTTTAAAAAATCAATTCACTACGCAAACTCATCCATCTACTTCACACAACGTACAAAGCACACCACAACCTAGTAGGCTACATCATCACAGGATGATGTATTTATTGAAATAGAATCACCTTTCACAAATTGGATCAAATCATACACACTTAATAGATTTCTTGAAGATGTGTTAACCTTTATACATTTGCAATAATATTTCAAGTGAAAAATATACGACCTAGACTGGGAATCGAACCCAGGACCTTTGGGCTTTACGCTCCAATGCTCTACCAACTGAGCTATCCTAGTCGCTTCCCAGCACAGGGCGTAGACTTCTCACTTGAATTTACGTTTAATTGCTGCAATTTTGAGTTTCTAAATTAATTCCCTGTGCTGGGAAGCGACTAGGATAGCTCAGTTGGTAGAGCATTGGCGCGTAAAGCCAAAGGTCCTGGGTTCGATTCCCAGTCTAGGTCGTATATTTTTCACTTGAAATATTATTGTATATTCAATACTTGCTAGTAAAAACGTATAAGCGGAAAAATCAAATAATTAAAAATTTTAATAATCAAAAACTGATTTCTATGCAGTATTTGGTAAATCTATGGAAAACGTTCGTAATCGTATAGACATGTGACTTGTTTCATAAAATCAGTGGAAAAGCTAGTAGATAAAAGTAATTTCATGCACAGAACTATTTGTAGCGAAAACCTTGTTGGAATTCACATGGAAAAAACAAAGATGCTTCTGAATAAACCGACATATTTCGGACAGTGTATTCTAGACACAAGTAAGATACATGTATGCTTTTACCTATGATTTAATTCTACCAATTTATGGTGTTGACAAATTAAAACTACAGTATATGGATACAGACAATTTTATATACAACATTCAGACCCAAAGCTTGTATGAAACAAAACATGTTATGAAACAAAACATGTCATAACATTTCATAAAAATGTTATGAAACAAAACATTACACATTTCGATACAAACAATTTACCAAACAAAACACCCGCTGTACTCCAACTTTAATAAAAAAAGTGTTGGGGAAGTTCAAAGATGAAGCATCTGGTGAAATCATTGAGGAATTTGTACGTCTACCCACTAAAGTGCATGCGTTAAATGTCAGTGGAAAAATCGTGAAAAGAGCAAAAGGTTGTTAATAAGTGTTGTTGATAAAAAAAATAACTTTTAAATATCATTATGATTGTCTATTCCATTGCAGAGTTGTACACCCTTAACAACAACATTCATAGATATCAATACAATGTCTATACAATAAAATTGAAACAAATAAATTATGATTATCTGCCAGTGATATAAAAAGACCTATTCAACCGAATAATATAGACACTCTTAAACAATGACATTTCTCTCTTAGATAAGTAAATATTTTACTTGTGTATATAATTCTATTTCAGAATGAGCAAAATGTTTGATTATTTTTCTTTAATTACACACTCACATATAATATATGACGAATCAAAAATATATAAAATTTACAAGTTTTAAATTCTCATACTTATCACATCATTGAAAAACATAATTCTTGTGTCATTTACACTTTTTTTAAAACATACAACATCTGTTATTAGCAATGAAAGTATACTGTAAAGAGAGACTTAAGCCATGGAGACACAGTACTGGAAATTACAATTAGAAAAACAATGAAATATTTAAAGAGATAAGTAATTATGTTACTTCGGAACACATTAAATGGTAATTCTCAGGACCTGCAAGATAAAAAACAGTAAAAGTCATGTTCTGTGTTCTTGTTTAGTATCGCACTAACCATGTTTTATTCTGAGTTTTCACAGGAAACATGTGTTTTGTATATTTCATCACAAGTACAGGCATCAGATTTGATGAATGGCAAACGTTAATCCATATTAACAATGTACGACACTCCATTGAATAACTGTTTTGTCGTAGTGTTCATCTGTTTACGATAACTACAACGTGCATTTATTATTTATTTTATTCATGAAACAAAATATATCTTGAGTGTAATAATAGGTTTAAACCAGACATGTACCATATTAATATATTTTGATGAAGTAATTTTCAGGAAAACAATATTTATAAATTTTTTGTAAATAATTTTTGGTACGAAAAAAAGATATATAATTACGCAAACACGATATGTTTTACAAATAGATATTGAAATAGTAGAAAATCATTATTTCTATTGTTTTAAATAAAATAAAACATATTTTTTTATATCAATGTTTATATTTATTTCAAGTTTATATAATTTAACAATTCAGATATGAATAAGTCATTACAGTTAACATTTTCATTATATAGTAAAATAAAGTCTCTCATTGTGTATCCTTACACACGAAAATATAAAAAAGTACACAATATTTTCCGTACACAGTTGAATACATACTTTGCAACTTCATATCATTGTATACAAATGATGATAATTGTTTATAATAAATCTTAAGTGTAAATGGTGTCTTGGTGAAATCTCATAGCTGTCAAAATATTCCAATCATCCATCACAACTTATATAAATCGCAACTCAATGTGATCCTGGTCGGGTATGTGGATCAGTGTTTACAACAAATGCAGAACAGGGTTCAATCCGTAATGGAAATTGATCTGATTCATAGACTCCAGTATTTGAAATTGGTAGATGGGGTAAAACAGATTTGTATCTCCAGACTATTCATTGAAAAAAGAATATTATCCTTACTCACTTTGTGTGAGAATAAAAAAAGAACTTAGTGATATGGTTTCATTCTCCATGCTAGATTTTTTATAGTCTGTAGTCTCTTTTATCGTCCAAAGTCTGAAATAATATTCCTATGTTTATCAATTTCATTAACATTGTCAAATTCACCATAATATACAATACAGTTTCTGACAACGCTGACTCAAACCTGATTTCAATACGTAGGTTTCCATGACGTATGAGATTCCAATGTGACAATAAATTTGCAGAGGGGTCAGGTGTTAAATCAAATGCCATAAGACAATAACATTTTGGTTAATCATCTCTTGATGTATCATATGAATCGGTTGAATCGCTTTTGAGGGAATTTGAACCCCAATAACATAAAGTGAGAAGAAATTAGTTTTGTAATGATTATAGTTTTATGGGTTGGTTTTAAAATCACCATTGAAAGCTTTATTACTAACTAAACCAATAACACGTTTCGGAAGTTGACCTGGATATTATCCAACGACTTCTCCTGAACACCTGTAGGGATGGTGAGCGCTTTCTCTTTCTTCTATATTAAAGGATATTTTTCAGGACTTAATTGAAGTGTTTTACTGTGTGCTATTATATTTATTTAATAAGCTGATTTAGATGACGTAAGATAGAATGCATCCCTCGTTCGTATCAACCTAAGACGTGTATAACACCATTTAGAAGAAACTTTTCTTTGTTAAATATATTACTGTGAAGATGTCCTATCAAATTCACCGATTTACATGAAATTAAACGTACGTCGTTTTACAGTCCACTGTTTGTATCATTAACATCATCCAAAGATCCGGGTTTGTCTGAATGCCATAATGCAGAAGTTAAGTGTGATTCTTTTGCTGCAGGACCATAGTTTAATAATGTTTCTATAAACGATCTATATGGGAAGGTATTATTTGGTGGTGAAATTAGTTTTTGGTTCAAATAAATGTCCAACTGTCCAATCAATGAGTGTAGAAAATTTTTTACTGGTCCAAACTTATTTGTTTATGTTAAATTTGTGTCATCAGATTTTAAGATTTTTACTTTTAAATTTAACATTGTATGTGATAGATCAATATATTCATCTCCCTGTCCTTGAATAACAAACTTAATTGGTGAATCATCAGTCAATGCAGATATTGGTTTATACTGTATCAACTGTCCACTTCTTATACTCCTTTGTGTTGCAGGTATTGTAAATAAATCCAGTTCTGATTTTGTACACTCACAAGATTGTTGGTGAATAAATGCCATTTTTATGAGAATATATTTTTTTAAACTTTTTTTATGACCTGTTTCCTAAGGAGTTTTGTGAGATACTGGGTTGTTACTTTACTCTTCTTCTTTTTATATCCAGACCCTGACAGTATGGCATCAATTTCTTATCAGCTTTACGTTTTATTGCTTCTGTAAATTCCTTAACTCTATTTTGAAATGCATATTTAGGGCCTCCTGTTTGTACTATATCACCTACAATATTAATTCCTGATTTTATTGCTCCATGGCCAATCGTTTTACCACCAGATTTTATCATAGTATAATAGTTCGCAATAGTCCGCCAAGAAAGCTTCCTACACCATGTCCTCTCTGATATGTACCATTGTACCATGTACCACCGAGTATTCCACATTGTACCATGTACCACCATTACAACACTGTATTGATGTTTGTAATACAAGATGAGTTGATTCATTGTAATGAAGTCGTTTAAAATGAAGTTTCACACCTAACGTTCCAAACTTGAATGGTAATGGGCTACCAAATGTATCCATTTCTAAACTATCAAATTCAGTTCTCAAAATTGGTACATAACGTAACTTAGAAAATTCAATCATTGAATACGATGCATATCTATATTTGGACGAGTCGATATTCACAACTCTCAGAAGTTGACTCATAACTATATTATTTTTTTAAATATACATTTGACTTGGTAAACCAAGTCTCATATTAGCTGGATATGACGATGTGTTGTTGTTAATAAACCGGTCACCATCGTGTCAAAGCCTAACTGTAGGACAAAAGTTGGTGAAAATTCTATTTGAGTTACATCATCTGATAAGAGCTGCGACAGTTTGTCGAAATAAAATTGTATTTATTCCAATTTTTTTTCCCATTGTTTAAAGCTTTAATAATGTTCTTTTCACTAGTATAATTTCCTGGAGTAAGTTGTAATGATAATATTCCGATATGTGGGTCACTGTTATAAACATATACATAATTTTTCTCTTAAAGACGCACAGTGTTTCGTTTGGACATGCTAAGTGGACAAAAGTTATTTTTAGACTTCGAGAAATGGGTGATTAACTAAACAACATCTCTAAACCTCCAATTCCAAGAATTGTTAATCTCTAACATCAAACAGTGTGATGAAACACAAGGTTCAAAAGTCAACTAATGAGGTAAGTGCAACTGCAATAATTGGCCGTTTTATTGAAAATATTTTTGTGAAAATATTTAGCGATGGAACTTGTTTCTGAGGGTAAGTACTATATTTTTTTCCGTGAGGGTAAGTAATATAAATCCGTCTGTTAGTCAATCAATTTGAAAGAGAGTTTTGAAAATATGAGAAAAAATGTTATATTTTCTTTACTATACAACTTTCAAAACATGCAAATAACATGTACCCGCATATACCTATGCAAAATTTTATATATATCCTAGCTCCATCATTCCTATTTGTACTAATAAGTACCCAGCACACTCGAGTACAACTATTTTTTAAAGAAAATTTAAAAAATTTGATTTTTAAAAATAAAATTCCATAGTACAAATTGGCATTTAAAAAATAACAAATTTAATATCAACTTGTACGTGTTTTATGAGGAAGATTAATGATTTTTAATGAGTTTTGTTAAATAAAAACAATGCGGAATCGATTCTACCAATATTTGGACCATGAATAGTCATTTAATTTGTTAAAAAATCAAAATGCATTGTTGGGCTAAAATACAATTTTTTTTTCTCTGTGTAACGTTCAACTAGGTAATATTTTTATCTAATCACAATCAAAGAATTAAAGTCGAATAAAGGAAAACTAATATTTACTGTTCTATTCTTGCTGCATGTCAGGATTTTTTTGTTTTGTTTTTTGCAGGGCACCTTTACATTATTTCAAAAATGAAAGATGAAGGAAACGTTTGAATTTTCGTGTATATTCAACTAAATTCCATTTCAGTTTTGTTTCTGAGGACTCTGAAAGAAAAATCAAAATGAAGTTTGCCAATTATTCGTCGAAAATTGCTGCCAGATGGCTTCCTGCAGGAAAGTTTTTCTTCCTAGGAAACCTATTCTTGACTAAAAATAAAATCTGGTTGGAAGCTGAAGAGTGTTCTACCACATCCACTTGTTGTTCTACCATACCGAAACCTTCTACAACATTTAAAGTGGCTATTCCTGCAGGAAGACCACGAAATGATTTAGAGGTCTCATCATTTAAAACGAGGACACGTCGAGTTGTTCGCGTGGCGATGTGGAGTTGATGACTCCTGCAGAAGTAGCAATGCGTTCGACAGGAAATAGGAACATTGCCGCAGTAATTAAAACCTTTAGTGATAATCAAGTGCTTAAGTACTTTCTTAAGTTTTAAAAATACCAGTCCCTTGGAGAGTGCTAAGCAATTAGGTGTTGACGAAGTATTAGACTCTACTCATACAAACAAACAAGGAAGTAGAATATGAAGGTAAGTCATCACGTGTTTCCATCTTATACTGTTTGTGTAAGTCAAAAACAAATCTGTTATTCTTCTGAGGAGCACATTGCAGTGGTAGAAACTCGTGTTGAAGTCAAGTTACAACCCTTGTTAGATAAAACCATTGAAAGCTTGGTAGAGGCTCAGAGTGAAGTCATTAATTGTGTGCTCCCGAATTCATCGTTCATTCTCATTAGTAAGTAGGGTTGTTATGGAAGTTCTGGTCGCAGTGCCTATAAACAGAAATTCGAGAAGAGCGAGGTTACTGATGAATTTCTATTTGTGTTTTCACTTGTTCCTCTCAGGTTGTTCGATGGCAAAAGCAGCATTTGGCGGAATAGGAGCACCAGCATCCACAATGTTTTGTCGTCCGATTAAATTCGTTTTTGCTAAAGAAACCACTGAATTGAGGAAAGAAGAAACTATATTAGTCTTTGAAGATATACAAAATTTATTTCCATTAATTTTTAACACTGGTGATACTCAAATTTCTGTCAAGCATGAACTTCTGCTGACAATGACTGCCTCACAGAAGTGTTACATTTGTGGTGCTACTCTTAAAATGATGAACGACCAATCAAAGCATTTTGACAGCAATCAGGATCAAAATGCTGTCTAAACTTTAAATTTATTTGATTTATTTACATCACTTGGCTTCATTTTAATAATTCGATGGTGAGAATTATTGTATGCAATCATTAGTTTATATATAACGTCAATATATCTAGAAAGTACAATTAAACCTTTCAACAACTGCAGCTTAACATCTGGATTTTTGGTTGTAAAATAATTAGTATTTTCCTTTTTAAAATATCTCCGTACTTCTTTCGATGTAAACCCTGTTCCTTTATCCGACTGAAGGTTTATTGGTTTTGTCCACTATTAATGATTATTTTTCATATGCTCTTATCACATCACTTTCAGTCTTCTTTTTAAGGGTGCTGATAATGGGTATTTACTGAAAACATCGATTACTGTAAGAATGTAATTGTTGTTATCGTTCAAATTCCTTTGTACACGCATATAGTTCAACTCCGCTTGCCATAATTCATCGATATCACAAACAGTGTTTATAAACAAAACTTCTTTTTGTTTATACTTATTTCTTACGGTGTTTATCAGCGATTTGACTTCTGTGAAACCTGCTGGATTTAATGAGTTGTTATAAATCTTACTTGTATATTCTCCATACTACAATTTGAAAATATTCCACACTTTTTAGACAGGTTTTCAGGTGTGATTGATTGTCTATGCGGACGATGTAATTGTGTATTCTGACATGAGGATGTGGGCGATTGATTGTTTAGTGTAGAGTTGGATACATTTGTTACTTGAGGTTTTCTCGTTTTTGGGTAACTGAACAATGGATCAATCACCTTCTTAGGAGTATATTTCATAGCATCTTCTAAGTTGTACTTTTCACAATCCCTCTCGTTGAGTCTATATAATCACGAAGTCTAGGTTCGTTATACAACCCCTTGGTATATTCATTTTCTTTAATGATTGAGAAATTGAGGCCAACCATTAGGATTTGATGTTTTCCTTGGTCTAATTACATCATTAATAGGATCAACTGTATTCGACGAGGGTATTTTTGTTGCGTCTTGTTAATATGTACGGGGAATTGATTCTAAAATTTCTGTACAATTGATTCCAAACCGTTGTTGGTGTTGTTTGATTTTCACCATTATTTTTTTCAACTATTGATATTTGAAGTGGTCAATCCTGATTGAAGAAATGAAAATACCTTTGTAATATTTGTTGATATTGTAACCACTTTTCTCTATCGTCAAGATTTTTTCATTCAATAACTTTAACATAACCTTATCTAAATCTCTAAATTTAAAAGTCATAGTTGATTTTGTTAAATTTATGTATACTTTCCTGGGGTATTAAAATCTTTTTTTTAACATTCTCCATATTTAGTATATGTGTATATATGTATATTTAGTGTATTTTATGTGCATCACTCTGTATAAGTCATCTATAAATATCAAATTCCGTGTACTGCCATTAAAGTCTTTCATATTTGGAAAACGTTCTTTGAATATCACACTTGGAATATCATAAGCTGGTTGCCACTCAGAATAATGCCAGTATATATTCTCAAAATCAACATTGCACATTGAATTTAAATGTTTTATAAAATTTATAACAAATTATGATTTTCCACAACTACATGGGTCTTTAATTATTGTCTCAAATTGATGGATTCATCTTGAGTCCATATTTAATACTGTACATGTTTATGAAATATCAAGGTGTTTTATATTCAAACAAACATATTATTATGTTACAATTTTATTTGTTTTTATTTTACTAAATATTTACATTATGATCATATATAATTTGTTTATATAGGTATTGTGTTATGTTGTTGAATTTATTATAATATTTTTTCTCTTTTTGTTGAAACCAATTAATTAAAAATTTTATGTTAGTTAGTCCTCATAGATATTAACTGTGAATATTATGATGAAAACAGGAATGTTTGAGTTCAAATTCCTAAGTGGAGGGCAATCTTCCAAATCTATAACCTATATTTTAAATATTTTGTTTAATAAATTTACACTTTTCTCTTATTTTATGTAAAAAGTTTTAAAACTTGCACTGATAACTTTAAACTCTTCAATGAATGAATTATAACTTATAACCCCATCACTCCACTATAACCCATGGTGATTTTGTGTTAACCATTTATTCCCTTTTCTTACATTCTGATAATTCTGTAAATTCAAAATGTGGTTCTACAATCCAGTGTTGTTGAAATTTATGTGACTGGATAACACAACCAATTCTTTTAATATATATAAATTCATTAGAATTACTACGAAAAGCTTGTAAGTGGAGGATGGCGGATATTTTTTTTACAACTATATTAATTCACTACTCACAGTAGAGTATCAATAATACTTTATCAACAATCCTGATTATACTTAGTTTTAACTTGAACACACACTTCTACTGAGAACGCTGGGATTTTTACACAAGTTATTAATCATTTTATAGTATATTATGGTACACTGTGAATGGCTGGAATTAGAAACTTCATTATTTGTTAATTTATAACAATAAGTACGCTATTGGGTGGAACACTAACTTATAACTGGTGGTACAGTAAAATATAATGATAAAGTTATGTTTATAGGATGTGTAAAGGGTTGATAGATAAGAAAATATGAATTATTAGAATATGGAAATTTATTATTTATCATACAAACTCCATCTCCACAATATCACGTTTATATAATAAACAAATCCTCTGATTTTATGTATTATAGTCGGTAACAATTTTTTCAGTTATTGCCAGTACGAACCTCTTCGGTAGATAACCCTTTAGAAAAACTGATCATCAACCAATCCTTCTAAAACTGTTACGATTGCTTCTCCATATCTCGTCTTCACCCTTCCTAATTGTACGATACTGTTGGGATTCCAACTCTGAGGTCCGACAGCTTAGTGGTGTCCTGAGTTTTAATGCTGTTTAAATATTCTTTGAGATGATCCATTGTTATTAAGTTCTGTAAACAATAACAGGATAATATTAAAGATTTGATAAATATTATAAGTTTATATAAATCCATTTTAAACGGATTACCAATAGTTTATATTGAAACTATTGTACAATTTATTTGAGGTAGAGGTAGTAATTAAAATAATGATCTATTAATTTTTTTCATAAAAAGATTGAATATAAATAGTCTACTGTATAATGTTGAATTAACTTATTTTCAAAGGGAATAATTAATTTAAATAATGCGTGTTCATGTTACTACGTGTTGTAAAATAGATTAACACTTGGAGGTGATTTAAAGATTATAAAATAAATATTTTTATATATATGTTAGTAGATGTAACACATTTTCCCACTTACCAAATGTGATTGTCCTAGTTGAACGGTGGGTGAAGAGTTAACATTATGTTTGATATTTCATCTGTCCTTTTATATTGATGGAATGGAAATTGATAGCGTTGTAATACCAATAATAAACATGTTTCGTAGTAGCGTTAAGGATATGTGCTGAATGTTGCTTCTCTGTTCACGGATGTATATAAGAGACTTGTTTTGTGTTAACTACCGTGAATCTTTATAATGTTAATAATAAACATATTTCACAGTCCCGTTCAGGATATACTGTATATCTAATTGTGCGTGTTGCCATACTGTTGTAATATCAAAGTGGGTTAAATTAGTTGTGTGATTGTTTTGGAATAAATCTACCTTAAGGGATTTTATATTTACGGGACTAAATTAGTTTAACTACCATTATCCGTTAACTAATATATTTGAATCCATATTGAAAGTTGTTTTTCTGTTAATTCACCTGAGGGGTTGGGTAAGTAGATGAATCAATATCTTTTGTTCCTACAAAACAAACCCTAGATTTAGCTGGGTGTACATTTTTTTGGGTACCGGTAAGTGATATGTTGGTTAGGTCGGATCTCTTCTAACCCATTTGGGTGAGTACCGAGATGTTGGATCCACATTTTGGGTTGGGTAAGTACTTGGGGTCTACCACAGATCCACCCTCAGCCAATGGGTAAGTCTATAATGGTTCCTCTTCACAGCAATCCTAAGATATCATAGCTGGATGTATACTTTTGGGTAAGTACTATGACGGTGTGTCAGGTCCCTTCTAACAGTTGGTGTGGGTGAGTACCGTGATGGTGGATCCATCATGATTCTCGGGTGATGGGAGGTTTTTTTGGAAAAGGGGTCGTGGGAGAGTTTTGGTAAAGAGGGTGGTGGATGGGTTTTTTGTAAAAAGGGGGTGGTGGGTAGTTTTTTGGGGTCGGGACAAAGGGAGGTGGAAAAGGGTGAAAAACCAAAATGGGTGAAAAAAGGGGTGGAAAGTGTTACCATTTTTTGGGGGCGGGGCGCATGGATCCACCTAAGCCAGGATGCTCCTTTCCCCTCTACTTACTCTGTACTCTATATCAATACAGTTCAAATAAACAAAAGACTTTTTTATGTTTTCCAAATGGATAAAGCATTAGCGATTTTTCCCTGTAGGATGTAAGATCATCCTGTAATAAATAACCTATTTAATGATTTAAGGATTCCTGTAATCAATACTATTTCGTTAATGTGATAGTTTAGTCATATATTTTTGTATTTTGTAATAGTGCTTGCTCACAAGTAGTTGGATTTACTACCTGTATAATATATGAAGTATATGGTTAACTATATCCACGTTATGATCAGTTTCTATAATGATATCTTCTAGATAAGCATGATGTAAATAATCAGCAATGTACATAGCTGGCAAATATTCAACACTAATTCTATTGAACTGATAATTAAGTATAATTTTCTGTAATATTGCAGAACACTTATATAATTCCTTTTTTTTTCCCCATAATTGTTTGTAATGGTTTATGATCACTGTAGACTTTGACATAAACAAATTGATTAAATTTATTACAAGCAAATTTGATAGCTACAGCTCTTTTTCAATCTAAACATAATTTATCTTACTCTTAATTAAACTTCTAGATACAAATGCAACAGGTTGTTCATTTTGCAGAAACAAGGCGCCTAAACCATCTTGTGAAGCAACAGTTTGACCTACTAGGGGTCGAGTTGCATTATAGGATTTAAGTATAGCTCTAGATATTAAACTCTAAGTTATTCACTGATTGGTCATGTAACCTAACCTAACCTAACCACCCTTCTACAATATCATTGATATTAAAGTTCATCAACTAATTTTTCTTTATGAGTTTTCTCATGAATGTTTGTAAATATTTTATAAGTCCCACACATCTTAGAAGCTCTTTTTTATTCTTTGAACTATCTACATTAAACACTAAAATGCTTTTCATTTGGTTTTATACCATTTAAAAAAATGTTTCTGCTATATAACTTTGCCAACTTAAATTGAAAGTTATTTATTAATATCAAATTTCATCTCTAATGTTTTTGTTACAAGTTTATTAGGTGCTTCATTATGTTTTAATTCATTAAAACCGCAAACAATTAAATCATCAATATACTGTATGTAGATTTCCTATGTCACCAACAATTCCATATTTCTTAGACACACTTCTGTAGCAGAACTACAATCTATGGAAACAGTATCTAACAAAATGGTGTCTTCCGCCGAACTGCCAGTGATCTGAGTGTCACATCTTCAGTTATTAACAAGGATCAGGAGAGTTTAGCAGGTATAAAGACTTTCCGCAAAGCATTACATTTTTCTGCTAAAAGAGATTTCAAAGATAGCCCATGATGGGTTAGGTTCAAAATTGACATGTTTTAGTCACCTTACTTTAGTTTTTTAAATTTACATTGAAGATTTAAAAAATAACATTAATTCAAAGTTTAAAACAGATATTGTTTTTACGTTTTTCCCAAAAAGATTTATTGGAACACGTGTTATCGTGTATTATTAATTAATACTAACATAAATCTAAGAATGTTAGCCTATGTACCACTGACAAACGTCAAAAACCTTTAGGGAGAGTATAAGTAAGCAACATGTATAAGAGTGCAGGGAGCAAAAGAATTTAGCAGAACTATGTACCGCTCAGCGGATAACCTCTAAACCTATCAAACCCTTCTGACCTTTGTCAACTGGAGATGTGGAGCTCAGAACACTGGCCACTCAGACCACTAGCCACTTGACGGAGATAACACTAACAAATGGAGTGTTAAAAACACTTAGATTAGTACTTTCATGGACTATTTCAATTTGAAGAAAACCATCATTCATATTAATTACTGTAAATACACTTTTGTTATTTAATCTAACTAACATATCATCAGGAATAGTGTGTTAAAATTCTCTCTCTTAAATTCTTATTTAGATATTGGGGATCTAAACATATTCGTAAAGATTTATCAGGTTTTTCAATTATAACAACAATGTTGACAAAGAAGTGGATTTATTTAAATATAATATCTTTGCTTTGTAATTGATCTGAATGTCTTTTAATCATTTATGAAAACTAAATGGAATCTTTCTTAAAGGCTATACAACATTTTTATAAATTAGTATGTGATGTACACCTGACATTTTACTAAAGCCTACAAAATTAACTAGATTGTCATGTATATACTGTATAATTTGTATAATGTGTACAGTACATAATGCTACCAAGAGCATAAGTAAAATGTTGTTATAATAAATAGTAAACACTGCAGTATGTAAGACAACTATGAGCATAAGTAAAATGTTATTATAATAAAACATTAAACACTGCAGTATGTAAGACAACTATGAGCATAAGTATAATGGTTATAATAAAACAGTAAAGGCTGTAGTATGTAAGACAACTATGAGCATAAGTAAAATGTTGTTATAATAAAACAGTAGAGTCTGCAGTATGTAAGACAACTATGAGCATAAGTAAATTGATGTTATAATAAAACAGTAGAGTCTGCAGTATGTAAGACAACCATGAGCATAAGAAAATGTTGTTATAATAAAACAGTAAGGACTGCAGTATGTAAGACAACCATGAGCATAAGTAAATTGTTGTTATAATAAAACAGTAGAGTCTGCAGTATGTAAGACAACCATGAGCATAAGAAAATGTTGTTATAATAAAACAGTAGAGTCTGCAGTATGTAAGACAACTATGAGCATATATAAAATGTTGTTATAATAAAACAGAAGAGACTGCAGTATGTAAGACAACTATGAGCATAAATAAAATGTTGTTATAATAAAACAGAAGAGACTGCAGTATGTAAGACAACCATGAGCATAAGTAAAATGTTGTTATAATAAAACAGTAGAGTCTGCAGTATGTAAGACAACTATGACCATACGTAAAATGTTGTTGTAATAAAACAGTAAACACTGCAGTATGTAAGACAACTATGAGCATAAGTAAAATGTTGTTATAATAAAACAGTAAACACTGCAGTATGTAAGACAACTATGAGCATATATAAAATGTTGTTATAATAAAACAGTAAGGACTGCAGTATGTAAGACAACCATGAGCATAAGTAAATTGTTGTTATAATAAAACAGTAGAGTCTGCAGTATGTAAGACAACTATGAGCATAAGTAAAATGTTGTTATAATAAAACAGTAAGGACTGCAGTATGTAAGACAACCATGAGCATAAGTACAATGTGGTATAAGAAAACAGTAAAGACTGCAGTATGTAAGACAACTATGAGCATAAGTAAAATGTTGTTATAATAAAAAAGTAAACACTGCAGTATGTAAGACAACTATGAGCATAAGTAAATTGTTGTTATAATAAAACAGTAGAGTCTGCAGTATGTAAGACAACTATGAGCATAAGTAAATTAATGTTATAATAAAACAGTAAGGACTGCAGTATGTAAGACAAATATAAGCATAAGTAAATTGATGTTATAATAAAACAGTAGAGTCTGCAGTATGTAAGACAACTATGAGCATAAGTAAATTGATGTTATAATAAAACAGTAGAGTCTGCAGTATGTAAGACAACTATGAGCATAAGTAAATTCATGTTATAATAAAACAGTAGAGTCTGCAGTATGTAAGACAACCATGAGCATAAGTAAATTGATGTTATAATAAAACAGTAGAGTCTGCAGTATGTAAGACAACTATGAGCATAAGTAAATTGATGTTATAATAAAACAGTAGAGTCTGCAGTATGTAAGACAACTATGAGCATAAGTAAATTAATGTTATAATAAAACAGTAAGGACTGCAGTATGTAAGACAAATATAAGCATAAGTAAATTGATGTTATAATAAAACAGTAGAGTCTGCAGTATGTAAGACAACTATGAGCATAAGTAAATTGATGTTATAATAAAACAGTAGAGTCTGCAGTATGTAAGACAACTATGAGCATAAGTAAATTCATGTTATAATAAAACAGTAGAGTCTGCAGTATGTAAGACAACCATGAGCATAAGTAAATTGATGTTATAATAAATCAGTAGAGTCTGCAGTATGTAAGACAACTATGAGCATAAGTAAATTGATGTTATAATAAAACAGTAGAGTCTGCAGTATGTAAGACAACCATGAGCATAAGTAAATTGATGTTATAATAAAACAGTAGAGTCTGCAGTATGTAAGACAACTATGAGCATAAGTAAATTGATGTTATAATAAAACAGTAGAGTCTGCAGTATGTAAGACAACCATGAGCATAAGTAAATTGATGTTATAATAAAACAGTAGAGTCTGCAGTATGTAAGACAACTATGAGCATAAGTAAATTGATGTTATAATAAAACAGTAAACACTGCAGTATGTAAGACAACGATAAGCATAAGTAAATTGATGTTATAATAAAACAGTAGAGTCTGCAGTATGTAAGACAACTATGAGCATAAGTAAATTGATGTTATAATAAAACAGTAGAGTCTGCAGTATGTAAGACAACTATAAGCATAAGTAAATTGATGTTATAATAAAACAGTAGAGTCTGCAGTATGTAAGACAACTATGAGCATAAGTAAATTGATGTTATAATTAAACAGTAAACACTGCAGTATGTAAGACAACCATGAGCATAAGTAAATTGATGTTATAATAAAACAGTAGAGTCTGCAGTATGTAAGACAACTATGAGCATAAGTAAATTGATGTTATAATAAAACAGTAGAGTCTGCAGTATGTAAGACAACTATAAGCATAAGTAAATTGATGTTATAATTAAACAGTAAACACTGCAGTATGTAAGACAACTATAAGCATAAGTAAATTGATGTTATAATAAAACAGTAGAGTCTGCAGTATGTAAGACAACTATGAGCATAAGTAAATTGATGTTATAATAAAACAGTAGAGTCTGCAGTATGTAAAAATCGTAATTTTTCTAAATCGGCTCTAAAGGTTTTGATCTAGTTTTGCTCTAGTATAGCCTTTAAGGACTCAAATAGGCATCATCTATAAATAAAAAAATATAGCTAAAAAAAAAAAAAAACGTAATTGTACAAAATCACTCTAATTAATTTAAATAAGTGTAGCCTATAAAGTCCCAAATAGTCGCCATCACTAAAAAAAATTTAATAACTGCCATAGTGCTGTTATAAAAAAAAGTAATTTCTCAAAATCGGCTCTAAGGTTTGATCAAGTTTTGCCACGTGTAGCCTTTAAGGCCCCATATAGGCGTCATCTCTAAAACAAAACTTTAATAACTGTCATGGAGCTGTTATAAAGAACGTAATTTCTCAAAATCGGCTCTAAAGATTTTTATCAAATTTTGTTCTCGTGTAGCCTTTAAAAATCCAAATAGGCGTCTTTTAACATATTATATTTTTTTAGGCTGTCATGGAGCTGTTGTAAAAAACGTAATAAATTGGATCTAAAGATCTTAATCATGCTTTGCTCAAGTGTAGCCTTTAAAGACCAAAATAGGCGCCTTCTCAAAAAAATCAAATACTGTTATAGGGCTATATTATAAAAAACGTAATTTCTCAAAATCGGCTATACCGATTTTAAAGTTGGCGTTCATTTTGAATTTTTTATTGACAACTACTGAAATGTCTTTTTTTGGTTACAATTAGTTTTGGTTCTTTTTTTGGTTTTGTTGATGTGTGAGTGAGAAAGTTCGTGCAATGTTTTAGCCCAATTTATTTTTCCTTCTTTGTTATCGTAAATAAATATTTTTAAATCATATCTTCCGGGATATTTCTAGCCTGGCCCAACGAACGTGTTGTGAAACATTTAAAACATAACAGATGAGTTTAAAGATAACAGAAATTTAGAAATCAAGATTCGTTTAAATAACAAAAAGAAGCAAAAAAAGTTGTATTTCATGGCTGTCATTTAAAAGAGTTAAATAAGAGGTCCAGTTTAATATGTGTGCGAGTGTCCCAACTTGGGTGGGCTATAGGGTGTGCCTTGGCGTAATAGAGACATCATGGACCTACCACGCTCTCTCTTCACTTTCTGTCACAACTGACTCTAAGCTTGACCTTTATTATTTAATACAGTTTTGCCCAGAAACATAGAGGGCGGGTTAAGATGCTAGTGAATGTGGGATCATCTTGCATAACTCGTGTTATGAGGCGATTAATTGATACACTTCTCATGCCAATTTGTAGATGTAAACACGTATAGTGTCTCGTTTAAATTAACAACATGTAGGATTACACTGTAAGAAATGCTATACTTAGTTTGGATTTGCTTTCAGTACGATACTGGATATTTATTTTCTCAAATATAGGGGATTTTTTTGTTATATTTATGGGTGAACGATTTTAATCAAATTTTGTATGCGGGCATATTTTAGGCACTTTTTTTGAAATGTCGAAATATAACTTTGGTTACTTAAGAAAATATCACAAAATTACGTTTTCTTAAAAATCGGCTCCAACGATTTTGATTAAATTTTGCTCAAATATACGCTTTAAGATCCCAAACTAAATGAATTCGTCACCTTCTCTCCAAAAATATTTATTCGTAAGTTATCGTTAAGAGAAATCAGCCACCGGCTGGTATAAAATAGATAATTTCTAAAAATCGGCAAATTTCGTTTAAATGTTAGATAAACCAGACCCAAAACCTCGTGCAAAATCGGAAGTACAAAACTATTTCTTAAATACCTCATTTCGTAGTCCTTCATTGTCTAGTTATAGCGAAATGTTTCGCTTACACAGGTTACATCTTCACATTGAATACATAAAATATTAGTACCTAATATCACAAATGTTAAACATTTTTAAAAAAGCACCACATGAGAAGATCATGGCCACATGTCTATCCTACAACAGTCACTAGTTAACTAATGGTTTAGACAAAGTTTATTCCTCTATGATCAATGCTGATAAGAGTTACTGGGTTATTAAACTAGTTATTGCAGTCGTAATCAGGTCATATAAACATTTATGCCGGTTGCACACTATAGCGATACGATACATGTCTTAAGGTAATAAACGATACGCTACAATTATCTTATAAGATAAGTATCACTTGTGGGCGTTCAAATCGTGTTTTAGTGGCTACACCAGTACGATAATGACATATAGCTTATATATGTTAAGCGACACCCTCGGCCTATCCAATATCGTACCATAATTCAAAGTGGCAAAATGTCTAGAGGGAAATCGCTGTTTATGAAATTATAAAGGGATGGTGTCACTAATTGGAATAAAAGTGGAAACATTCAGGGCCCATCTAAAAAAGTACTTTAATTTTTTCTTCGTATTGATATTTAAATAAACTGGGAAACAGTATTGTACATTCATTAAATTACATTGGTTCACCCAATACTTTCTTTTCTTCTTCCTTCTGTTTTTCAAAGCAATACATCAATAAACTATCATCTTCACTAGACTAGAAGATGATTATACCTTTCTACTGCCAACAAATCGTGCAGCAAAATTATCTTAAGATTAAATACTCTTATCGCATTGATCTCACGATAAATATCGTATCGCTCTAGCATGCCTCAGATTCGGGCATTATATATTGCTCTATATTACTCTATAGTAAACAACAGGTTTAAGTAAGGTTTGAATTGGGGAGGGACATTTGTCACTAACCACAAACCTATAATGAATAATCAGAAAAATATATTCGGACATGTGTCACAGAGCTTATACTAAGGTGTTCATGTATTTTCATATTACCTTTATAACATCTCTATAAAGTTTTTAAACTATTTTAAACTCGGAATGGAAATAATCAAAAAACTATAAACTTAATGTACTAGACTTGGGCGTCCTATGCAACATTCACTTCCTAAACTGTATAAAACTTGTTTCATGAAATTTATTTGTTTGTTGCTCTGGAAATATTTAACAACATTCCAAAGTACATTAATTATAAGCAATTATTCTAAACTGGTAAGATAATGGCTGTACATTTTAGATATGGATCTTAAGAATATTTTTAAATTACGGTGTTTTTATTACGAAAGTTTGATGTATTTGGAAAAACAAATTCAAAATTACATTTAAAAAAACACAATATACTCTTTCCCACAACTATGACCATGGTCCATAGCTCCATGACAGGTCGGCGACATTTCACAAAGAAAATTATACTTTTCTACAAAAATAAAAATGAACTCGCTAAAATATAATAATTTAATTCACAAATTTAAATTTTTTTTATGCCTCATAGTATTTCTTTAAAAAACTCATCAGCGTAAACCATGCCCCCCCCCTCCATTTAATATATCTATTATTTTGGCTGTCATTTAGTATTTTCATTATTTACTTATTTTAAATTGTTAAAATACCTATTCTCTTATGTTCAGGATGCCACAAATAACATTAGCTTACTCTATACTTTAGGATTCTACACCGGGAGGAACAAAAACTGTAAATTAAAATATTTTCTAGTTTCCCTTCGTTTAGCCGCTATCCGTCATTGTGTTAAAAAAACACTTTGGAAATAGATAAGATATTAAGTTCATATTTGGTATACGCACTTTAAATGTTACGTTACACAGGTTTAAAAATATCTTTATTTTGCATGTTTTCAAAATGGCGACAGATTGAAATTTTTTAAGTCGAATATCTGGAAAACCGTTAATGTTACAAATAAATTACAAGATACTAAATATTTTTCTCTTTTAACAACAAACAAAGCGTTCTTTATTATATTGTTTTTTTGAAAATCAAAATATAACACATTATTAATAACAAACTGAAAACATTATTTACTGGTAATTGACCACAACATCCATGATATTGGCCTAAATCAATTTTGTGTGTTTTTAAATTGTTAGTAATTTAATGATAACAAAATTCATTACACAGAAATATACCAAAACAAAAAATATTATCTTTATCAATTTCAAAAATGACGACTGTTTGAAATTTTTAATGTCAAATATCTATTTGGACACACGTTAAGTTTACAAAGAATTTACAAGATAAATCATTTTTCTTTTAATGACAACCAAAACTTTTTTTTTTAACATCAAGGGATAACTAAGTTGTTGTAAGAAAACTTAAAATATTATATAAAATTCATTACACAGAAATATACCAAAACAAAAAAATATTATCGTTAACAATTTCAAAAATGACGATCTTTTGAAATTTTAAATTTGGAATATTTATCTGGCAAGTCGTTATTTTACCACATATTTACAAGATACAAAACAATTTTCTCTTTTAACGACGAACAATATGGTTTTTAAAATTTTTTCTGTAGATCAAGGGATAAACGAGTTAATAATAAAAAACCAAAGACAAAACATTATTTCTTGGTAACTCACCACAAAAACTATTATATAGCCTAAAACTAAAAGTGTTTTGAGTTAAATTGTTTTTAATAAAATTCATTTTCCAGAAATATACCAAAACAAAAAATGTTAACTTTCTTCTTTAAATTCTGAATGTATGTAAGTATAAGTTATAATCCAAGATAAACTTATTTTGTTTATAACAAAATAAACCAAGTTTATAACAATCTTGGATTAGGCTATAACTTACACTCAAAGGACTTCAATATTCCCACAGTTTCACCCTTCCACCGGCCCCCTTAAACTCTCCAGCATTTATGTGATTATATTGCCTATGTAGTTTGGTTCTTTCACACTCCAAAAAATGAAAATTTTTTGAAATTATTTTAAAAATCGATGATATTTCCAGATTATTATAAACTTTGGGTATCCCAAAACTAATGTTAGAAATAGTAAACAAAAAATTGAACGTTTCGGCACAAAGCCATCATCAGGTCATTTTTGAAATCCAATTTGTGCCTAAACTACGCATCCTGGCGACTTTTTCCGAGACATTTAAATTGATTAATATGATGTGTAAATAGCGATATAACATGAAAAAGTGTATATTTTGAAAATTTTAATAAAATCAAATTGATACTCCATCATAGTATACTCCATTACAGTGTGTTTAATTATGCTAAACTGTTTATAATCAAAATTGTCGACACAACAACATCTGTCCGAAAGTAGAGGAATTCATTTTCTGACGAAAAAGCATATAGCTTACGTAGAGTCGCAATGTAGTAGTCTATTAATGCATTAGTAAACTAATCTTCACAAAGGCCAAGTATTTATCTAGAGTCTAGAGACTGTGATCATAGCTGGGACAAGAAGTAACGGCATTACTAAATTGAATACCATGAAGTAGAGTGTTTGTAAAACACTAAGAAATCTGATGCCACTTAATCAAGCCCAAGTAATGTAAGTAAGTATATTTAAGAACTCATTATACAATACAATCTGTAAAATTATAGGTTTTTAAATTAAATTATACCTTATCAATGCCTAAATAGTCCATAGAGTGGAAGCGTTTATACCTTATATTAGAGTAATCATAGTTAATTTCAATTTTACCATATATAATCATATCTTAAAATTGATCAAACAATGGAAGTGTTTATACCTTATGTTGGAGAAATCATAGACGAATATAAAATATTTAAAATTGTAAGGTTTTTTAAAATGTTGACCTATGTAAGAGACATTTTGATTTATGAAAATTTGTATTTCTGAGAATGGTTGAAAGTTTCCACTCAAGTGTATGTGAATGTTTGTAAGTTTTGACTCATAGTGTTGTACAAACACCAAACACTCCAAATTACTAAAAATTCTGAAATAGGGTGTATA
This sequence comes from Aphrophora alni, assembly GCA_963513935.1. Taxonomy (NCBI): domain Eukaryota; kingdom Metazoa; phylum Arthropoda; class Insecta; order Hemiptera; family Aphrophoridae; genus Aphrophora; species Aphrophora alni. The sequence goes on from OY740765.1 coordinate 46,742,453, forward strand.
TATAGCTCAATAACTTAGAGACATTAGAAGATCCAAATTTAATTTAATTTTGGGTCCCACATACACTTTAGTATAAACTATATTAAATAGGTATTTAGTTAATAGTACAAAATTTAGAAAGTTTCGGCTACCCAGACTTCATCAGATAGTTTTTATATTGTAATTTGGTGGGAAAAAGTACAAACAGTTTCGGTTAAAAGACATCATCAGATAGTTTTTATAATGTAATTTGTACGTGGGAAAAAGTACAAAAAGTTTCGGTTACAAGACATCATCAGGTAATTCATATATTGCAATCTGTAAGTGGGAAAGAGTAGAAAATGTTTCGGCTACAAGACATCATCAGATACTTTTAAAAATCAATATTTGTGCGTAAACTAACCATTTCCATGAAAAACTTACGTTTTTGATTGTGTAGTCTCATATATAAGTTGCTTAAAAAAGATTATATCCTTATGTCCTTATGTAAAAATAAAAAAGTTTTTACTGTGTAAAATGACCTAAATCTGCTTAACTTGGGTCGATAAAATATGTTGTGTAAACCAGAAAATAGTTTAGAAATTTTTATTGTCGAATATTTATCTGGGTAGCCGTTAATTTTACGAATAATTTACAAGATACGAAACATTTTCTCTTTTAACAATAAACTTAATTGTTTTTTTAATCTTACAGTACCTCAAGGGATAGCCGAATTATTGATAAAAACGGAAAACATTATTTCGTAATTGTCTACAACACCCATGATTACCCAAGAACTAAAATGTTTTTTGAGTTAAATTGTTAATAATAATATAATTCATTCGCAAGAAATATAGCAAAACTAAAAATATTATCCTTAAGCATTCCAAAAATTACTACCGTTCTAAATTTTTAATGTCTAATATCGATTTGTAAAAACAGTTAATTTTAATAAGAATTTACAAGATAAGAAAACATTTTTCTCATTTACGACAAATAATAGTATATTTCATCACTAAGACCAAAAGTGAAGCTTTCCGATACAAACTCAAGTTTAACGGCCGAGGCCGGAAAATGACCGAGGATCGAAAAATTTCTTTCGGTCCTAGTGATGAACTATATTTTTTCGTTATACTGCAAACAATATCCTATCAATTTCACAAAAACTAAAATGTTATAAACCTATTTACCTTCAACAGTTTGGACAAGTTACACAATTTTGTAGCTATTACACATGTTTAGTTTGTGTTGGTGGTACTTATTTATAAAATCTATGGTAACAGCTGTTTTATCGGTTATTTACAATCGAGAGTATCGGTTGTTTTTATAGATTCTTTACAATAGTTAATTAATTCTTATAAACGAAGAAATAGCTGATGACCTCGACCTCAGCTGATGTTTTTATGACCTAGGACTAAAAAGAACAACTTTAGCATCTCAATGCAAGTATTGAAAACAGCTGTTTTTGAAGCAGTATGACGAGAGCAGTTTTTCAAGTAAAGCGCGTTGACTGGAAGGGTACATTTTGACTATAGGAGGCCACTTCGATCTTTTAATTTAAAATTAAAAATTTCTGCTCTTGTAACATGCACTGTCAAAGATAATAAAATTAAAATTTTCAACAAATTAATAAGATAATTCAATTTATAAAATTTACAAAGTGAGTTTCAATGTTGTGTGTTTATTATTTTTACATACAAAATCGTTGAAATATAATGCCTCCTGCTGTAAAGATATGCTGTAGTGTTTTTCATTAATTCATTATTAAACACATCCAACAAAAATAGCCATTTTGAAATTGTTAAGGATTACATATTTGGTTTTGGTAAATTTCCAGGTAATTTTATTGTTATTAACAATTTAGCTCAAATAAAATTTCAGTTCAGGAAAATCATGGGTGTTGTAAACATTTACCGGGAAATAATGTTTTCAGTTTTTATCCATAACTCGGTTATGCCTTGACATAGAGAAAAATTTAAAAAAAACTGTTTTGTTGGTCGTTAAAAGGGAAAAATCTTTTGTATCTTGTTTTTTTTTTTTTTAATTACTGTACCTATTGGCTTTCCAGATATTCGATTTTAAAAATTTCAAATTGTCACCATTTGCAAAATATGCAAAATGAAGTTTTTGTTTTTAGTAAACTTGTGTAAATTAACATTTAAAGTTCGTATACCTACCAAATATGAACTAGAATATATTATCTATTTACAAAGTTATTTTTCAAAAACAAAAAGGTGGATTGCGGCTAAACAAAAGGGAATTAAACATTATTTTACTGAACATTTCTTGTTCCTTTTAATGTGAAAAATCCGTATATGTAACAATTTTATGTATTATGTTTAATTTTCAATAGCCCATTAATGACTATGAATTCAGTAAACAAGAGGGTAATTACGGAAGGTTAGAATCGAAAAATGCCTGGTAAGGCTTAATTGAGTTACCTAGATTTATTTGTATAATGGTTTTTGTTGTATAACAAGCGTTCTGATTTCATTTACAAGTATTTCTTCTTTTTTACGTAATTATTTTTCTTGGGTGTATTTTGAAGCGGTGTTTTTATTTTATTTCAGTTATCTGTTGCACTGATTGTAAACAAAAACAAATATTATTTAAAAAATCATAAATGTGAAAACAGAAAATACTGAACCCAGTATCTCTTATCAGCATTGATCATGACAGGAATGTACATTGAGATAAACTTTGACTCAACCATTTGTTAACTAGCGACAGTTGAAGCATAGAGATGTGGATACATCCTCCCATGTGTTAATATGTCTATAAGTACTTAGGTACTTAGGTATTCACTGTTGTGGTGTCGTGTTTAAAGATCATTGTGAACATAGTTATCCTGAAGATGGCATGTAATCCTGTGTGCGCGAAACATGTAAGACTAAAGCGGACTGTTATCGAGGAAATAAAGTATTATTGATGTATTATATCAATAAATAATTCCTAGGTTGAAATCAACATTAGTTGTTAAGATTTCAACTTTCTTGATGTACGTTTCGCTATGAATACCATATTTGGTGTTTAAATGGTTTTGAGAAGGGGCGTGCTCGTGTCTTATAAATAAAAAGTTTATTTAAATAATGTACATTTTTTTTTATTAGCCTCCAGTTGGTCTGGTGGTTAGCACTTTGGTTTCAATAGTGAGAGGTGTCGGGTTCAATCACAGTGGGAACTCAACATTTACGGAGTTGACCCAGCTTCGTGTAGAAAATTGGGAAGCTACGATTAGTAGCGAACTTGAGAAGGATAGTACTATTGCGACAGGAATTTCGATAAGTTAATCAAACATTAGCCTATATCTACCAGGTATAGGTTCCTATTTTTAGACTATCAAAAACGAACACACAACTAACAATCATCTATTTTAGACAAACGAAAACCAACTTGTAACTGGCAATACTACTTTAGACTATCAAAAACTAATACATAACCAAAACTAACAATCATCTATTTTAGACAATTGAAAACCAACTCGTAACTGGCAATACTACTTTAGACTATCCAAAACTAACATATACCCAAAACCAACAATCATCTAGTTTAGACAAACAAAAACAAACTCGTAACTGGCAATACTACTTTAGACTATCAAAAACTAATACATAACCAAAACTAACAATCATCTATTTCAGACAAACTAAAACAAACTATAATAAAGTAATCTGTCTCCATTTAGTGGTTTTCCATAATATTCTAAAATTAACATACTTCTAATCGTTGCTTATATTTTTAAATACAAATTTATGTTGGTCTTACTACAGTTTTAGAAATGAATAAGTTTCAAATAAATGAATTACCCAAAGAATTGTAAATGTATTGGTCTTTAATCTAAGTTTAGGATCAGTTCTATGATTAAGAAAAATATATTCCACAATTCTATTAGAAGATCCTTCTTGAATAGAATAAATAGCTTGAAGCTTTCTATAAATATCAATCAAATATAAACCAAATTCTGCAAACAAAATTATCTTATATTATGGAGACATATATTTGTTCAATTATCATCTTGTAATTGTGTATTTAATTTAAAGCGTGATTTTTAAATTGACTTTAAATTATCGTATACGCAAACATTTTCAGGAACATTTTATTCAAAATATTAATGTCTTATCTAACCCTTTAAAGAAATCATCAAATACTAAAAAAAAAAATTCATTATAAAATACTATAATAATTGTTATTATTAACATTTATAATATATTAAGAATAAACATAAAATATATTAATAAAAATTTATCAGTTCATATTTACCAATATTTGGTTGTCATGTAAGACTATATTCATAAGAAACTCGGACTATGATAAGATCAACTAATAAGGTCAAAGTTATTTCTTTTTTAAATGTTAATTTAGTAAATTCACAAAATATATTATAAGTACACAAAATTAAATTTGAGTGTATTATTTTACACAAAATTATTAGAGTGTGTATTATTTTACAAAAAATTATTAGAGTGTGTATTATTATTCTTTATATAGATTTATTTTAGGTTGATGAAATGAAAAACTACAATTTATGTTTTTCAAATATTTATTTATTCCAATCCAATAAATATTACAAATATGTAGTACCATTTCGGTAAATTTTAGAAAAACCCTTTTGTTGATATGATAACATATTCGATGATTCAGGAAACACCATTGGGTCATATTTACTGATGTAGCTCTGGTTCTCTTTCACTCTTTTCATCCAACAATGAAGCACGAATAAAAGCAGATATTCATTCAGTAAATTCATATATGGAACAGCACATTTCAAGAATTCAAAAGGCAAAATCTAGAAACAAATTCAGATTTAAAGACGATGTAACGGTTATATAAGTGACTTATATTATAAAAAATATTTATTTTATATTTACAGATAAATAAGTTGTATATTTTGTGTTAGTTTATAAAAAAACTTAATATAGTAACTTAGTAATTCATTTTTCCTTTAGTCAGGAATTAATATATATATCGTACATATTGCATGTTTTTTTGTTATCTAAACACTAAATATTCACATGTTAGTTATTTACTTGCAGTTATAGACTATTATAGACTTTAAACTTGATTAGGATAATTTTTACAACAATGGTGAAATTATAATAATCATACATTTAATTTTTACAAGTTATCGAGTTAAAGTTTATTTCTTTAATAGATGGTATATTTTTTTTAAGTTAGTTAACTCTTATTATATAGTTCATGTTTCTTTTAGCCTGCAAGTCATTTATAATTAAATTACAAAACTAATTATTATTACTGTTTGATGAATGTATTCTTACGTTAAGGCGATAATAACAAAATTTTGTTAACGCGGAATTAATACAAGTATATTTCACAGATTAACTCAGAATTCAGAACCCATATATTTTTACTTTTGTAGAAACATCAAATACTTTTCGTATTGTTCTACTATTTATAACTCTGAATATATTTTGAAATAAGTTTAGATTTAGCTTTTACAATTTTAACATCTATAAATAACTTTTACTCGATAAATTATACACATTTTAAGAATTCCAATTTCATCACTGTTATTGGGATATGGTGTTAAGAATTGTGTGATGCTAATGTAACCTCCAACGTCTATTCAGGGATCTTCGGTTAGTTATTCTTATTTATATAAATAAGAATATGATCATTTATATTTCCTCACATTCAATTATTGATATATTCATTTTAAAAGGTTGTTCCATTTTGTTTTTTTGAACTACTGAATTTATCTCAGTATCTCCTGATCTCAATAACAACAATTATTCTTGTTTCATATTTAACCCTGTAAGTAGCAATCGAAAATATATAGTCGAAACAATGTATGTCGGTAGTTTGTAGACAGAGAAAAATCACGTTTTGTAAAAATCAACATTTCACACACTAAAAATCGTCCTATCGCAATAATCTAAGCACCATTGTAAAGATGCGAAGTAATGATCTGTACTTACAAATTCTTAGAACCAAAAGTTCCTAAATCCCAATAAAAATCATTCAATAAATCGCTAATATTACTGCATTTAGTCGCTCGAAAAAACGGCAGTTTGTCGCGGAAGAAGACAAAATTTACGTCATGTTTGTCTACTTGCCACAAATCCACTTTTCTGTCAAACTACACCATTGTGTTATAGCATTCCTTCCAAATTATCGTCGCTCTCATAGTTCCTGAAATACAGACGTTTTAAAACATCATGACTATAACGATTATTTCCATTGCCATTTGGAGAACGGCAATTTATTTCAAATAATATCAATTAGTAATATTTCGAGTTTTGTGAATATCTACATATCATTGAAAAGAGGAAGTTTGGAGGTTTTCGTGGGAAATAAGGCACGTTTCTGTGTGAAAAATATTTTGGTAGTACTGGAAATTCATATTCCAGCTTCCCAGACGGAATTAGTATGTTTTTGTCACCGGCCAAGATAGACATTTTACATGTGCTTTGGCAAACTTCGTGTATATTAGTTTTCTTTTGATAGTTTATAATTTTTTTAATTAATTGAGATTTATTTAATATGTTTTGTTGATTCAGATATATTTTCACAACTATTATACTACACCTACTGTCAGTGTTTGAATAGCCTAAATAAGTTTTTCTCCTGTTATAGAAGTTTTTTGTTCAACTTTAAGTGACGTAAAGACATTTTTTCTCATTCTATATTACCTAAGCCTAAAATATATTATTCTAGATAATTTACGAATTCACGTTTTAATTCTATATACCTTTACCAAATTAATGGTAAAGTTGAGTTTTAGACACATTAAATATTTTTGGTGAATTTTTCAAAATAGGTCTAACTTTTAAGACTTTGTGTAGCCTACTTTTTACAAAAATTAATTTTTTCTAATACAAATTTTTGAAATTGATATAGGCTATATTTTACAGGCAAGAACTCGCAAGTATATTACAAAACATTTGTATATCTTGAAGAAAAAATTTGTTATATGGTGTATATATATATATAAGCATTTTTATGTCGTTTTGGCTTCGGTTATTGCACTTTTTTTTAATGTTTACGTTTTTTCATTAAACATATGAATTTGATATGGTTTCTTATGAGAAAATATTCATTTTTGAATGTCTCCAATTGCAGAATTATAAGACTAAATTAAAGTATAATTTTTATATATACCTGTTTATCCATCTTACAACTATATTCTGTGTTAACACAACTCATTTCGGGAACATGTCTCCATCTCAGGTATTTTCACTCAAATGTCAGCACGTTAATTAAAGTAAAATTGAAACTACAATTATAAGTTTACGTCACAACAAAGTTACAACACAGTCTTATATAAACACGAAAAACAATTATTGTAAACTTTAAAGCTGATTTTATTGGGCCATTTTACCAATCCGGCGGTCACTCGTCAACTGAAAGTTATCTCCTTCATCAGGATTATTAAATAGATAAATACTGCTGTATTATGTAAACTATTCATTTCAAAAAATTGTTCTGGTGTTTATGAACCTAAGTGCGGCGATTGCGACAAATTTTATATTGGGCAAAACGGCAGAAGATTTAAGGATATATTTAAAGAACATTTACATAAGAAAGATATCACACATAACAATTAAAAATATGGCATACATTTAATTGACAGTAATCATAAATATGATAGTTTATCAGTAAATCTAACACTGCAGCATTTGTGTAACGAAGGTCGTTTAATGAACGCATTAGAGGAATTTGAAATTTACCAAGCAACATGTACCAAAGTAATTTACTCCTTAATGAAGATATTTGAAATAAAATAGTTTATATAATACAGCAGTATCTATTAATTAACGTGCTCACGTTTGAGTGAATGAAAATATCAATACCTGAAGATGGAAACTTGTTCCCGAAACGCGTTGTGTTAACACACAGAATATAGTATACCAAATGTCCTAAAAGTCCCACCCTTGCTATTATTTTTTTTATTAATGGAAATAGACAGATTTACTTTGGGGAAAGTTTGGATAACCAAAAGAGGAGTTTTTTGAAGTATCAACATTTTCAACCTTTACCCCCAAAATGGAGTAGTTTGGGGGTAAGTCAAGAATTTTAAATAGCAACCCCTATTGAGTGATACCTCATTTTAAAGGTCTTTTAAAAATAAGAATAATGATGTAAACTAGAGGTCTCTAAGTTCATCCTATCCAACATAGCGACCAATCGAATTGTGAATGTTAACCTACAAACTCCGGTTGTTTTTATTACATTACAAACTGCTCTATGTTGGTAAAATGATGGTAAGAGCCTTACCTTGTTTTTTTTTAGCTCAGATTAAGTTCTCGAAATGGCTACCATTTACTTCTTGGCAGAAATAGATTCTGGACTCAAAAGCATATTATACATTTCGTAACATTTCCGGTGTAGCCTAATTATTAACGTAAAATTCACAATTCGATTGGTCGCTATGTTGGGTAGGATGAACTTAGAGACCTCTAGTTTGCGCCATTATTCTTATTTTTAAAAGGCCTTTAAAATGGGGTATCACTCAATAGGGGTTGCTATTTAAAATTCTTGACTTACCCCCAAACTACCCCATTTTGAGGGTAAGGGTTGAAAATTTTGATACTTCAAAAAACTCCTCTTTTGGTTATCTAAACTTTCCCCAAAGCAAATCTGTCTATTTCCTTTAATAAAAAATAATAATAGGGGGGTGGGACTTTTAGGACATTTGGTATATAAAAATTATACTTTAATTTAGTCTACAAAATGATAAATAACAAATTGTATTTTGGGTAATATTACAATTTGTGGTAAAATTTTCAAAGTAAGAATAACTTTTCACCTATTTTACTTTTTCATAAAAAATTATTTTTCATAATCTAACTTTTCAAAAATTGATATATTATGTGATTGTCATGGGCATTTCCAACTTTTTTTAATATTTTTACTGGATATTCTTTGATTCTTGACATAATAACTCCAAAACGTTTACTTATATATGACATTTTCATTTCATTATTGAATTATATGGTCCATTCTGAGAAAAATTATATATAACAAGTTGGTTTTTTGATATTTTTACTAGTTATTTTTTGTGAACTTTTAAATAAAGTATTGAAAAATGAGCAAAAATGTAATGTTATTGTCACTGCCAGTTGAAGAGTTAAAATAATTTGTTTATAATCTTTAGTGAAATCAAGCCGTAGTCGAAATGGGATGAAAATGGAAATTTACCTATCTTTGTTAACGATTTTACAATTGTAGACCAACTTGAATTTATAAATAAAATTGCTACTTCCGGACGTATTTTTAATACAATTTTCATTGTAGAAATGATGCCAATATTTTTAACTATCTACTTCTGCAGATAACGCAAACGTCAAAGCTTTACTCACAAGTTTAGTTGTATCTTCATTTCCATCCCATTTTATAATTTTTGGTTCTATTAATAAAAACTTTTACTTGGTAATGTATGTCTATTAGTTAGTTGTTGACATCTTGTTGGTGTACATCGATCCTAATTTTTTCGCTGTTATAAAATTTTACGAAAACCTATTGAGTGAATCCCATTCAAATTACGTAATTAATACATTACTGTTTATTGCCGATTCAATTATTTATGCCATTACTATTTGTATACTTTAAATCCAGGTAAAGATTTTAGTACTCTTAAAGTTTCGAACGATTAATGATTTTTGTTCGTTCTTTTGGAAATTAATATTGTGGCAGTATCTTTGATGCGTATGTTATCGCAAAAACAAATCCCATATTGATATGTTTACTGAACTTTCAAGTGCAAGGAAGTTATAATAAAAACAATAATAGTCTTTTAATAAATTATAAGTTTTTATTTCATACTAGTTTCTACATATTAAATACAAAACAATCTGTATATCTTGATGTAGGTTACAAGCAGAGGCAATCGTATGTATGGTTAGTAAGTGACTTACAATATTTACTTGTTTATGGTGTCTGTTTACTTCTTAAATGAAGACGATTCACTATAGTTTCTTCGATGAAATTGATGAACTTTACTAGATTGATCCTCCAATCTGATACCCAACATCGCTTCTAGTCTTATGGATTTGTAAGTTTGTATACTATTCTTAATCTATGTTCTACTGCAGGATAAAATTAATGCAATACGTTATTTGCAATCTCAACATTATGCGAATCTTTCACAAAATTAAATAAAAATCTAATTATGTCAACTTTAACTATTAAAACTCCGATTCATTATAAAAAAATAAAAAATCTAATGTTTTAGCATTGGCTTTAATGGTTCTAATGGTTGATCATCCTGATTTTCTTCATTCTTCTTTTTTTTTAATTCTTTTTTCAAAAATACATTTATATCATCAATTTCTTTAAAATTTCCAAAATAAAACTTATCGGTTTAGGAGAGAAAAAATCACAAGTATTCTCTGCAATTCTTCTATATATAAAATCATGACAGCGATATAAGAAAGTCTGACACAAATTATCTCTAAAATATGAAATTTGGAATATTTTAATAAACTTACTTACCTTATTTAGTAAAGTGTTAATTACTATGTTGAGTACGTCATTTTCTTTACATAAAGTCTTTTTCGATTGATGTTCTTTTTAAAAGTTGTAATGATCTTCAATTGCATTTCAAACATTTTTTCCGTAAGTTTTTCCTTTTTTCCAACTTCAAATTTGTGTTTCTCTTTCATTAAATTTGTTACCGCTCAAACTGCAATTTTTTACTTAAACAATAAAATTATCCGTTTGCTCGTTCACAAGCGCTCTCCGCAAGTTCCTTATCTGCTATGGCTCTGTACTACCAAATGCTTTATTTATTATATGCTATATCTTATTCCTTACATACTTCCTGAAAGTAGATCCAATCACTTATAATTTTCTCAGTTTACTAAAGGGTTGCCACATTTTTCATTTTAAGTTTTACCAAATTTTTCAACTATAGATGCTTTGTTATCAGAAAAAGATGAATAATGATTTGTATTGTAATTAGTAGTTAACAATGGACTAATTTTTTAATTGTAAAATTCTGTACCATTTTCTGTCTTGTATAAAATAGGTTTGATGAATTTTTCTATTTAAAATAAGTTTTTAAACCATACCGGTACGATATTTACTAAAGCAATTAATTAAAACGAAGGTATATTTATAACCTTTATTTTATCCAATAAACGATAACATTTCGAATTTTATACGAATTTATTTATACAATTCTATAGCAATTCCACATCTTTATTGATTTAAAGTTCGTATTCATAGTTTAAAATCAAGAAAAATTTTAACATAAAATAAGTATAAAACACATTCATTACATAAATTTATAAATTTGGTAGTTAGACCATTGGGTGATGGTTGTGTGTGCTTCTTTTATTCTACTTGCTAATCTCTTCACAATCAGTGCAGATAAAATCATCATGTCCAGTGTAGTTGAAACCGCTGCACCATGTCTACGATATTAGGATAAGATTTAGACAACCTCGAAAAAAATTTCTTGGCATCTTTTTTTGTGTTAGCAACTTCCGATTTATTAAACACATATTAATAAAAGTGATCGGGCACATTTTCACTTTGAACGCGACTCGGATTCACCACTTTATGTACAAAACTGAGAAGTCTAATTGTTAGTTTTGATCTATTAGAAAGTCACAACACTCGATGCTATCCATCAATTTTGTACGATAAAATCCAGAATTCACTTGACCTTTTTTCGTACAATTGAATAAATTTAACACTTGTTAACACTTTAACTGCACTCACTAGTAGATGACACTATAATCGTATTGTAATATTTAATTCGAAAGTTATCAGAGTTTTGTACACAATTCAAAAAAATAATTTTAATTGGAAAAGAATATGTGTTTGTGAAAACTATTTAACTTGTTACAATCTTTTCGTAAATGTAGTGATAATTTATTTTAAACATTTGTAACATGATTGATTTACTATAAATTATTTAGGTAAATATTTAATTAAATGATGTTGTATATCATTAATCTTGATAGCCTTCAGTGTAAAAGTCTTTTATTGCCAAGATTTCTCCTTTAATTCTACTTACAATTAATTTTCTAACTGCCACCAATGAAATAAGACAAGAGCATTTTACTCCAAAACTCCTTTTTTAACACCCAAATTACGACAATTGAAAATATTAAAATCTATCACTTGCACCTTAAATCAGATATAAGATTTTCAATAAATGTTAATTTCTCCCTCTCTTTTACATAAATAGTTCAATTTATATTCATTCCCAGAAATATATTTTTCAAATCATAGAAAGTCTCACTCCAGAAGATCATTGTAATACATGATATTTGTTTTCCAACCATTACCTGGTTTTGTAGATTGTTAGATAATTGATTAAATTCAAAATTCGGTTTAAAAATGTGAATTTCATAAACTTCTTCATCAGTGGAAAAAATAACTCGTTAATAATAAACACATTTTTAATAATTTTAAAACTTTTAGTCTCAAATAAATCCCATCAACAGCTATTTATGCTGTCACGCAATAACAACTTTAAATATAATTAATTCACAAAAACCGTCTGCACAAACGAACTGATCTATCTTCAAGAATTTACTTCGTAGTTAAATGCTGGATGATTCGTCAATATAAAAAAAAAATCGTGTTTATATTATCAAAATATATATCTAAGAAAAAAGTAATCTTATATTTAACATTTTATATTATTTCAAAACTTTTTAAAATTTCTTTTAAATACTATGCAATACTCGCAGGCAATTCAATTTCCTCAACGTCTTCGAATGTTGAAATTTGAACACACACTTGTTGAGAACACAATTTAAATATCATTGTAGGAGAATTGACCATTTAAGTACTAAATAATTACCTTTGGTAACAATAATTTACATTTAATCTTTGTAAAATTTCATTTGTTTGTATAACTCCAATTAAAAAATAAATTTAAACCATATTAACAGTAAATGAAATAATAATTACTGGCTAATAGAGGAAGACATAAATAAAACAATAGTTGAACCATAAAAATTTACTTAAATTCTAAATTTTCAACTTTACAATAAGGTGAATATTTTTTATATTCGACCAGTTTTAAGCCACAGACATAATCGTTAATTATCCACTATAGTCATGCACTGGTGAGCCTGTTTGCACTAAGTCATCAATTTTCAAATATGGTTGGACTAATTCATATATGTATTCATCGCGTTTACAATTTTGCAGATATCATAGACTTGCTTGAGAACTGTTATCCTATTAGCACTTTTAAAATTGTATCTCTAATTTCATTCACAGCCATTTTTCTATAGTCGTAAAAACCCTGATTGTGACATTACTGAAAAGAAATTAAAATTGAAATTATTAGTAAAAACTTTTTAAAGACTTTTTCAATTGATAATGTAAAAATCATATTACGTTATACAAAAATAATTATGTTTAGAAAATAAAGTGTGTTTCATAAACATTTATTTATTATTTACAAGAACAGTTGTGATTTTGTCGAATTATAATTGTAGAATTGCTTAATGACTGAAATACTCAAATTAACTTTGATAATTTTTTTTTTTTTTTTAATTTCATTTTTCAATTAGTTTTGTTACATTTCTTCCATGTTTTACTTAATGATTATTTTGAAAAACATTTAATCCTTACAAAGAAATATTTTTTTAATTGTTTAGTATTTACCTGAATACGTGTGAAAGCTTCACAGGCGACTGTCTTGAAGAGGTGAAGAAAACCTGCAAATACTCTAGAGCCATAGAAAACTCAAACGATTATATACAATAATCTAAATTACGATTATACCACATGTTGATACCAACAGTTTCAAAGAAACTAATTTTCCTCAATCGAAGTTACAAAAATATATAAAGGTTTAAGCTTGATATTAGTAATCCGTGAAGTCTAAACAACTCCATTTGCATCATACAAGGTCATAAAACATACAAAATTCAAAATGTTAACTCCTGATAAACAGTGATCCGTTCTTTAATGTCATTAACCAGTTAATGTCATCAGAGAAATGTAATACGTCAAACAAGTACACAAAGTTTAAAAATTTAACAACTGATATCAGTAATTCTATGAAATGCATTTGCGTCAAACAAGGTCACAAAAACATAAAAAATTCAAAATGTTCATTCTTTAAAATCAGTGATCCGTTGTTTAATGTCATTAACCGGTGAATTATAAGAAATGTATCTGCATCACACGAGGTCATACAAAGATTAACAGTTGATATCAGTAATTTGTTCATTATTATCAGTAACCAGTAAATTCTATAAAATGAATTTCCGTCAAACAAGGTAACAAAGTTTAAAAGTTATCATTAATCAGTGTATAATTATTATTGACACATATATTAATTGTGATTATATTTTCTAACAAATGAATTTTTTAATTGCTGCAAATATAAATATCTATTACTATGAATAAGTTAAACAAAAAGTGAAATGTAAACAAATAACACATGGAGCCTGTTTTTGTTTTGACTTTTCATAGTATATGATGTGAATCATATGCTGCCAATAATTTCTACGAGAGCATAGCACTATCGAATGGTAATTATACAAATATTAAATAACTAAATAAAAGTTTATATTAGATACTGATGACAGTGGTAAACTTTCAAAAACATCCTGTACACAATAGCATGTGAGTAACTTGTTTTTGACGTTTAAAATTGTAATCAGCTTTCATTTAAAAAATCATTATATCCTAAATGTCCCAGTTTGAATCATATTTTGGAATTCGGTGCAGTTTATGTAATCTCATACGAGCCATTGTATGCACGTTATTTCTTACATACTATTGAAAAGTCTGATACTATCTATATACACTTATATAACGTCGACAAAAATTTTATTAGATGTCATGAATTATTTAATACACTCTATAAAAAAAATTAGACATGTTTGAAACTCACCGGTTATAAAGAAAAGTCATAGCACATTATATAGGAGATAAGCTGTTATATATATAATACACCAAATATTATTTATTTAAATTGCTACTGAAATATCGGAAACACCATATGAACAATGTTTGTTTGTAACCTGGTTCTTCTGTTTACATTTGCGAGCATATAGACCCTAAAAGTTTATAAAATCGCGACGTTAGTTCTACTACATAAAAACGTTAACAAGCAAACCCAATGATTAGCCGAGCACGTCCCCTCTAAGATGTTTGTAGACATTACCACGTCAAAAGTGCCGATCACCAAAGTCGTTTATATTACTGCTGCAACAGTCAATGACCCCGTTTGTGTAATTACCATATGCATTTGTTTGCATAGTTGAGGGTTGAATATTCTGATATTCACGTGGCAAATATTTCCCTCTTCCCACTTTACCTACACCACCATACTTCATTATGACGTCACGTAGCCTTTTTTCATTCATAAATTGCCTTTGTGGCGTCATTTTGATGACACATCCTGACCCAGAACCGTCAAAAGACTACTACTAATATGTATAAGCTTCTATTTTTGTCGTAGTAAGCTATATGAAATCTTACTTTCTGTTTGTGACAGTTTTGTGAGTTTGTTGTAAGAAAGTAACAAAATTTTGTTTTCTTGCGATAGAAATAATAGATTAAGTAATATACTACTTTCTATATTTGGTTCTCTTTTTTTCTTTCTGTGCAACGAGAATGTAAGTAAATAATAAGTATAATTAGACTAAGTCATCTTAATTATTAGATGAGGATTTCTTCATTTTGTATTTGTAATTCTGCAGCGTTTCACCATAAATCAGAATGCTTTTTTTACAAATTGTCGGAGTTATGCCCTCCAAGATAAACACAATCATTTTTAGAATATCTGAACATTTTGAAACATGTACGGTAGCTAAAGAATTGTCATAACAAACCAAAAATGACTAAACTAGTGAATATTAAATTTTCTTTGTTGATAACTCGGTTATACTTCGACCTACTAAAAAAAAAAATTAAAAACTCGTTTTGCGTTTTACTAGACCTATTGTATAAAAATAGGCCCAAAAACGCATAGTTTCCCATCCTCCATTTTGATTTTTACAAAAAATATTATAACTGTGGAAATATAGATAAAATAAGATAATCTTGGGTGTTTTAGAGAATTAGCAAGAATTTTTTTGATAACGCGGTTATCCTTCGACATAGATATAAAATTTTAAAATACTATTTTGTTTGTCGTTATGATATGAAAATATTGTAATTTTTTGTGATATTTTCAAGATATTCGACGATATAAAGTTCAAACGGCCACCATTTTGAAAATATACAAAATAAAGTTTTTGTTTTTGGTACACTTGTAAACTGTAACATAAAAAAAGTCCCTGTACCAAATCTGAACTCAATATATTATCTATCTCCACAGTTATAATTTGTTTTTGTGAAAAACAAAATGGTGGTTAGACGCTAAACTAAGTGCTTTGTTTATGTGACCTATGTTTATGACAACTTTTTAAAGTTTTGCCAGTAGAACACGGCCCAAAAGTTTCTCTGTTTCTTGATGAATCACTCTCTATTAATACCTGGGTATATAACATTATCATCAACAGTATTGTTATATGAACACTTCGAGGAGAGGTCTTCAACTGAAAAATTGGCATTTAATGTTTCATTTTTCTAATTAAATTATTTAGCGCCGTTTCCAGGTTTATAATTGGTTATGCGACACAAAGTTAGCGCGCGTAAAATGTACGAGACAGTAGAAATGGCTCAACGTTTTGATTTTTGCCCCAATCAACACTCCTCAATATAGTTATGTCTGGAAACAAAGTTACAGCGTAGATGTCTAATAGATTTCCTAACATCAAAAGAAATAACTGATAAGAAAAATTACTTATATAATGGGTGTAAATGATGTTCCTGGTGCCCTTTAGGAGATTGAAGATTTGAAAATGGTAGAAATGTAAGAAGTAGGCCTATATAGGAATCTTATTCAACAGTTGAAGATCAGTATTATGCAAAGAACTGATATTTAGTAATACTTTAATGATCAAACGTTTATCTTAATAAAATGGCTTAGTGAATAACAAAGCTTGACCGATGTCTTCATTATAACAAACTTATGATTTTCTCATAATCAGCTCCAACGATTCTGAATAATTTTTTTCTCAAATGTCTCTAAGATCCCAAACAAAACGAATTGGTTGCCATCTCTCCAAAAATTTTGGTTCGTGAATTATCGTTAAAAAAATCAAAATCGGCAACCAGGATTTGAGAAATAGATTACTTAATTTCTCAAATGCCGATTTCGTTCAAATGTTAGATAAACGTAAAGTTTAATGACCCAAACCCGTCTGCAGAATTGCAAGTAAAATCATATAAGTTAACAGTTCAGGAACAATTGGGGGGGGGGGGTGATTTTTGACCTCTGTTTTAATTATAACAAAATTACGTATTTCTCAAAATGGGTTACAACGATTGTGATTAAACTTTCCTTAAATATAGGCTCTAAGATCCCAAACAAAACCAAATGGTTGTCATCTTTCCAAAAATGACGATTCATGACTTATCGTTTAAAAACTAAAATCGGCCACTAGGCTGATTGTTATAAAATACTTAATTTCACTAATTCCGATTTCGTTCAAATGTTAGATAAACGTGAAACTTAATTACCCAAACCTGTCTGCAGAATCACGGTAAAAAACTAGAATAGTTCACGAATAATTTCCAAAAAAAAAATAGAAATTAACCTTGACGACCTTCATTAAAATCTTGGTTTTAATAAAATACTTCTTAGGCTGAGGACGTGTGACCAAACCTTTACTTTAGTCAAATTAATTTTTTAAAACAAGAGTAAAGCTAATTTATTCATACTCCAGTAGTTCGACATTGTGTAATAGGTAGAATGTAGACGAGATTTTTATTTAATTAGAATGTGTCTGTAACACTCGGGTACCAATTTGTAACTTTAGCTACCAATATCTAACTTTAACATTAGATTTTAACCTTATCCTAAGTTTAATTTGGAATGCGATATTGCTTTTGACCCATACCCATTTCGAGGTCTAATGGTCTAATTCACTTGCCCGTGCACCTTAGGATACCCAGCTTTGAAGAGAGTAATTGCCGAATTTAAAACTAATTATTAAAAAAGAGCTGAAGTTGGGCGTTGCCCATTCTCATCTTCTCTCATTTAAATTGAGAAATAACACGTTCAAATTGGAGATTGGGCTCCTGTAAAACCCCGAACCCCACAACCTCAATTAATTAAATAGCTATTTAGAATAAATTAGAGAAACCGATATTAATACAACATAATCATTACACAGCATTACCTGCGTGTACAGACTGTTCACTTCTTCTTTGTGATCCGTTGTCTGCTCAACATAGCAGAATGTCCACAAAGTTGCGGTCAGCTGTTTCCTATGATAAGGCAAAACGGACCGGGCTCAAGTAGGTCCCGCTCAACTACCCGACTTAAACCTTGTGACACTGTCACACGTCCCATATTAAAAGAATTTCGGTCGAAACATTTTTGTTTAATAATATTTTAAGTATATACACGGTGATTTTACCACGTTTTTATTAGTTCGGTTTCCGTCATATCTGTCAGTCTGTCCGGGTGGAATTTTGCAATCGAGTTTAAACTAACTTCCCGATAAGCTAGAGACCTGAAATTTTGAACATAGGTCAGAATCGGATGACAATACAATATTCAGTTGATTTCTTGTCTCTACATTTGTTTAAACAATGGTTATTTAAACAAATAAAAATTGGCCAACGAGATATAGATTTTTTTAAACCGCGTTATCGCTTTTGAATGGTAACCGGAATATTGAAGTAGGATGAGGCAAATTTTTTTATGGCTTGTGAGAGTTATTGGATTAATAATAAATCAAATTAAAAAAATATTTTAACATACCACGTTTTTAAACGAACTGAAAAGTATAAAACAATTTTTCATGACCCTTCTACAATTTTGAGGGTTACCTGTATGAGCGTGTAGCGTTTCACCCCCCCCCTTCCCTAGTTTAAAGTGTAATTAATTGCATTTTCCAGTGGAAAAATACCGTTTCACGTGCGTTTGGTGATAGTGAATAGTGCGCTAGGTTTTCGCCGTAAGATGTGCATTCAATAGTGTGCTAAGCGTATATGTGAATATTACATTTCTGACAATCTTTACAACGGTTAACTTTAAAACGGAAGCGCCGATTAGAGAAGAAGAAGCAAACACGGCAAGTTGGGATACAACAGGAATCTGAAGCAGATAAGTTGGCAAGATTAGCCAAACGCCGTAAGCGTGAACGTCCCGAAAAACAGCGCAAGATCGAACTTGAAAATGATAAGAAAGGAAAGGTTCTAGCGAGGTCGCGTGAAACGAGGGACGCAAATTCTTCTCGACTTTACGATGACGTGCATCGACATGGTCAAGCAAGAGCAAACGAGGCTTCCGAAGCCCGTGTTGCTCGGCTTGCTCGCGATGCACGCCGCCATTCTGAAAAACGAACGTGCGAAACTCCCGAGAAGGAAATCGCTCGCCTAGTTAACGATGTACGCCGCCATTCTGAAAAAAGAATTTGCGAGACTCCTAAAGCGCATACCACCCGCCTAGCTAGTGACTGTCAGAGTCTCATCAATATATACAAAACCGATTGAAATCTTTCACCCGGACATAAGACTAAAAAACAGAAAATAATAAATCAAATAATTTTTTTTTTAACATACCACGTTTTTAAAACGAACTAAAAAGTATAAAATAATTTTGCATGACCCTTCTACAATTTTGAGGGTTACCTGTATGAGCGTGTAGCGTTTCACCCCCCCCCCTTCCCTAGTTTAAAGTGTAATTAATTGCATTTTCCAGTGGAAAAATACCGTTTCACGTGCGTTTGGTGATAGTGAATAGTGCGCTAGGTTTTCGCCGTAAGATGTGCATTCAATAGTGTGCTAAGCGTATATGTGAATATTACATTTCTGACAATCTTTACAACGGTTAACTTTAAAACGGAAGCGCCGATTAGAGAAGAAGAAGCAAACACGGCAAGTTGGGATACAACAGGAATCTGAAGCAGATAAGTTGGCAAGATTAGCCAAACGCCGTAAGCGTGAACGTCCCGAAAAACAGCGCAAGATCGAACTTGAAAATGATAAGAAAGGAAAGGTTCTAGCGAGGTCGCGTGAAACGAGGGACGCAAATTCTTCTCGACTTTACGATGACGTGCATCGACATGGTCAAGCAAGAGCAAACGAGGCTTCCGAAGCCCGTGTTGCTCGGCTTGCTCGCGATGCACGCCGCCATTCTGAAAAACGAACGTGCGAAACTCCCGAGAAGGAAATCGCTCGCCTAGTTAACGATGTACGCCGCCATTCTGAAAAAAGAATTTGCGAGACTCCTAAAGCGCATACCACCCGCCTAGCTAGTGACTGTCAGAGTCTCATCAATATATACAAAACCGATTGAAATCTTTCACCCGGACATAAGACTAAAAAACAGAAAATAATAAATCAAATAATTTTTTTTTTAACATACCACGTTTTTAAAACGAACTAAAAAGTATAAAATAATTTTGCATGACCCTTCTACAATTTTGAGGGAGGATTGTTAGTGACTATGGATATATTTGGAGAGAAAAACAATATATTTGGGCCGCAGCCAGTAAACAATACAAGTAGACAATCCGGATGAACTCACAGCTAATTTCAGTGAATCGGAAATGAGATTCACTGTAATTTAATTTATTTACTCCTCCTTAACTATCATAGATTGCCTGCGCCCCACGTTTTTCTCTCCAAGTATTCCAAATATATCCATAGCCACTAACAATCCTCCCTTAAAATTGTAGAAGGGTCATTAAAAATTATTTTATACTTTTTAGTTCGTTTTAAAAACATTTTAAGTTAAAAAAAAAAATTATTTGATTTATTTTTTAGTGTAGAAACGATTTTATACTGCATAACTTAGAGGTAATTGAAGGCAGAAACAAAGCGGATCTACATAGTTCAAAAAATATACTTTTTCGTATGTTTGAAATTTTGTCCGCCACTTGGATGCGTCATATTGAATCAATTTTTTTTTAAATAGGAAAGTAAACATGTGATAGGCCTACATGGTTTTCATGTAAAATTTGAATAAACAATAACTAATAATTAACAACACAACCACAAATTAAATGTCAACTGTCATTATTTCCTTTAAAAATTACAATATTTAATTTTAAAATTGAAATAAATGTTATCTATCATACAATACTAATAGGCAATTCATTTTTAAAGCACACTATTCTACAATAAATTCTCAAAGTGCTTCCCCTCTACAGATTGGAGTAAGCCTAGTTTAAATCAGCTGTTTTCAATACTTTAAAACAATTCAGCTTAATAATTACCCATTTCGACTGTAAAATAAGTTGCAGTGGTTCAAAATTATTTTCTTGTTCGGTATTGGATGTATTCTGCAAGAAAAACACAATAATAAAGTTTCGACGGCGGATTTCACCCCGTTTTATTCCTAACGCGATTTATCCGTCATTGCAACTTTGAATGCTTATAGCTTAAAAACTAAAGCATTTATCTAAAAACAGTTTTCATCATCATTTATTTTGTAAAAATTTACATGAATATCATGTATCACATGTCCATCTATCTACCTATTTAAAAACAAATAAGTGAACATAAATAAGTTATTACATGTAGCCACGTATAATTAAAGATAGTAAAACAAAGACTACAATTGACATAGAATTAATATTGTATTATAAAAAAATAAAGTTTGATTCAATATGGCGGATCCAAAATAGCGGAATAAAATTTAAAACCTACAAAAAAGTATAATTTTTTAAACTACGTAGATCCGCATTTGTTTCTGCCTTCAACTACCTCTCAGTTATGCAATATAAAACTGTTTCCATAATTAGAAATCTCCCTGTATAATTTAAAAGCCTATTTAAATAAGTGGATATGTATCTATATATTTTAGATAAACTTATCGTTTTTAATTTGATTTAAAAATACAACTGTTGGTTATATTTTTTTAGTTCAAATAGCCTTCCAAGGACTATGTTACACGACTTCATTTTTCTTTCTGTGCCAGTAATCTTTTATCCTTTGGCTTCTTCTAGCTCTCTTCTTCATAGTAAAATACTCTTTATAGTTTGTCAAGTTTCTAACGTCAGATCCTTCACTTCTGCGACCTTGATGTTATCTCTCTTCTGTCAATCTAATATGTTCTATGTTCTGACAAACTTCCTTTATACATGGGACTTGTGTTTTTTTTTTCCTTTTTGATAACAAAGGATCTTCTTCGCCAATCTCTCCCTGTGTTTATTTGTTGGTAAATTTTTCTATTTTAATTTCACTTTTCATTCGCTCGCGTTGTTATAACATTTATTATTTTGTCAACTCATCAGGTGGTTAAAGGGCCATGAATAATTGTAATAATTATATTATTTCATTTCATTTCTTTCTAAGACTCTTTCAATTAAATTTTGGTCAAGTGTAGCGTTTAAGGACCCAGATAAAACCTATTGGTAGCCATCACTAAAAAAAATGCAGGTTTTTGAGTTATCAGTAAAAAACAAAAAATCGGCAATGGGGCTGTTTTAGACGTACTTTCTCAAAATAGTCACTACCGATTTCGTTAAAGTTTTAGTGTAATATAAAGGTTAATGACACAAATCCGTGTGCAGAATTGGAAAACAGTAAGCTTATATTTCATCACTAGGACCAAAAGTGAAGCTTTTTGATGTAAGTTCAAGTTTAACTCGGCTCCACCTCGGCCGGAAAATAAGCGAGGATCGAAAAGCTTCTTTTGGTCCTAGTGATGAACTATATTTTTCGTTATACTGCAACAATATAAAAAAAAAATCAAAAAAAACTAAAATGTTATAACCTATTTACCTTCAAATCGATGGTAACAGCTGTTTTATCGGTTATTTACAATCGAGAGTATCGGTTGTTTTTATAGATGCTTTACAATCATTAAATAATTCGTATAAATGAAGTAACGCTGATGACCTCGACCTCAGCTGATGTTTTTAGGTCCTAGGACTAAAAAGAACAACTTTAGCATCTCAATGCATGCATTGAAAACAGCTGTTTTTGAAGCAGTATGACCAAAAAATATTTCAGTTTAGGGAAAATTGACAAAAAAATAACTTTTAAAATCTCGATTTTTATCAAATACAATTTAAGCTGAAAAAGTATTTATGAAACAAGCTAAGCAAATCAGGCTGTTATTGAAATATATGAATATATTTTTTCAAGTCCATAGTTCATTTCACTCTTTGGTTAACAACTAGGGAAATGACACTTTTGTCGAGGATTATTTTTGGTTTGTTTTTACTTGGTTTTGGGGATGAGTGAGAAAGTTTGTGCAATGCATAAAAAGACCAAATAATGCCTAGCGGGTCAAATTAATAGACGCACCGTTAAGACAAAAATGCGACAGGTTTCTAAAAGTTGTATATCATTAGGACAAAAAGAGAAAGCAACGACAATCTGTGAAAGAAGAAATTACTCTTCCGCCGGACATTAAAAATATTTGTGTGTCCACGTCAGTTTTATATTTGTGTTGCTTATAAAAATTGATTTAAAACCAAATAAAAAATATAACCGCGTTTTATTTCACTATTGTTTTTTGTGTAGTTTTTAGGCCCTCGCGGTGTTAAAATTGCAAATATAGGCTATAAATAACAAACAGTGAAAGCTGAGTTTATTTATCTAAATATTCCTTCCTGTACTCTGGATTGTGTTCATTGTACGATAAAGGACGAAGTGGTAACGCATTTTATTGGCGAGTCCTATTTTACAATGTTTGAAGATTTTCCAGAAAAGTAGGGCTACACTAGAGGTGAAAGACATAGGGGCTAAATTGTTCAACCTTTTACCGAAAGAAATCCAGTTGTGTGGTACGATTCTCAAAATCGGTAAAAGAATGGCAATTTCAGATAAAGGTTATTGATTTTTTTTTTTAATAATTGTGACTGTCTTTTATTGATATATTGAAATTGTGTGTTTTTGTAAAAGTTTAGATTATGAGTATTAGAAATAAAGTTTTATGTGTTTAATCATAGTATGTTTAATTGTTATAGGAATAAAGTTGTACATTAATTTTTATTTATTTATTACACATGAAGTTGATTTGTAATGTGTAATTTGAATTATCGTTAACACCCCTGAACATTTTTATTTTTTTTATTTTTCCAAGTGTAACCTAAATGGAATCTCTTCTTCTTTTTTCTTTTTTTCCCCTTTCATTTCTTCTAACTCAGAAAAACTCAAATGATGGTAGATCCTAAACAGGTTTGTCCTAGGAAAACTTAATTTTCCATGTTAAAATAATAAACAATTGAAACAATTTTATATGAGTTAGAAAGTGTTATGTTATATAGAAGAATTATAATTTATTTGTTATTTTGTTTTGTAAAATTTACTGTAAATACAAATTTGTTACAGTTGTGTATCTTTGACACGGAAAATAAACAAACTATATTTATATGTTGAACGGTAAAAACTGGACTTCTCTGTAAATATTGCAATATAGATTGAATTTAATTGAGGAATTCTGAAGAAATATTTTGTAATTTAAAAAAGAATACAACTCCTAGGCCGGTCATGTACACAGAAAAGTACTTTCAATTTAATCAAAGCAATACAATGTCTTTTTATTGTTTAGGTGAGAAGTTTATGTTTGTTTCAATAAATCATTCTAATTATTATTAAATAACAAACCGGGACCTTTTTCGTAATACTACCAAGTTGTTTATAAGTTCAAATCATTCTGTTTTATAAAGGAAAACCATCTACTTTCATAAAAAGATACCAATAGTATTTTTAAATTAGTCAGCTAATGTTTCTTTACCGTGTGATTCACATAATTGATATTTTTTTTAGGTTATTTACACAAATGTATATTGTTTTTACAAAATGTCAAAGCTCTAACGAAAAAGAACAATAACAATTTAAATTGGTTAAGAAAAATATTAGAAATAAAAACTGAATTCTTTGACGCATTTAACAAACAATCGGCAAAGAAATAAAGACAAAATCAGGTCTGAATTACGAGACTTTGTTATAGCCTTTAAGCTGTTGTATAAAGACAAATAACACTTTCTTTCTAATTCACCAATATCCAAGTGTTTATATATGCTCTCATATATCCCATAATTTCTACGTTTTTTAACAACCTGTGGATTTTCTGACGTTCGTGTAGTGGGCGCCCAAAACAAAAGACCGGTTTTATCAAATGTTCTATGTGGGTCATATACTTTTGTATATTCCAAATTCAGAATTATAAGTTTTCTGTGTTTATGAAAGAGATAGGATTGTTGCACAAACAATTTACAACAAAATGTTTGTTTTTCATGAAACAGCTTGTTTTATAAGCTTATAAAGTTATAACCTATAACTTTATGAAACCGGTCTCAGTTTTAAATATAAAAATTATCGGTTCCCGAAAAATTGTGTTGAGTACTTTGAAGATTTAGTACTTGAGAACACTCTGAAAAAATTCATTACTAATTCAACTCACAGAAATAAAAATTTCCCATTCTATAGATCATTTAAAATTAAAAAGGAAATTATAACCTATTCGCTTCGGAAATATTAGATAACATTTTTAAAGCTTTCATTTAAAACATAATAATTCTTATGTGAAGTGTGTCACTTTATTTTGTTAGTTTTCTTCCACCGAGCGGCCAGTGGTCTGAGCACCGCATCTTCAGTTAACAAGGATCAGAAAGATTTAGCAGGTCTAGGGGCTTCTCTGAGCTGCACATATTTCTGCTAAATGAGATTTCTAAGATAGCCCATGATAGATTAGGTTAGGTTCCAAATTGACATGTTTTAATCACCTTACTTTAGTTTCTAAAGTTTGCTTTGAAGATTTAAAATAATAACATTAATTCAATGTTTAAAACAGATATTGTTTCTACGTTTTTTCCCCGAAAGATTTGAAACATGTTTTATCGTGTATTAATACTACCATAAATCTAAGAATGTTGGCCTACGTACCATTAACAAACGTAATAATCCTGTAGGCAGAGTGTCAGTTAGAAACATGTAAAGAATGTGGCAGAATAATGTGCCGCTCAGTTTGATAACCTCTAGACCTGTGGAACCCTTCTGACCCTTGTCAACTACTGAGAACACTGGCAGGCTCAGACCACTGGCAGCTCGGCGGGCACAACCATTTTGTTATTATCAGTTACCTCTACATTGTTAATATTAAACACACTTATGATTGTTATCAAATTAATAATTAAGTTAAAACACTCTACGCTTAACAAATGGTTCCTCTACGATCTTTGTCCTTAGATTACGGACCTGAAGAGTTTCTATACTTCAAGAAACGTCGTTCCTACTGTTCTATCCTCCAGCGTGATTTGCTTTTATATCGTTTTAAATTTATTATTATTCTGACAAAAATATAATTGTGTTTAAAAAGAAGTTTAATATTGACAAAGTGGAGGGGGCAGATAATAACAATATACAACGTGTGGCATCCAATATTTATTAATTATTATAAAAGTAATATCTTAATAAGCAGTTTGTTGTTTTGTGTCTTGATTTTTCAAGTGTATTCTTAGTTTTAAGTTAAGACACGTTGTGTTTTATTTTGTTAAAGTATTATTTTTATTTATTTTTTCTAATTTTTGTTAATGTTTTTACTGATACTCGCTCCCACCTGTGCTCAAAGACACTTAGTTCTTTTCCGGGTGTGTTTATTTCCTCCTCAGAGGTGCTATATAATATTTTAAATTTTAATACAATATGGTACTAATTTTACTACATATCTAATAATATAAATTTATTTTGTGTTTTGTATTATCTGTTTAAATAAATAATCAGTGCATAATTAAATCCAGCAATCAAGATTCATTTTTGTTTATTATCAATTATTGCGAAAAAGTTATATATTTTTTATTTACTATTCTGCACACTAATTGGATCATTAAACCTCAAATTTTACTAAAATTCGAACGAAATCGGTATTTTGTAACAACCCCACGGCCGATTTTTTTTTCCGGTCACGCAGCTGTATTTTTGGAGATATGGCGACCAATAAGTTTTGTTTGCGTTCTTCGAGGTTGCACATGAGCGTAATTTTATCAAAATGAATGCAGCTTATTTTGATAAAATCGTAATTTTTGGTTTTCTTATGTCAACTACCCCAAAATCAACAACAAAAAGTTATGAGATATCCAAAATATGCTGAATACCCAATTTTGTTAAATTCGGTTCATGTGTATTGGTTGTCTGCACATCTGCACATACGATATAGGCCTACAGTCATATTCCAAAAACCACTCTTTGGACTCTGGGATGCGCCTGTAAACTTGTAGAATAGCTTTTAGGAAACTCGGGAATTGAAGTGATTCACTACCTCAACTTGGAGGAAAATAGGAAATCAAAAAGTATCCAAAGGTAAAAGAAATATATTTTATTATTCAAAAAGTCGTATTAAGCTATTCCTAACCATAAATCTGCAATTTGTAAAAAAAAAAAAAAAAAAAAAAAAAAAAAAAAAAAAAAAAAACCGACACGAACCCTGATAGCCTTCAGATTTATTTGTTTTTTTTTCCAAATGACTCAGGAACCGTAATTATTTTTCGTATCGTTTGGAAAATTGCGTTAGGTTAGGTTAGGTTAAGTTAGGTTAACTTAGAGTAGAAACCACAAAAATTGTATCTAAATCATTGATTATGAGGATGTTACGGTCAGGAATAATTGGAGAAAAATTAACTTTGACCACCGTCATTATGTGTTTAAGTAATTACATAATTAGCGTGTTTATGACACAAGCAAGTTCAGAACGTTATTTAAATATATAAATACTTTTTTACGATTAGTTTTGTTTCGTTTTTATATAGTTTTAGAGATGGGGAGAGTGAGAGAGTGGCAATGTTAATAATAGTCCATAAATAGTCTAAAAAATAACGGTGATTTTTCTGATTAAGTTTGTTATTCCAGTTATTTTGATTTCGGCTTTTAACCTCGGTTTCTTTAGGTTACTAGTTTTAGTTTTACTTTCCAACTACTAAGCTATGTTGGTTTTTTTAACTTTTTCATGTTTAGTTAACTTGATAAAGGAAGTTGATTTATAATCTCGAAACGTCGTATCTTAATTTTATATATACAAATGATTTCAATGGTTCGATTAAACTATATTAACAATCCATTATCAAATAACTTTAAAATGAGAATATTTAAATGTAATAAGACTAAACTTTATCCCTGTGGTGTAGGACTTTTGGTTCACCGTGTATTACGTGATATATTAACTGGTATTTTAAACTATACTCTGCTAACGATTTAACACTTGACGGTGATTTGTATTCCTTAATTCAAGATTTTAAGTGTAGGCTAACCACGTTCTCCGAGATGTACAGTAGAATCGCGTTTATCCGGCCCGAGCTGTGGTACCCTATAATTTAATAATAAGATTAATTTGGATCCACAAATTTAATCTATAAAACAGTTAATTTACAATACTTTTCGATCGTAAAGCCATACGAAATATACGCCTATACCCACAGTACATGTTTAATGTGTAGTTTTCATATCACACCCACTTGCCTTTGGAATGGCTTTATTGACAAAGAAATCGCTGTACTTGCAAGAAGTACTTGCTGTACTGTAGCCTACTGTTCGGTTATCAACTGTTCGTTAAATATGAGTGATAAATGCAAGAAATATGTTGCCCCATAATCTTTGTTATATTCTTTATTTATTTGTATACATATTTTGGTCATTTTATTCAACTTTTCTTTCGTAGCAATTCTTTCCTCAAATTCTATAAACTCAAGTTAGGTTATGAAACCTGATGTTTAGTTATCACAAATTTGTGTGCCGATTACAAAGACAGTGATTTACCCACAAAATCCGGCCTATCCGGGTTTTTTTATCATCCGGTCCGGAAAAACCGGACATTAGGCCGGATAGTCGCGAGCCTACTGCGTTGTGTTTTATTTTGACATGAAATCGATTAACAAATATATATTACCCTAGTAACATAAATGTCATTATTCGCTAGAAGTACATAATTAAAAATACTATTAAACACTGTTTGTTTAATTAGCACTACATATTTTGTTAAACAAACCATTAATTATTGTTTGAAAAGAAAAATTTATACATTGTTATTACTACAAAACAAAACTTTTTTTAGCAACTGGGTACTTTTTTTTGGTGTAAAAATTTAAAAATAGTAGGCCTGTACAGAATGCGTATTTTCGTTTTTTTTAACCTAGACATAGCAGAAAAAGATTGAATCGAAGCAAAAAATAAAAATGAACAGTGAAACATTGTAGTCATCTGATGTTAGGAAACCAATATTTATTTGCCAAAATGGTTTAGGCCAAAACGGATTTTAAATTTACAACTAATTGATGTACTATTTTCAATTCAACTTGTTTATAAGGCGATGATGCGACAGAGGTTTTTCGTCTTTAACAGTAACAAAATTATCCAGACGAAAATTAAACACGAACTTCACACAAGTAAACTGGGGTCTGTTCAAAAACAGGACCACCACTCGTAAACAATTTTCTATCTTAAATATAACAGACAGAAGAACTGAAACGTTGTCGGCATGTATTAAGGACAGTATTTTACCAGGAACAGAAAGCTTGTGGAACCAGTAGAGATTTGTTAGATTACTACTTATGTGAATTCATGTGGCGCCTTAGGAACAAGGATGAAGATCTGTTTGATACCATCTGGAAGGACATCAATTTATATTGTGTTCCAGAACAATAAAGTGTGTATTCATATATTATGTATATACTGTAGTTGGTTAGGTTAGGTTATGTTAGGAAACCATCTGGGTGCCACTGTTTGAGTGGCGGTCCTCTTCTTGAACAGACCCGTAAATTGTTTTGGATACACGTTTTAAGGATCATGCTAAATTTCTAACTAAATATTCCCAAGGATTGGACAAATTAAATAACATCCTAAAAACTGCTTACACTATTCTTAATAATTCCAAAGAAAGCATAAATTTATTTTCTAAGTAAAGTCGTGTTATTTGAAAAAAAAAACACAAAATTAATAAAATATCTTTTAACGACCTAATTTACCCAAGTCTTGAACAGAATATAATAAAACCTTCGTTACCATGTCAACCTAGAAGGGGAACGTGCAGAATTACTTCAAAATCGTTTTTTAAATTTTTTTACTTATAAATATTACCCTATAGAAGATAAAATTATTGTAATTCATGTAATGTACCTACTTTCATGTAAACCTACTCCAAGTTAGACAGTATTGGAATAACATCCATTACACTTTAGAATATTTAACAACCATTTTGATATTGCCGATAAAAACAGAACCAGAACATAATAAATTGAACTAAGTAAATGTGAGCACATAAACCAGTTTTAAAATACAAATTCCCTTTTGGCCTTAAGATAGTATTTAACTAAATTTGGTACGTGGACATATTTTGGCCAAATCTTAAGATTTTTTCTCTCTCTACATTTTTGTTAACTCAATATTTGGGGGTAACTTAAAAACAAAAAATTATGATTTTCTGACAATTGGAGGTATCAATTTTAATATAATTTTGCTCAAGTGTAGCCTCCAAGGACTCAAACACAACCTATTGTTTGCCATCTAAAACAAATCGACTATGAGATTTATATAAAATACGTAATTTCTCAAAATCAGCTCTAACGATTTCGAACAAATTTTAGTGAAATAATCCAAAACTGTGTGCAAAATCGTAAAGAATATTACACTTCATGAGTAATTGACAAAACCACAGGTGAACTTTGAACCGCTTTATTAATAGCGTGATTTTAATCAAATACCACACGCACAAGCAGTTTAGGCCCCTATTTTAAATGCTGTAAGCTTATATATATATATATGCTTATATATATATATATATATATAGGCTATATATATATATTGTTTTCAAAGACGGCGTCCATGCTTTTTTTATGACAATTACATATTTTTTATTTGGTTTTAGAGTCGGCTGAGTAAGAAAGTCTGTCCAATGTTTTTGTACCGTTTATTTTAAATAGAATCATTTCTTTTCTTTGTGCTATGACTATGTTGTTAAACATAACGAATCATCATTCCTTACTTTTTCTATATTATATTTACTTGTATGTTATATTAAATATTAAAATAAAATAAGCAAATTTAAAAAAAAAATTTAAAGGATGTATTTTGAATGACTTTGAAAATATGCATAGGCCTAAATACTCTTAATGGTAACAGGCTCATAAATGAGCTAATTAATTTCAAATCTGATATAACATTGGCCTATACCTACTGCATTGTAAATAATCTTTTGCGTGTGTATAACAATTAAATATAATATGCGTGTTTTTGTTAATATTATGTATTTAATAAGTTAATTGTTTAGAAGCAACATTGTGACATATCAACGTGTATTGCAAAACATGTAGGCATAAACTATAGAATTGTATGAAAAGATGTAATAGAGGGTGATTCAAAATTGCACAACAATATTTCGGGAGATTATTCTAGGGGTAAAAATAGGAAATAAAATTTATATAAAAATAGGTCCGGAAACGCTTAGTTTATCGTATATCGGCCATTTTGTGTTTTCACAAAAGAATATATATATATATATATATATATATATATATATATATATATATATATATCTTTGGAACTAGATAAAATATTGAGTAGGGGCCTAAAGATTTGGTATTGGCATTATTTAAATAACCTTTTACTAGTCCAGAAAACCAAGATTTAATTTTGTATATTGTAAAAATATCGGAAGTTTAAAATTTTTAATGTCGAATAACATTGCAAAATATTTTTAACAATAAAAGATTTTCCCCTTTTAACCAAATATTTATATATAATATATATTAGGCCTACATATAAACCATAAAAAGGACATAATAAAACAATTAAAATTATAAAATGAACTAACACAAAAACAATAATACAAAAAACATACGTTTTTAACAATAAGAATACTATCATAATATGACCTTTAAAGCTCATTGATCAAGTAGAAAGCATTAGTTTTCAACAATTTTTTTTAGTTTAATTTGAAATATTCTGTTATTTTTTTAAACTCCTTGGAAAATTTCCATGACACAAACTTCAGATGGCAATTTTTCAAAAGTCACCAACTTTGCTTTAATTTAGTTTAAATATTCTGTTATTTGTTTAAACTCCTTGGGAAATTGTCCATGTTTGCTTTATATTGGTTTTAAATAATCTCATATTTCTTTAAACTCCTTTGGAAATTGTCCATACCTTGCTTTAATTTAGTTTTAAATATTCTGTTATTTTTTTAAACTCCTTGGGAAATTGTCCATACCTTGCTTTAATTTAATTTTAAATAATATGATATTTCTTTAAACTCCTTGGGATATTGTCCACACCTTTCTTTAATTTAGTTTAAATATTCTGTTATTTCTTTAAACTCCTTGGGAAATTGTCCATATCTTACTTAAATTTAATTTTAAATATTCTGATATTTCTTTAACTCCTTGGGAAATTGTCCACAACTTGCTTTAATTTAGTTTAAATATTCTGTTATTTCTTTAAACTCTTTGGAAAATTGTCCATACCTTGCTTTAATTTAATTTTAAATATTCTGATATTTCTTTAACTCCTTGGGACATTGTCCATAGGACACCAACTTCAGATGACAATTTTTCAAAAGCCACCAACCTTGCTTTAATTTAGTTTAAATATTCTGTTATTTCTTTAAACTCCTTGGGAAATCATTCATAGTTTCCTTTAATTGAGTTTTAAATAATCTGTTATTTCTTTAACTCCTTGGGAAATTGTCCATACCTTGCTTTAATTTAATTTTAAATATTCTGATATTTCTTTAACTCCTTGGGAAATTGTCCATAGTTTGCTTTAATTTAGTTTTAAATAATCTGATATTTCTTTAAACTCCTTGGGAAATTGTCCATAGTTTGCTTTAATTTAGTTTTAAATAATCTGATATTTCTTTAAACTCCTTGGGAAATTGTCCATACTTTGCTTTAATTTAGTTTAAATATTCTGTTATTTCTTTAAACTCCTTGGAAAATTGTCCATACTTTGCTTTAATTTAGTTTAAATATTCTGTTATTTCTTTAAACTCCTTGGGAAATTGTCTATACCTTGCTTTAATTTAGTTTAAATATTCTGTTATTTCTTTAAATTCCTTGGGAAATTGTCTATACCTTGCTTTAATTTAGTTTAAATATTCTGTTATTTCTTTAACTCCTTGGGAAATTGTCCATACCTTGCTTTAATTTAGTTTTAAATAATTTGAGATTTCTTTAACTCCTCGGGAAATCGTCGTTAGGACACCAACTTCATAGGCTATGGCATTTTTTCAAAAGTCGCCAACCTTGCTATAATTTAGTTTAAATATTCTTGTATTTTTTTAAACTCCTTGGAAAATTCTTCATATGACACCTTCTCTTCGGAAATTATATTTACCACACACCCTAAGGAGGCTCGCTCATACTGAATGCGTATGGCGGACACGATGGACCTAGCTTAATCTACTCTTTTCTTCATGAAGTCTTGGGTTATATCAGCTTTTAACCAACTCTTGTGTTCTTCCGATCCTGACGCTATTAGGGTATTCAAGCGTTAAGGATCTTTATTTTATGCTCTTTTCTTCTTTTATTATAAGGCGATGATGACCTAAAGGTTCGTCTTTAAACAAACAAAAATATGTATATACCACGGGTATTTTATCTATGCACATTAATATCATTATATTGAGGCAATGAGCTCTTAAACTTATAATATGAAGGAACTTCTAAAATTTGCATAGAGTGGAAGTTGGAATACAGTATTTTAAGAGGTTTTCGCCTTTAAACAACAAGAAAAAAGTATATTTGCTCTCAGATATCATATGAGGGCCGGATTTCTAACTTAAATGCAGCCGGCATCAACCAGGCCTATGAAATTACAAGGTTTCTAAACGAAGTATAGAAAAAAATGTAATGGTTCAAGAAAATAAATAACCATTTCGAAGTAATTTTGTAAAAAAAATGGAATTTTGGGATGTTCCTGCTGTTCGTGGACGCCCAAACGATGTAGTTTTATCAAATGTGGTATGTAGGTATATTTTGTCTCTAAATATTGGTTGTAGGCTACATCAGTCTCGGATTAAAAATTAACTTTTGGGACTTGAAAAGTGTCTTCCGACTAAAAATATGAACTGATTGTTTGAATACAAGGTAAATATTTAACAATTTCATATTTTTTAATAGCAAAATGCGAGACCTATGTACAACCGATATTGACCATTTTGTCAACCTTTTTAATGATAATTAGAAATTGGGAGTAGGCCTTTCTGACATTAACACAATATTTTAAAATAACTAAGAATTTATAACTCAACATTTTTTTAAAGCTTATATTTTTATAAAACAGAATGCTAGTTTTGTAAACTTATAAATTATAATTTATAAGTTGATATATTTTGATGTAACAGTCCCTCTGATATTTTATACTATTATATTAAATATTTTCTAGTTTCCAGATTTCATTACAGACTTTTAAATATATTAATTACTTTTCTTATAATTTTTGAACGTACTAAGAATTACATACTTTTGTCTAATGTGCCCTACGGTCTGCTGACTTAGAAAGTTATATTTAAACGTTGATTGCTTAGAAATACTTAATGGAAAATATACGATTATAGAAGTCTTTATATTTATTTATCAAAAAAAGAATTTAGTTAAAACTATTTTTAAAAAAAAATTTTGTAATTCATACCCTCTCTTATATTTTGTTTATTTATCTACATTTAATCTATATAAATCATAAAACTTAAAAACAATTAAATCGAGAACGCTTATTTTTTTGTTTAAATGATAATAATTTTTAAGTTTATAAGTTCTCATTTCTTTCTAATTACTATTTTCTGAATCGTATTGCATGAACATGATGGTTACACGGGAGGTTTATTAAATATGTTTTTATAAATCCAGAAAATTCTGTTTCATAAAGGAAAACCATCTACCATACATGGTACCACTATTATTATAGGTTATAAGTCAACTGGTGTTTCTGTACCATGTGATTCACATAATTGATGTTTTAGCAAACATTGTTTTTACAAAATGTAGAAGCTCTAACAAACAAAAAACTGTTAACCACATAAATTGACTACAAAGAGTATTAGAAAAGGAAACTTAATTGTTTGACACATTTACCAAACAATCAGCAAAGAAATAAAAAGAAAATCATGATCTGAATTATAAGAGTTTTTTATAACCACTGTTTACTAATAATAAAGACAAATAAAACCTCCCTTTTAATGTTCCAATGTTTTAAATATCACAAAGCCAGATTTCATACATTTTTTAATATCGCCTAAAACAGCCAGGCCTAGGGATTTACATTCCCTATAAACATATTATAAAGAAATTGTAAAGGTTCAAGAAAGTCTATGTTGCTAGGTTGAGGTGATTTTCAAGAAAAAAAAATTAATCAATTTTCTGACGTTCGTGCCCAAAAAGACCGGTTTTATCAAACGTTTTATGTGGGTCATATATTGTTTAATATCTCCAGATTTAGGCGTAGGCCTAAGTGATGAAAACCAAAACACTAAATGTTAATTTTAATATCCAAAACAATGCAAGGAAGCGTTTAAACAATTAAGTTAAACAACTCTAATAAAATTAGTATCAATGCATACAAGCTTATATTTTACAATTCAAAATTTAAGGTCAGAATTATAAGTCTTCTATGTTTATGAAAGATATAAAATTGTTACACTAATAATTTACAACAATATGATTGTTTTTCATGAAACACAACACTAGTTTTATAAGATTATAAGTTATAACCTATAAATGTATGAAACAGGTTTCAGTTTTAAATATAAAAATTATCGGTTCCCGCCAAATTGTTTTGAGTACTTTGAAGATTTAGTACTTGGGTACACTTTGAAAAAATTCATTACAAACTCAACTCTGTTCACAGAAATACAAATTTCACATTCATTAAAACATTTAAAATTAAAAATGAAATTTAGGCTATTTTCACTTACATCGGAAATATAAGAAAACATTTAAAAAATATTCTTTAAAAGTCATTAATTCTTATATGAGCCTAAACAATTTTAAAGTAGGCTATTCTTGTAAAAGACATTAATTCTCTTCAATGGCCACCCTTTTTATTTAAGATCAGTTTCCTCCACTTTGACAATATTTAGCTCTTATAAACATTTTTTTATAGAATTAATAATCAAGTTAAAACATTTTAGCAGTGGTTGAAAGTACCAAACGGCTTCCTAAGATCGTTTGCCATAGATTACTGAAGAATTGAAGAGTTTCTATACTTCAAGAAACGTCTTTTCTAGTACTGTAAATTATTTTACAAACTTATATGTTTATATAACGTAGGCCTATACAAGTTTAAAATATAAGTAGATTTTTTTTTAACAGGTCCATGGTGTTATTTGATATATAATTATATTGTTAATTACATCCATTTTTGGTTAGTAACATGCTTATATCATATTTGAGTTGCTAATTAAGATATAGGCCTACCGCAAATTATTGTACATTTGACAACGCCTACAGACGATGTTTATTACTAGTCCAATACCGACTAGTTATAGAATAAAATATCTAACAGCAATTTAAATGAAATCACAAAGTAATTAAATTACCATAATCTGTGTAAAATAAGTACGTTTTGCAAATCTACTTGCAATTATAGACACAACTTAATTAAACCAGTTTAATTTCTAAGTTAATTAAAGATGTGCATTTCTGTCTAAGCATTTTTTCTTTTCTCTCTATATATAGTCTTGAGTGAAATCTTTAAGGACTAGAAGCTGCATATTAATGCTTTCTTTGTCTTTTGTAAATAGGTACTAAGGATATATGCATACATTTTTTTAGGGGGGGTGTTTTTGTTTAGATGGATAAATATTCAACCCTTCAGACGATCTATTCACCATGAGAAAATTTTTATTATTATTTATTGACAAAATAAAACTGGTTTAAATTATACCATTAATTTGACTACCCATTGGTGTTTTAAAGTTTCAAGTTCGAGAGGTATCCTGTTCAGCTTTCCCGTTAGATCGTTGTGGTTAAGGAGTTGAGAAATTCAAACGAAACAAAAACTAATCGCACCAAAAATCTCAGTTCCGTAGTTGCCAATCAATTAGTGAACGATGGACGCCATCTTTGAAAAACAAAATAAACTTTCCTAAACACGTCCTCAGCGTAGGCCTACATCTTATTTGTTTAAAATCGATTTTTTGCTTCTTGTTTAAAAGCTAAAATCTTCTCGGTCATCTATCGAATTATTAAAAAATAAGAATAGAATATAAAATCAAATATTAGCGTAAGGGTCGGAAAAGAACAAGAATTGTTCAAGAGAGACCTGAAAGGAAAGTTGAAACGGGGATCTAACTCAAGACTACACGAAAAAAGGTGTAGATCCAGCTAGGTTCCCTTGTGATTTCCAAGCTATAACTGAGAAGGTTGATTAAAAATCATAGGCGGTCAAAGTTTATTTATTTATTTTTATCAATTATTCCTAAACGGTAATATTTTCGCACTCTAGTTTGTAAGTAATATCGCATTGTAAAATTGACTCCATAACCGAGTTTTTAATTTTGTTGTACCGATAACACATGAACCTATATTTTAGGACAGATGACGACCAATATGTTTTGTAAGGATCCTTAGAGGCTACACTCAAGCAAAATTTGATCAAAAATCTCTAGAGCCAGCTCCAATAAAATTTTTAGTTATAAAAAAATTAAAACGATCCAAGATACGGCCAAAATATGCCCACATACCAAATTTCATTAAAATCTGTCCACGCGGTTGGATAGGCCTACATACAACACCAGATGTAACATCATTCAAAAAGTTACTTTTATCTCAGGGGAGCGCAAAACAGATATAGCCTATCCACAAAAAAACATGACATCGATTTTCCACCCTCCACATAACTTTTGTAGGTTTAGGCCTATGTGAGAAAATAAAACTATTTCAACTGGACCACAAATAACAAACTACAGTACTATGTTTCACATTGCAGTTGTTTTTTGTTAATGTGGGCTATAGGCCTGTAACCATGATGGTCCCTTGATAGTTTAGCCTATTCTCTATGCTATTATTTACAACTATTTTACGATGTTTAGATTTAATTTATTTTCATTGACATTATTTCATAAATTATTATTTTTCACAAATATTCAGAACACTTGTTGCACTTAAATTTGCATCCAGTAATAAAACTTACCAGAGAGTAACAATAATTTGTATTTTATTAATATAGTTTAACCAGAAATTTCTCAACATTTTTTTTTTTATTATATAATATATATATATATATAAACTAATACATGACGTTTCGTAAGTATAAATTAACTCGCGTTATCAACTGCTAAGCCATTTTGGAAACTAAAAATCTAAGAAAGGACTAAAACTAAACATGAGCAGTCAAAACTAAGACCAAAACGTGACTAAATAAATAGAGAAGGACCAAATTTCAACTAGCGTCTAAAGTCCGAGTAACAGAGTTTCACTGGGAAGCTGGAGCCATGCGAATAAAATATGAAACAGTGCTCAAATACCTTGTTCTTGATTTGTGGAAACCACAGTCCTGCTCGTTCAGGTGTGTCAGTGCATTTATCAAAAGTTAATTTTCGCCAATTTCAAAATTTTTTCAGTTATGTTTTCTCGATGTGTTCTACTCATAGTGTTTTAGTATTAGCTGTAAAGCTGTTTAACTATCTTGTTAACTACGTTCTAAGCTTTTATATTATATTTCTGTTTAATCGCTAACCTCTTGTTCGAGGTCGTACATGACCGAAAAATTTGAACCCTGCAGTGGTCTGAATTCTGACTAGTACTAGGGTTTTAAAGTTCGATTACTAGTCGAAGTTTGGACCAAAATTCCATAATCTACACGGTTTTTGAATGCCTAGAAAAAATCCCAAATATGTTTCTAAAAAGAAAAGACGTCAATGGGTAGAAGAGGACTTGGCGAAAACAAACCGTGCAGTTAGGGAAACAAAAATGGGCACCCTTAAAGCATCTAAAACCTTTAACGTCCCTGTGGTAGATTGCAAGATCTTAGCAACAAGGTTGATTGTCCTTTTCTAAATTAGTGATTGCTAAATTAAGAAGGAGTCCAATACTTGAAACCACTAGTTCCTAATTTACTTCTTACGGAAGCAAAGTTTTATGGGTTTACCCCATGGGACCTATGGCGTACGTCATTTCAGCTTGCGATTAAAAAGGAAGCTGAAGCAGGCCGTACTTGGGTCGATCTATTTATACAACGTCACAAAGATACGCTGCCTCTGCGTAAACTGTGGGACTTCTTTTTCTCGCGCCTAAGAGTAATTTAACCAAAAAAAATGTCGGAGCTTTTTCTAATTGTTATAAGAAGCTTAAGCCAAACACAAGTATCCAGTTGATAGAATATACAATGTGGACAAAACCGGCCTGACCATTGTACAAAATAAAATTCGGTAGGTAGGCCTAATAGGAAGGAAAGGTAAACGTCAAATCGCCGCCCTTACATCTGAAGAGAGAGAAGCGACAGCAACAGTGATTGCAAGTATGAGTACCTCTGGAAATTATGTCCTTTTAGTGATATTTCCACAAAAGAATATGAATGACCAACTAATGAGAGGGGCTCCCCTAGGGACGGTTGGAGTTACACATCCGTCAGGTTGGGTTCAAAACAAGATTTTAAATAAATGGTTCCAGCATTTCCTGGAAATTGAACCCATCTGAGGACTCTCCAGTTCTCCTAATCATGGATGGACACTACAGTCATGTACGTAACGTTGATGTAATTGAATTGGTTAGAACCAACCATGTGACAATTGTGTCACTGTCACCGCACTGTTCACACAAGTTGCAGCCACTGGATAAATCCTTCATGGGACCTCTGAAAACATACTAAAGCGAAGAAATAAGACAGTGGCTGCTTCACTTAAACAAACCATTGTCTCCTTATAGAACTTTTTGGAAGGGCCTATTTAAAAGTGCAAAGTGGAGAAATTGCAATGAATGATTTCAGAAAAACAGGGTTTTCCCCGTGAAAAATAATATTTTTACAGATGCTGTCTTCCTAACTTCGGTCTAAGATTTAGCCAAATCCTGCAGCCCTCAGACAATGCGACATGAAAAAAAAAATCAAGAGAAATCTTCCTTTGATAACCCACTTCAAGCCTTAGATTAGCCACGTGAGTCGTTGATTGCAGATAATCCTGTACGTTCTAATGAGGATCTTCAACTCAGAGCTTCAAGCTGTCTTCAACATGTCAGTCTTTATGAAATCGTTACTGTGTCGTCAAAAAAAAGAAGAAAAGTCAGACAGAGGCCGAGAGGCTGTAGGGGTTTGTGTGATAACTAGCACACCCATCAAAAAAACGCTAATGAAATCATTTGAAAAATCTGCCGACAACCCAGCAAGAAAAGTCGCAAAATAAAAATTAAATTTTGAGGGGAAAATCCGAAAAGAGTAAAGAGTTAGTTCGGAAACCCAAAGAAACGAAAAACAAAAAATCTAAAAGGAAGCCAAGAAAGACACTTGATGAAGGCAGTTCTTCTGAAGATTCTGTTGGTGCCGAAAATATTGCCGATGACAGCATGAGTGATTTGGAGTTTCCCCTGTGGAGAGGGGAATCAAAATGATAAAATGCAGCCTGTATATTCTGCCAAGGACTATTTTCCGACGACCACAAAAGAGAGCTGTGGGTAATGTGTGTTACGTGCCACCTTTGGACACACAACGAATATCCTGGCGCCGGCGCCGACAAAGAATTTACATGTAAATAACCCATGAAGGATTGATATTTTATTACATTAACAATAACAACAATGTGCAAAAATTTACTTCATTTCACTACACAGAAGACATTTGTTTTCTTTACCTATTCATATGTAGCCTATAGCCTACAAGAAAGTCCTTCATTTTCGTGTACTAGCCTACACCGTAAATTTTCTGTGCACCCGCTGATTTTACAGACAAGAATAAACATATCGGTTTCATGTAAACAGTTGATTTTAACAATAACACATTTATTTATGAGAGGACAGTTCCAAAGTCTAAAATAATAGTAAACATAGTGGTTTATGCATCTTCTGAGTTGTAAAAATTCCCATAATGGATTTCAGTGATTAATATAATGAACCTGATATTCCAGATAATAGGCCTAATTTTAAACAATCATAAGAAATAACTGCGAATTTGCTGCCAAGAATATCA
The DNA here is from genome assembly GCA_963513935.1 of Aphrophora alni. Lineage (NCBI taxonomy): Eukaryota > Metazoa > Arthropoda > Insecta > Hemiptera > Aphrophoridae > Aphrophora > Aphrophora alni. Next base: position 46,783,466 of record OY740765.1, read on the forward strand.
AAAGACAAGTATAAAATTGAATACAACCAATTTTTTCAATGTTGAAGAATTGTTTTTCACTAAAAGACAATGTAAATGTTAATAACTTACCTAAAACAAACACTTTTCTGAAACCTAAGAGTAGGCCTACTGATTACTTTAATATTTAGGATTTTTGGAACATGCCGTAGAGATGATCTACTACGTCTTAATGTAACCGATATTGAGGACAATGCCCGTTTTGTAGTGGTGTTTATATGTGATTGGAAAACTCACATCTCACGCTCATTCACAATAACAAATGATGGATGCAGTTTTAAACCATGTGATTTATATCGTAAGTACATAGGCCTAAGACCAAAACATAGGCCTACGGAAAGCACAAGATAATTAATTGGATATCGTAATGGGAAATGTTTTGCTCAAAATGTGGGAAACAATACCATATCTGCAATTCTTAGTAAGATTGTTAAATATCTAAACCTTAAAAATCTAGAAGAGTATATTGGACATTGTTTTAGAAGAACATCAGCATCTATATTGGTTGAAGGTGGGGGAGATTTGTTGACCCTAAAAGGGAATGGAGGATGGCGATCATCAACAACAGCAGAAGGTTATATAGAAGACTCTGTGAACCGCAAGGTAGAAATTTCTAGAAAACTATTAAAAAATAATACAGTTACAAGTGAAAAATTACACATAGATAACATCGAAGAAAACATTGAGCCCACTGACGTTTCTATGGGTCCATCAAATACAGAATCAATGGGAGATATGTCTAAGCCTACATATGAAACACATCTCTCTATTGCAAAATGCACTACTCAGCAAAGGATTAAATATCAAAAATAACACAAATTGTAGGTCTACTACTTATAAATATTATTCCCAAATATTATGATAATTGTTTAAAATAAATTATAGTTATACATTGAGTTTAAATTGTTTTTTGAAATAAAAAGATTTTATGATTTAAAGTATGTTACTTTTTCGGTGTAGGTACAGTATGTAACTCGTTGGGTAGGTTTTTCCATGCTTCCATGAATATCCCGCACTCGACTCGGCTTCCATGAATATCATGCTCGAAAATAAAACACTATTTACCGGGCTTGTAACGTAATATACTATTACAACATTGTTTTTCTATTTAATATTATAATAAATTAAAATATCATTAATTTTTTCTGTTACTTTAATTTCCTAACATTTTGTAACAGGTAGTCAAAATTTAGACCACAGTTTCAAAACCATGAATTTAGACATCTTTAAAAACATTTGCAGGAAAAAGGTGTTTTATTTTAATAATATTTAAGTGCTCAGGTTCGATATAAACGTTCCAGCTATAACTATCCCGTTGTTCAACAACTTTTACACTAATATTTTAATAGCTATAGGCCTATATGAAAAAGATAGTAGTAGTCGGTATTTGTACCTTCTGCTCTACACTTGTAAACCATAGTAAAATATGAACAATCAATCTTTATCAAATAACTTTAAAAATAGAAAAAAAATATTTACTTAATTCAAACAAAAAATTTCCCGATTCAAATTTCTTTAAAACTCGAGTTAATATTGCTAAGTTAGGCCATATTAAGCAAGTTATTTAATTTTAGCGTTTTAAAGAGAAAGCTTCCATCCAAAAGTTGCTAAGCACAGGTTTATAAAATTTGTTTCGTTTTCAGTGTTGTCTAAGATATTTGGGAGAACTACAAAAAGGCGAGTATTTTCTTGATAAATCTGACTTGGTTCCAATCGGTTTAGCTTACAGAGGACGCTCCCAAAAAGTTTGACATAGAATAACCTTCAATATGGTATATTGTATAAATCATAGTATATTACTTGATTGTTTTTGGAATTAAAGATAAATAGTTTACTTCCTATATCAGAAGTCAGATCGTATGAATAAATGGGTCTGAAAGCAGTCAAAATATAAAGTATGGTGTTCCGCAAAGCTCTGTTCTGGGTTCCATACTTTTTATTATTTATGATGAGTTTGTTTAACTGGCGGTTAATTCTTTTTTCTGCTGAAACAGCATTTATATATCATGATATATCCCTGGATATTAAAGAATCCGATGATTTTGTAGTGAAAAATGTTGCTGTTGCAAAAAATTGTACTTTGTTTTATTGTTCAGCGTTTCAATTTGAACAAACTGTAATTTTATATTGTATTTAATATAGGCTACAGGAAATAAATTATGTTCTAATTTTAATAAATAGCTGTGTAAGTAGTCAAAAAATATTGCAGTACTGTGTTCAACAGAGCTCTGTTCTGGGTTCCATACTTTTTATTATTTATGATAAGTTTGTTTAACTGACGGTTAAGTCTTTTTTCTGCTAAAACAGCATTTATATATCAAAATATATCCCCGGATATTAAAGAATCCGATGATTTTGTAGTGAAAAATGTTGCTGTTGCAAAAATTGTACTTTGTTTTATTGTTCAGCGTTTCAATGTGAACAAACTGTAATTTTATATTGTATTTAATATAGGCTACAGGAAATAAATTATGTTCTAATTTTAATAAATAGCTGTGTAAGTAGTCAAAAAATATTGCAGTATGGTGTTCCACAGAGCTCTGTTCTGGGTCCCATACTTTTAATTATTTATGATAAGTTTGTTTAACTGACGGTTTGTTGTTGTTTTTTGACGATGGAACAAAATTATGCTATATATCTTATGATATTATAGAATCTGATGTGGTTGCTGACATATTTATAATGGTTGGTTACCATAAGTTTCCTGATTTTGTGTTTAATTCATTTTTACATGGAAAATTTTATCCAATGTAAACGCAATACATAGACAGCAGTATTATATTTTACTCAAAATTAAACAACTGTCTGTGTTCCGAAATTGTTTTTATATTAGGCTAGATTATATTTAACATTTAAAATCAATTGATGGAAATGCAATCTAAGAAAATTCAAATAGGTGCTAAGTGGACTCTTAGAATGACAATATCGCAGATTTTGTTTTAAGTTACTGTTTAATGAAAGAAAAGAATTAGTAATAATTTTCAAAATATAAGGTTTTCATAAAAATAATAATTAGGCTACTAAAGGTAACTCTCAATAATATTAATAACAACATAAATTAATTATTTTGCAGTCAATAGCAAAATATGCCGAGCTCACTCTTTTGTATGTTCAAAGGTGGGAGTGCAGACTTTTCCTTCTGTTCTTCATAATATTTTATTTTATTTATTTATTTTTTTTAATATTAGAATGCGGTAAACCAAAATCTCGCTTAGCCAATCGGATTACATAATTTCCTGGTTTCCTTTGTATATAGTTTGCAATACAAATAAAGTAGTTGTAAAAAATGTACGGTACATAGTTTTTACGACTATATTTGAGTAATTCAAGATTTACTTATTGTTTTAAATTGGGTTAAGTTGTATTTTGTCTTGGTTCAATGTTTCTCCTCTGATTAGACAAAGTTGTATTTTATTTTATTTATTTTCCATAGTGAGCTATTTTGTTGTTGCATAAGTTGTACTTTGTTTTATTAATCAGAATTTCAATGAGTCCAAACTGTAATAAATTTTAATTTGTATTTAATATAGGCCTACAGGAAATTATAATTCTAAGTTTAATGAGTGTGTACGGAAAAGTTGTCCCTCAGGGCTCTATTATGAGTCCCACTATTTTTAGGTTTGCTTAATTGTTAGTTGCTCTGTCTGATAACACAACATTTATATATCAAAATAACGTTTCTGGATGTTAAAGAATCTGAGAAATATTTTCGACAAGTTCCATGGTTTTGAGCGAAAACAATACATATTATATTTAATTCTAAAAGTAGATATTCTTTTAAAAATAAAGTATCGTATAATGTAGGCCTTATTACTAATATAATGTTTAGTATAACAGAAGAAAAGTTTATATAACTCAAAGATTGTTTATTGTTGTTAACTAAAATCAACATTAAACTCGTCTCCAGTTAAAATTGTTTTATGGACCATCGTTGAAGTAAAATAAATATTTCAATACCATTAATCAAAATTCTAAAACATACACTATGCTTTTTAAATCAAGACAAACACATTTTGAGAAACTGATTATGTTACTTGATATTTGTATCTTTATTCCATTTTTAAATCGTTGTTTTCTACTAAAATAATAAGTATGAATGGAGACAAATGCAATACACGAAAAGAGAGACATCTGTTTTATCATAAATAAATTTAAGCTTTTACAAAAATGTTATTTGTAGGCTCCACGAATTTTTAATATGTTACCTACAAATATACACAACATATTTAAATCATAGGTTATTTCTGTAAATGAACATAGGCCTATAGAAAATATTAAATATAGGAGCAGCGTTTTAAATAAAGTTATACATTTTAATACTGTGTTGTTTTGGAATACATTGATACATTGTTTAGGGTGTTAAATGTAGGCTAATCTCTTGAAAGTTATTATTTAACTTACACATTTATTAATTAGATTTTAAACCGAAATTTTGCTTAGTCAGAACTACATCAAATTTCTTCAATGTTAATTTTAGTACACTACTGTAGGCTATTTTATTCGGAATGAGTTTATATCAAAATTTTTGTTTTATATTATATTTTGTTTAATTGAATATAGATGTATTTAATAGTACACATTTTAGACTTCCAAGTAACTAGTGACTAGTCTTTGTAGTCAGTGAAACTTTGAAAGCTCAAACTCAAAAGGTATAAAGAACGCAAATAATTTAAGAAAATTTGTCATTTCTGTTAATAGACACTATGAAGGTTTATAGACAAGATGTGTGATCATTTTAAAATTGAACAACTATTTACATTATCTTGGTCTCAAATCACATAAAATTATCCAAGATATTGATTATTACACCTCTGTGTCGTTCACCTTTCACATGTTAACAGAAACAAGTTCCTTGTTTTTCAGAAATATTTATATCATTTCCAAATATTTGTTTAAATTAAGATAATGAAATAGACTTACCGGACGACGGCCTATCGGAGTATCTCGTGCAGTAAACCCAAGCTGGCCATAACATCGGCTGCTGAGAATCTGAAGAGGAATTCGCACCTGCTGTTGTTTCCGATTTTGTTTCTTTTGAGAGATCGATAGGCGCACATTTAGTTTTTTTTGCAACATTGGTCCATTTCCCCTGAACACCGCCAAATTCAGGCCTTAAAATGTTATCTATACTAAACTTTAAAGTGGGAATTTGCGGGTCAGGTTCGGCCGAGGTGGAAGTAATCGGTGGAGGACTTTCACAGCCTACACTGAGTACTTCATCGTCATCATCGTCTACTTCCAATCTACTACTGAAATCACTCGCATCACAACTTGTGCTAGCCGTGTCTTCATCCGAATTTCTTACACTCGATTTGTACAAACTAACTGGTATATTATCAGCACTCAAACACGCCATCTTCATTTCTTATCTATCTCTCAAAATATATCGTAAAACATCGATATAAAGTACAAGCCTAAGAATATTGTAGGCCTAAACACAAACTACCGATGTAGTTAAATTACAATTTAGTTGTTTAAAACAACACAAATAGGCCTAATCAAGTAATAGTACAACCTAAATTAGGCCAACAATTTCTATATAAAATCAAACAAATTTATAACAGTTACCAGTTCCATGATGAAGTAACGTCGGTATATCACAATATAGCACTTTAATATTACACACATTTCCTACGTATAGGCCTATTATACATAGATAGCATACTAGCATTTTTATTTAAACTAACCTACACTTTTATCCGTATACTTCCACTTATTAACTTAGGCCTAAGATGTAGATACAAAATAAGTGTAGACCTATTGTTGTCACTACAACACACAATGTCCATATCACTACAATTAATTAGTAACAGAATTGCTGAAATATGGCTGTAAAATAGATTCTCCAGACTCTGCAGGAAGAGTAGGCGTGGCTAAAGACATTCGTCCACCCCACTCATTAAAAACCCTATGCCGAAAATCAGGAAATCTAACCTCAATAACGTACGTAGAACACATCGGCAAGAGATGTAAGCGCTTACTAGATCGTCAGATGTCTAGGTAGCGCGCAGATACTTTGAAACGGAATCAAAGAGGGGGCAAGAGGGCAGTGACTAACTAAAGACCAATCGGAATACGTGTTATAGGCGTGGTTTAATTTTGGCCAATAGTAAAAGTTATCGCGATGCAATTTAAACTCCGTGTGTGGTCTCCTGTCGGAATGTCCCCATATTATTTGGAACAGTAATAAATTATTGTGTAATAGAAAACAATCCTGTTTTCCTTTGACAGCTATTCACCTATCTTTGTTCCCCTCTCACCGTCTCTTTTTATTCTGTCTCTACATCCATTCAATTATCATGAAATCTCTTTCTATCTCTCTCTTTGGCTTATCTTCGACTATCAACACGCACCTATACTTACATAATAAATAGGCCTATACAGCCTTTTGCTCACTCTCAACACCGAAAGTTGAACAAGGATTCTGTGTGTAGGCTACTTGTATGCCTATGATAATATAGTTACGGTAGGCCTACAACAACAAATTGCTCGGAAGTGGGGTGTGGGGGCAATGTAGTCTAACATCTGTTTAAAAATTAAATTACACAGGAAACTCACACAATGTGAGCATGTAGTATTCAAATCATGAAACAATTTAACCTAATTACGTAATTTTAACCTATTAAATTTACATAATCCAATTATAATAAGGTGTAAAATCATTGCATATGGTGAGTACGAGTTTGGCGATCCCGAGGGATCTACACAGTTTATTCACGTAATCATGGGTTAGATCCCTCTCTTTCATCTTTCTTATGAGATCTCTTTTGACCAACTCTTGTTATCTTCCGAACCTGTCGCTCGCTGTTAGACAATCCGTGGGCTAGGGATCTTTATATAATCTTCTTTTTATAAGACCAAGAGGTTATCGCCTTTAAAGAAGAATAGGCCCTAATAAAAAACAATTTATAAAATCAAAAATAATAAACTCCCAGAGAAGACAAATTCTGTTGTTAAGAATTAAAACAAGTTTCTACAGAAGAGTTGACATTTTTTATTAGGCCTAATTTGTTTTTTTTATATTTTGAGTGATTTTTTCTTATTATTTAAAAGCGAAAACCTCTCGGTCATCATCGCCTTATAAAAAAGGAAGAAAATAAAATAAAGACCCCTAAAGTCAAGGTCGGAAGAGAACAAGAATTGGTCAAGAAAGGCCAAATAGGAAAGATAAATAGAGAGATCCAACCCAAGATAATGAAAAAAGTGTCTCGGGATTACCAAGACTGTAGGCCTACTCACCATATGCAATGATTTTACACCGTAGGCCTATTATAATTGATACCCCGAGGGTTGATTTAATTATATATTTCCAGATAATTATAGGGTTTATTTAAATTGAGCCTAGGCTCGCTTCGCTTGTGTCAAAGCGTAAATTATATCGAGTTTATAATGACGACAATCGATGTTCAATTTGGTTTTTTACCAATAATTCCTGAACCGTCATTTTCTTGAACTTACGATTTGACACACAACTGGTTTGTGTTATTACATTCACATTTGACATTTGATCAAAATGGTCATGGCTGATTTTGAAAAAAATGGTACAGTAGACTATTTTTAGTTTTTCTAATGGTTGCTACCTCCAAATTTTTAATTAGGCCTAGGCCTATAGAAAAATATGTTTAAAAAAAAACTCTAGATAATTCGGTACCGCTGGTCTATTATTTTTTGTACCGAAACTAAAAATAACTGCTATTCCGTTGAATGAATTTTTCAGAGGTATAGGCCTAGTAGCGGAGTTCTTTCCCTTGCGAATTTATAGTCTAACCTAGAAATTTTGCAAAAATGAAAATGGTTAAGTAAGATTCAAAAATTAACATTGATAGGATGTAAGAAGGCCGACAAATTATTTGTATTTTCTCACCATCATTTTAATTTAAGGTTATGCTTAGGTCTACAAAACAGTTGATTTTTATTTTCGCTGGAAAACATGGCGTCTACAACCGGAAGTCACTTTTATATTCAGCGGCAATCAAGGAGATCATTTCAAATACGACAGAAATACACATCACTCAGAAAAACAGTTCTTTGGTTCAAGTGACCTCAAAACTAGTGGGCGTAGTTTTCATTAGGCCGGCTACACACTATACGATGTTTATAGAACGATCAATGCGATATAGCCTACGTGACTTTTATCTTAAGATAATTTTACTGCACACCAAAGAGATACGAATGTTAGCGAGAGATATTATTTCCAGTCAATTCATGAGATCTTCCGATAAAAATATTTTCGTGATTTAAAAATTTAGTAGACCTACATTTCTTACTAGGACATAGCCTATTTCCCTATCTTACGATAAATGTCGTTATCGTACCAGTTTAACCACTACTACACAATTTAAACACGCAATAGTGATACCTATCGTATAAGATAATTATCGCGTATCGCTTTTGACATTAAGATATGTATCGTATCGTTCTAATCATGCCGAATAAGGTAAAACTTAGGTATGTTTTTTATATTTTCCCACATAGACTATACGTAAAATAAAGTTAGGCTATGATGTGTCACAAAAATCAGAACTGGATCGTATTTGGTACAGAACCGATGTCTAGCCTATATGGGATCTCGGAACTGCCAGACATCACAACTTCTGTGCAGAATAGCCTATTTTATGTAAATAATTTATTAATGTTTTAGTAAGATAAATTAATAAATCAGAATTCGTCGGAACGGAACATGTTTAGCCTATATGGAAACACCAATTAAACCGCCAACACTCATTTTCTGATCCATCTCATCCTTCAAATTTAGTTTTAGTTGATATATTCCTGGAAACCTGTTAATTATTATTATTTTTCTAATGGGTCGTCTATCTCCCCCCCCCCCAGGTTGTCCTATTGGCGGAAGCGGAATGTTCCTTCTTTCATGTTTCTAAGGCCTTTCTGGACCTTTTTATTGAGCGCTTCTTCCATCAGTAGTGCGATTCATCTACTAGGTTTATTATCTCCATGTTGTCAAGAAATTTTGACGACGCGGGGACTTTCCCATGCTGATAGGCTAGTCGTCACGGACGGTATATTCAATTTTATCAGTAGGCCTAGGCTACGTTGAGTTGCGGTGACATGAAATGAAGAGTGTTATTTTTCATTTCTATCTCTTCGTGTTTTTCACACAACCAGATGAGCTGTTTGCTCGAGTAAGGCTAAATACTGTGAGAGGTCAACAAGTCAGGCTTTGTATACGTCACCAATAGCTCGGTGCAATTCACCGCATCAGCACGGGTCGCTTTACACCGTAGGGTTGGGCTGAAAACAGAAGAAAATGGGGGGAGGGTGAAGACATTAGGGGAAGTTAAGGTGAATAAGGGCTGACAGAATAGATCAAGATACACCTGCACGGGAATAGGAATTAGGCTAGTGGTAGGTCACAGGAAATACCTCGAAACAACACGAAGAGTAGGGTTCCGAAGAGGATGTTTGCAGTGGTTGTCGGCAACCCTTACGTCATGTTTCCGTGAAAAAACGATTTTTCACTCAATAACAAAGTTTTCTTACTATGTAGGATATAGGCTACATAAGAAAATGAAATAGATTTAAGTTCTATATCTGAATTTAAGGAATTTATTATTGACCTAGAACTGGGCCTACATTTGTATTTATGGCCCATACAATATCAATTGATAAATTTAAGTAGCCAAAACATAGTTTTCTGTTGAAGACAACAACAGTTTTAAATCAAGATTTTAATAACGAATAGTCTATATATATATATATATATATATATATATATATATATATATATATATATATATATATAGGCTATTCAGTAAATGCTTGTATTTTTTCCAATTTATTATTCCTGAGTGATTTTTTTCTACGTACGATTTTGTACACGGATTTGGATCATTTATCTTCATATATATCATTAAAATTTGGATGAAATCGGTTGAGGGAGAAAACCGTTAAAATTACGAAATCAGCCGCGACTATTTTTGTTTAGGCCTAGCCTAAATGGGAAGATTAATAACCCAAATGTCAAACACACAAAAAAAATATTATATTATATACGTGCCATCACTTAAAGTATGGCACTACATTTTCTGAACACTCTGTATATGTGGGAAAGTAAAATTCCGTTTAATTAATTTTAGGAACATAGCCTAGTGACAGTGTTCCAAAAATGTTTTATATCAAACGCCTACTTTGTGGAATAAACTTGTCTAACGAAATTATATAGGCCTAAGTTGTTTTTTAGAATGGAAAAGATTAATATTTATTTTTATGTTCCTATTAATTTTTTAAAAAATAAATGAATTAGCCTACCTTCTTTCTCCACAGTCATTTGTAGGCTATATAGTTTGCAACAAAAATTAAGATAATTGTAAAAAATGTAATAGCCTAGTTTATATGAATATATTTGTGTAATTTAAGTAAGAAATTCTTTTTGTTTTAAACTAAGTTAGGCTATGTTGTATTTAGTTTTTGATAGACTAGTGTTAATTGTTATATTTTATTTTCCATAGTGAGTCATTTTGTTTTTGAGTTAAGTTGTAGGCCTACTTAGTTTTATTGTTCAGAAATCAGAATTTTAATGTGGGTAAACTGTAATTAATTTGATTTCGCATTTAATAGCCTACACGGAAAATAAATTCTATTCAATTTTCTTAAAATTTCCGGTAATATTTTTTCCTTTCTTGTTGTTTAAAGGTGAAAAACCTCTCGGTCATACATCGCCTTATAAAAAGAAGAAGAAAAGAGTCTATAAAATAAAGACCCTTAGCCTATATCGCGAATAGTCTAATAGCGTCAGGATAGGACAAAACAATAATTGATCAAGAGAGAACTGACAGGAAAGATGAAAGAGAGGGATCTAACCCAAGGCTACATGAAAAAGTTGAAGATCCAGCTAGGATTGCCAAGCCCGTAAGCTACTCATTATAATCAGCCCCTGAGGGAAGTTTTCGCTCAAATCCATCAACATACTACAGGCCTACCGTAGGATTTCACAAAACAAATTATATTGATGTATAAATTGGAAACAAATAGACCTACAGGTTTGTTGAGGAGGTAGGCCTACATATATCTCTACTCTCCAACCTCTCATTATGTTACAAAACAAGTCGGTGTAGGCATCATGGTACTTATCCAGCCCATCATACAATGTAATACAAACAGATTCTCTAAGTGTAGGCTAATACCCAAAAGTTGGTATTTTGGGCCTTGTAGGATATGTTAAATTGTAGTTCAAACGACCTTACCCAGTAGCCTACGGTAAGTTTGTTCAAAACGTTGTTACACAGTTTTTCTGAACATCGTAATTTTGTATTGACCTCGTAGATCAATAATCATAGATTATGTAGCCTATATTAGAGATCTCTACTTGTGTCGGTCGTGTCACAACTTGGTGGGCCTCGAAGTTGCACATATTCGAAGGGCTATAGCCTATACAGATTCGCCCGCGGTTTCAGGGATTTCAAGGTACTTTCTAACATACAGATTCGCCCGCGGTTTCAGGGTACTTTCTAACATACAGATTCGCCCGCGGTTAGGTTAGGTTAGGTGTATTGTATAGGCCTATTGTATATGATGTAATTGTAATACATCATTATATTTCGATGGGAATAGTTTATTTATTTCAATTCAAATCTTTGCCCAAAATACGTTGTAATTATAAGTCTACACAATCGTAATCGTATAGTCTATTATGTAATATACGATTTTTAAATGTGCGCACTGAATTTACTGCATGTATTTAATTTTGGACTTTGTTTTGAGCAATACATTATTTTATAAAGAATCACTTTTTAAATTTCCTGAGGCCATGAAATGTGAAGATAAGTCAAAAATCGAAGGCCGAATTTTTTTTGCGATTACTAAACTTGCCCTACTACCTTACGGGTAGTAACCAGAGCCAAGTGTCTTATGTTTGCGTGTAAGAGGGCTGTTGGTAAACAATGGGGTCTGCAACCCAAGGTGGTTATGTGGATTTACACCATGATTATTAGACCACTAATCTCCTATGCTGCGGTGGTTTGGTGGACTAAGACGCTACAAGGTGGGGTTGGAAGTAGAATGGATGGTCTCCAAAGGGTGGCCTGCTTGGCTATCACGGGGGCCATGGGGTCTACACCAACCGTTACCTTGAATGCACTTCTGGATCTCCCTCCCCTAGGGGTATATATTCAGGGACAGGCCAGGATGAGTGCATATAGACTACAGCAAACGGGGTGCTGGAGGAAGAGGTGGCCTGCAATTGGGCATTGCAGGATAAATCAAGTGGTCAACAGGGAAGTTTTAGACATGCCCTCTGATCACATGATACCTAAGGTTTCATTAGACAAGCCTTTTAAGACGAAGATCTTCTCTAGGGAAGAATGGGAGTCTGGAAGGAAGTTTTACAACGAGCAAGATATAGTCTGGTTCACAGATGGCTCGAAAACAGAGATGGGTACAGGCGGTGGCATTAATGGGTTTAACCCAGAGAGGTCCATCGTACTGAGCCTAGGTAAGCATGCTACTGTTTTCCAAGCAGAAGTAGGTGCTATCTCTGAATGCATCAAGGAGAATCAAAAAATGAAATACATGGGTAAGAACATTCTGATTTTCACAGATAGTCAAGCTGCCATTAAGGCTCTTAACACGACAAAGGTAAAGTCGAAACAGGTATGGGACTGCATCTCATCATTGATAAAGCTTGGTCAGATGAACACGGTCACTGTTGGCTGGGTTCCTGGCCACTCAGGTATTGATGGTAATGAGAGAGCAGATGAACTAGCCAGGTCAGGCTCTGAATCCCCTTTCGTTGGCCCGGAACCGGTGCTCGGAATCTCTTATGGACATGCCAGGGCAGCGGTTGATACGTGGATGCGGGAGGGGATGAACAGGGTCTGGACGAATTCAACCACTAGTAGACTTGCTAAAAGGTTAATTAGACCAAGCAAGAAACATGCGGAACAACTCATCTCTCTTAGAAGGGATAACTTGAGGTGGGTGGTTGGTCTCTTAAAGAGCCACTGTCACCTCAGAAAACACCTACACAGGATAGGAATTGCTGCAGTTAATACATGCAGGAAATGTGGTTTGGCTGAAGAGTCTGCAGAACACATTCTTTTGGAGTGTGAGGCGCTAGGACGAGCCAGGCTGTACTCTCTAGGCCCTCCGGGGAAAGAGATGGAAAGCATCCTAGACAACCCTATCGGTAGTATCTGTTCCTTCATAAGGATGACGGGTATTACTGATTGGGTGTAGGAAGGAAATTGGGGCGGCAAAAGACCATTAGGTCGACGTCGGTGATGCCTCTGATGGAGGTTATCACAGCCCAGTTTAAAAAAAAAAAAAAAAAAAAAACTTGCCCTAGCCTAGTTCGTATTTTGGGAAGTAGCCTAAGCTTGTTTATAATGTAGGCCTATTTTTAATCAAAAATAGGGTGAAATAAAAAAAACGTAGGCCTAATCATATAAAGCTAAAATTATCAGACATGTTGCCTATTAGGAGTCTATATTTTTTTTAAATATTTTACCAAAATTTTTTTTAGCGCCAGGGTAATGCAAAGTTTAAATTTTGATCTAAAGGGGTTTTAGAGAGGTTCAACATAAGGGTAACAGAATAATTATCTCATTGATTAAAAAAATATATTACAAACTAGCTTTTTTTCTCGATTTTAAACGCAAAAACTTCTCGGTTAAAACCATCCCTTTTTTTAACAAAGGAGACAAAGGTACGAAATAGAGACTTAGTTAGCCCTTTAATAGTGTCAAGGTCAGATGAGAACAAGAATTGAAACATGGGAGACTTGATGGGAAAGATGAAAGAGAGGGATCTAAGCCAAGACCACATCAAGAAAGGTGTAGATCCGGATGCAGACATCGGGATTGCAAAAATTTTTGTTTTCTTAAAATAGAAGGAAATAACATTGCAATATTTGATTTTCTTATACTCCCCCTCCCCCCATTTATAGCGGTGAAAATTTGACATATGGAACATTACTTTGTTCTTTTTACAATAAATGCTCGAACTGTTTCTCTTCTACAGTTTGGAAGTGAGCTAGGCAAGCGGTTTTCAATTTTTTTATTTCGAGATCCCCCCCCCCCCTAATGATTTAACTGTAACCCACATCCCCTTATATGTATGTATATAAGTGTGCATTGTTTTATAACACTTTTACTGGTAATTCTTATTAATTTAGGTTACATGTTTAAGCCTATTCATATTGGGGCAATGGGTTCAATGTTGAAATAATTAAAATCATAATTACACATAGATCAGGACATGTATTTTTAATAAGTACATATTGCTAAATATAACTCAAAACAAAAATGTAGATACTAATGTGATGGATGAGCTTGTTTTCTCTTAGCACAAAGCGAGCTGAGACGTGGAGTCATTCCCAACAGTGCAACTGTAAGTTTTCTTGTCACATCTAATCTTGAACGATATTTGCTTTTCATGGCAGCAAGAGTAAAAAATCCAGTTTCACATAAATAGGCCTATGTAGCAGCAAAGGGAATGAGTACTTTTAAGGTATTTTCTCTCAAGAAATGATCATTTTTGGACACTGATCCAGAAGGACATGAGCAAACATTTCTTAATTTTTTTTCCAAGGCAGTGTCACTTTGAAGATCAATGAGGTTATCTTTGTCTATCATGTTTAGGAAGTTTTTTTCAACTGACGATTTGAATAGATTTCGTATCCATGCTAAGGCCTCCAAATCCTCATAAAAATACTCTGTAAACTTTTGAGTATGTTTATGTGATTAATAAAGCATGTTTTCTCACTAGATGGGATTGCATTGAGATCTGATTCTTCAATCATCGTCATGGTTTGTAGTTTTTGAAATAGCTCAAAGTTGTCGCTTTTAATCCCGTATGCATACAAACTAAGTTTCTTTACAAAACTTTGAACTTTTTCTGTCCATTGTAAAATATTTGCATATAAGCCTTTTTTGTAAATTAAAGTTTTCGCTCAAAAAATTATCTTGGTTTGTTTGTAAGTTCTCCGTGTTTTGTATCAAGGTGTCTTCAATTTATTAGGTTCCATGCTGTCAGAGGCTAAGACAACTAGTAAATTACGCACTGAGACCTTTCCTCTCAATTAATAATAATTGATTTGGTAAAACCTAGTGATAAATAACTATCTTCATACCTGCGCACTTTTGGAGCACTTAGAGAAGGATCAGATACACTTGTGATGTCTTCATTTTCACAACTGACATCACTACTAGTAGAAGGTTTATTAACTGTTGAATCCCCACTTCAATCACTTGTAATTAGAAATCTCTTCATTTTAGTAAACACAAATTGAAAGCGTACCGTAGGCCTACATACGAAGTTTATTATCCGAATCTTTCATAAAAAAAAAAAAAAGTTCATAAAAAAGTCACCAGACTAAACTCTTTCAAAAAATAACTACCGTTGCATACATGTTCTACTTTAATAAATTTTACAAAATTGCCATAAATTTAACATTCGAAATTGCCAGTTCAATATCGAAAGACCGCACGAAATAAAGGGATATGAAAAAAATATTTCAAGCTTAAAAAGAATTCGCTTAATTTGATACACTAGGGCCTACTGTTTCCTAAGCATGTTTCAAAACAATCGGAGAGACAGATCAACGAACTACTGAATTTTCAGTTACATTTCCATTTTTGACTCAAAACAATTTATAGTATGGATTTACAGTTTTTATAAATTTGTATATACTTATTTTATTATGAAAAAAATACGTAGTTATCAAGCAAAAGTGTTAGTCACACGAATTTGAATATTAGTTCACTTTTCTTGTTTACTTAGCCATGCCGATATTTTAATAATGAGATATATAGATCTTCTTTCTCCCTCTGTCTCGCTGTCTTCCTATTTGCTGATCCTGAAGATTTTTTTGAAGTTGACATATTAAATTTTAACAAAAACTAAACTGTAACTACAACAAACCACTAAAAACGCCTATTCGAACAGCCAATTTTTAGTACCTGCCTACTTGAAAAACAGTGGAGGTTACAGTGGGAACAAGGAACAAGTCTCTTTCCCCGCCACATTTTCTCGAAGTTTTAGCGTTAGCAGAGCACATGTCCCATTGTCCAACCCCCCCCCCCCACCAGCAAACAAAGATTAATATTATATATATATTTTTTTATTGTTATTATTTTATTTGACCCCACATTGTACATTGTAAAAAGTAAAAAGTACAAACTTTATCAAATTCTTAATAATAAATAATTATTTACAATACAAAATATAACACAAATAGTTTATACAGAAAATAAAGGAGATATTGCTATTAAGTTTCTTGAATTGGGTCAATCATCCCGAGGTCAAAACCTGTTTGGGATGAACTATTAAAATACTACACAACTAATCAGCTCAAAACGGAGAGGGACAAAGCGAACGGCAAGTTCAACTTTACACTTATACTCAAATAAACATTTAGAAAAACCCAAAAGGCTTCCATAACAAACCAAAATCAATCATAACAACATATTACAATAATTTTATTTATAGTAGGCCTACAAAATTAAAATAACTTGATGACAATGCCCAAAAACGGAAAGAAACACTACAAACTATCTAAGTAACAAAAAAAATTAATAAACACTGCAGTAATACAATTGCTTACAAAACACCTTCCCTGGAAGATAAAAGTCCACCCCCACTAATATATAGATTAATATAAATAACATGATCTAACTTAAAGTAAGAAATCACAGCAATTTCAAACATTAAAATACAGATTTAGCCTATCCTTCCATAAAGAAGTGAATAAATTAAAAAACAGAAGCTTTCTTGTCACATTTAAAACCAATAACCTATTTAATAAAGTAGGCTACATATTATGTAGGCCTACACACTAACACACCGTGTGGAAGAGAGGAGCTTCTAATGTATATAGATATAAATCCTTGGCAATTTTTATTATCAGTTTGACCTTCGTCACTGATTAGGCCTACTGTCAAAAACGCATTGTTTTGTTCTTTTTCTAATAAATATTGTTTTGCAAGTCTGCAGAATTCTACTTTATTTGTGCAAAGTTTTATTTGTAGAGGCATCATGTTAAAAAACTTTGGAGCAAGATACAAATAAAATTTCTTATTAATCGTTAGATTAGGTTTAGGAAAAACAACATTTAAATTATTTCTTAAAATCGTCTCTCTAGATCCTAGAATGTCATTCCCTCCACTTATATTGAAAAACTCTTAATACTTTAAATAGACTATATATAGATTTCTAAATGGTAAAATGTTAAACATTTAAATAATGGAGCAGCGTGTTCCAATCTAGTTCTATTTGCCATGATTCGAATAAAATGCTTCTGGAGCATGATAACTGGCTGGCTTTAAGGCACTAAAATACGCACTTCCCCAAATTTCAATACCGTATTGAGCCAATCAAAGCATGGTACATTGATTTTAACAATATTTAATGTAGCAGCAGATATTTCATGTTGAAACTCCATATTCAAGGATTAAATAAAGCAATAAAGCTAAAGTTTCAAAATGAACTATTTATATTATTAAAATAATTTTGAAAATTTAGCTTTATTGCTTTATTTAATTCTTGAAGATTAATATTATTTATGAACTGATTTTGAGACTATTTTATTTTGTTTTGTTGTTTACCTTCTAAATAAAGTAAATAAACAAAGATTAATAAACAAGTAGTCTATTGATAACTATCAATACTTATTTATTAGTCTTTGTTTATTTAGAAGGTAAACACTTTCAATAAGAATTACCTACAGCTCAAGTATGGTAACTAAATCGAATGTTTTTAAATCAGCACCGTAAATTTTGTTTCTCATAAAATTAGGGTTCAAATTTTATTTGATCAAAAAGTAGTTTTTGGTCAGGCCAGTATCCCTTACTGTCGGGGCCGGCTACCCCCCTAAATCCGTCCCTGAGGGATGGCACCTAGGTGCTGAGGTCCAGGGAAGAATTGAGGCTTCTAATATGGTACATGTGAGAATGTGAGATAGGGAGACTTCAATGAAGTGCCATAGGGCTCAGAAAAAAGGCACTCAATTTGAAACAACTTCAAGATATAAAAAATTAAAATCACTTGCATTTAAGAAAATTATATGTTGAAGTGCGTGGAGAAGCAGCCAAGGTATGCAGACTACAAGGTCTACACCTTGTCTCAATGAGATAGGCAGGGTGGAGGTGTCTCAACCATGGTACATACCTCCATTTTGGTGAAAGAGGTTGGAATGCAGATGAAATCTACCATAGAATATATTACTGAAAGGTTCAGTAAACAATGAATTGATAATATTTATAGTAAATGTCCATTTACCTTCAGGGTTTATCTTATTAAAAGAACAGCTAAAAAAATTCTTCCCAGTGAAGAAAACTTCCTTATTGTTGGGGAATTCAATGCAAACCACAAGGGCTGGAATAATGGTTGTCCAAACCAGAGGATAGATGTTGCTGGAGTGGATGATACAATGTGAAACCATTCTTTTGAACACAGACATATCAATCAATCAGTATAGATAATTGCTGCACCATAGGCCTAGCATTATCCTCAACAAGATAATTAACCTTTCATTAAGGATTGAATAGTGAGTGAGGACATTTCAAGTGATCACATACGAGTTATAATCACTGTTACTCTTAAATGGGTTTTTTCTCTCAAAATATAACACCTATCTCAAAAATGGAAAATGAAGTCTGCCAACTAGAATGCTTTCTGGGAGGAAACCGGAACAATTGAAAGAGTAAACACTACAGGTGCTCACAGGCGAGATAAAATAACACAAGCTCTATAAAAAAAAAAAAAAAAAAAAATAGTATATGCAGCAGAGAAAGGGATACACAAAATTAAGTAAAAAGGAAGAAATCAACTAATGAACCTCTGATGGAATTTAGAATGACAGAGAGCAAGACATAGATGGAAAAGAAATAACAACATTATAAACAAAGAAGACTACAACAGAGTAAATGCACCCGCTACGTGAGTTATACTGCAGGAAAAAGAGAAAGTTGGAGACAATTTATAGTAGAAATCAATCCTAATATGGTTTGGAAGCACTTCAAATTTACCGAAGGGAAATAATCTCCATAAAATGATTACATAAAAGTCATAAACAGTGATCTAATACAGGATGAAAATATTATCTGTGTTTTTCTGGAAACTATCAGAGAAAGTCAGGGAAAAACTACATTCCCAAAAACTCTGTCAAAGGAAGAACAGTTACTGTCATGTAACCTTGGCTGTATGTTTTATCTAGAAGATGAATGTGAGAAGGTTGAAGCATTTGCTATCCCTTTTCCATAGTTTTCAGACCAAATGATTCTGGTGATGTTATAGATTCCAAAATTAATTCCATCCTCAACCAAAATTTACAGCTGTGCCTCCCAATGACACCTACTACATCTAAAAAAACTTTTTAGGATAATAGCTGGCTTTGAGGAAATAAGGTCCCAGATTTAACCTCATTATCCAGAAACAGTTAAAAGACCATCCTAGCAAATGCTGGGTGTTCCTAACATATCTTTATAATTTAATCTTTAGGCTTACTCACTTCCGGTCAATTTAAAAAAATTACAGATACATGTAATCATGATTCTTAAATCTGGAAAACCGGCCAAAGAAACCAGTTCATATTGACCTAGTAGTCACACTCCTATTCTGCCTAAGCTGTGGGAAAGAATATTCTTGTCGACTTAATTTGAATCTTGAAAAAACACATAATTCTGCAACATCAGTTTAATTTTTGCAAACATCATTTTACACTTGAGCAGGCATATATAATTTACCAAACAATCAGACAGGCCTTACAGAAAAAGGAATACTGCTCAGCTGCATTATTAGATGTCCAGCAGACATTTGATAGAGTCTGGTATAAAGGTCTGCTGTGCAAGAACAAAAACTTTCTGCCTCATATTATCTTCGTACCTGTCTGAGAGAGTTTTTTTACTAAAGCATGGGATGCTAGCTCCGCCACCTATTACTGTTCTGCAGGTGTACCACAGGGATTGGTTCTGTGCTATAAAATAAATTCACATGCGATATGCCACAGTTACCAGACCCTGGTAATCATGGGCGTCATCACCAGTTCATTATTGGGGGGGACATATGTCGGGGGTCTGGTGGTATGGAAATTTTTTAAAATTAAACTTCTCAAAACATCCTTTTATGCATTTATTTTAATATTTTGTTAGCAAATGAAGTACACTAAAACAATAAATCTAATTATTATAACTTTTTTAGATGAGCAGAGAAACAAACCTTCTGCGCAATGAGTCAGATCAGATTCAAGACGAGACGACGATACTCCACACCGACAAACTAACTCTACCAACATACTAGGCTTTATTCCATACAACTATTCAAAATTAATTCTATTTGCATTTGTAACAGAAATGTAATGTTAAAAACCCTAGTAAAGACAAAGCCCGATGTTTACCTTTTAAGTAAATCACTCGTTTTTAACAAAAATATCTTTACATCTCAAATATTGGGGGGGGGGGGGGCGCATTCCCCCGGCGATGACGCCCATACTGGTAACGATTGCAATGTTTACAAATGATGCTACTTTCCTCTTGTGTAATGAAAACCCGGATAAATCAAGTATCTGACTACAAAAACAGTTGGATGTCACTAATGCCTGGTGTCAGTAAAGTGGTTAATGCTTCTAAATCTCATTACATTACCTTTACTCTTCGTAAAAGCATGTGTGCCCAGTTAAACTTGGTGACAGTTCCACATGTGTTAAGTATCTAGGATTTCACTTTGACCATCATCAAACTTGGAAAGAACACATCAAGACTAAAAGGATGTAATTAACAGTCAGTTCAGAAACCTAATCTGGCTCCTGGGTAGATGATCTCCCTTTCACTCAATAACAAGGTTTATTGCTCAATTAAAAAATCTATCTTAGGGCATTGAACTTTGGGGCACTGCAAGCAAGTGGAACATCCAATGCATTCAGAAGGTTCACTATAACATCCCAAGAATTCTTGTGAACGCATCCTGGTACACTTGCAATTCTAAGATTTACGACTATCTGCAAATGCCAACTATCCAGGAAGAAATTGTTCCTTACAAAAGGAGCCATAAGAAGCAGTTATCTGGGCACCCTAATCCTATTATCAACATCATGTGCTGTCAGAAGACTGAAGCGAGTGACTGTGTTGTAGAAGACTAAAGCAGGCAGATGTGTTGTTTAATTAGTGAGGATAGAGCAGTGGCCATTTAGCTTCATAATATTATTCATCTCTGAACAGATCTAATTATAGTTTGTGACTGATTGTAGATTTTTAAACAAAATTCTTGAAATTTGGGGTAGGTACAACCTCCTTCTGTTTGGAGGAGGGAGAGCAAAATAAACATAATGTAACATTTAATTTACCCAATACAAAAATAAGCAATAATTGGGTATTGTAAGCTTCTGGGTGTTGTAGTCAATCGTTTATCAATAACTTGGTTATCTTTTGACTCAACAAAAATAATGATATCACCATGTTCGTCATTAAAAATACAAGTTTTGTATTTTGAAATTTCTTGTAAAACTAATGGTTTTCTACATATTCAATATTTTAACTCATTGAAGATCACTCAAGTCACTATGATGCACAAGCACATCATCATGTTTGCATTTAGAGTTTTTATTACCGACATGTTTGCAATATTATCTCATAATGGTGTGTCTAGTATATTTCTCGTTTGTTTTTGACATAGGATATCATTTAATAACAATCTAACAGCCTATTAAATGAATTTTCGATCCAACCGCATATATGACACATTAGTAACCTTACAGACTTATATCTTTATCTAAACAAATTGTAATATAATCTGCTTTAAGATCAACCAGCCAGTAGTGAAACATCTACAACTGGATATACACGGTGATTCACATAATGTTCCGAGCTGATTTCACTAGCTAAAATAAATTTTAATTTAATTAAATTAAAATTGATTCCAAATAAATGTTTTAATTTAAATGTCCTGCAAAAATTAAAGGTCCTATTAGTTGATCGTAAATTAGACCACACCATACATTTACGCTAAATCTGTATTGAAAATAACAAAGAACATTTACTAATGACAAAAATGTATTAACCATGTATTTTGCGTTATCAAATTAGAAAATCATAATCTACCTAATTATAGAGTAATTCTGAGTATTGTTGACAACTACAGTATCAAGAAATACATTTTTAGTTTTTTGTCAATATCTCTGTTATCCGTGGAGCTACAGAAAAAATAAAAAACCCATTGTTTATCATTATAATAGTTTTTTTGTTGTAAAGTTAGCAGTTTTTGAGATATTTGACATTAAACATTTAAACAGCTACAATTTTGAAAATATTCAAAAGAACGTTCTGGTTTTTAGTGCAGTGATAAACGGTTCACAACAAATAGGTACCTATACAAAGTTTGAGCTCAATATTTTTTAAAACTTTTAAAAATATTTTATAAAAAAAAGAAAAGAAAAGGGCAGATAACTCGAAAACAAAGCATTTCCGGACTTACGTTTGTATGAACTCTTTCCGTTATTTTTGCTAGTGGAATCAGCTTAGAACCTCATGCAAATCACCCTGTATATATAAAAATTTGAAAATATGTGATGTATTAATTAAGTCTAATATACATGATTTAATTTGTGATGTAATCCAAATTTTAATATATTATTATTATAAAATAGAAGTGGGTTTTACCACTTAGACACTTTAGCCTATAAGACTTTTTATGCACTATTCAAATTTTCCTAACTACCTTATGTGTATTCCCTTGGTTAGGGTCAGGATTTTCCTACCTAGGTTGCTTGTTGCTTCAAAGGTCACACCTGGGCCGAAGATCAGTTGTCTTCTATGTCCTAATGCTTCACATTTTCAAAGTATATGTTCTGCAGTTTCTGGGTGCTGATTTCTAGATGCTAGTCTGCATTTCAAATTTCCTTGGAATAATACCACGGTGTTAAGATGACTCTTGAAAGCGAATTTTAATATAAGTAGTATCCAGCTTGAAAATGGTACCGGTGAGTAGCAAAACAGCTGTCGCTGATAAAAAAGGCCTGATAAAGATGTTTAAAAATGTAAATAAATTATTAATAACAGCAAGCCATAAGGCAAAAAATGAAAATAATGTTTTTTTTTTTTTAGTCAGTGTAGTGAATTTGTAAAAGTATGTTGTACATGCACCTGTTATTTTACAAATAGTCACATGTTATTTTCATACTTCATGTAAGAGGTGACAGTTTATTATTGATTGAATGATTGGAGTCTATTAAAATAAAGGTTTTATTTTGAAATAATAACTGCTTGAGGTTTTCAGGATCCTGAAATAGACTCTGCTGGATAGTTTTAGTGATGAGAGTGATAATGAAAATGGTGAAATGGAATTGAAAGTGATGAATTGATCCGAGTCAGAAGTAGGGTTGAGGAAATTGGTCGAAGCAATCTCAGGAAGCCTATAAATACAACTGGGATTGTTTAGAATCAGCAAAATAAACCTAATTCTCCTAATAATATACCTTTTATAAATGGTTCTGGATTAAATGACATAACATTTTGCAAGTTGGTAAATTCATTCAAAGATGTAAACATATGCTTTGTATTTTGTGCCAAGTTCTGGGATATGATTATAACCCGACTCTTGGAATCGGCCCCAGCTAGTTCTGAAAAGAGGTAGTTAATATGACCCTAAATGGTTAAACAGCCACCATTTTGAAAATTTCTAAAATAAACAACAAAGCTGGACTCAATATCTAATCCATTATCAAAATTATAAATTTGTTTTAGATCGTAAAGATGTTTCTGCATAGTAGTTACCCAGTAGTTTTCTCCATAGTGTTTATATAACAATTATAGGCATCTTTGATATTACTTTATGACAAAGAGATCACTGTAGCTGCGTGAACGACTTTTTTCATGTCTTTACAAGAAAATTATGGCATATTATTATACAGTACTTGGCAGAAGATTTCTAATGCCGATTATTTATGACAATTTAGTTTTTATTAGTCTATTCATATGTTGATTATGATTTTATGTAATTTTTTAACTGTTTATTAAATACAAGTGACAAATGTAAGAAATATATTGTCCGATATATTTTTATGTAATCTTTGTTACGTTCTTTAAATAAATGCTAACATTATTTGTTTCATCAAACATAAGTTTAAAATATGCTATAAAATACTACTATTGTTTAGTTGTCAAAAATTAAAGGATATCTAAATTAATTGCAATTTGTTGATTGCAAAGGAAATAATTTACACTGAACATCCTGTCTGGTTACAGTCATACTAGGTTTGATAGTGGTGAGCCTACACTATATTAATTTTTTTATAGAATTTAGCAATACAGTAGAACCCCTCAAACTCGACATTCCGTCAAACTCGACAGGGCCAGTGACAAGGAGCATGGGATTTCCAAGGTCATTCACTGCATTGTTTTACGCCATGTGCGCCTGCCAGATGCCCGGAGGTTGAGGCTTGTTACTTTTGTTTATACAGCTGTGAGGGATGCTCCTTTGTCTAGCCACTTTCTAATCCTACTGTATAGTAGAGGCCAAAGTTAAAGATAAAGGGTCCAGGTAGACTGGGACAGCTCTAAATATTTGTTGTCAAAACATTCATATTGTTGTGAACCCAAGCGCCTAACCACCCGGATGCTACCGGTCATTAGTACCGATTCCATTAAAGTAAGCGGCAAGTCTTTTGTCATAACAATTCAACGAAGCGTCGTAGAACTATGATTCAAGTTTTGTAATAAAGGTCTTAACCATGCAATAAAGAAAAATGACCCGACTCTTAATTATATGCGATCAGCAGTTCAATTTATAGCATTTGTATTGGACCGTGTTTGGTATGGACATTCTTTTTCTTCGGCGACTTCGAGATGAAGCTGCCAGACGTCCAGTCGAAAATGAAAAACAAATATCAATCAAAAGTTTTTTCAAACAATGCTAACTTTGCTCTAATGTTTTTTTTTTTTAATCTAAAATTGTTTTAATCTTTAAAAATATTTAATGGACTGTCTGTTATTTACTGTAAATTTTATTACAGCATATTAGGATAGGTCTTTTTAGTTTACTAAACCTATTGTACAAAGCCAACACTTTTTAAATCTCATTTGATGGATCGATAAATTTAATTTTAATGTGTGATTGAACACACTATTTTTTTGTTGTCAGGCAGGGACTTTTTTGCAATAAACGTTTAATCATTGATAATCAATAAATGTACAGTTATTTAAAATTTTTGAGTATTTGTTGCAAACCTAACCATTAAATACCAAAGTTCCCTAAAACTCGACAATCCCCAAACTCGACAACCATAAAGTCCACATTATGTCGAGTTTGAGGGGTTCTACTGTACTATACAAGTAGTTATATTTTGTATATAGTTCAAAATTTTAATTAGAAAATAAAATATGTAATACTCCCAGAGAAAAAAAAAATGAAAAAACCTCTGAGATATGCCAAAAGTTTGCCTTCATGCCAAATGTGATTAAAATTACTTCATTCATTTGGGTGGCAGAGCATTGCACTCATGACAGGAGACATTATTACAAAAACTGTTTTTTTTTTTCAATTCAGGGGACCTCAAAACGGACATTTGCAAAAAACTCAACATCCATTTTTAGAACCATCACATCTCTATATGTAAGATATTAAAAAGGGACATGGAAATGCGGTGTCAAAGCATGGCAGGACCACAAAAATATTGACAGAACACTTCCTTCAATTGTTCAATTGTCTAATTATATTAGACAATTTTAATAAATCTTCCAGCTAAAAACAAACAAAAGTAAATTGGGGTTCAAGGTTATAAGCATGAAAACTTCAACTTAATTTATAACTTGTACAAAAACAGTTCGAATTTTTTATTTTAACTTTTAAAGTAACTTACTTTAACAGAACTTGAACTGGAGCAAAAAAAATCACAATTTCTGAAAGTAAATATAACACTTCCTTTAAAGAAGATAAATAGGTTTAAATTATACTAGACAATTTTAATAAATTTTCCAGTTAAAATCAAAGAAAGGTAAATTGGGGTGACATACCCTTATAAAGGGTGACACACGGGAGACGGACGCTTTTGAACTGCGTAGTACTGAGAGTGAGGTGGAGGGAGGTGGTCATGGTGGGGATAGTTCTGCTCTACACAAGACGCCATTTCAGTTAGTATGGAGCAGTGGGACTTTCGATTGTTTGTCTATGACAGTTTTGTGAGAAGTGATGAGTCTATTACAGCTACGTAGTGATTGTTTCGTGCTTGGTTTAATGTCGGTCGACATGGAGTTTTTCCGAGCCGTAACACAATCCGCAGATTGGTGAAAAACTTTAGATAGAAACATACTGGATAAGAAGCATCCTGGCCCGAAACGCAGTGTAACGACACCAGAAAATGTTGAAAGGGTAAGGGAAGCAGTAATGAGAAACCCAGGACGGTCAGCCAGACATCATGCTAGTAAGCTACAAATCAATCGTGAATCGGTTAGCCAAATTTTGCATAAAGAATTAAAATTCCCTCTCTACAAAATGCTCATTGTGCAACAACTTAAGGCAACTGATTTTGCTGTATGCGAAGACTTTGCTTACAGAATGTAAGTGATTTTGGGATCGGATGAAAATGCAATTTTATTGATGAGCGATGAAACTCATTTCCATTTAAACAGGACCGTGAATAAGCAAAACCTACGTTACTGGGCTTCAGAGCATCCACACCTTATCCACCAGCGTCTTATACACTCAGAAAAAGTAACAGTCTGGTATGCTCTTGGCTCTGTTGGCATTATTGGACCTTATTTTTTTCGAAGAGAACGGAGCCACAGTTACTGTTAATTCGGCTCGATACATTCGTATGCTTGAAACCAGAACTAAGAAGACGACAAATCCGCTTAAAACGTGTTTGGTTCCAGCAGGATGGGGCAACATCACACACCACGAACATTTCAATGATAGTTCTTAGACACATGTTTTCTGGACAGATTATCTCACGTTTTGGCAATGTTCATTGGCCTCCAAGGTCTCCCGACTTATCAGTGTGTGACTTTTTTCTGTGGGGGTACCTTAAGAGCTGTGTCTATAACCACAAACCACGAAATTTAGACGAGTTGAAGAATGCAATCATTCAAGAAATTGCTGCCATCCCTGCAGAGATGTTAGTCTGTGTGATGGAGGATTTTGAGAAGAGACTTGAGTCCTGCATTCGAAATGATGGAAATTACCTTGACGACCTTATTTTTCACAAATAACTGAAATGGCAGAAAATGAGCTTTGTTAACTAAAATGGCAAATAATGAGCTTTGATTTTGTGTAAATAAACATGCATTAATTTTAAAATTGGCTGAGAATTATTTCATTAAAAACCTTCCATCTCCCGTGTGTCACCCTATACAAAAACCGTTCAATTTCTGAAAGTAAATATAACAGTTCCTTTAAAGAAGATAAATAGGTTAAAACTATATTAGACAATTTTAATATATCTTCCTGTTAAAAACAAACAAAAGTTAAAATGATGTTCAAGGTTAAAAGCATGAAAACTGCAACATCATTTATAAATTATACAAAAACAGTTCAAATTTTTTATTTTAACTTTTAGTGTACTTTAACTGAACTTGAACTGGAACAAAAAAAACAACTCAATTTCTGAAAGTAAATATAACACTTGCTTCAAAGAAGATAAATAGGTTATAATTATACTAGACAATTTTAATAAAACTTCGAGTTAAAACAAAGAAAGGTAAATTGTGGTTCAAGGTTATAAGCATGAAAACTGCAACATCATTTATAACTATACAAAAACAGTTCAATTTTTTTGTTGTAACTTTTAATGTACTTTAACAGAACTTGAACTGTAACAAAAAACAACTCAATTTCTGAAAGTAAATATAACACTTCCTTCAAAGAAGATAAATAGGTTATAAGTATACTAGACAATTTTAATAAATCTTCCAGTTAAAACAAAGAAAGGTAAATTGTGGTTCAAGGTTATAAGCATGAAAACTGCAACATCATTTATAACTATACAAAAACAGTTCAAATTTTTTATTTTAACTTTTAATGTACTTTAACAGAACTTGAACTGAAAAAACTCAATTTCTGAAAGTAATTTAAGATTACATTCAAAGAAGATAAATAGGTTAAAACTGTATTAGACAATTTTAATATATCTTCCTGTTAAAAACAAACAAAAGTCAACATGATGTTCAAGGTTATAAGCATGAAAACTGCAACATCATTTATAAATTATATAAAAACAGTTCAAATTTTTTATTTTAACTTTAAATGTACTTCAACAGAACTTGAACTGGAACAAAATAAGCTCAATTTCTGAAAGTAATTTAAGACTACATTCAAAGAAGATAAATAGGTTAAAATTGTATTAGACAATTTTAATATATCTTCCTGTTAAAAACAAACAAAAGTCAACTTGATGTTCAAGGTTATAAGCATGAAAACTGCAACATGATTTATAAATTATACAAAAACAGTTCAAATTTTTTATTTTAACTTTTAATGTACTTTAACAGAACTTGAACTGAAAAAACTCAATTTCTGAAAGTAATTTAAGACTACATTCAAAGAAGACAAATAGGTTAAAACTGTATTAGACAATTTTAATATATCTTCCTGTTAAAAACAAACAAAAGTCAACTTGATGTTCAAGGTTATAAGCATGAAAACTGCAACATCATTTATAAATTATACAAAAACAGTTCAAATTTTTTATTTTAACTTTTAATGTACTTTAACAGAACTTGAACTGAAAAAACTCAATTTCTGAAAGTAATTTAAGACTACATTCAAAGAAGATAAATAGGTTAAAACTGTATTAGACAATTTTAATATATCTTCCTGTTAAAAACAAACAAAAGTCAACATGATGTTCAAGGTTATAAGCATGAAAACTGCAACATCATTTATAAATTATATAAAAACAGTTCAAATTTTTTATTTTAACTTTAAATGTACTTCAACAGAACTTGAACTGGAACAAAATAAGCTCAATTTCTGAAAGTAATTTAAGACTACATTCAAAGAAGATAAATAGGTTAAAACTGTATTAGACAATTTTAATATATCTTCCTGTTAAAAACAAACAAAAGTCAACTTGATGTTCAAGGTTATAAGCATGAAAACTGCAACATCATTTATAAATTATACAAAAACAGTTCAAATTTTTTATTTTAACTTTTAATGTACTTTAACAGAACTTGAACTGAAAAAACTCAATTTCTGAAAGTAATTTAAGACTACATTCAAAGAAGACAAATAGGTTAAAACTGTATTAGACAATTTTAATATATCTTCCTGTTAAAAACAAACAAAAGTCAACTTGATGTTCAAGGTTATAAGCATGAAAACTGCAACATCATTTACAAATTATACAAAAACAGTTCAAATTTTTTATTTTAACTTTTAATGTACTTTAACAGAACTTGAACTGAAAAAACTCAATTTCAGAAAGTAATTTAAGACTACATTCAAAGAAGATAAATAGGTTAAAACTGTATTGGACAATTTTAATATATCTTCCTGTTAAAAACAAACAAAAGTTAAAATGATGTTCAAGGTTATAAGCATAAAAACTGCAACATCATTTATAACTATACAAAAACAGTTCAAATTTTTTATTTTAACTTTTAATGTACTTTAACAGAACTTGAACTGAAAAAACTCAATTTCTGAAAGTAATTTAAGACTACATTCAAAGAAGATAAATAGGTTAAAACTGTATTAGACAATTTTAATATATCTTCCTGTTAAAACAAACAAAAGTTAAAATGATGTTCAAGGTTATAAGCATAAAAACTGCAACATCATTTATAACTATACAAAAACAGTTTAAATTTTTTGTTGTAACTTTTAATGTACTTTAACAGAACTTGAACTGGAACAAAATAAGCTCAATTTCTGAAAGTAAATATAACACTTCCTTCAAAGAAAATAAATAGGTTAAAATTATACTAGACAATTTTAATAAATCTTCCAGTTAAAAACAAAGAAAGGCAAATTGGGGTTCAAAGTTATAAGCATGAAAACTGCAACTTAATTTATAACTATAAAAAAAAAAAAAAAAAGTTCAAATTTTTTTGTTTTAACTTTTAATGTAAGTTAACAGAACTTGAACTAGAAAAAAAACTCAATTTCTGAAAGTAAATATATATATAAATGAATTACTTTTCTCTTAAATATATTCACATAATATTACTCTTATAAAAATGTAATAATATATTTGACATTTATGTTTTATAACAAACAAATTTTAACAACTAACAGGAATTTATTTAAAAAAATATATAAACTAATAGTTAAAATATTTACTTTAGTAGATAAATTCCTAAAATAGAGTATTTACAATAAGTCTAGTGTTTTTTTATATTTTTTTAAATTCTTAGGACACATAAAATATGTAAAAAAAGATGATTAAAAAAACATATTTGTAGAAAATTTGTATACATTATTTTTATGTGTGATTTTAAACACATAGATGAGATTAGATCTTAATTTTAAGATCAGATACTTGTAAATTACTAAGAGCACGTCGAAGAATACTCAAGTCTTGTTTATCAAACGAAGTAGAACTAACTCGTGCAAGATGCTTGCTCAGCATGTACCCATCAACACCAACAACAGGACGTTCAATATTTGTAACTTGTTGTGCAGTTTCAATTAATCTTGAAATGAGCTGAGTCCAATCTCTTACTTCAATATCATTAGCAAATGGTATAGTTGTTTCCGCTCTTTCTATCATATTCGCCAAGATTGATACAGTGAACTAGAAGCACAGTACACATATTAACAGTATATTCACAAAAAGTATTCATACTTAGCAAGAAAGTAATAAATAGTAAGAATGTTTTCAGGTTTACACAAAATTTTAAACAATATAAGTAGAAAAAAATAGAAATGAAAAAAAATGTATATTTCAGTTTATTTCAACTCTTTTAAAAAGTGTAAAAGAACAAAAAAAAAGAAAAAGAAGAAAAGAAAATTACAAAACAAGGTATAATAATGTAGTCTGCTGAGATGTTAGTTGTTGTTGTACTATTGTTGTAATATTATTTTTTTGTTTTTATATACTTTAAAAAAAAGTTGAGATGAACTGAAATATAAAGTGTTTCTCATTTCTTTTTTCGTTTATTTATTATACGAATAAGTAAAACAAAGAAGCTTTTCAGTATTTCTCAAATCTTATCCGATTTGAAACAATTTTAGTTCTGAAAACATAGTTATTTTCTGTCCAGAAAATATCAAACTATTTTGTATATCACAAGAACAGTTTGTGCATATGGTAGCCAATCAGAAGAAACGTTTCTCCGAATGCATGAACATTTTCTAACCTGTTAGACTATACATTTAGTTGCTGGACGCCATTAAGTGAACGTGACTATCGAATTCACAACGATCAAGCAAGTAGATTGAATTTACATAAAAATTTGCCTAAAATTTGAACATTCGTATGCGGAAACTATTCAAATGATTAAGATGGTTTTCATAAATGGATGTGTGTCTGAGAAAACTTGGAAAACAAGGATAAAGATATATCTATTTACACAGACAGTCAGGCAGCTTTGAAAGCGCTGGACTCTAAAGTTTTAGGTAAAAGTTGGTCAGAGAATGTTTTAGAATCACATCACGGCTGGGAGGAGGGGGGTCAATAACGTAACACTTTGCTGGGTCCTTGGGGATGCTGAGATGAGTGGGAATGAGTGTATGGATATGCTAGTCAATGAAGTGTCGGTGGCAAAATTCATAGGACCTGAGCCATTCTGTGGCACATCTA
This sequence comes from Aphrophora alni, assembly GCA_963513935.1. Classification (NCBI taxonomy): domain Eukaryota; kingdom Metazoa; phylum Arthropoda; class Insecta; order Hemiptera; family Aphrophoridae; genus Aphrophora; species Aphrophora alni. Next base: position 46,815,168 of record OY740765.1, read on the forward strand.
AGAGACTAGTTATGCAAGCCATTCGCATTTGGGCTAAGAAAGGGAACAAGGGGAAGTGGAGGAATATCTCAGGATTAAGGATGAGTAAACTTTCATTTCTTGTCTCGGCTAATTGGGGAGGTGTAATATAAGAACAGTGGTAGGGCTAATTAAAGAGCATGGCCACTTGAGCAAACACAAGTACAGGATGGACATAGTCACTGAGGAGCCAATATGTAAGAAATGTCGTCTGCAGGAAGAAACTGCAGAGCACCTGATCTTCTAGTGTGAATGTTGTGATCAGAAAACGATTTTGACTTGTGGGTCGTTGACAAAAGGTCGGACAATTCCTCAAAACAACATTGTTAGGAAGAATCTAAGTTCTTGAAACATGTTCTCAGTGTAAATTGTATTTCATCAAAATCAAGCTTTTAATAACAGTGATAAAGGTACATTTGAATTTTTTACCTATTTTTTCACTTGCGATTTTGCACACTAGTTTGGGTTACTAATTGTCATAACTAAAATTATTACTAAAATTGTTACTAAAATTTTAATGAAATCGATAGGACTAAGTTTGAGAAATTAATTATTAATAGCCCCATGGCCAATTTCTTTTGGATTTTACTGACAGCTCATGAACAATTTTTGGAGAGATGGTGACCAACATGTTTTGTTTGGGTTCTTGAGGCTACACTAAAGTAAAATTAGATCAAAATCATTATAGTCGATTTTAAGAAAATCATAATTTTGTGTTTTGTTATAGCAGCCAAAAGTGTTTCAAATTTTACCCCAAAAAATTCTTACAAAACAAATTTGATTAAAATCGTTCCACATGTTTGGGCTGTATAGCACTGCACATACCACAGATATCATAAAAAAAAAAAAATTTATACCAGAAAACTCTTTGATTTTTTGATCCATCACACAACTTTCTCTATATTACGTATATGCGAGAAATTAAAAATGAATCATTGGACATTTTAATTAAGCCACATCCTGTACTCAAAACAAGTATATCTAATGATTTATTTCTATTTAGTTCATAATAATGTTGTCACAGTTTTCTAAGGATTCTTGGCAGAGTTACTTTAGTATCTTATCTTAATAAACTATAATAACTTACATAAATAAATATTAAAAGTAAAACAGACTATTAATGAAAAATACAAAGATGCTACGAGCAAACACATATACCACTTTACATTCCAATATTTTATTTGCATATTTCCATTAATTAATTTTTTTTAACTTGCACTAAACTGACTACAATTATTTGTTATTTGAAAATACTTTGGAAGACTGTAAAGGTACAGACACCTCTAAGGATCTATTGCTGTATTTATTTTTAAATTTGGGCATGATGTAAAAATTTTGCCTTACATCAATTGATGAACATTTAAAATTGTATACCTATCATCATACAAGTTGTTCAGTATAACAAACACACAGAACACAATTCTCATAAAAAATACGCCTAAGTATCAGACGCGTTTCAACGACAAGGTCGTCCTCTTCAGTGATACACCAGCTACACCAACCAAACCTCAAGTTCAGTTGTGGTTTGGTTGGTGTATCACTGAAGAGGACGACCTTGTTGAAACACGTCTGATACTTAGGCGTATTTTTTATGAAAATTGTGTTCTGTGTGTTTGTTATACTGTATAATTTTTCTCATAAGTCAAGCTCAACATTTAGTATACAAGTGTTTGTTTATAATTAAGAATTTAAAAAATTTGTCTACAGGCAGCAGCTTGACAAAACAAAATCTCTATTTGATAAGTTTTTTACACTTTTTGGTAGGCTACAAGACTAATTTTTTTGTTTTTGAATATGTTCAACATTATTAAGTTGATATTTGGAACCACTTCTCCAGGCTCTAACTTATTACCATAGTTATTATTTGTTATCTGTGACTTACCGCCAACAACCTTTAATTTTTTTTCTTTTTTCAGTTTATATGTTCATATAACTAATTTCACTACACATGTTTTGGACATTATCGTCCATCGTCGGGTGATAAACACTTAATTAAAACATTCAACATAAAATACAAGTATCCACATAACACTCGTGCACAACGAAACACAATATTTTATTTTACATTAATGTCTCCGCACCGGCACTATATAGTATACTGGAACTGAAAAAAGAAAAATTCAAGGATTGCTGGCCGTAAGTCACAGATAACAAATAGTTATTTAAGCATACCCAGTTGCTCTAGACCAATAACATAATACTTTAGTTATTTTTGTTTATACCTGGAATTGATAAAGTTCACAACTGTAACTATTTTTGTTTTATAATTTGAAAGCTCTAAATATATTTCGAGACAAATATTTTTCATTTTCGTTCATTCGAAAATTGATTATGGTATTTCTAGTTGGGGAAATACTTTTATTAAAAATATAAAACCTGTATTTAATATTCAGAAAGCATATATTAGTATTATCTGTGTCTAAAATCACAATACAAATTCATTTCCACTTTTTCTATCATTTTTCATTCTTTCTCCAAGATATATTTTTGTTTTGAAAATGTTTGTATTATTCTAAATAATTAATTTAAATATGGAAATTGCTTATGGACTGTAATATATACTACTTGGCAAAATACCGGTGATCGAAAAGACAGCCAAAGTCATATAGTGGATTGTTTTCGGAAGTCATTTGTTTTTTAGCTCCAGTTTATTCCAATTGAATTCTTAAAACATTTTAAATTAAAATTAAATTTTGCCTCTTTTCACTTATTCTGAAAATATTACACATTTTAAAGTAATACCAGTACTTTCAATATATTAATAGGCTAATTGTTGTTATGTGATTTGATTTTGTAAGTGCAGTTTTGAGTTAAGCCACAGCTGTGGTTTATTATTTTTGTTCTAACTGAAACTCGCTCTCACCTGGGCTCATGATTATTTAGTCCTTTTCCAGGTGTGTACATTTCTGTTTCAACAGTGCTATATATTGTTTATTTTAAATTTTAATAAAGTATAATTTTAGTTTTAATACATATCCATAAATATAAATTTATGTTGTGTGCTAAAGGACAAAATGTTGTTTTTAAGTGAATTGATGTAAGTTTGTGACTAAATTTGAAATAAACAACACTAAACCTGATTGTAGGGGATTTGGTACCAACTGATAGCTGAAACCATTATTTTAATGTAATAGCATCAAAATTCAGTTTATCAGAACATTTAGTAGATTTTTTTTTGTTTGTTAAAGGTGAAAAACTGCCTTAAAATTAAGAATAAAATGCTCATTAATAGAAAACGAAATCCAGCTAAAAACTAACTAATATAATATATATATATATATATATATATATATATATATATATATATTTCTTTTATATAACAGTGAATAATTCCAGAGTGTAATTAGTTTGTTATAACTATCTTTTAGTTAGTAATTTGACGATTTTATTCATTTTTTTAAAGTAAAGTGTTACAATGGATAGAAACATTTGTATGTAATGATGTCTGTTAAAACTTTACCAGAAGAATTTTTGTTTTACGATTATTAAATTTTTTATTTGATAAGCTATTTGATATGAAGTGCCTAAAATTCTCCTTTGTTTAAGTTATATCTATCTGATGTTCCAATAGAAATAACTTTGTATTTAGTCCCCCCGCAATACGTTAATCTTTATCTAAATAAGTTATAAGCCCCACAAATTTATTATTCAGAACTAAAAAAAAAAGCTTCTGAATATTTAAATTTTAAAATCATAAAAGTCACGTAAAGTAAATGTTGAAAAAATCGTTTCAAATCCATGGTCAGTATTTTCAATATTATAAACAAATTCTACTATAAACTTTTTGAAAAAAAAAATTGTATATACAGTGTAACTTGGTTATAACATCATTGAAGGGACCACATAAATTTTTACGTCAAAATTATGAACAATTAACTAGAGTGACGTTATAAAAGGGTTACCACAAAATCTTAATTTTTAACAAAGGAAAAATTAAAAACACTACTGTATTTCCTTGAAGTATATTTATTAATGAAAATTTACAAATACAGTATAAAAATTAAAAAGTACAGTACAGTATACAGTATAAAAAAAAAATACAGTACAGTACATAATGTATACAAAAAATACAGTACAGTACAGTATAAAAGAGCATAAAATATTTTTTTAATATGTTAAACAAGCACATTGTAACTTACATTTATCCTGTACAAGGCGTTCTACTGCCGAAAAAGTCTGTAATTTTCTTTTGTACAGCCCTCTCGGAAAGAATACATTTTTCCTGTAGTCATGTGAAGAAGCTGAGCTGCTTCGAGTATGTTGGCTGACCCCTCCCTGAAGCGGAAAAATCGACAGTGTTTCAGCAGCTGCCAGAGCTTCTTACGCTGTCGGGCAGACGACATCTTCTTCTTCCTTGCCATCTTCCTCAACACTGTCCTCTGATTCCATATTTTATACTTCCTCCATAATTTCAACATCACTTAACACGTATCTCTATGTGTCGTCCACTGATGCATAGTTATCGAGGTTTTCAAAATCATCTCATCCTACATTAAAATTTTTAATGCATTCGGACAGTGGCAGTTCATCATCTCTTCATCATCATCCGATGAGTTTTGGGTTGAAAGTTTTGTTTTATGAAAAGACCCTGAGATTGTCATTGGAGTTACATTTCTCCAGGCATTATATTCCCACAGCTTTTATGGCCCACAGTGCATAACACAAATTAAATACATTTTATAACAAGATCAAGAGTAAATCAATGAAGGTTTTTAAATGCCGTTATAATCAAGGAGTTCATATTTATTGACGATAAACCCAGGTGTTATACAATATTAATGAATACAGTTGGCCGGGACTTGTTAACAAATGATGTTAGATCCATGTTGACGATACAGCCGAGACCGTAATAACCTAGTTCCACTGTAATAGCATCTGGTTAAAATGTCTGAAATTTAAGAAAATATATGAATGTTTTCTCTCTCTCTCACACACACACACACACACACACACACAAACACATATATTACCTTGTTGGTCAAGACTGTAGAAAGTGAATTTTCAAACGATGATGATAACTGAAGTAAACTGAGAAGAGATGTAGAGGCCAACCAAATTCGGATGATAGGCAAAAACCTCAATAAAGTTTGCTCCGTGTCTTTGCGTACAATCATTATCATGTTGCTGATAATTTGGTGAATAACAGGCCCTGGATTTTCTAAATGAGGCAGGATTCGTAAAATAAGAGTCTGAAAAATTTATATAAAGTATTAGTTGAAATTTTAGATTAACAAAAGCTACAGACAACAAAAGCTAGGGATGTGTCTGGTTTGCTTAAGCATCCCCCGTCATGACCTAAACTATTGGTGTGGAGCCGTACAACCACCTTTCATTAAGAATGAGTCATTGACAAACTGGATTACAAATCTATTGTTTAGTTCAGTCAATGCTGTGATATTTCAAACCATATCATTATTTCTTGTTGTCACTCATGTTCTTTGCATTAGTTTCAATATGAGGAAATTATAATTATCTAAGAAAATATTGAAAAGATAAACTCATGAAGTTTTTACAATGTGATGGAGTTTATGAAAAGAGAAGGTGAAAATGTTATATGACAGACATGAAGAAATTACTGGAAAGAGTGTCTACTGCAGTGGGATTTTTAGAGAAAGAAATGAAGATAAAGCACTTTAAATTTCAAACAAAAATAACTGGAAAAACTGGTGGCGAATCTTAAATATGTAAACAAATAATTATTATATACTGTATTTACACAAAATGTATCACACAAAACACGAACAAGAAAAAATAAAATCATTAATATCGCCCAAAACATTTAAATAAAATATTAATTATTAGAAAAAAAATTTAACGTTGATAAACTATAATTGAATTATATAATATAAGAAATAAAATAGTTTTTAAAAGAAATGCACATAAAATAATAATTCAATTACTGATAACAAAATTTATAACAAAAAATTATATTAAATTATAATAAAAAACAAATATTATAGTCCCATCTAACATTATTTTATTAAATATAAAATTAATAAGCACTTTACCCTTCTTCTAAATCAATTATATGATATTAACATATCTAAAAACGTAAGTATTCAATTAAATAAATTGAAAGTATCCCTCATTCCTACTACCTGACTCCATAAAATGTAGAGTAGTAAGATTACAATTAAAATTTCCCATCTGCCTATTCCAATCGACAACATTAGAAACATATGAAATTTTTTTAACATATATTAAAGTAGAATAAATATGTATTTGATGAATTTGAAAACATTGAGCAAGTGGAACGATATACATTATCTTTCACTTTTTCTTAAGCTACACACTATGCAAGTTTTTGAGATACAACTATTCGTTCAACAACTGAACGAAAAGTAGCGTGTCAATGTATGTGGCTATATGTCATTTTAGCTTCAAACTAACCAAATCAAGTACAAGATTCTCAGATGTTAAAAATTATCTCACATTTGATCGACTGTGTGTTCAGTATGTATTGTTTTTATAATTAGTCTTACTAGAAAATGTCTATTTGAAATGTGGGATTTCAACAACTTGTTATAATATATACAAATCTTTTTCCATTTTGTATTCCAGTCTATGATGCCATACCTTATCGAATGCCTGGGCTATGTTCAAAAATATTGAAGAGCAGATTCACTATTTTCCAAGTGCCTTCTTAAAGATGTTGGTGATTCTGTGTAGGTACTTTGATCGATGGTTGAATGTTTATTTCTGATTCCAATTGATGGTTTGGAATCAGTTTCTTTTCTTCAATAATTGGTTTGAGATGCTTTAAAACTTGGCTAAGATTGATAACAACAATATCAGCCGGTATAATATTTTATTATTTAGTGGTTTGTCAGGTTTTGAAATCATTATTATTTCAGCCACCTTCCACTACATTGATACATAACATAGATGAAACACTGAACTTATTAAATGAGTAAGTTCAATAATTCCTTTCTTTGGCAGTTCTTCTATTGTTTGTCCAGTTATCAAATTGTAGCCACAAGCTTTTTTAGAACTTAAGATTTTTGTAAATTTTATTTGCTACTTATTAGTAACTGGCTTCAATTGCATCATATCTCTGTTATTAAATTTGGTACGTATTCATCCGTTGTTTGTCTCAGATGTGGCTGGAAAGTGTTAGTCAAATTTTCCGCAAAGAGTTCTGCATTTTGAATTTTCTCTCGCCAAAGTCTCATATTTACTAATTTGAGGGTACATGATTTCTTAGTCTTTTTAAATATGTAGTTGCTTTCCTGAGTAATCTGTTTCTTTTTGTTCAATCTGTAATCTGTTCAATGACAAATTGAACAGGAAGCTAGTCAAAGTTTTTATTTTTAATTTCTCCAATAGCTCTTCTTAGCTGACCGGTGAGTTTATTGAGCAACCTGGTTATTATCCCTTGGTGATCTTGTTTGTTGCTATATTTTTCTTGCTTTTCTCTTTTCTGAAACCATTTCCCTAATTTTTTTAAGGTAAATCACTGAACGTGAGTTGTGAGATGGTACAAAATTAAAATAAAACTTTAAAACAAAATTTTTCATGAATAATAAGTTTATTAACTTTGCATCACTGAAGATGTCATTCACATCACTGTCACTGGACATTGTCGTTACATCATGTAACATGTCTGAGTTAATAAATGTATTATTTGTGAAAAATTGTGTTATTGCTCTGATTTTTTTTTTTATCAAGCTGTTGAGTTAGTTTTCATAGTACCCGGAGTTTGATTCTTTGTTCCAATTCTGTTCTGAACTCTTTGCTATCACTTGACCTGTTAGTTGTTAATATAGGAGGCTGGTGTTCATTGTATCTGTTCTACTGTTAAGACAATGCATGTGGTAGGTCTGAAGCCAGATTATGATTTTCCTCTTTAAAGGTGTAGTTTGATGATGACCAAGAATCACAAAAGAGTAAATTAAATCTGAGATATTTTCTCTATCATACCAATAAATAGGTACGTTTGCCTGTTAATTGTACTCCACAATATAATTCCTTGATTGTTTTATAGTTCTTGTCCCCTTTAAGAGTGTCTAATCTTGAACCCCCAAAAGTAACCCTTTTTCATTGTAATCTATTACTTGAAATTACTATTAATATAGGATTTTGATGGTGTATTCATTATATATAAATGGATTGATATTTGGAATCAAAGATGTGGTTGTTCTGGAGTGTGAAAGAATAATGGTGTTTCACAGTGGTCTTATATAACACTTTCTACTCATTTTCAATGGATTTGAAGACCATGTATGAAGTTCTAAAGTTCCTTTGTATACTAGTTTAAGTACATCCTACTGTAGCTTGATAATGTCTTGTAATATATCATTTCCTGACAGAGCATAATCTACATAGGGTTGGTACTGTACAGCATTGGAAGCTATTGGTTGATTCTCTTCTTAATCTATGATCAATTGCTGTACAACTCGATTTGGAATACAAAGAGATTATTTTATCCCATAAGTTACTTTAGTCAACTGGTCTATGTCTAATTGTATATAATAAATCAAATATATATATATATATTTTTTAAATACCACGTTTTTAAAACGGATTAAAAAGTATAAAATAATTTTTCATGACCCTTCTACAATTTTGAGGGAGGATTGTTAGTGGCTATGGATATATTTGGAATACTTGGAGAGAAAAACATGGGGCGCAGGCAATCTATGATAATTAAGGAGGAGTAAATAAATTAAATTACAGTGAATCTCATTTCCGATTTAATGAAATTAACTGTGAATTCATCCGGATTGTCTACTTGTATTATTTACTTGGACTTTTTGTTATATGAATATGAAAGGTTGGAACAATACCTTTACAATAGTACTTAATAACTGTGATAGAACAATTTTTTTATGAGCGAAATGTTGAATTGGATAAGTGAGGTTTACGACTCAGGTGAGTTGAATGTAGAGCATTTTAGGTATGCATGTTTACGACTCACCTGAGTCGAAGAGCATGTTGAAGGTTAAGAAAATGTGTAAAATATGGAAAAATTCTGTGTTTTCTTATTACCTGTGCAGACAAAATGTGTTGTAATTTGGGAACTATTGAATCAATTTGAATTAAACAGACTAAAACCTAGCCAGATAACGGTACCTAAATAGGGAAAAAAAGAACTGTATTAAAATTGGAACAACAGCGGTTCTTGAGTTCTACATAAGTAGAATTATTTCTTTTTAAATAAGATACTGTATAATACACACCTTTCCTTTCCTTATAGCCATGATGGAGATTAGTTTATTATTTTGAAGCAAGGTACTGTTGATTTTTCTCATGATTTCCTTTGGATTGATATCAGTTCTTGATGGCATTAATGGACTGTAGAATTCTTCGATAATTAAAACTTGAGAATACATCTTAAAACATAGAAGAAAACAAGGAAACATTTTGAGAGTATAAATCAAGTCCAGTTTTCAAATGATAAACCTAACACATGGAAAAAAAGAAAAACACCAATATAGCCTGGTAGCTATGTAAGAGTTTTTCATTTTTTTAATGTTCTAGGTTCATAACTTTATAACAGGAGTTGGTTTATACTCTCGAAATTATGAACACTCCATCAATTTTTTAATAAAAGAATGAGCCCATAAGTTTTTATTGGCGTATTCTTATATTGACTTTTTATCAGTTGTGTAATTTTATAACAGTTAGTTAAATATGAGTTATAAATGCAAGATATATGTTGCCTGATATATGTAATTTTTTATTAAAAGCAACATTTTTATTCTATAAGAGTAGTAGAAATATCGTTAGGTTTAAATATAAAGTATCATTTCAATTAAATTTTAAAATATTACTTAAGAGGAAACTAACACAATTTGACTCGATAAATTATTTTTGTTAATGAAAAGTTTGAAAAGACAGAATTATAAAAATATAACTTTAGCACATATCCTTCTTGTGTGAAGAACGGGTATAAATGCACACAGAGAGGTTAAAAAATCACTTTACACATCAAATTTGAGTAAATGTAAAATGATTTTTGGGACACTTCATTACACTTACAGTAGAACCTCTGTTAACCGGCATCGGATTAACCGGTCCTCGGATTAACAGGCCTATATCGTAATGTACTGGTTGGATGTGAGTTTTTGAAAAAAAATTGTAATTAAAACACCAAAGCGGCGGCAAGTCAAATGACTTTGTCGATAGCGATATCCCATTGTTGGCGGCGTAAAAACACCGCGGCACCAAAGCAGTGGCGAGTCAAACGACTTTGTCGATAGCGGTATCCCATTGTCTGCAGCATAAAAACATCGCGGCATTGGCACCCGTCGGTATAGCAGACATACACCGGAAAAAAAAAGTTTGATGGGCCACTTTTTTCCACGAATCAATTTAGTATTCATTATGGAAAATATAACATTTCTTTTTAGTTTTCTTCTTGTCTTTGACTGGTTATGATCTACATACAGTATATACAGTAAATAAAAATGAGCGAGTTACGAAAACAGAAGCGTGTGTTGGTTTCGTTTGAGACGCAGTTAAATGTGTCAAAATACTTGACAGAGGGGAATCTGTAAAAAAAGCTTTGTAGTGTTTAATTTTTTCATGTTTGATGTATAATATACATAACATAATATATACGATACATTTATGTACAATAAAATGAGTTGCAATAACATCTTAATTGAATAATTCTTAGCGCTACCTGAATTAATAAGCTTTCTTTGAACGAAAACTGATTTTTCACGGGAACCTCGGATTAACCGGCCAAACGGGCAACCGGCCCGGGTGTCAGTCCTGACTAAACCGGTTAAGAGGGGTTCTACTGTATATAGATTAATTCAGACCATTCGTCTGAAATGTATTGTGGAAAAAAGTTTGAGATACTTGGTGTATTTGCATTAGAATTTAGAGAAAATATTTTTTTTTTGGTTTAGGCTCTTATAAATTGCTTTCTAGTCAGCAATTGATGAGGCTCTGTAAAAAGATTTCAATGTCGTTCTCAAAGATCAAGCATTTAATTAAATGATCTTAACGATGTCATTTATAAAAACCATTAAACCCAGATGAGATCTTTGATTTACAGTGAGGTTGCTTTTTTTCTTTTCTTTTAATTTTTTGGAGCTTTAAGACGAAAACATTTTCAGTCATTATCGCCTTCTAAAAATTTGGCAAGAAGTTGTTTTGCCTTAAAATCTTAAAAATAGAACATTAAAAACAATAACAATACACAAACTGGATAAACAACAACATAATAATAACTAAAACAAACACTTTTTAGTTATAAACCATAACTTTATTTAAAATTTACCGACCATGGTTTCGTTAGTTACAGCATTGTCAAGGTAGTTTAGACGAATGAAGAAGAAAGGTACAGTTCACAATTTCCAAACAATAGTTGGGTAAAACTCTCTTTGTTCTAAATAAAGGAGGGGGAGGAATGGGAAGGGCTTTGACCTAGTTAATAGTTTGAGGAATGGGGAGTTGTTAAATTCTAGTTGTTCATTTAAAACTAACACATTTTTATTCTTAACTATTCTATTAATTTCTAGATTTTATAAATAATTAAATTTTTTAGATTTATTAGATACATGTAAGATTTTAAAATTCATGTTGGAATGAAAATTCTAAACACTATGCATTTTTAAATGGTTGGCAAAACTAGAGTCATCATAGCCTAACCTCCAATTTCTCTCATGTTCATCTAATCTAATTTTAAAATTTCGGCCAGTTTGACCTATATATGTAGCATTACAAAATTTACATATTAGTTGATAAACTACACTTTTACTCATTCTTGGTACTTTATCCTTACTGTTAAGAATGAGTAAAAGTGGAGTTTATCAACTAACATGTAAAATTTGTACGACAATCTATCAGCGTTTTCTAACTGATGACATAGACCTAACCCTTATTCAAGAACCATGGATAAATGGAGGAAAGATAAGTAGGCTGGGAGATGCAACAGGTACAATGGTTCATATAATAACTTGTGAACTTGTATTGTAGTTAAGTATAAATTGCAATGTCTGTCTCTGCTTGCTTTCTGTTTCAGAGATAACACCACGGTGAAGATAAACTGCAGATCCAGAAAAGGTAAAAGAAACATCATCATGAGCTCGATCTACCTTCACTATGATTCGGAGAAAACTCCACTTTCTGAAGAACTAGAGACGGTGACGAATTTCTGTGAGAAAGAGAAGGAGCATTTCGTCGTTGGATTAAACTCCAACTCTCATCACTTAGCATGGGGCTCAAGCAACACAAATACTAGAGGTGAGTCCATCTTAGAATTTCTTAACAGTAAAAATTTACTAGTAGTTAATGTTGGTGATGAACCTAACTTTAGAAACAAAGTAAGGAAAGAACTCATTGACATTACAATTTTCCATAGAGGATATTAGTTCTTTTGTAACTGACTGGCATGTCTCGGGTGAAATTTCAGCATCCAACCATTGTCATATTATGTGGAACTTCAATTTTGCTTCTGAAATTCAAAAGTTTAGAAATCCCAAAAGAACTAACTGGAACTCTTTATCGTGAAGAATTAATCTATAGATTAGATTCACTTAGTAAGAGAGTCAGAGACATAAATGATATCAATTCTATGGCGGCTAAAATAGAAGAGGCCATTATCGACTCATGTAATAATAACTGTCCTGTCCAGTCCATATCCACAAGAAGGGGAGCAAAATGGTAGAATAGAGATTTAGATAGGATAAAGAAAATTACAAGGTAATTATTTAATAAAGCTATGAAAACAGGTCAGTGGGACAATTATCTTTAATCCTTAACTGAATACAACACTCTGTTAAGAAGATATAAATGATCTTCTTGGATAAACTTTTCCAAGAGATCGACTCTATTAAATCAGTCTCTAGGATATACAAAATTATCTTGAGGGAATCGATTCAACTAACTGGATCAATTGATGATCCTAGAGGTGGTCTAATTTCTTCAGATAAAGACATACTAGAAGTGTTACTCAAAACATACTTTCCAGATAATATTGTAGTAACAGAAACTGGCATAATCCACAAATGGAATACCTCTATGAGAGCCTCTCGTTTTGACTGGAAAACTGCCAGAAAAGTTATTACTGTATCCAGGGATAAATGGGCTATAAATAAATTTGAACCATTTAACTCCCCAGGAAAAGATGGAACCTTTCTGGCCCTAATACACAAGCTCCGGAATCACTCCTCCTTCTTTTTCGCAAAATCTTCAGGGCCAGATTGGTTTATGGCTATATACCAATAGCACAGATGTAGTAGAGCAGTTTTCATACCGAAACCAGGAAAGAGAAATTACAAAATTACAAATCGTTTCGGCCAATATGTTTACCCTCCTATGTTTTTAAAACAATGGAAAGAATAATATAAACACATTTACAGAATGGAATTCTTATTAAAAATCCCATTCACTGCAACCAACATGCATACTAGTTGGATAAGTTCTGTGAAACAGCCTTGCCTCAATTGGTGAGTAGAACCGAGGAATCAATACATATAAAAGAATTTACAATATGTATATTTCTCGATATACAAAGGGCCTTTGATAATACTGCTTATTAATCAATCATAGCAGTAGTTAAAAATCAAGGGGTAGAAAACGCTATTAGTAATTGGCTAGAATCAATGTTAAGACACAGAATAATCTGTGCAACCCAGTACGGTGAGAAATTAGATGTGATAGCTGAGAGAGGTACTCCACAAGGAGACTCTTACCGATGCTGTGGAACAAGGCAATTGAAACCCTAAAAACTAAATTAAGCAAATTAGGTTTCTACACACAAAGTTATGCAGATGACATAGTAGTGTTGATAAGAGGTACATTATAAAGTGTTCTTGCAGAGTTAATGAATAGAGCATTAAAGAAGATCGAAGACTAGTGCAGGAACAAGGGTCTTTTCGTTAACTTAGATAAGACTACTATCTTACCATTCACAACAAACATTAAAATAGACAGAGTTAAGGTAAGTCTAATTAATACTAACATAGAACATTCAGATGATGTTAAATATCTAGGTGTTATTCTGGATAGAAGACTCATGTGGAGTAAATATGAAAATTACATTGTGCAGAAATCAACCAGATCACTTAAGGCATGTAAGCGACTTCTTGGTAAAAACTGGGGCTCTCCGTCCTGCCACGACTAAATGGCTTTATTATATGCTAATTAAACCTCAGATACAGTATGGCGCCCTAGTGTGGTGGAGAAGAACACTTATAGACATAGATTGACTAGTCTACAAAGGTTGGCCTGCCTGTGTATCTCACGAGCTTTTAGAAGTAAACCTACAGCAGTAATAGAAGTTCTGTAAGGAATAACCCCACTAGACCTGTGTATAATAGCTGAGAGTAGTCCAGCGGCGTACAGAATGGAATACTCTGGCATGTGGAAAGGAAACCGTTGGCAAAAAGGACATGATACCATTCGTAAACACAAATCGTATAATTACGTACCATAATCCATACAAGCATTATGAAAAACTATATCATGATGAGAAAATTGGTGTATAGTGTGTTGTTTCTTGTAACCATATCATGGAACCAATATGTTTTGATATGATTGTTAAACCAAAGATATATCTCAGAATTTTCAATGTATTTTACATTCACCCAACTGGTAAGTGATACAACTGCTTTTTTCAATATGATAGGGATTTTTTTTATACTATCCATGCTTGACAAGCTTCTAGCACATATATCCGCACATAATTACTCAGCTTATAATTTTGTTCAATTAAAATTATTTACTTGTTTTAGAGTATTACGTACATAGGTTTTCAATGAACAATGGAATTTTAGGAATTATGAGAAGTGATTAGATCAGTAAAAAATCCTCATGAACTATTCACAGATACTGGTCTCCAATACAGAATAGTATAGAATACTATACTGATGGATCTCGTACTAAATTCGGTGCAGGTGCCAGAATATATGATAAAACCACCAAGGAAAATATAAGTATAGCTTAGGGAACTGTATACGCAACTGTATTCTAAGCAGAAGTCATGAAAATACTGGAATGCACACAACTGTGCCTAGCTAAAGGATATACTAATAAGTATATCAATATCAGGTCAGACAGTCAGGCTGCTATAAAGTCTGTAAGCTCACATGAACACTACTGTATCCTCAAGGTAGGAATGTGTCTTTGGTGGAGAAAAAGAGGGGGCCCCACACTTTGTTTGTTGCATTTGTCTTCAGCGGTACAACCCCTATAAAAAATATAGACCTCAAATGCTTCTGTGTAAAAGCGTACTGTAATTTTGTTTCTTTTGTCGGTGTGAATAAGAATAATATGTTTATAAAATAGCACAAGATGCATATTAAATAGATGGACACATTGTTGTTAATGAACAGAATGTGTGACAACTAGTTGTTTTATTTATAAATATATATGTTAATCGTTATTTAAAAACTTATAATAATAAAACATTTACTAAATGAACAAAAATATAATATTTGTTATTTAAAACCGATCTCATTCATTCAATGTCTAAACTTGACTATTCGTTACAGAGTGTTCAGAAAATGTCGTGCCAAACTTTGTATTGGTTACATGGGAAAAACGTTCCTGTAAACGTATGTCCGGGAAATGCTTTGTTTTCCATCTTTCGCCCACTTTGAGTTTTTAAAAAAAATAATTGTGTTATGAAATTTTTAAGATTTTGAGTCAAAATTTGGTAGGCTATACATTTTTTTTTTTTTTTTTTTTTTTTTTTTTTTTTTTTTTTTTTTTTTTTTTTTTTTTTTTTTTTTTTTTTTTTTTTTACGAGGTCAATTGATAACCTGAGTTGAGTTATGGACAGAAAACTCAAAACATAATTCTTGATAATTATCTACATCCAAATTTATCCTAAACTAAAATAATATTGAATTATGTTAATTTATGAAAAGCAAAATCTTTTTTTTTTAATACAAAAGACGAATGGAAAATTTAAGTTATATTAAATAAGTTGAAAGTGGGTAACATAATATTGTTTATGTAACCACTACTTAAAGTTTGGCACAGCATTTTCTGACACTGTGTATAGCGATATATGTGAAAATATTTAGACAGTTTAGACCATAAATTTATTTACTGTTTTTAATAACTACCGATAGTAAAAATATTGAATTATTATTATATACAACTTACAAATAAATGATAATTTATTCCAACTTGTCTATCACAAAGGTTCTGTGTTCAGCTTCATTCTTCATAAATTGCATAACGTTGTAAATAATTTCACGACTTTGACTCTTTAACACTTTACGATTACTCATCATCTCACTTAGCACAACACCTATTAGTTAACCAAGTTAACATTTTATGCGGGAAATAGGCTAGGTGAAAGGCGGATTGGCAGATATTTTGTGTATGCCTCAAAGTTATCATGTGAATGTATTCTTGGAATCAACGAACAAAGGCATCAGGAAGGCGGGAAGTATTTCCTGGGATCCCCTTATCATCCTGTTTACCTTTCCCACAAAATTATAGTAAATATTACGTGCCATTCTTAGATATTCAAGTAGCCTAACCAGTATGCCCAGTATGCATTCCAATACTTCTAGAATGTGCCTAATCTAATAGTAAAAAAATAATCTATCAACAAAATAATATCTACAACTTTCTTGCAGGATGTTATCATTTAGCCGAGAAATATAAATTTTCCTCGTTTTGAATATTTTTGTCATTAATTGTATTATGTACAAACCTTTTTATAGTTTATCATTACATAAACTTACTATTTTACACAACTTTATACTTTGTTAGTTTTTATAACTTTTTATAAATAAATATTGTGTTCAAGTAGGCAAAATCATAAGATAAGTGAGATGCAGTCTGTCACGAAGTTGTAACTATAGGAATTAAACGTAGCTAAGTAGTAATTTGTGTACCTAGTTTTCTTGGAATAGGTTGTACCATTAAGTCAGGCTAGGGAAGCAAATAGAAGGGAGGACATGCCCCTTACACCAAGCGTACTCCTAGTCTAAAGCTACTGTACTCATAACTAGTGTAGATTGTCACCAAACCTTAACTAATCTTTTGACCCAAAACTAGGTAAAACTCAGCTGGATACCAGGTCAGAGAGGATACGATGTTAATAAAAAGGCAGATAAACTGGCAAAAAATAGGACCAAGAGATCCTTCATTGGCCTAGAAAATCCATGTGGAATAACTAAAGCTGTAACGAAAGATAGTCTAAAACAATAGCTAAACTCAGAAATTGAGGAATGATGGATAAAATACTCCACGGGAAAACTATACGGATTACTGGTCCAACCAGATCTGAAACTCTCTAAATTCGTTACTTCACAAAGTAAACGAAATCTGAGGAAAATCTTAAGCTTTATATCAGGCCATGGCACTTTCAAGAAGTGTCTAAACACCATGGGATTATTCCAAGGAAACCTGAAATGCAGACTATGTAATCAGCAGCTAGAAATTGCAGAACTCATATTTTGAAAATGTGAAGGATTTGGACGTAGAAAAAACTGATCTTTGGGCCAAATCCGACCTATGAAGCGACAAGCAACCTAGCTAGGAAAATCCTAACCAAGGGAATAGACATAAGCTAGTTAAGAATTTAAGAAGTACACAAAAAGTTTATAGGCTAAAGTGTCTAGGGGGTAAAATCCAATTCTATATACAATAATAAATTAATGCGAGTTCACTGTACCTCTGAAGACGCGATAAATGTTCATGAATTTTGTCCAACATACTTGACAACCAAACTTCTTCTAGTTAAATAACTCTTGAATCCTTTAAGACATGAATTAAAATAAATTCAATGTCCAACAGCTCGACTTTGTAAATTGAAGAAAAAGTCCCACAGTTTTAAATTGTGTTTATAGTTCTTTATTCATTTAGTACTTGCTAGTTCTTTTAAGGAACAATATAAAAATATCAATAGTACAAAATGAAAACTAACGTCAAAATGATGGATTATTAGTGAATTAATTGATCTAAATTAATATAAATCAGTAAAATTACTACTAATTATACAGAATGAACTTTTAATATATTGTAACTAATAGTGTAACTTACTTTTTCAATTTCTAATAAGAGTTGTTTACATTTACGTGAGGAATTCTGTGATGAACATTCAATACTTTCAACAACATCCATGTCAATGATTTTACGAGGTGCTGTTACACTGCCAACCTAAAGAATGAAATGATAATAAATACAAAAAAAAATTAAATTACTATATCTTTTAATTAAAAAAATAATTTTTTATTATGAACCGCAGAAATCCAAATAATATAGGTAATAAATACAAGTTTAGAAAATTTAATGCAGTACCCATACCACAATTACTTCTTATTAATAGTTTTACACTTGTAGCGCTCCACAACTTTACAATTTAATTAGGTTTAAATAGCGTGAAAAAGGATGTGTTGTCTCATTTCTTAAAGTACAGTACAACTTCGTTTAACCAGACTAGCTAGGATTGGAATCAGTCTGGAAAATCAAAAATCCGGGTTTATAGGAAAATATAAGAAAACACAATGAAATAATTTGTAGATGCAAAACTTAATGTTTATTTCACTGTACATAAACACCACGTCAAAGCTGGTTTTTGTTTTAGACTGAGTATAAAGGTACAGTAAACACTCTCTGATCCGGATCTCTGATATCCGGAAACTCCGATATCCGGCCGTCGTATGCCATCGTATAAAAAATAATAAAAATACAATTTCCTATACAAAAATAATATTTTCGGCCCGAATAGTAGTGAACGATGTTTTTGAACTGGTCACTGGGCAGTAGTGCGGTTCGGATTCAACAACAAAAACAAATCATGACTCATTGCGAAGCTTTTCAAGCACTTGAACAGCTGATAGACTAAGTGGAAGAACAAGAAGAATCCTCACCGGCCGATCTCCTTCTTTTTCGTAGATGGAGAGATATTACATCTAAGAAGTGTGTTCTTCAACGAGCCAAGCAAGCTACCAATACATCTTTTTTAAATAAAAACTGACATGAGTACAAATTACTGTACTGTAATGAAAACTAACATTTATCGTATGTTCATCAAAATTTCACGTGTACCATCCTGTACGTATTTATTGTACTGTTTTATTTTCTAATCTTCATTTTTCGTTTGATATTTTTAGTTAACACTGTAGACCGAATTAATTGTTGTTTGTGTACTTTATGCTGAGCCTCTTTCAGCTTAAAATAAATAGATTTTTAAACATAGCTATTGTAATATTTATTAGTTAACCTACCTTTTGTTGTTTCGGTACTTTTGTTACCGGTTACCGTACCGGCAAACTACGGCAAATTACATAATAGTACAGTTAAAACGTAACGTCTATATATTACAGTAATTTGAAAAACCATAGTGAATTTTTAGAATAGTGTGGTAAAGCTACAATTTATCATAAGCGCAACGCATTTTGGCGCTAAAAACGTAAATTTGCTACGTTTTGTTCACGTTTAAAACCACTTTAACTTTATAGCCACCCCGAGATCCGGATTTTTCAATATCCGGATCGGCCAGCGCCACATTAATCCGGATTAAAGAGTTTTTACTGTACTATTATTTAGGTATCAGGAGGGTTTCGACAATATCTGTATTCAGTAGGAAATGGCACGTGGTAGGAGTTCATCCCGAGGGGATCAGCCCTCAGACAACGAATGAAGTAGAGTGCTGTCAGGATCAGCCGACAGACTATTTGGAAGTTTGAACATTCGTCCTGGAGGAATCAGCCTTCAGACAACGAATAGGAAAGTCCGTGCTGCCGGGATCAGCCGATAGGCCACGGAGGTAACGCTCGTCCTAAGGGGATCAGCCCTGAGACAACGAATGGAGTATCTGTGCTGCCGGGATTAGCCGACAGACCATGGAAGGAAAGACAGTTAAGGAACAATAAAGAAAACAAGAGAATTTAGGTAACAAGACCAGCAAGAGAGAGAGAGAGAGGAGTGTTGTAAGTGACTCTGTGAAACAGAATATTTTGAAGCAAATGAGACCAGAATTTATAAACAGTATAGGGTTGCGCACACATGTCTTCCACTCTGCACGGCCTTGGTCAGTCCAGTGTTTCCCTCTCTCTGCAGTGTGTCATTTATTTACAAGTTAGACATTATAATTGAATACAATTATGTTCACAACAATTTAGCATGACGATGCAAAGGGGTAGCGTGTCGCTACATACTACAGCCTTAGTTGAAGCTAGTTGTCTGAGCTGACTTGTCTCGTAACTTCTTTGGAGTATTACACATAGTCCATTGTAGTGCTGCTGTTTCCTGTTGGAACGTATGGAGGTGTCCATTGTAGTGCTGCTGTTCCTTGTTGGAATGTATGGAGGAGTCCATTGTAATGCTGTTGTTCAGACTCAAGAAGACATACACTGAAATTCGAAGAGGACAAATGGGGTAATAATAGCTGTTTTGGTGATGTCTTCGGGTGCTACTGGGATGTGATGGAAGACTCTACCAACAGAATCAATCTTGGTGTCGTATGATTAGTGAAATCGTGAAGTTGGGGAATTCCTTATTGGTCTAGTAACATTCTGTCGTTCAGCTGGCTCCATCCTTCTTGTAGACCAAGTGTAAAGGACTAGACCAGGAAGGCTGCTTGGTTGGTAAGCTGCAGGGATTGTACTTTAGCATGTACTGGTGGTCCTTTAGTCTCTATGTAGTGCATGATGTCGGTTGACATTACTGTCCTTATTAATGTTGGTCTAACTAGATTTGGATGTTCTCGCAGAAGATGGTCATACCTGGTGCCGCGGGGTACAGCCAAAAGGTGTGGTAGACCTGTGCTGCTAACTCTTCTTTTGATTTAGAGACTCGTAGTCTGGTCAAGCACTTCCTATTCATGTCTACTAGTAGGTTGGGTTTGGAGAGGATGTCGGCTTCTATGATGGTGTGATGAACATCGCGATGATAAATGTTCAGACGAAAAAGCGTCTTATTCCTAGGTCAAGTTCCTAGTGTACTGAGCCGTAGGTGCTTATTCGTGTCCCATTTGTGGCATATAAGAAATACTCTGTTGATTGCCAGCTAGAGTTGTTGTGATTTGGTAAGATGGATATGGCTACACCGGTGTCTATAAGAAATCCTTCCTCTGTCTGACCTTCAGTAATGAAAAAACAGTGGCAAGTTGTTCCAGCAATGGGCTCCATCTTCACTGCTGCTAACTAGTTTAACTCCACTAGGTCTCATCCAGGTTCTCTCTCTTGCTGTGTTGGACCTTGCCAAGACTGTGCTGACTTCAAGGATTTTGTCAGCTACTATTGCGAGTCGTTCAAGATGGGGGCTAAAATTCCTTTTGTGTGAGCTGAAAGGGCCCTAAACCAGATTGTTTTCAGGGCTTTGTCAGTCACGGTGTTGCTCATTAGGGTTTGCATCTTGCGTAAGAGCTTAGAGGGCCTCAAGTCTCCTAACTATCTCTTCCAACAAGTGTAGGATACGATATTCTTGACTGTGGCTGAAAGTAGTGGTTAACCTCTCCTTCAAAGTAGTGTAAGGTTGATCTACGAGTTGTCTCACTGTCAGCCACTTGCAAGAGGATCTTATAGGGCAGTTGGCTGATAACGAGTTGAAATCTTCGTCATCTGTGGCAATCCTGTTGGCAGCAAAGTACGGCTTCCACTTGAATGAACCATAGCCTTCTTCCCAGAATAGTGGTAGGCGTACTAGAAAGATGACAGCTGCAACTGGATGTACGATTGTTCCTACTGATTGTTCTTCTGACATCATCCTGTCTTGTAACATCAGGTCAGGATCATCAATTGTCAGAGCTGGTTTTTGTTTTAGACTGAGGATAGTGGTACTATCTTTTAGGTATCAGAAAGGCTTCTACAATATGTGTATTCAGTAGGAAATGATGTGGTAGGAGTGAGAAAGGAGTTCATCTCAAACAGAACAGACCTCAGACAATGAATGAGGTAGAGTGCTGTCAGGCCACTCGGAGGTTGGAATATTCATCCAGGAGGGATCAGCCTTCAGACAACAAACGGGTAAGTCTGTGCTGCCAGGATCAGCTAAAAGACCACAGAAGTAACAGTCATCCCGAGGGGATCAGCCCTCAGACAACGAACGGGGCATTCATGCAGGATTAGCCGAAAGACCACGGAAAAGAAAGCAAGACAGTTAAGGAACAATAAAGAACACAAGATATTTTAGGTAACAAGAGAAGCGAGAGAGAGAGAGAGAGGGGGGGGGAGTGATGTAGGTGACTCTGTGAAACAGAATGATTTTGAAGCGATTGGCCGTCTGGGGGTTTCAATCACATGTTTCCCACTATGCATGGCCTTGGTCAGTCCAGTGTTTTCTCTCTCTGCTGTGTATCGCTCATTGCGCCATTGCCACTGAGCATCTGTCAATTTTGGTGAACATTTGATCAACTTTTCTTCAGTAACAATCATTTCACTTGTTGATGTGTGAGGGATGTCTTGAGGCATTTTTTCAGAAACAGCAAGCCAGTATTTTTTTCCACGACTTCTTCAAAGGGCCTTCTGTTACATGATCCCATGCGTCAGCAACCATGTAAATGATATCTTTAATATTTATTGTATTTAATAAATCAATAAGACTTTCTTCTCCTTCTACCTTGATCATCTTACTCAAAAGCTCTTTGAGATAAACACGCTTCATATTTTCAAGCACCCTTTGATCCATAGGCTATAAAAGTGGCGTGACATCAGGAGGGAGTAATTTCACCACATATAAGTTCTTGAACGCCTGGATGAGATGGGGCATTATTAACAAACGAAATAGCTTTTTCTGGCATGTTCTTTTCATTTAAGAAATTTTCGTGACAAAGGAACAAATTGTCAAAAAAAAACATTTTTTTTTTTTTTAATAAAGCTGTCCATCCATGGACTTTTTTGGTTATGGTAATGAAGCAAGATTAACATTTCCAACCCTCTAAACGCCTACTATAAAGTCTGGCCAGTTTGCTCCATTTTTAATAGTTTTTTTTTTTTAAATAATTTATAAAAAAATAGTAATATTATGAAAAACATAACTTGTTATATATCATTTTTCTCAGAAAGGTGCATAGAATTTATCTATGAAATGAAAAAAATGTTAGATGTAAAGGTTTTGGAGTAAGTATGTTAGGAATCAATAAATGTGCAAAAAATGTCACAGAAAAGCCTATACAAGGTGTGACTATAAAGTAATGAGATTGATCTGAAAAAATACCACTTACGTTTTTAGTCATCTGTAGTGTAATCTTCTTCAAAGTAGTTAGTTCCCTTCTGCTTGGACACACTTACTCCATGCTTCTGCCACTGCTGGTAACATTTCTGGAACTCTTCTTATGGAATGTCCTCTAAGACCCTCGTTACAGCTTTTTGGACATCTTCTGTTGTTTGAAAATGGTGTCCCTTGACAGCCATTTTTACTCTTGGAAATTGTTTGCACGGAAAAGGATGACTCGTTTTGGAAGTCTTTCTAGAATTTCTTTGTAGAAATATTGATTAACTGTTTGGCTTTGAGGCATCTACTTTTAATGACCAATGCCTTTATAATTGAAGAAGCAGAGAAGTATGCATTTCACTTTTGACTTTGACATGTAAGCTTTATTCGGTCTGGGTGCTCCCTTTAAAGTTTGCAAACTTTGAAGTTTTGTCTCTGAATCCTAATGAAACTTTCATCACCAGTGATAACACGGTTCAATTAATCTGGGTTGATTTCCACTTGTTCTGACAAATCAACTGCTACATTTTTCCAAGCTTCTCACTATTCCTCTGTGCGATTTTTTTTAGACCATTTTTGCACAAATTTTTACATGCACAGATCTTCGGTTATTATTTGGCAAAGAGTTTCCCGATTGATATTGTTTCTTCTGCACTCATTTTCACGGATAGTCTTCGATTGGATTGTACGATTTCACGTACCCTGGCCACGTTCGCGTCTGTCAGAGGTTGATGGTCGTCCATTAGAGTCTTCATCTTCAACATTCGTTCTGCCTTCAAACAACATTTTATGCCAAAAAAAAACCTGAGCTCTTGATATACTTTCATTTCTAAAAGCCTTCTGAAGTTATACCATAAGCTGTCGTCGCATTCTCATCCAGTTTAACAAAAAAAGAAATGACATACCTTTTTGCAATATTTCATGATTCCATTTCTGTATCGAGAGACAAAAACATGTGTTCGCTTATTACAGCACAACTCAATACTGAATGGTCGCAACGATGTGTTGCTTGGACTAGAATTAGTCTAACGATCAAGGTCAAAGATGGAGTGTTTACCCATGTCTTGCTAAAAAAAAAATCAGTCTCATTACTTTATTGTCACACCTCGTATATACCATACAACAAAATTATTAAAAAAATTTCAAGATATACAAAAGTTTTGTAATATAGTTGTGAATACATGTTGGTAAAAAAAGAAAATCAATTTAATTAGAAAAAAAATATTTTTTAAGTAATAAGTGGAAAAAGCAGTTGGCAAATACTGAACGTTCCATCAGATATGATGGACAGCTGTGAATAAAGGTTGGCCGAATAAGGAGTCCTGAACTGAGGCAGCAACATTACCAGGGTGTAGCTTGTGGCAGGGTCACACTCATTAAAATCCCACAATAACCCAACAACAATGCTGTGACGTGGCGAGTAAGTGCCGCCATTAAAATATGCACTGCCCCGTGCTGTCTTGTATGGTAAAAAGATAGTTCTTTCTTGATTAAGAGATGGAAACTCTGATATAAAACCATGGGTAGACTGGGCTTTGCTAGCTGCAGTGGAAGCGATCAGTCTAGGAGTAGGGTACTTTGGATTCTGGGGACACCAATCCTTGCTTTTAGATAAAGAAGAACTACAACTAAATCCTGTCAAGAGGAACATGGTGGTGAGTAGGACACCGCTGAGCAATATAGACTTGGAGAAACTTGAACAAGCGGTGGTATCTGGGGAGGTGACCCTAGATGTGATACCGAAAGGAACCAGATCCAGAATGAAACTAAGTGAGGAAGAAAGACTGTTGACAGACACAGGTGAAGAGACTGATATTCGCTGTGTAATAATCTAATGATGAATATGGTACATAACTGGCATGTCTCTAGAACGATCATTATAAGATCACAGACATATTAGCTTTAGGATTGGTGACTTTAAGCTTGAGAAAATGACCTTTAGGAATCCCAGAAGAACAGACAGGATATCTTATAAAAACTGCCTGGAAGAGAAAATCAAGAAACTTTCAGGTAAGATTCGTAACATAGATGATCTTGATAGAATGTTTGAAAACCTTGAAGAAGCCATAGTGACTTCGTTTGAGGCAAATTGCCACTAACTCATGTTAGGTCTGGCGGAGAAAAGTGGTGGAACTTTGAGCTATCAGCACTTAGAAAGAGGGTAAGGTACTTCTTCAAAATTGCTAAGAGATGTGGGTGTTGGGACACATATCACAGTGTTTTGTCCCAATATAACAATAAGGTAAACAGGGGAAAAGGTACACATGGAGGAAGTTCTGTACAGACATGGACTGAAGGAGTACAGGAAAATGCTAGAATCCAGAGGATATTATCCAAGGATCCTATTTCACCAACAGGATCTATTAGGAATACTAATGGTAAGTTTCTTGTGGAAGCTAGGGAGGTATTGGAAATCCTCTTAAACACTCACTTTCCGGGATATACTAAAAGAAAAGATATGTGGAAGAATACACCTAAGGATAATCAGACTTGTCCCAATGTAAGTACTAATGATTGGAAATTGGCTTTAAATGTAGATTGGCTTTAAAATTAATTTTTTTTTACAGATTAAAACAAGAAAAAATACTTAATTTCACATTTTTGACCGCCCTATGAAACAGATTATATATTTTTTTAATATTTACAAACAAATCATATTAATTTTTTTTAATATTAAAGTAGGCCTACTATTTAATTCAAAATAACCTGAATTTCATCAAACAAATAAATTTTACTAAAAAAAGATTTTGAGAAAAATCAACATACCGTATCAAAAATATCTTTGTACTACTCAAAATAATTACCTACATACAGGACATCAAAAAAATTACTGATATAGACTAAATATATATATATAAACACACAAACAATATTTGACGATAATACCGTGTCCATAGAAACTGTCTATATTTCAAAATGTATTCAGTCGTACTAGAACGAGAAATCACGTTATACGCGCTGGGGCAGAACACAAAATGGCGCCTGGTTGCTATAACAACCAAATAAAGACCAACGACAGGTGATCGAGAACAAAGACCGTAGTGGGAGTGTCACATTACACCAATAGGACATTTCCCTGCACTCTATTGGACTTTAAACGAATTAATACCTGCAGAAGTCAAATAGTGTTGAATAGAGATATCCCGTCATACGCGTTATCAGTCAAGTTGAGGGTTACGTGAAATACGCATGCTAAGGGTTAAGTGTTCTAAATAATAAATCAACTTGTGGGATAGGCCTGTAAACAAATACACTGAAAATATTAAAATTCACTCAAAAAATAAACTCTAGAAACACCCACATACATATTATAACTTGTATAAACAAATTATAATAAATAAATCACTCTAGATAACACTAAAACTCCACAAGAAAAGGAATATATAGACATTAGACACTCACAAAGATTCTACAAGAGAAAATGTGGCAGGTGGTATTAATTGCATTGTATGAAATGGAATTTGAATAACCCAGTGCTTGCCTAATATTAGGCCTATCATGTGTTGGTTTGTATCACATCAAAGATCTGAATTTTGTCTTTCCAATGATATACAGATTTGTTGAAAAATATCAATATAAAAAATCAATTATACATAGTTCGTTAGACACTAGAAAAGACAAACAGGAGCTGTGTATAGTACAACAAAGTTAACTTCGAACAAGTCTCGCGCAGGTTGGGGAAATGAGGGGCACGTAGTGGGGGTAAATAGGCTGTTAATAGATGTGATTGTCACGATGTGAAGGAGAATTTATGTCTTCCTAAACCTAATACAATATACAGTAAAAATTATTGAACAACCCAAATATTGTTATTTACATTAAAAGCTGCTACTGCATTTTTTACTCAAGCCTAAATTATAAGTTCATTCAGGTTTAGTTCCGGATGATATGGAGGAAATCTCACAACAAAATGATCATATTTTTCTAAAAGGTTATAGAAAAGATATTCTTCATACCGGGCCTTATTTTGTAATATTAAATTATAAAGTTCAGGTTTATACATTTCACTACTACAAGGAATATTTTTATTCCTTAACCATTCTAACATTATTTGCTTTTTGAATTTGGACAGAGATTTAATTGTTTTGTTATGATGAGATGCATTGTCTATGACCAAAACAGACAGTAGTTTTAAATTAGCCACTTTAAATGATTTTCAAGCCACTTTTCATAATTTTCAATATTCATGTCGTTGTGATAATCACCTTTTCCTTTTGAAACATTTTAACATTTTTTTTATAACCACTTGAGTTGTCAGACCACGAAAGACTTTTAACGTGATTAGTGTGAATGTAGGTTTCATCCGAAAAAATTATTGGTCGCCCTTCAAGTCTATAGGCTTTCATTATTTTTAAATAATTAATTCTTTTCAATCGCATATCATTTTTTCAATTAAAATTCTTCTATTGTCGTCAGTTTTTCTCCATCAGAAACCCATATTTCTATGAATTTTGCGTAAGGTTCCACTCGCGAAATTAAATTAAAGTTCTAGGTGTTCGGTTCATAAAACTATCATTAGTGATTTCAAACACTGTAGTTTGTTATATTTAAATGGAAACTATGAACTATATTTTGTAACACACTTTTTTGAAAGTTATCAATATTTACTTTTTTAATTAACTGTTTACGGGTTTTTCCAGGTGTTGAAAATGTCTCATTTTGTCCACATTTGTTGAATTCTGTTATTACTTTTTTTAGTGTACTTAATGGTATGCCACATAAGTCAACAACTTTGTGTTTAACATTATTCTTTGACATTTCCGGATTTTCTTATACAATATTTTTAAAGACAATTACAATAATACACTTATTTTGACTTTGTAATGATACTCCCTGGCCTAGTCGATTAGTTGATCTAGGTTGAGGCATTATAAACAAACAGAATATAACAAAAGACCACAAACTATTTTGACTCTATAATACAAATATCTGAGGCAGCTATTCCATTATACTTGCCCTACTCCTAATAGTCATGTCAAGTATACAAAAACTTTCTTACTTGTGCATCTTAATATTGCACAAATTAACTTTGTCCTACTATAACACTTTGTAGAATGTATATGACTCTTAAACAATGAGAGCTACAACAATTTTGAATATATGGTTCAAAAGAGTGGTTCTTGTATTGCGGCATTCCGTCACGTGCTACTCCCTAGCGGCAAAACATACCAACTTCATCGAATTATTATATTTTTACGTTTCGTCGCATGGAATTTAGATTATATAACTATGAAAGGTTGAAACATGTGCTTTACAATGATATATAAATTATTCTAACACAATCTTTTTTACTATGCTATAAGTTATATTGGAAAAAATGTTATTTTTTAGGGTAAAAAAAGAAGTTATTTTTAGATTGAAAAACTTGTTATGAATTCTTGATTTTGTATAATTTTTATAGATCCTAAACTATAACAGTTAGAACATTTTAGAAAGCATAGATCGAAAGATGAAGAAATCCTCTCCATACAATACTGTTACTGAAGATTAGGTGAACAGAAATATGAACTTGTGAAAATTAGACAAAGGATGACATAATTTTATGGTTTACTGCTACGAATGTTGCTGCGTTATGAAATACACAAACTTTACTAATTAATTAAATATTAATTATAACATTTAATGGCTTTTGATTATACGAATGTTTGGATAATTACCTTTATAACAGTATTTAAATTATCATGATAGGATGATTTTTATTAAACGAAATGAATTAAAAACAAAAGTTATTACCGCTGCACACGAACTTATCATTTTAAAACAAAAATCCTCAATTTCTTTTAGATTTTTCTTCCAGTCAACAAGTTGAAGTTTCCTTTAGTTCAGCAGCAATTTTTTAAAGTGATTCTCCCTTGTCAATTCTATACAAGACACCTTTTTGTCCATTATAACAATTTTCCGTTTTAATGCTATTTTCTCCACAATGAACTATACATTAAAATCTTCACTTTGACAAAATGATTAAAAATATTGTCTAATCTGTAAGTGTCGTTAAGTTAATTTGTAAATTTTTCTATTCAATTCCTATTATCAATATCAATTAATTACTTCAATTTATGCTTTAAGAGCTTTTAGTAAAGAATCAAGTTACTTTAGTTTGCAAGTCTGCGTTCTTACAAAACTATTTTATTTTACCTAAGGTAGGGTTTCAATCTTGGTCGTACTTAGCAGTTATTTCTATTAACGTGGCAATGGAAAATACAATGACTTAGCCAGACATTTTTATAAAAACAAGAAATCTCCTTTTATTTAAATGACGGACAAAAACCATTACTATATCAACAGGTAAATTTTCGAAATCTAAGATTCATCTTTTTATAAAATACAAATCATCTAACATGTTAAAGTCCAAATTAAAAGTTCTTTACAATTCCTTCTTATTAACACTCATCTCCTAATGATTACTTAATTTTTATGTTCATCACTTTACTCACGAAATACCAGTCCATATTATGTTAGTCTGTTTTAATACCACAACTACTTAAAATCCTCCATCTTTTCGTTGAAAGTGAGTCCGTCCAGTCGTCTCATAACGTGACTGTTCTATATTGAATCTTGACAAAGACTAACTAAGGCACGCTTCGAGAAGACGCTCCTTGCTTAGACTCATGGGAAATCTCTCCGGGGTTTTATTTCCTGCCAGCACGGATTTTGCAACATTTGTATTATTTGACGCGCACAATTTGAAATTACGCTTTCACTTGTATAGCTTTAAACTGTCTATTAGTAATCATTAGGTTACTATTCTTGTTGATTCGAAGATTGTTCAAATACACTTTATAATTATTTATTATTATACAATACTTTATTTTCTTTTATTAGTTCATTTTTTATTATTTATATTAAATAATGTTTTATTTATTACTGGTTGGAGAGTGTCCCATGCTTACAAATCTCGTAGCGACTACAATACAGTACTGACAGACCACCGAGCGACTACTATACTGTAATGGCAACGTGACAAGCTGACGCAGTGGCTTAGCGCACATGGTAGAGGGGGTTAAATAAAGGGCAGGATTACTACACAAAAGGGCTTCAATTCTCATTCCTTGAACCTTGTCCACTCAAGGATGTACATTGTGAGGCGAGTAGCCCTAGACTTTAGTGCTTCCATTGCTAAAATATGCATATCAAATATGTACTCTATTTATTAGATTGCAATGTTAACTGATCAAATATAGTATATTGGTATTTTCACTCTATATGGGTCACATTTCTATTGTTACTTTAAAACACTAAAATTGGTCTGGATAATCCAGATACCCGGTTAAATGAGGTCCAGATAAATGTGGTTGTACTGTACTTAAAAATTTGGCTTTTATAAAATATATTGAAATTATGTGTTGATACAATGAGCAATCGACATGTACAGAACATGCTTGTATTTATAATCAGAATGCAATAACGTATTATGTGTGTGAATATGAATGTATGAAAATGTATGGTGTTACAAACCTTGTATTCCAGGTGTTGATCGAGTGTAGGAAGAGCGGAATATCATTTAGTCGTTTGTAAAACTATCTATGGAGTTCATATACAACTCACGATAATCAAGAAAAAACTTTTTGACCCATTCTTTAATTTGATTCAAGTTTTTTAAATATATAGTTTTGTACATATATTAATTTAAAACCCCACCATGACTTTATGGACACGCTGTATTTAAATATCCACACCCACTGTAAATGAATCATGTAATTTTATTATAGCAAACTTATTTCTGAGAGTAATACAGAATTCCTTTGCTTCTTATTATAAAAAGCCTCAAGTAAGACTAATCAGATTGTAGTTGCAATTACAAAACAAATTATTTAGTTCGTAGTTCGCTAAATACTGACCTGCAATTTTCCAAGCGAATTTTCGAACTGTAAAGGTGTATATACAGGTTTAGATGTAATGGTTTCACTACGACTATTTTTCACTCCATGACTTCCCATCTTGTGGCCACATTTTCCTTGTTGTCTACTTTGGTACATCTACAAAATGAAAATGTAAAAACTTTACATTAAACTTTAAAATAAAATTACATTGATATTAAGCTTCAAAAATTAAACTCTCTAAATTAATCGATGAAATTACTATTTTCTACTTTTTGTAAGACCCTCTTTATTATTTGAAACATGTAGTAACTTGTAACGATTGCTTTGTTTTACCAATTGGAAATATGGCAACACTATATAAGACTACTGAAAATTATGTATATTTTTATCATCACACACATATTCACTGCGACATCAGGCAATACGTGAATTGATATTAGTAAAATAAGTAAATATTTGACTAGCGATAATTCTGATCAGTATGATAGGGTTTTGCTGACTAAAAAAACATTTATATTGAATATTGTTAGCCTAAATTGTAGGGATATAACAGTCTGGTATTTTATGATAATACTGATATTCCTAACATACCAGTAGCATGTGGGAATTCACAGTTTGTTAATATTGTAAATAGTAGTTTTAATAATAATAAATTTGGAGCATGTTCTATTGCAGTGTAATAGCACTGAAAGGTTAGGATTGAATTTGTTGCATGACTACAATTTCATTCCTTCTCCATTTTCATTTAGTAGTTAAATAAACGTTACAAAAATAGCACAAACATTTTCACTCCCTCATTCAAAAAACCACATAAAAACATACAAAAACTATTTGTCACCAGACATGTAGAATTTTATACTTTTCAGGATATTCACATAGTTTCCTGGATCAGAGTCCTCCCCTGATAACATAGCAGATTCTAATCCAGTAAGGAAAATAGTGTATTATTGGCATTTTTTCTGATAGACCTACAGTGGAAGGTATTGCTTCTTGAGACTTCTTATACAAACAAAATGCGTTGGCACAAGCTGTAGTTGAAAAAAAGTTAACATATGATGGGCCCAAAACATTAGCAATATCATAATTATTTGTAGTCAAAGCTCCATCACTGCTCCTTAGGTCCCAATAAGGTAATAGAAGGAGGAAGACCACAAACAGAATGTTTGTTCACTTCTTCTTCACTGTTGAAGTGGGTGTGGTTCTTGATAATGTATTGGGCCCATGACTATAATTCCTTCCTACTCTGCCTAAACACTTGATGCTTTGGTTTGTAAAATTTTAAACCTTCCGAGATTTTCTCCAACAGGTCTTCGGTTATACTTCCTTAGAGCTTACGGCGTAAAAAGAGAGGATCATTACATCCTCATTACATTCATCATTCCATTGAACTGGTGGAGATAATGGTCACATCGACATTTTCAAAATGTTGTTGTCCGCTACTGTAAACAAATGTACTGTTTCATGAATAGGAACATTGTCATTAATATTAAGTGATACAAAACTTTTAGCATAATCTTCCCATTTTACTTTTCGCAAAATCTACTTGGGGGGAAAGGCAATCATTACAAGAAAAGTCAGAAAAGGTAAATTTTGCAGAAGCGTGATGACTACTGTGTGTGTCATCAGATAGAACTATATAGGTGGTGGGCACTAAAATCTGCCACCAAAGTAAATGAGGCAGGTAACTGTCTGATACTGTCAATTGTTTCACTTCAAAAAACCTGTTCATCCAACCTGACCACTCAAATTTAGTGCCAAGACATAAGCTACAAAATGACAAGTTAACAGTTGTTCAACCATCTATAGAAGCCATTAATTGAGTTGGTGACCAGTCATTGAGGAGAATCAAATCCGAATTGGATTGAATCCTGTCAATACAATTTTCTCTAGGGCTGCAGGTGTTTGTTCCCCCAGGTGGGCACTAAAATTTCCCACCAAAGTAAATGGGACAGGTAACGTAGCATCTGGTTGTGTTGTCTGATACTGTCAATTGTTTCTACTTCAACAAACCTGTAATTAGGTGGCACATACAAACACCAAATTCATTTTATATGATGTAATTGTTATCGCTACTGCTTCCAATGAAGTCCTAACGTTCAGAGACATACCACAAATGGAATTGTGGGCGAGTATTACCACTTCAGCCTCAGCTCTCTCTGCAGTGACAAAATTAGTATGAAAAACTGAAAATCCCCCTGAAACTAAATGAGTGGAGTTGATGGAGGTGAGTCTCCTGCAGGTAAATAAATAAGAGGGAAGTATCATGTACAAGAACATTGAGCTCATTAATATGATTTCAGAGTCCAGGGTTTGGATGAACCCTGAGGTTATTTAGGGAGGGGTTTGTTAGGCACTGCCCAAAATAATTTAGAAGAAACCTTTACTTTAAATTTGAAGTTTTTATTATTTAGTGATGGCTCTGAAGCCAATGATTTTGTCTTTGGGTTCGTTAAAGGAGGACAAGTAGTATACTTGTTTTTAAAACTGCTAATTGCCCGTGATGGTGGCAAAGGCTTTTCTTCCTAAGAGGTAGCACAATTTAGGATTATTTTTCAAAATTAGGCCAGAAGAGGATGGTGTTAAATATGGAAGAGATAAAATTACTCATGGAAAAATCTTTTGAACCCGAGACAATTTTGGAGAAAATGGCCAATAACTGAGCCACTAGCAATTTAACTACAGAGTTCATCACAGTTGGGACACAATATTATTTTATTTGAAGTAAGGACACGATTTTCATTGTCCTCCATGTTTGGAAATATTATACAGCTTTTAGGCATTGTTAAAGGATATTTTGTCTTTGAACATGATTGACAAAACAGTCTTTTCGTTAATGGATCGTGCAGGATGATCGCCACCACTATTTGGATTTTTGATATCATCGTGCACTCTTCATTGTTGTGCCCCTTCAAGCCACCTTGGTATTCCGGTTCCGTACAATTAGAATCAACCAATCCAGGCCATGAATGGCCCACACACTGTTAAATCTGTTAACACTGCTGTGATCACCTAGTACAGTAGAACCCCTCAAACTCGACCCCCTCAAACTCGACATTCCGTCAAACTCGACAGGGCCAGTGACAAGGAGCATGGGATTTCCAAGGTCATTCACTGCATTGTTTTACGCCATGTGCGCCTGCCAGATGCCCGGAGGTTGAGGCTTGTTACTTTTGTTTATACATGTGTGAGGGATGCTCCTTTGTCTAGCCACTTTCTAATCCTACTGTATAGTAGAGGCCAAAGTTAAAGATAAAGGGTGCAGGTAGACCGGGACAGCCCTAAATATTTGTTGTCAAAACATTCATATTGTTGTGAACCCAAGCGCCTAACCAACCGGATGCTACCGGTCATTAGCACCGATTCCATTAAAGTGAGCGGCAAGTCTTTTGTCATAACAATTCAACGAAGCGTCGTAGAACTATGATTCAAGTTTTGTAATAAAGGTCTTAACCATGTGAGAAAAATGACCCGACTCTTAATTATATGCGATCAGCAGTTCAATTTATAGCATTTGTATTGGACCGTGTTTGGTATGGACATTCTTTTT
The DNA here is from genome assembly GCA_963513935.1 of Aphrophora alni. Classification (NCBI taxonomy): domain Eukaryota; kingdom Metazoa; phylum Arthropoda; class Insecta; order Hemiptera; family Aphrophoridae; genus Aphrophora; species Aphrophora alni. The sequence goes on from OY740765.1 coordinate 46,849,629, forward strand.
CTTCGGCGACTTCGAGATGAAGCTGCCAGACGTCCAGTTGAAAATGAAAAACAAATATCAATCAAAAGTTTTTTCAAACAATGCTAACTTTGCTCTAATGTTTTTTTTTATCTAAAATTGTTTTAATCTTTAAAAATATTTAATGGACTCTGTTATTTACTGTAAATTTTATTACAGCATATTAGGATAGGTCTTTTTAGTTTACTAAACCTATTGTACAAGGCCAAAACTTTTTAAATCTCATTTGACCGATCGATAAATTTAATTTTAATGTGTGATTGAACACACTATTTTTTGTTGTCAGGCAGGGACTTTTTTGCAATAAACGTTTAATCATTGATAATCAATAAATGTACAGTTATTTAAAATTTTTGAGTATTTGTTGCAAACCTAACCATTAAATACCAAAGTTCCCTAAAACTCGACAACCCCCAAACTCGACAACCTTAAAGTCCACATTATGTCGAGTTTGAGGGGTTCTACTGTATATGTATATTCCAGTTGCCACACATAACAAAACACAATGTATCAACCAATCCAGCCCATGAATGGCCAACATATTGTTAAATCTGTTAACACTGCTGTGATCACCTAGTATATGTATATTCCAGTTGCCACACATAACAAAACACAATGTATCAACCAATCCAGCCCATGAATGGCCAACATATTGTTAAATCTGTTAACACTGCTGTGATCACCTAGTATATGTATATTCCAGTTGCCACACATAACAAAACACAATGTATCAACCAATCCAGCCCAGTGGCCAACATATTGTTAAATCTGTTAACACTGCTGTGATCACTGAATACATCTATATTCCAGTCGCCACACATAACAAAACACAATGGCTCAACCAATCCAGCCCATGAGTGCCCAACATATAGTTAAATCTGTTAACACTGCTATGATCACTGAGTACATCTATAATCCAGTCACCACAAATAACAAAACACAATGGCTCAACCAATCAAGGCCATGAGTGACCAACATATAGTTAAATCTGTTAACACTGGTGTGATCACCGAGTACATCTATAATCCAGTCACCACAAATAACAAAACACGATGTATTAACCAATCCAGGCCATGAGTGGCCAACACATCGTTAAATATGTTAACACTGCTATGATCATCGAGTACATCTATATTCCAGTCGCCACACATAACAAAACATATCAACCAATCCAGGATATGAATGGCCAACCAACACATCGTTAAATCTTTTAACACTGCTATGATCACAGAGTACATCTTTTTTCCAGTCGCCACACATAACAAAACACAATGTATCAACCAATCCAGGCCATGAGTGGCCAACACATAGTTAAATCTGTTAACACTGCTATGATCACCGAGTACATCTATATTCCAGTTGCCACACATAACAAAACATAATTTTCTTAAAGCTATCATTAAGTGAGTATGTGACTAGAGACAGCGAGGGATGGCAACCCCCTTTTATTAGATGCAGCTAATCTGCACTTCCTCTGCAGAGTGTTATCAATAGTGCAAGATAACTTTTATTGTTTAAATCCTTCTACTCTGTGTAGTTTGCATTTTATTATTTAGGGAAAAGAAACTGTTTTATATCTCTTGTTAAAAACTGTTTTTGAAATGTACAGCTTCTATTTCTTTAGTTATGAATTTTTTATTGTACAATTTTTCTATTGTATTTAAATTTATTTTATTGTTAATTGTTAAGTCTCTATTATAAGGCCTAATTATGTTTTATAAAATGTATTTTGTAATTGGTATTTTTATTATTAAATTATTGTTATAAGGTTTACTGTGTTAATTGTATTTCAAATAATTTCTCATTGTTTTATGTCGACTAAGTCTTATAAAAGTATTTTTTCTATGGCGGAAAAATTATTTGTACTAACCTGAAAATAATAATCGTCCTGGAAAGGTTGGTTAGTACTAAGTTGCATAATCTGTATTGAAGCAAGCCATTGTTTTTCTTGTGAAGACATCAGACCTGCATATTCATCTACTGCAGGATGGAAAGAATTAGGATAAGCTCTTAGATGCTGATTCTACAAAAACCATAATTATCCAGTTAAAATTTGTATGACACCAATAGATTGGTATTTATACTTTACATGGTTTATACTATCGATCAAAGATACTTCATAGAAATCCATATTAAATGATACAAAATTTTAATTGAGTCTTGCTGACCATGGTTTATTCAGTTACAAAATTTACAAGTCAGCTTAACACAAACTAAGTAACATATATTAAAAAGCCAATAATTTATACATATTTAGGATAATACACAGTTGTTTGTTACACAAAATAAACTTTATGTAGAAGATTGGAGTGAGGGGGGAGTGGAGGAAACTATGGTTATTCACAAAGGTTGAAGGAGCGGGTAATTTTTTAAACTAAAGTAGCATCATTACAAACAAATATCTCTTAATTTCTAAAATTTCCAAAGCATAATATAATGTTCTACTTTTAGCATTATTTGACACGGAGAGTGATAAAATTAATAATGAGAGTACAGTACAACCTCGTTTATCCGGACTAATTGGGACCGGAAGTGATCCGGTTAATCAAAAATCCGGATAATCCGAAATTATAGAAAGATAAATAAAACAAAATATAAAATGATAACTTACCATTTATAAGTCATGAAAAAACACAATATTTACACAGTCATTCAATTTACACAATATACGAAATTACACAATGTACTGTAAATGACGAAAAACATTTTATTTACACACCTGAAATATTTACACATGCTTTTAATTTACACAAGGTTTAGTTGTTATTTACAAAAAAGTCATTTATTTTCCTCTGTTTTAATTTGGTGTGACGTTTCAATGCGGCCCTGTCTATACGATTCAATGCGTTTAACTTTTGGGCCATTGTAAGCACATTACGTTTTCGTTTCGTCGCCATTTCCACGTACATACGCTAACACACGAATATAAATAAATAGCAGTAACAACGCCCACCTCTAAATACTATGCTGATTCTCATTCACGTCCTCGATACTCCCGACTGGGGATGTGATGTGCCAACTACCAAAAAAAATAACGGGGGTTCCCAAAGCTGGCGACACCGCTTTAAGATGTGACAAAATGTTCACATTTACTGATTTACACCCTTGAGTCTTAGCAACCCGACAACAATAAAGTTGTAAAAATGACATGATGGTTTATGATGCGTTGTAAACATGCACCTGGTTTGTATTTATTTCATACTGTCATGCCGCATCGGGGTAGGGGGATGGTGACGCAGAGGTCATTGCTCCTCCACTTTCTCTTCCCAGTGCATCAACAACCCGCCCTAATACCTCGAGGCGACACTGTAGTGTTGAGGAAATCACGTTTTTATCAACATTAATGTAATAGCAGATATTTTTTGTTGAAACTCCATATTCAAGGATAAAATAAAGCAAGAGCTTAAAGTTTCAAAATATTATAAATATTATTTAAAATATTGTTCAAAATACAGTAATTATTAAAATATTTTGAAACTTTAAGCTTTTGCTTTATAATATCCTTGATTAAATTTTTTATTTTTTGTTCCGGATCGATCCGGATAATCCGGACATCCGGCTGAATGAGGTCCGGATAAACGAGGTAGTACTGTAAAAAACTCTCAATACATGATTTTTTTAAAAAGTTAAAAAAGCTAGTCATTATAACCTAACTGCCAAGTCCTTTCATGTTTTTTTAATCTACAACTGTAATTACATCCTGTTTGGCCTACATAAGCTGCATTACAGATATTTACAAACCAGTTTATAAATACCATTTTTTGCATATTATTAATTTAATCCTTAGAATTCAATGAATTTTTCTTACAATGACACTCATTATAAACCCACTATCATTTAAAGGCAAACAACAATAGACTGGTGACATTATGGCACTAACATACCCAACGACATGCACAAACTAATCAGTGTTACCAACTGCTCTTTATAATCAATTGGCTTTTACTTTTGAAATGCACCTTTTACTTTGTTTTCAGGCTTATTATTGTGAATTTTTTGTAAACCTCCATTTTAATGTACATCTGGTGGTGACAACTTAATTAAATCTGGTGATGACTAAACAGAAATTCCGTAGACTTATGAGTGATGGGATCAGAGAAAGAGAAAGACGTTCAATCTCTGGCATCTATTCTGAAGCTCTTTAAAGTACATATTACTATTTTATACTTTTATTGTACTTTAAACTTTTATAATTAATATTTCCTACCATAACAAATTTCATGCATCATAAGTTAGTAGGTAAATAATACACATCTATTTCACGAGCAACTTAAAAAGAAAAATTAACTAACTATATTAATACTTACGCGAAAAAAAGAAAATTCATCTTGTTGGTTAACAACAGGCATAGGTGGCATATTAGGGAGAGGTAATCTAACAAATCCAGGAGCAGCTAAAAACAGAGAATGTATTTAGTGTAAGAAATTTGTACCTTTCATAGATTCTATTTCAAAATAATTTTTGAGTCACAATGTTCAATTTTGTTCTCACTAAATAGAAATCATAAAAAATACTGTATAAAGAACTCGGCACTTCTATTTTTTTCTTGTTTAAAGGCGAAAAACCTTTTGGTCATTATCGCCTTACAAAAAAGGGAAAAAAGAGCATAAAATAAGACCCCCTACCCCTCGAATACTCTAATAGTGTCAGGGTTGGTTGGTCAAGAGAGATCTAATATGCTTTCCTATCAATTAAAGAGAGAGACCTAACCAAAGACTACATGAAGAAAGGTGTAGATCCAGCTAGGGTTCTTGCATCTGCAACAACCATACTCACTATATGTGAGCCCCTAAGTGTATGATGTAACCAACATTAAGATTCTTAAGTGTTACTTTTTTCTGCATGACACAAGAACTTCAAAACTGTTTAAATAATTCTTCTATGTTGGAAAGTAATATAGATTTACACTGAGACATAAGTGATGGTAGTTTATTTAGGTCCTTACTCTAATACATAAGTATTTTTATAAGACAGTGTCCATGGTACATTTCACTTTTTAAATGTCAACTACCGAACTCACACTTATGGTAATTATTAGTTTTGGTTTGTTTTACTGTGGTTTTGCAGATGAATAAGTATGAAAATTTGTCCAATTATTTTGTACAATTAATTTTTTTCAGATAATAGTTTATAAAAAAAAAAGTTTTTAATAAATTCTCAAAATTACGATTTTATTATCCTTTAGAAATCTTACAATATTGGGTATTATGCCATATTTTGTAAACAAGTTCTCAATTTGTAAAACGTTTGGTTTTAAATTAATTTATATATATATATATATATATATATATATTTAAACATTGAGGAAAGGTTATTAGCAAATATCATTATTGGTAATTATGTTATTGTTAACAATTACCATTATTGTTAATAATAAATTATAAATTCATTCTAAGTCCCAAAGCAGCTACTTGTAAAACAAGACTACTAATTCTTACAACTATTTATTTCCCAAAAATAAAATAATTCCATTATTGCACACGTATGACTGTATTAAATTATGTACTATAGTTTGTGACCAAAACAATGCAATTCAGAGTGAGCGAAAAGGCCATAAATGATTCTATTACTTATGTGTTATATTCAACAAGAATACACAATTTGTTTGCTCACCCTTATATCAAAAGAACACATAGATTGATATAATTTAAAAACAATTAATAAAATATTACTTACTCTGATTAAAAAATATCTCTCTTGGGATATGAATTTGATAAGGGCGTGGGTGAGCAGTTGCAGGATGTTCTGTTATAGAACTCTGAAATCCAGGAGGAGCAATTTTTCCTGGAGTACTTGTTGATAAAGGATATTGTAATGAATTACCTGCCTGTAAACAAAATTTATATTGCTAAACATCATAATATAATCAAAATTATGAATGATAAATGCAAAATTTATTCAATTACAATGTACTTTCCACTGTCAATGCATCATAGTCAAGTATAAATGCATGCCGATTCAGATATCTTCAAACAAAAAACTAAGAATAAAAATTGTAAAATTTATTTGATTTAATACAATATTTATTGTATACACTTGAAAATATTGTTTTTAAAATATCTATGAAAGATGCTGAAATTGTCCTCCATTTTGTAACGAACAAAAAACTACTTGATGACACGTTTGCAGATATGCATTTTTAATTAAGATAATTAGAGACATTAATTAAAAGAATTTAGGGAATTATTAATATATAGTGACTTTTGGGAAATTTCTGTCAGCTATTCAAAAATAAAAAAGGGACATGAATCTTTATTTATTTGATAGGATGAAATTTTGAGAACTATTGGATTAATGATGTTAATATTGAGTTTGTTTTTCTGTTCAGAGATCAAGACTGTATTTTAATTTAAGTACATTCTTCCAAAGAATTCACGCCCTGGGATTAACTTTATTTTTAAAAAATACATGTACTCAACCAAATGAAATATATGTAGCCGTATATTTCAATTTCAATAGTTTGAGTAGGCCTACAGATGTACAATGTAAAATAGATTAAATAATCTTTTAAAGCCAATAAATCCACAGAGAAGGGAGGAAGATTACAAAGATTACCATAAAAATAAAACCTTTACAAATTCTGATAATTTTATTTCCAAATCTTTTTTATTTTAGATCTTATAAATAAATGAATCATTGTATTAGAGCGAAATTCGGAAATTTGAAAATGTCCAAAACTAACAAACAAACCAAACCAAACATTACTTTAATACTAAGGAAAATAATTTAACCCATACCAAGAAGAAATTATATGTTTAGTATTTTGTTGTTAACTCGGTTATGCTTTGACCTTCAGACAAAATTTAAAAAAAATTTTTAATGCTTTGTCATTAAAAGAGAGTAATATTTTTTCTTGTACATTTTGTATAAAACATCTTCAGATATTTGAATTTAAATATTTTAAATGACCACCATTTTGAAAATATGCCAAATAAAGTCCTTGTTTTTGGTTGTAAACTGTAACATTAAAAAAAATGTATGTAAAAAATTTTAACTCAATATCTTAATATAATATAACTTAATATTCTCAAAGTTATAATTTTTATTGTAAAAATCAAAATGGCGGATAAATGGGAAACTAAGCATTTTCAGATCTATATATATCTCACCTTTTCCTTTATTTTACCAGTAGAACACCGCCTGAAGGTTTTTCTGTTTCTTCGTGGATTACCCTGTATATACATTTGAAAATATTTATTAATGTTTGTAGTAAAAATTCTGTAAAAGAGAAAATAACTGAATTTTATCAAACCCTATTTTATTTAGCCTATATTTCAAAGAAATATAATGTAAATAAATATCATTAAGGAAAGCTAGTTAATGTGAAATTTAGGTTCTTTTGAACGAAATAGTTTTAAACATATAAGTAAATAAAAGTAGGCAGACTTCAGAAGTATTTAGAATAAAAATAAAAGAATGTTTCATGCTAAACATTTTCACATAAAGGGAGTCATCAAACTACAGATATAAAAGGAGGGTCGTTAGCTTGTAAAGGCTGAGAGACCCAGATTTAGAGAATTTAAATCCATAAATTAAACTTACTATTTCTCTTTCTAAATCTTCTAGACGCATGCCAGGGGGAGGAGAGGCAGTGGACGATTGCAATGCTTTACTTCGTAGATTTCTTTCCAACTCTTCTACAGTACACATCGGTACCATTGGTCCAGTCTAAAAAAAACAAAACACTTATCCTGCAAGTTTTAAATAGTTCAAAATAATTGTATCTTACTTCATCAAACAAATTTGGACCTTAACTTATTTACAAGCTCAAAATTAAATTGAAACAAATGTTTCATTTTGGTACATTCGATAATCCAATAAATCTGGTAATCGAATAAATTTAATTATAATGATAATACTTATAATTCATACCAAGGTTTGAAAAATAAATAAAAATAAAATAATTTTGTACAATTTAGAAGTACAAATACAATATTTCAGATATACATTGGAGTAGTGGAACACATAAATACCCAATGAAATAAACAGTGGTAAAAATTGCACAAACTTTTTACTCAAACATCCACCAAACCAAATTAAAACCAACCAAACTATTCTAAAAATTTCAGTTCGGTACTTGCCAATCAAGATTGAAAATTAAATATGAATGTTAAGGGCCTAAATTTACTTTGCTTGAACCAGTTGTCAGTAGAGTTACTACAGAGCCACTCTAACCATCCACTGTACTGGTATTCACATGCGTGCAGACAGGTTTACACTTACCAGATTTTAATTTTTTAAATAGAGAGATTTTTAGGGATATAATTTGCTTTTAGTTGTTTTGAATGCTAATGAAAAATTGAGTTTTGCAATAAAATGCAAAAATCAAGATTTCATAACAGTAGTTGTGGTTCACCATATACTTAAATAGATTAGAAAAAGACAAATCCAGGCCAGATGTACTGTGTCAATAGACCTTGACTTTTGTCCCTGAGCTTGTTTCAAACTGTTGAAAAGACTTATGAAAAAGTAGTTATTTTATGAGAGAGTAAGGTGTTAATTAAAATAATAAAATTGATGAATTTTATGGGTGAATGTGAAACACGGGAGGTGTTAACATTGGCCATGGAAATCACAATTTTGTAAATTAAAAAATGTTTAAGTTAGAAAGGATTAAAGTTATAGAAAATTCTCAAATTTGATCAAAAGTAAATTATAGAGACATTTTTGAAAAGAGTAAAAGAAGATAAATAAAAAATGTTAAATAACAAATTAAGAAATTTTTGGTATTTTAAAAGTTAGAGATAATTGTTAAGTTTGAAGGTGAAAAAGCACCTGAAAAAATGAAAAGGTAATAATGAAAAAGTATACAAGTTATAAAGGAGTAAAAGTTTTATAAGATATAATTTTGTAAAATTGTTAATTAATTAAAATAATAGGTGAAGAAGTTCACACCTATATTAAGCTTAAAATAAAAGAAAAAGGTGATAAAAGAAATGACCTAGTGTTAAGAAGGTAATAATAAAATAAAATTGTAAATCTCAAGCTAAAGTATCAATTAACAAGTAAAATTTCAAATCCAAAAGTAAATGTTAAAATAGGCAAATCTACGAGTCCCAAAAGCAAAAGAAAAATCATCGGACAGAAATGAAATTTTGGCTAGTAGATATTAAAACCATAACCAACATAATTATGTGAAAAAAGAAAAAACAATTTTTCACAAAAACAGAAGAGTTTCCGCGAGGAAAAACCCCGGAAAACGAAAAGTCGAGCCATAGGCGAACCAAACGTCGCACGACCATCACACAACTTTGAGAAGAAAGGAATAAGACTACGAAAACCGCAATCCTGTAAAACAAGTTTCAGAGAAGTTTCAGGGAAAATAAATAAAACAATAGGACAATATGCCTGTAGAGGGAGTAAAAGATAGTAAGATGAAACGTCATACTAGGAAGTTAGTGGGGGGTAGTACCAAACCAAGAACTTCAGAAAAAAAATACAAGTTGCATTGCGCGATGGCGAAAAAGGTATAGAAAAGAGAGGAAGTAGTTGGTATCCCGGAGGGGGCAAAACTGCCGATAAAAGGAGCTGACCGAAGCAGAGGCGGACTTTATGGAATTTTTCTCTGGAAGAGAGATGTACGACGAGATCACTCAATTTATATTTTCTCTATAGTATAGATGTGCTACAGTGAACAGTTTTAATTTTCTCTTGTGTAAAAACGTGCTAAACACTTATAAATTTTCTCTTGAAAGCAGTATTACGAAACCAGTGGTTTGAAATGTATTAAACTAGCAGTGAACATTTTAATTAATAAAAATATTATGCAATATAATATTTCAACAAACAGTTTTTATTAAAATCATTCGAACTTATATACAAGTTAACTTAATGTACAGAGACAGTGTTATATCAGTTTTCATTACAGATAGTGAATAAACAGTCGAACAATTTAATTGAAATAGGCTATAAGTGTTGCATATAGCTAAGGCGTCTAAACGATGGTAAATGACGTAACGACAATCACAGGATCGATGTAATGGAAACAACTGGAACACCAAATGGATTTTGAGAAACTATTGGAATAAATAAGCGAAGATCAAACCAGGGAAGGCACTAGAAGACTTCAAGGAAATTTAAACCAGGAAAATTCAACTAGGCAGAATCAAACCACGGGAGACGGTCAGCTATACCAACGAGAACCGGACTTCAGGGAGGCTGTATTTCCATCAACATTCCTGGGAAAGCAGTTCAGAGTCAAGGGTCGCAGTAATAAAAGGTCTGTCAACAACGTTACGATGTCCCTTATCCAAAATATTGCCTGAGTTAAATTCAAATAATTATTGATACTGGGTTGAGATAGTTAATTAGGTTTTTCAAAATATGAAATAATTAATCTTGTAAATTAAATACATAAAATCATTTTCATAATTAAATAATTAAATAATAAAATTAATTGAAAGGATAATTAAGTAAAACTAAATAAAATAGTTAAAAGCTTAAATAAAGAATAAATGGTTCTACCTAAAAGAAGTAAATAAATGGATGTAAATAGTAAATTTAGACTTTAAAAATTTATTTAGTAGTGGAAAGAAATCATGAAGAATTTTGAGTTATTTTTGTTGAATAAATTTTCTTTTGATTTATAATTTAAAAAATTTATAAATAATTTACCTTGTTCAAGAAATTCCTATTATCTGAGTATCCTATATGATAAGTTGTTTTCAGTGTATGATCAATATAGAAGGTTCACTAAGCACAAATAATTTAATTATTCTAAGGTCAGTTCCACAGTTCTCACTCCTCAGAAATCATCGAATAAAATTAAAATTAATTACTGAGCTGAGCATATTTAAAGTTAATAGTAACTTCAATAACTGGAAGAAATTTTATAAAATATTTTTCGTTAAGGTGACTATAGACATAGTTATCCTAACCAGAGTTATATCACCTAGACTATTGAAATTAATTTGCCTTAAACTTCCAGTAGGTGATATAATCTCTTTATTTTGTGACAAAGTAGGGCAATCCTACAGACAGAAAACATTGTGCAAAGTTTGTGCGCTCTGTCGTCGCAAAGTTGACGTCACTACGAGTGGCTTAGGCAAGCTTTTGCGCACTGTCCGACGCAATATATATATACAGTATATATATATTTTACAAAATGGACAACAGTAAATCAAACATATGAAAAGTACATAATATAAATAATATAGTCTGTATAACTTAGTTTTAAAACATACAAGTATGTGCTGCTCTAATTACTTACAGATTTTTTCACAAAGTTTTGTATCACAAATTTGTCTAGATAGACAGGTTTTAAAAGACAAAATTTTAAAAAATCTACTCAGAAGTTTTAAAAGGACACAGTTTCCAACAAAAGTCTATTTACAAAATAAAACATATATATTTATTTATATACTGTAACTATTAGATTCACTAAGGTTTCACTGATGATGCAGATTTTTTTTTTTTTTTTTTTTTTTACATGTTTAATAAGTATATATTAACATCAATATCATGCTATTTTTGAAAACAAATTAAAATCTTCTTCCATTTAGAACTCTTTTGAATAAAGTAATAAATGTCTATAATAAAATCCTCTGCATTAACTGTCAAAACAGCTCCTTTTTCAGTGGTTAAATATTTTAAATGGTATGAACAACCAATTACAATTAAATTTTTAATTTCATCTTTTAAAGACTTGGCTACACTACTTTTTGCGCCTATCATTATTGGAGCATTATTGGTGTTAAATGCAATGCAGTTGTCCAATGGCGCATTTTCAATTTATTTAGAAGAAGTTCAGAAACTCCTAAGTCCTGTAGCATCACCATTAAGATTATGCACAGATAATAAAACCATATTTAATTTGCAAGCCCTCTGTGTATAAATACGTAACCACAATGGGGTAAAGTTTTACAACCTGGTTGGTACTGTCGGTAGAAATACAAAATGACCATTTTTTAATCTCACTTAAAACATTTTGTGAAAAAATGAATCCACATGATTGGAACTACTAAGAGGAAATATTATGTTCTAAAAGAAAATTTGTATAGTAGCATTCTGCTTTTATTTTTTCAAACACGGAAATTAAGTTTCATATTTTTCTCAAAGAATTAACGCAAGACTTGTGTTTTGCTGTATCAATATGTTTCACTATGTCCTATAGACCTCCATGTGAAACAGTAAAATTACACCAACAAACGTGCAAAAGTATTGTCTTTTCCTGACTCTAAAATTGACGGAAACTCTTCACAAAAGAATTTTTAACAATACAATTGTATATTCTTTTAGCCATAATAATACACTACACATCACATTAACAATTTCTACTATACTTAAACTTTCATTACACCAAAACTTTAACCAGAAAACACATTTTGTAATTGAAACTGTATAGCAGGTTTCCTGTATTTTCTTTTGTGCACAGATCGGAGTTTAGTTGCTAAAATAGTCTACCGACTTTCTCTTTCTACAAATAGACACAACAGAAATCGATACAACATTAAGTGGTTGACCTCGAATCTATGCCTACTTCTTGTGTACAACAACTAGGCCTACAATATAAAAATAAACATGAAGTATTTACTTAATAAACAAAACAATTGACTAAATATTTTATTGGGAAAATTGACTAAATGCATCAAATTAAGATTTTACTTTTTTCTTACTGGTATTTATTGTTAAAAACCGAATTGTGTTAAAATATGGAGAAATTGATTCCAAATACGGCATTCCTGAGATTGCTTTCAAAATATGGAGTTTCTGTCCTAAATATGGAGAACAGGCAATTCTGGGTTCAGTATGCAAAGTTACTAGCTCTAGTTAATATTGAGTTATCGAAGAATTTAACACTCAAGATATGGCCATGTACCAATCGGCCCAAGAACATTTGGACTATAGAGCACTTTTTTGAACTCAGGGAACTGGGAAATGATATATCAAAAAAGTTTAATGTTGATGTTTTGACATATCAGATAACTTTCTCTATAAGCCTACTACGTATATGTGAGTCAATAAAAATAAGCATGTGTTCATATTATTAGCAAGATATACAAACATTCAATTAGTCATGCTCATATCACGAATCATTGATGTTTGATAAATACATGATTCATAACTAACAATCCACTGCCACACAATCTAAGACTTATTACTGTGAAAGTGTTTATGCACAAAAAAAAAAAAAAAAAATATATATATATATATATATATATATATATGTATAGGTACGCCTAAAGTTACAAAAATTCTATATGGACTGTTAAAAATATCAGAAAAGCTTAATATCTCTGGATCTAATTTAGATAGAGATAGGAAATTTCTTATTTGCAGAGTGTACCAAAAAGATTACAAAAAGAACCCAATGTTCGTTAAAAACCCTTTGTTATGCTACATGATTTTGATTTATACTAATGACATGTTCATGACACAGGCGAAGTAAGTGTAGGCCCTTATCTGAATACACAGGGTGTTGATATGTATTACATCTAATAAGACCCATTTTTAAAGTTTATACTTTGTACCATTTCAATATGGTGACCATTTTAAATTTCTAAATCTCATTATTTCAAAATCCTTAAATTCTACAAAATATTTACAAGAGACAAAAAGTTGATAAATTTTATCTCCTAAATAACAGTGGATAAATTATTAAGATTCCATGATTATTAATTGAGTTTTTGGAATTTTATAGAAATGACTTCATACAAATTTTTTGATAATAATGGTAACATAAAAAAATAAAATTAAAAAAAAATTGAAATGGTATAAAGTATAAACTTGATATGCCATACCTAAATGGGTCTTATTAGATGTAATACATGTAACAAGTTTGAAGTTGATATCTTCAGAGGTTCCTATGATATAACGTATTAAGTAAGAAACAAATACAGACAGAGAGAAAACTAAACGTTTTAAGACATACCTTCATATGAACTTTTATTCTTCCTTTTGTATGAGGAATCATATCCCAATGTCCTGAAAGAGTTTTTTAACACCCTTTATAAATATTCTATGGTTCATTCACATAACTTTTAGATTGACTACTATTGAACTGGCATTTTTGGTGATGACTAGTTTTCGTTAGTTTATATTAGTGCACCATTTCTTATTTTAATAATGGTAATCTTTTTCTAAAATATAAATTGAAAAAAATAGTGCCTTTACCTTAAGCGGAATTATAGGAGTTGAATGAATAACAGGAAAATTGTTTGTATTTTGCGCATTGGGCCACCATTGTACTGGTTCATTCAGGGAACTTTGAGATTTGATCGGCACATCTTCATTCTGGAATACATTAAAGTCAGTTATTTATTATTTTCATAAGAAGTACTTATCCACATATCATTATTTTGTAATATTTCTTAACATTATTTAAAATGTTTTTTAATTAATGAATTTAGTTTATAATTTTATCTAAGATAGTCTAAATAGAAAATTGGGTTGTAAAGTCTTGAAGTTGTTGCATATCTTCCCCTTCAATCCTCTTTTCTACTTCTCTACAGCCCGTTATTCTACACCCGTCAACTGCTCTGTCACTTACATCGGCATGGGGGGGGAGAAGGGGTTAGCTGAACTAGTGCTTATGCAAGACTAACAATATTAATTGAATCGCTTATCATTTTCACTTTCATATTTTTTTCAATATTGCAAACAATATGAAATGAATGCAATGATAATATAACTCTTTCCTACATATTTCAATGGTCCAAAAAAATAAACTGTTCAATTTTTACATATTAGATAAGTTATTTGTCCTTTTTTGCTGAAATTATTCACAGACTTTACTACACTTACAGTCTCCTTGGCCCATTTCTCCATCTTCAGAATGTAATTCTTTCAATTCCACTTCAAATTCATTTGCCCCAGAACTAAAACTAACATCTGACACATTTCACAATGGGATTCACTATTTTCTAACAATAAATCATATATAACTGATACCACATACAACATTGCTACATTTGCTATATATATATATATATATATATATATATATATATATATATATATATATATATAGCATTTGGGTATCTGCTATATTTGTTTACACTGCGTCACAGAAGAGTTAGCTGAAATGAATTGCAGATCAAACTGATGATTAAAACAAATGTCATGACATGATCATCATAAGAAATGTAGAACATATACATTAGTTTACAAGTGAAAGTAATTTACCAAAACTTCAAAAGATAGCAGAGATATCTACTTTCAAATTTTAACCTTGGGACAACCTACCCTTTCTAGGACCCTTACATCTCTCTCTACCCCTGATGTCATGCATTTTATATGTTCAACCATTCTTATATTTTGATCACTCCTAGGTATTTTAGAGACATTTTAGTCTCCTGTTAAGATTCCTAACCACCAGAAAAGTTATTTCCATTTTGTATGAGGCCAGTTTAAGCTTTTTCGACTCCAGCCTTAATGATTCTTGATCTTAACAACCATTGAAAGATCATTTACATATTCAACTCCATGCTCTCGGATAACCTGATCCTTAGTCAGCATTTCATAGTAGTAGATATTCCACAGGAGTGGTCCAAAGACTGATCCTTGTGGGACACTACAAGACATACATTGCTCCTGTCTACCTCCAATTGAGAATTCTGAGTCCAAGTAGCTCATTATAATCCTATGAAGGTATGTTGAACAAACACAAATGAGTCAAGATCAATTAAAGTATAGTTTCAGTCTCAGACTTCACTACTACTGATTCTAAAAAACAAAAATAATAGAAGAACGTAATTGAAGGGGAATTTTTTCTTCCTTAAGGCAAAAAACCTCTCGGTCATCAGTTTATATAAAAAAAGAAGAAAATAACATAAAATAAAGACCTGGAATACTCTAATAGTGTCAGGGTCAGAAGAGAACAAGAGTTGATCAAGTGAGGCCTGATATGAAAGACAAAGAAATGGGATCTTACCAAGATTACACAAAAAAGGTGTAGATCCAGTCAGGTTTCTACGGGATTGCCATGGCTATACTCACTATAGTGAGCGCCTTGAGGAAGGGGGGAGAATTTTTATATGATGGTCACGTATAAACCTGTAAAGGATTAGCTAATATCAAGAATGAACACCGGTAAACATGTGATTATTGATGTATATATTTTACCAATATTTTGACAAAATAAATGCAAAAACATACCTTGCATGTAGAACAATATAAAACAGAAGTGTTAACTTTTGTAGCTACAAATTTAAAAAATGCCTGATAATAAAAAATATTGGACCTGTTGAAGGAGATTAACTTTTTTATTATGCCAAAATGATCCATCTTACCTCATCATCAAGAATAAAGGATGCAATCCTTTCACTCAATTCTCCATTCTGTGAACAAAACAATTTTTGTTAAAGAGTGTCACATCAAGTTCTCAACATATAATTACTTAACATAAAGAGAGTATACGTAAAGGACCGGGACGAGAGAATACCTCCAAAGGACGAAGTATTAGGAAAATATGTTTTAGACTAAAATTGTTGTAGGGTAAAAAATAGGGCTCTTGTTGGTAACCTTGATCTTAATGAATGTTGATCCTATTGAACAAATTGATAAATAAATATCAATTCATATAAAAAATATGAGACCTCCCAGTAGATTTATTAACACATTATTATCTACGTTCCTATTATTTTCATAACATACACAAACTATGCGCTTAACAAAGTTTTATTGTCTTCCCTTATATAAGATATATGAGACCCCCTAATTAGATTTATTAACACACTATTATCTACATTCCTATTCTTTTCATAACATACACAAACAATGTGCTTACCTAAGTTTTATTATCTTTCCTTATATCAGAAATATGAGACCCCCAGTAGATTTATTAACACACTATTATCTACATTCCTATTCTTTTCATAACATACACAAACAATGTGCTTACCTAAGTTTTATTATCTTTCCTTATATCAGAAATATGAGACCCCCAGTAGATTTATTAACACACTATTATCTACATTCCTATTCTTTTCATAACATACACAAACAATGTGCTTACCTAAGTTTTATTATCTTTCCTTATATCAGAAATATGAGACCCCCAGTAGATTTATTAACACACTTTTATCTACATTCCTATTCTTTTCATAACATACACAAACAATGTGCTTACCTAAGTTTTATTATCTTTCCTTATATCAGAAATATGAGACCCCCAGTAGATTTATTAACACACTATTATCTACGTTCCTATTCTTTTCATAACAAACACAAACAATGTGCTTACCTAAGTTTTATTATCTTTCCTTATATCAGAAATATGAGACCCCCAGTAGATTTATTAACACACTATTATCTACATTCCTATTCTTTTCATAACATACACAAACAATGTGCTTACCTAAGTTTTATTATCTTTCCTTATATCAGAAATATGAGACCCCCAGTAGATTTATTAACACACTATTATCTACATTCCTATTCTTTTCATAACATACACAAACAATGTGCTTACCTAAGTTTTATTATCTTTCCTTATATCAGAAATATGAGACCCCCAGTAGATTTATTAACACACTATTATCTACATTCCTATTCTTTTCATAACATACACAAACAATGTGCTTACCTAAGTTTTATTATCTTTCCTTATATCAGAAATATGAGACCCCCAGTAGATTTATTAACACACTATTATCTACATTCCTATTCTTTTCATAACATACACAAACAATGTGCTTACCTAAGTTTTATTATCTTTCCTTATATCAGAAATATGAGACCCCCAGTAGATTTATTAACACACTATTATCTACATTCCTATTCTTTTCATAACATACACAAACAATGTGCTTACCTAAGTTTTATTATCTTTCCTTATATCAGAAATATGAGACCCCCAGTAGATTTATTAACACACTATTATCTACATTCCTATTCTTTTCATAACATACACAAACAATGTGCTTACCTAAGTTTTATTATCTTTCCTTATATCAGAAATATGAGACCCCCAGTAGATTTATTAACACACTATTATCTACATTCCTATTCTTTTCATAACATACACAAACAATGTGCTTACCTAAGTTTTATTATCTTTCCTTATATCAGAAATATGAGACCCCCAGTAGATTTATTAACACACTATTATCTACATTCCTATTCTTTTCATAACATACACAAACAATGTGCTTACCTAAGTTTTATTATCTTTCCTTATATCAGAAATATGAGACCCCCAGTAGATTTATTAACACACTATTATCTACGTTCCTATTCTTTTCATAACAAACACAAACTATGAGCTTCCCTAAGTTTTATTGTCTTCCCTTATATAAGAAATATGAGATCCCTAGTAGATATATTAGCACACTATTATCTACGTTACTATTCTTTTCATAACAAACACAAAAATAATTTACAGACTCTACATTTCAATAATAATATAATTGTATTGTAGAGTGGCTGTGACTTGTCTGTGAGTGTCTTGTATTATTTAAATCTAACAAAGATTTGTTTTTATATTTTATGCTAACTTATAACTATTATGTTATGTTATTTGAAGAAACAATAAATAAAGTAAAGCATTAACAAACTTCCAGAATGCATAAAACTGGGAGAACATTTTCACAAATATATAAAAAAATGTTATTTTCTACTATAAGTCTTCCTATTTGGTAAGTGAATTCAGTTGCCATGTATAGAATCATATATTTTATTTCACTCACTCAGAGCAGTTTAGTTTTTACAGACATGAATTGCTACATCATGATTTAAATATTATTTTTAGAACTTGCAAAGGTTGAATAATTTCCATTGAATCAATATTTTCATAATTCTTTTTAAATTTATTAATTAATTTTATTGTATTGTTTTTATGTCTGTTATTGTAAGTGTAAGAGATTGCTTTAAAATAGTTCTCTTTTTAGGATTCTCCAAAGATTCACTTTTTAATAAAGAGCGTTTTTTATAATACAATTAGTTTTTTGTGATTATCTCTTACAATACGAATTTTCCCGCCAAAAATGTTACAGTCAACTTTTATAGACCATTACCTAATTTGGTTTTTTACTTGTTTCAATGCTACGTATTAAAATTGACCGAGCTATGATCTTTTAAAGATGTCACTGTAACTCCCCCCACGTTGTCCACCGATTTTTACGAGCTTTAATTGTTGAACTTGATAACCATACATTGTATAAATAATTCCAAACATATGAATTTTAGATAATTTAATTACCATTATTTTGAACCATTAGATTTACCCTATATTGAATATTGGAAAGTTGTGATTGAAATAAAAATAATAAAACATGTACAAACAAAAATAAAAATTCGATTAATTCATAAATGATAATACTATTTGACTCAAATACAGTACAACTTTGCTAGTCCGGCTCAATGTGGCAGGATTTAGGAAAAAGCTGAACCACCGAGAGTACATTGAAAATAATGTTTCACAGATGAAATAGCGAATCATTCGTATAATTGATTGATTGAGAAAGTGTAGGCTTAACTTACACATTAAAAAAAATAATTAAGGCAATAAAAATTATGCCTTTTCAGGAGTACTATACTATAGGAGACTGGGATAGAGCAGAGGCTAGGAAACTGTTCCAGATAGGGCTAGCTGTCAATCAAGAGTGAGGGATAACATGAGGAGATGTGATAGGACTAAGCCACCAGTCAGATGCAGGGGAATCAACGACCTACACAGGACATTGCTGGAGTCGTAGGATCACGTGAGGATAATATAAGTACGATCGAAGCAACCAGATAAAATGGTGGTTGGCAAGGGACAGGAATGACAGAGACAGAGGGTAGAGGCATGTCGGAAGGTGGCAACAAAATGGCAGTCATAAGAGATGGAAGACAACAAAATGGTGGACGGCAGGGGTAAGGAGTGGCAGAAGAGGAGTAACGAGAGCAGAGGTATGGTGGGGATAAAGGGGTGGATGTAGCAACAAAATGCCGAACAGCAGTGGACAGGGGAAGGAACAAAATTGCCGAAAAGTTACCGAAAAATGACCAAATGGAGGATCTTGATTGGCCTGGTCCTCAAATGCCGCTGTATCGACTGTTAACGCAAACAATAATACTTAAACCATCATACAAAAATATTAAATAGAATTTGCATAGACAGAATGTTTTGTTTAAATTCCTAGTTTGAACACCAGACTTTATCAATGCATTTAAATCTCATGACATCAGTTTGTTTATAATTTTAACTCTAGGTATCATTAAGCTATTGTATTTCTTATTTCAATTTGAACACCATGACGAAGATACTATTTTCATATTAAAAGACAGTTTTACAGAAAATTATTTAGTCTGCTAAAAAAATTAAATTTTATATAATAATACAAAATAATTCTATACTTTTATTACAGTGGATAAAACAATTTGAACACATATGTAGTATATCTACAATGTTTATTTTCAGCATTATTATTATAAATTATTCATGAAATAACCTTTTGCAAACAGACCAGATTGTTTTCAGATTCTAAAGTATAGTGATTGTTGATCTATTTCACCCACTAGATGTGTAAAAATTACAAAACACTTAAAAAAGTAATATACTCGGTTTCTTAAACACAAATTACATCAAAAAATTACAAGCCAACAAAATCCATTTGTATGAATTTTGCAGGCCTTGATAATTTAGGTTAATAGTATTAACTCAGGTAATAATTATTTTTTCTTAAATAAATTAAATCGTTTAATGAAATTTCTTGGTCTCACTATTGTCTTGAGAATACAACTCTTACTCTCGTTTCTTAACCTATATTCTCGGTTTTTATAATTCTCGATAATTTGTATTTAAAATTTTCTTGTTCTCATGTTGAAATAAAAATTCATTCTCACACACTCTTAATTTTGATATACAGAACAAAATTCTAGTTCAATAATAATTCTTCTCTAAATAATGGAATTGAATTTCGATATCTATGGAAACTGTGAAAGGTTAATCTGGATAATCTGTTATGTTTTTTAGGGTTAATAAATATACAAATTTTGTTTGTTTGTTTTCATATAAGTGTGTTATTTAGGTCTTGCTGAGTAAAACTTAATAAAACCGTTCACAATGTTAATTTTCAATATATTTTAAATTTATGAAAACATGCTTACAAAGCACTAAAAACTGCTTGATAGTTAGAGGAATCTAACCAGCATTTCTAAGGTTATAAAAACCATTAGTTCTACTAAATTCTCAAATTTTTTATATTAATATTTAATTTATTTGTATAAATATTTAATTAAAATAAATCTATAAAACACTTTATATTTCAGTTTTGTACCTTTGCCATATATACGAAAGAAAATTACATATTGCAAATTTTAATTCATTCTTAAACAATTTTTCAGTTTTAAAGCTCATATAGACAATTTCTTCTAAATTTATCACATACTTAGATGTTAATATTTTAATTGAAAAAGGATATATTACAACTAAAATTTACATTAAAGAAACTAAGAAATCTCAATATTTGTATTATAAAAGTTTTAATATCCTATTCAAGTAAACACTTTTTTATAAAAACTTTCTTTACAATCCTAAAAGTTTGTGTTCAAATGATTCAGATTTCTTAATTAAATAGGATAACACATATCGGCAGAGACTATCTTAAAAATCTTATTAAAAACAAATAATTCAAGATCCCAAAAATTATTGTAATAATAATAACAATAATATTCCAACCAAAAAAGCTACTAAATTCATTAGAAGTATTAGGGCTACAAAAAATTAATAACATTATAAAAACTGCTCACAATGTACTGGTACTTCAACTAAATCAAAAATATATTTTTTAGAATCACAAGAGTTGACCTGAATATTCTATAAAATAATCTATATTTATAATTGTAATCAATAGTCCATATAACATTGTAACAGACTAAATTGTTAAACCATATTCTGTAATTTTCCTTTTCTTTTGTATTTTTGAGAAAGGTTTTAATAAACTGAACATAACTTGTTTTCTCTCTTTCTTTTCATTAAAAAAAAAACAAATGAATTAAATCCCATTTAACAATAAATTTTAATGCAGGTATTTATATTAATACTTCTCATATTAAGAGAGTTTTCAAAATCTTCCTAAACATTCATCCAATCAATTCCTTCACACTTACTTCATCGTCAAAACTATTTTCCCTATTCCCAGTGAGTTCAGCTGCCAATTTCTCATGATTTTCTTCCCAGTCTGTAGCTGAAAACAAACATAATATAAATTTATTTTAATATTTGAAACATTTAAATATTATTAATATGGTTTATTCGGACATTTGTGATAATTTGTGTATATATTAAGTTGTTTGTTCTTTTTATATTTTGAAGTCAAAAACGAGGATTCACATTTAGAAAAATCAAGATAACCTTCAAATAACTCCTAAATTTAATACCAAAGTTAAGATAAAGTGGTCTGTAATATTTTATATGAAAATTATGAAAACTACAGAGATGTTGTTTTGACCCTAGTATGGATACATACTACTTACTTACATAATATATTCTACTTTTTTTCATATCTGGTGTCAGAAAAAAGAATTACCATTAAAAAAAATCAAGTTGACCTTTAAATGACCCCTAAATTTCTTTCCAAGATTACCTTTATGGCTCTGCTCCATCAAAATAAAAAGCAGGTGCTGACACCAGCGCTACACACTCCTGGCGGTACTGCTGGGAACTATGATCGTCGGCTCAAAACAGAGAGTTGTCAGAGAAAAACTTCCACTTTGATTCATAGGCCTTGGTGGAGAGGGAGGGGTGGGTTGACTTTTGCCAAAGATAAAAAACAACAACCCTGTGACTGGGAGTGGTCTGAGTTTAACAGTTTGCCTCGACCACCTTGAACTTTCTTTCCACTGAGGATTTATGTTGATGCCCAAGAACATGACCCAACCATTATTGATATTTTTTAAATGTAAATTGTTTGTGTTAACATTCCCATCATTTATGTATGCTTATAACCCTAACTATTTTAAATGTGTGCGACCAACTTGGAGCCTGACCATTTTTTTAAATCAATATTTTTCTTTATTCAAATCATTTGTGTATAGTTTGTTGACATTCTCATCATTTGTATTGTGGTCCTTAACAGGTTGACTGCCATAAGACCCAAAAGTGGGTATCACAGTATTTTTATTTCAGGCCATGAGACACAAATGTGGATCTCAAGTAGACTGTCACAATTTGCTGTAAAAACCCATATCTGGGTCTCATTATCAATGCATTTTAATAGGCTAACAGATAGCTGTAGCCTCACTGAATAACCTGGTATGAATGGCAAATATAATTAAGTTTTGGTTATTTTTACATGATTTTTTTTATTTGACCATCTGTAGACCAGCTGTTCAACACATTATCTGTCAAACATATGACAAAAACACCCTTTGCCTTTTCAGTATTTTTGTTGACATTGTGTTTTTAGGTTATGTAAAGTGTTAGATGAAAATGGAGTTTATAAACGATTTTGGTAGTGAAAGTTATATGGAAATAGACCTATATGACAGCGATTTAGACCATGAATTTGTATTAAGTGATGAATTTGAAAACTCTAATGATTCAATAACCATACAAACACAACTATTTCAATCTTTTTTTGAACCAAATGGAAGATTATCATAAAGAGAATCTCATAGTGATAGTTGTATAAGGATTCGGGATCCAGCACAGCAACCAAGAGGGCCACGAGTTATGACGTGGGAAATAAAGATGATCTTAACAAATTTGCATACAACCCAAATAATGAGCTTGCAGGCCTAAATGTAAATGTTGCTAAAAATATGACTGACTTTTCGCCTTATAACTTTTTTAAGCTTTTTGTTTCTGACGATATAATTTATTTATTCGATTTGAAAACAAATCGTTATGCTATACAACAGCTTTTTGGGTCTCAATGGTCATAAAAGTTAAATTTCAGAACATTTGACTGAAAATTTTGTATTTTTTATAAAAATCAATGTTTATGATGATATTTTTTTTAACCTTAGGCCAAGTAAAATAAGGTTATGGCTATTGTACTGTGGACAGGTTAGGTCACATTTACAAATCATCAATTGTTGATAACTTCAGCAAGTTGTACACTAAAGTACCAATTATCTATAAATAACGTACGTCCAAAATCTAGATAAGGTTCCATTAGTTGCATCAAAATTTTTCCTGAAACTGGCTATTCAGGAACTAATTTTTTTTCCAGCATAAATTTTATAATCCAACTGTCTAGCACAAAGCTTAAAAATGTTTATACCGTAGCGATGTGTTTTAGTTTTCAAGTATAAACAGAATACTACTCGACCGAGAAAAGTTACAATACTGTAACAATACAAATTCACTCCTGTGAAACTAAAACTTGTCTGAATATGATAAAATCCCATAGCTTTGAAAAGTTTTAGGATGTGTTGCACATATCCGAATTGTGGTCTGCGCAGTGATGGAAGAAATGGAGGAGGGGTATGAGGCTCGTCATTGGTTGGTGTGAGGGAGGTGCTGGAGAAAAGTAACACCTATCGACATAAAACCTTAGTAACTCATTGAATCTATTTCTAATGAGCAATAAACTTGTGATAAATGCTGCATTATTGTAAAAACTACTTGTGTTATTTTTCTGTACCACAATGTCTCATAAAGTAAACAGTGTAAACCATTCTTCAGTTTCTGCGCCCCTGATACTCTGACTATTTTATAAATGGAAAGTATAGTTTTAAAAATTACATTATTTTTTCAGTAGATGGCTGGCCTTCATCTGATAGGCCGAGCGTCAATCCCTCCCCTCTTACTGTGGCCAACTCATTTGTCTTATTGGGAGTTATAAGACATTCGGCAACTTATTTTAGTGTTGGTGTCATAGTTTCGAAAATTCCTGTGTTAGTGCCACAACTCAGAATTCAATATAGCTCTGAGGTTAATAGAGTTACATTAACATTTAAAAACATTATCGGAAATATTGTAAGTGTTTGTAATAGTAAGCGTTTTCAGATTCATTTATAAATAATACATGTAAAGATATATTACATGTATAATCAATTTAGACTCATAAGTACAATTAAACCACCGATCATTAATTATTTAATAAACCTGTAGCACGGCTTATTAAACTAATCCTACTTACTTCATAACAATGTTTATGGTTAAACTATACTGGAAAGCTAGAACAAAGATGGTATGAGCCAATTTTAACCACTGGACAAGATATAACGGAATTCAATGGCAGATATCTCAAGACTGCTAAATTATTAATTCTTCATAAAAGCTATCAGAGTAATGAGCAGTGTCAGTAATAGAGCACATTGTAAACATTAATTTTATTTTTTAATGTTTATTCCAATTGTTACTTGAGAACATGAGTATTTTACTATTTATAAAATCTAATATTAATGAGTTTCCAACCAAAGACTCTACACTACATACTTAACCAGGCATAGACTTGATTTAAGTTTGGAACAATATAGTTCTACCTCTAACAACTTCGTCGAACTTGGACAAAACTATATTATTAATTTCAGTATGCCTGTTTTTAGAAAAGAAATGAAGACCTTTTTAGTAAAATCTAGTATTTATGGCTTCCAAGAATTTTTTCAACATTCCTTTGTTCTTAGACAAGGTGGAAGCTTGAAGTACCGGTATACTTGATCTGTCTTACATATTTTATTGCTTGGTCTGTATTTTATATTGGTCTTGTTTAAAAATTATTTTGTTATCTTATGGTGAACCAACAACTTGTAATATATTATTTTTATGTTATATGCATGGATGTATGTATGTATGTGTGTGTATATGCTTACTGAAGTTAAACTCCATATTTATTATTAGGTTGTTTGTTTCAATTTTATTGTTTTTGTTTTATTCTTTTAAAGTAGTCTACTGTTTGTTCGAATGGTTAAGTTTTAACTTGTTAACATTAGCATTATATCTATTAAAGTTAAAGGTGGCCTAGTATGACAGTATATGTTTGTTTAAGTGATGATACTGTCACACATCTGACTGCTAGTAATGTTAAAATGCAGTGTTTATACTATGCAGGGCGAGTCGTACTAAAAACTGTTATGGAAAATAGTGACCATTGATGTAAACTTAATATAATTCAAAAATACAATTAGTCCTTTTGTTATTCATTTTTTGGAAGGAAATACTTGTTTTGAAGAAAAAGATGTCAGGGAAAACACGTTGCATCATTTCATTTTGGGAAGGAACTCATGAAAAGCAATTGGGAATGAGAAAACAAACAATGCACAGAAAGTGACACTATCATACTTACAGTTATCAATAGTATATGAGGGTGCTGGGAAGGTAGCTTATTGACAGATGACAACACAAATACAAGATATTTCTTTAATTTAATGTGTTTAAACTTTTTTATTTTTTATAGAAGCGTTGTGAGCATCTAGCTATGAGATTATTCATAGATAATCTCGAATACCTCTGGTGGGTTAGTCGTCCTGTCTGTTTTTTTCTACAATGAACTTTTTTCTTCTTCTTTTTGTTTAAAGGCGAAAAACCTTTCGATTATCATCACCTCATAAAAAAATCAGAAGAAAAGAGCATAAAATAAAGACCCCTAGCCTTCGAATACTGGTCGTAAGAGCTCAAGAGAGACCTGAGAGGAAAGATGAAAGAGAGGGGTCTGACCCAAGACTAGATGAAGAAAGGTGTAGATCCAGCTAGGGTCCTCAGGTTCGCCACACTGCACTCATTATGTGTGAGTTCCCTAAGGATGATACAGTGTACAGGAGTGTTTTAGTCATCACGTTGCTTATTATTTTAACAGACTAATTTTGATTAATTGATAGTGCTAAACAGCATGTTTAGGAGAAATAACAGTTTATATGTGAAAAAAAGAGAGATTTAAACAAAATCTGCTTCGCCACTTTTAAGCCCTTTTTAAAAATACTCATATCTTTATAATTCAAGTTTTAATTAATCAGTTAAACAAAATCTGTTTTGGTACTTTCAAGCTTTTTTAAAAAAAAATACTCAGCTTTATAATTTGAGTTTTAATTGATTTGTATAATCCAAGACTGAATGTTAATAATTGAGAATAACTGATTTAATTTTGAAACACAAACGTGTCGAGGCATAATGTAGTGATGAAAAACAAATAGAATTTGTTGAATTCTTTAAAAGAAGAATATCCTGGAATTTGGGGTATTTCTACAACAATTGCCAAAAATATCACATTAGGGGTAGCTGTTGTTTTTCGGATATTAAAGGGTATTTTTCTTAATACCCCCTAATTCCTTTAATATCCGAAAAACAATAGCTATCCCTAATCCGGTATTTTTGGCAATGGTTGAATTTTAGCTATTCTCTAACTCGTCAACTCTGTATTTAATATAGTCATTTTTTATATTTGATACTAAGTCTAAAAATTTAATCTTTAATATGCTATGATAGGAATGCATTGTCCATAACAATAACACTCTTTGGCTCAATAGTCATTGTGAATAGTAATAAATGTTCTCTTGGTGGCTGAATGGTCTTTGTGTCCTAATCCATGCATATTGTTTATGTATTGTTGTTTGTTATTACTACGTGTTGTAATCTATCCTCACACCTTAATGTTTATGCTTACTTTCTGATATCATAAATTAATGCATGGACTTGTTTTACTGTCCAATGTTTAATGTTTTGGAGACTGGCATAACTAGCATTAACTACCCAGGAACAATGAGACTTATTTAGGAATCAGATATGGTTTACTATATGTCATCTATCTTAGAAATGGAAGTAGATATCCTTAGAATTTTTGTTTTGTTACAAATAATGTTTCCTTTTAAAATTTATCACTACAAAACATAATCATATAAACAATTATGAATACCGGTACATTAATAAAAAGTTAAAAAATTTTTTTTTTACATAATTTACGTTTGAATGACTGTAACAAAAATAAACTCACACAATATGAACAGACTATGTAAATGTGATGATAGGGACAGCTGCTACCTAACTCTTTAATTATCGATGACAACTGATCATTAATACTTGACAAAACATTAAGCTTTGATGTATTGATTCACTATTATTTAGGTACTTTTGTGTTGAAAATATATGACTTTTACCCTAATTATTATTTACCTATAAATGTAAATATTTAATGTAAAAACAATGTTTCCCAAACTTCTGATAAAATCAGTAGTTCGTCTCTTTCGCCAAAACACTAACTTTAGATATATATCAACAGTTTGTCCTAAAAAGGTTAAAAAATATATTACTGTTATATTTTTTGACAGTGTGTATTGTATCTCATATTATCTTCAATAGCTGTATATATACCTCAGGGTGTCACAAAAAACCTTAGAGCGCTATACAGGATCGGATTCTACATACAATATCTAAATAAATGAAAAATGTTTTGTAACTATTTTTCTAATTCGTCTTAGTTTAGAAACAATCCGACATTTTCTTTTTTCACAAAAACTTACTGTAACTCCAGAAATAGATAAGATGAGTTCAAATTTGGTATAAGCATTTTGTATGTTTTATGATTTACAAATGTAGGCTACCAAACACAAATACTTTATATTTTTATAATTTTCAAAATGGTGGCCGTTGAAAACTTTTAACATCTAATATCTCCCACTTTCAAAAAAATTTTAACAGCTGCCATTTTGAAAATTATAAAAATAAAGTATTTGTGTTTTATTATATTTAGTCAACTATACTCCAGTTGACTGATATACGTCCGTGTGTGCACACGTTAGCGTGCGTTACGTGTGTGTTTTAATATGTGTTAGTGTGTTTTGTGTTGTATGTTGAAATCATATTTATTGTGACGACCTCCAATGAGCGAGATATTCTGAGGAGGGAAAAAATATTTCCGAAACGCGTCATATATTTAAGTAGAATTACTACATAATAAATAAGCCACAGAGACGGAAATATATTCTAGTTATATTAAGTTACAGTAGAACCCCTCAAACTCGACACAATGTGGACTTTAAGGTTGTCGAGTTTGGGGGTTGTCGAGTTTTAGGGAACTTTGGTATTTAATGGTTAGGTTTGCAACAAATACTCAAAATTATTTTAAATAACTGTACATTTATTGATTATCAATGATTAAACGTTTATTGCAAAAAAGTCCCTGCCTGACAACAAAAAAATAGTGTGTTCAATCACACATTAAAATTAAATTTATCGATCGGTCAAATGAGATTTAAAAAGTGTTGGCCTTGTACAATAGGTTTAGTAAACTAAAAAGACCTATCCTAATATGCTGTAATAAAATTTACAGTAAAGTCTACAGTAAAAAACAGACAGTCCATTAAATATTTTTAAAGATTAAAACAACTTTATAAAAAAAAAAAAAAAAAAAAAAAAAAAAAAAAAAAAAAAAAAAAAAAAAAAAAAACATTAGAGCAAAGTTAGCATTGTTTGAAAAAACTTTTGATTGATCTTTGTTTTTCATTTTCGACTGGACGTCTGGCAGCTTCATCTCGAAGTCGCCGAAGAAAAAGAATGTCCATACCAAACACAGTCCAATACAAATGCTATAAATTGAACTGCTGATCGCATATAATTAAGAGTCGGATCATTTTTCTCACATGGTTAAGACCTTTATTACAAAACTTGAATCATAGTTCTACGACGCTCCGTTGAATTGTTATGACAAAAGACTTGCCGCTTACTTTAATGGCATCGGTGCTAATGACCTGTAGCATCCGGGTGGTTAGGCGCTTGGGTTCACAACAATATGAATGTTTTGACAACAAATGTTTAGGGCTGTCCAGGTCTACCTGGACCCTTTATCTTTAACTTTGGCTTCTACTATACAGTAGGATTAGAAAGTGGCTAGACAAAGGAGCATCCCTCACAGCTGTATAAACAAAAGTAACAAGCCTCAACCTCCGGGCATCTGGCAGGCGCATGTGGCGTAAAACAATGCAGTGAATGACCTTGGAAATCCCATGCTCCTTGTCACTGGCCCTGTCGAGTTTGACGGAATGTCGAGTTTGAGGGGGTCGAGTTTGAGGGGTTCTACTGTAGTTGGAAAATATTAAATTCATTAATCTGTATGTTAAGTAAATTTTAATTTTTGTCTATTTTGTTTTGAAGCACAGAATTGAATTTTTTACCTCCTTTCTTTTTTATACAGCCAAAAAACCTTTGGAGAAAAGGGGCATAAAATAGAGATCCCTACACCTCCAATTCTCTAACAGCATCAGGGTCTGCAGAGAACATGAGTTGATTGAGAGGCCTGATAAGAAAGATGAAAGAGAGGGATCTAACCCAAAATTAGATGAAGAAAGGTGTAGATCCAACTAAGAATCTCGGGTTGAGCCCCTGAGGAAGGGAAAGAAAAAATGGAGAATTTTTGCAAACATTCTTTTCAATAAACTATGAAAAATCATATAAACAACAAAATTATTATTTATACACAAGTAAAATAATATCTCCCATATAGCTTAGAACACAGAAAAAAGGCTTTTATTTCCATCAGGAAAAATAGATTCTCATTTATAATCAATTTGGTTGTAAATTTGTTTTTATTTTCGTTAGTAGTTAAAAATTTCAGATATAATGCAGGATTTACATAATTAAATAAATTGTTTGACTATTTTACTTGAAGACATTTAGGACTACACACAGTCAAATAACCCATTTCTTCATCTCTAGACTGTGATTCTTCAGATTCCATTTCAAATTTATTTGGACTAGAATTAATACCAATATCAGATTCACTATTTTTCAACAATAAATTGTATATTTGATCACCACATATAACAACACTGTTAATATGAAATATTTACAACGGGTAACAGCTGATTAAAAGAAAACTTATGATCGTATGCACTAATTCATCTCTACATATAGTGAAAATGTAATAGATAGCGGAAATATTTACGATGTAGTACAACCTACTAGTACAACCAAGAGTAAAAAGATCAGAACAAGAAACAAAATTCTGCAATTTTTACATATTACAAATGAATATTAAAGTTGAGAATTAATATTAACTGTTTAAATTTTTCACGATTTATATACAATAGTTAAATTAATTTTAATTTAGCCCTAACAACACTTACATAAATTATTTTCACCAAATGTTTCTTCATTTAAAGCATCATAGTCTGAATCCTCTCCACCTTCACCTGGTTCTAATGTTTCCTGACAATTCTGAAAAATAAACCAAGAATAATTTTATATTTATTTATAAACATAACCAAGAGTTTGCAGATAGTGGTATTTAGCTTTATTATATTACAACATTAAGAGGGGCAATCAAAATTTGCATGCTCTGTTCTTGTAAAATGGTTTAAGATAATTGTGGCTCATTGGGCAAATACATGCAATGTTTCAACTTGTTATTAGTTGTGCAAGTTTCTTCTTCAATCATTCCTCACTTCTCTCTTGACTTTGTTTAATGCAGTTTTTGAGTTATTAGATTAACTACCTATTTTACTTGACTTGCAGCTTTACATACGTATATATTCATTTTATTTATTGGTAGGCTTATACATTTTTACCAGCTAGTATTAAATAATTTTTTTAAGTGAAAAATATAGAGCCCAGACTGAGAATCGAATCCATACGAATAGGTAGGCCTACATATTTCAATGGATATTCTCAATGGAGTCATTTAACCTGTATGTGGATCTACTTTTTCCTTTATTGCAAGGTTTTGTTTACAATTAAGCTACTTTAAATGTAAAAACATTACACAAAATGGGACTTACTATATATCATTTTATTCAAAATAAAATGCGGATTTATTAATAAAACAGCAATTTTTTGCACTCAGTGGTTTATAATAGGCCTACATTTATTGAATATGTTATTAGGAATTGTTAAAAATATAAATTTTATTGGAAATACACAACATAGAAAAATTGTAAAAACATATTTTTGCATTGCCGCTCTAATTCTAATATTTATTTATTTTCACATGGCTTTTGTTTATATATTTTCTATATCAATTCATATGTAGTAAATTAGTTATAATATACTATTTTTTCAGAAAAACTTAAGAATAGAGATAAAGTAGTTTTTATTATTTCACGTTTGATATATAACGAATGATTCCCAATAATCGAATAATTTTTTTTACATTAATTGTTTTTCCCGCAAAAATAAGATGATATATTTTTATTCATTATGTATAAAAAAATTAGCACATATAATGCATCCATAGAGTCTAAATCGATAATTTAGACTCTCGATTGGTGGTTCAACCTTTATAGTATTGAATATGCTAGATGTTGGAAATTACAATCTCCATACCACAGAAAAGGCACAAGATAATGTAAATTTCTACGGTACACACTCGTAGTTAATAAACAATAATTTGACAACTATATTTTAATCAGCGTAATATCAAATATTAAGATTCATGTATCATACATAATGCATGCACATTGAACACAATAGGAATCGTTTTAGATTTTATTGAAATATGGTGGTATCAATATGTAAAATCATTTAAAAATTGGTATTTCATATAAATAATAGTTAAATATAGCCTAACCAACTTGGCTTTACCTAACTTGTCCTAGGCGTGAGCTAGACTGTGTGAGTGTGGTTTTACGTTGTGGTAACACGCCATAAATTCTACTAATTAAATCACAACCTTTGATGTACAGGACAAGTTATGTAAGGTGAAGTTTTTATCTTCATTTAAACAAATATTACTGCTAGCATACTATTTCTATTTCACGGATATAAAATATTATTATTACAGTTGGTTTTCCATCTTTTCAAACTTATATTTTTTTACAAAAAGAAGAAAACAATATTGAAAAATCAAGCAGACTAGGATGTGACTTTTACAATATATGTAAATAAAAACCAAGCATACATAACTTAACCTGCCAAATATTTGCTGCGTACCTTATAATCAAGGCTCTTTTTATTGCAAATTTAAAACTTTGCTTTAGTATCTAATAAAAAAGTAGGTATGGTCAAATCAACAATGGTCTCCTTACGTAGTAATACATTTTACTACAGTCTAGACTGACTTTTTATCAAAAAACCTATTTGTACCTAGCACCAAGGTTTTTTAATTTCATACCATCAGATATAAAAAAATTTCATGAAACCAAACAAATGTTGAGAATAAATGATAATTGGTTATTACAGAATGATAATACTGAGGATATCTTCGATTGGTTAATTTAATTAAATAATTTAATCTAAAAACAATATATTGAAATAAGAGAGTTGGGCAGTGTTACAGTATTTATATAGCAGGGAGGAAGACTATTATGAGGTAGAAACGAGTTAGTTGAATTAAATAGTGAATTCAATTCTTAAGTTGAGAGGATAGGGTAGGAGAGTTTCTTGCTCTTATTTTTTTTCCATTTTTATTGAAGATGAATCCAAAAACTGGCTTTGCCAAAGGGGTTGCCGGTAATTCTGCGCAATTACTTGGTCAACCCCAAATTTTTTCATATTTTACTACGGTCATAAGGATGTTCTCAGAAAGCAAGAAACATATAATTCAAGGCCCACAAGGCCATCGTACAGGTTGCCGAGCGATAAGAAGGTTCAAAGTCCACGCG
Source organism: Aphrophora alni (assembly GCA_963513935.1). Taxonomy (NCBI): domain Eukaryota; kingdom Metazoa; phylum Arthropoda; class Insecta; order Hemiptera; family Aphrophoridae; genus Aphrophora; species Aphrophora alni. The sequence continues at coordinate 46,883,043 of OY740765.1, forward strand.
ATAACAGTGGCTTGCGAGAGACGCAAGGAAGGCCTATAATGACAGGTTTGGCCAGGTAGCTATATATATAGGCCTATATATATAGCTACCTGGCCAAATCTGTCATTATATATAATTATATAACGGTACTGTCACAACTGGCCTTCCGCGCGTCTCCCGCAAGCCACTGTTATCGCGTAGACTTTGAACCTTCTTATCGCTCTGTACGATGGGGAGACGCGCGGAAGGCCAATAATGACAGGTTTGGCCAGGTAGCTATATATATAGGCCTATATATATAGCTACCTGGCCAAACCTGTCATTATATATAATTATATAACGGTACTGTCACAACTGGCCTTCCGCGCGTCTCCCGCAAGCCACTGTTATCGCGTGGACTTTGAACCTTCTTATCGCTCGGCAGATGGCCTTGCGGGCCTTAAATTATATGTTTCTTGTTTTCTGAGAACATCCTTTGGACCGTAGTAAAATATGAAAAAATTTGGGGTTGACCAAGTAATTGCGCAGAATTACCGGGTTGCCAATTTTCCTGTTTTTGCATTCAGTTGGGATAATATAAAGTATTTTGATACGTTATTTAATTAAACAAATTGTACTGACCAATAAAAAAAATACTTATATAGCCTATAGTAGGATATAAGGAGATATTATGTCATGTATAGTGTATATATGTATATTATAGCCGATTGTATCTCTAAAGGGGAAATAAAAATAAAAATTCAATTAAATTCAAAACAAAGTTCCAGTGATACATGATGTACTGAAATTCTTTCAAGGAACCTAATTTATCTAATATATAAATAGACTCATCCAAGCTTGTAACAGGCTACTAATATTGCTCATGAAGAAAAAAGCAATTAGATTAATCACTTTTAAAACCTGTAATGAACATTGTAGCATTACTTAAGCATGAGCAAAAATACCAACTGTAGTGAGTCAATATATATTTGAATGTTTGATATACACCAAATCTAAACCAAATAGTTTAAGCAGTAACAGAGATACTTATAATCCCCGGAAAAGCATATTTATACATAAGACCTATGGTTAGGTTAAGACACAATCTTCCTATCAGTATGTATTCATATCTATGTTTAATAAGCTCTCTTATGGAGCTTATGCCACATCTATAAAAAGATTTAAATAGATTATATACGGTATGCCAGGATTTCTGATAATCCCTTTTAGGTAATTGTTTACAAAGAAAGTTACCGGTATTTTTGGAGATTAAAAAAGAAATCATATTCTACATACCTTATTTCTTAATAATAAAATAAGTTTTCAATGCAGAGCTAACTTTTTCACGTGTAAAAAAACATAATTTCAACTTTTCTAAGATAGGTCCATAAGTAAATTATGCGTTTAAATAGATATGTACGCAAATTTTTACCTTACAAGGTCAAGTAAAATGGCTATATATATATATATACCACCTTACCTGACCTATGCATAAATTTTATTAAAAAAAGAAAAATATTATGCATTATTTCCCAGTGGTCACTCATACAAGAACTAACCACGCTCAATGTTGCTTGACTTCAGCGATCTATAAATGTATTGAATTCTCTAGTTTTGAAATTGCGATTTTTTGGTGAAAAGGTTAGCTCCGCGTTGAAAACCTATTTTATTATTAAGAAATAAGGTATGTAGAACATGATTTTAAGAAATCACATGAGTTTTTTTTAAGGAAATCTAAGATGTTTTTTAAGGAAATAGGCTATAAGATTTTTTTTTTTTGCTTCTAAATGTTACCCTGATTATGCTTTAGTTTACTCGGTAATTCTGCGCAATTACTTGGTCAACCCCAAATTTTTTCATATTTTACTACGTTCATAAGGATGTTCTCAGAAAGCAAGAAACATATAATTTAAGGCCCGCAAGGCCATCTGCCGAGCAATAAGAAGGTTCAAAGTCCACGCGATAACAGTGGCTTGCGGGAGACGCACGGAAGGCCAGTTGTGACAGTACCGTTATATAATTATATATAATGACAGGTTTGGCCAGGTAGCTATATATATAGGCCTATATATATAGCTACCTGGCCAAACCTGTCATTATAGGCCTTCCGCGCGTCTCCCCATCGTACAGAGCGATAAGAAGGTTCAAAGTCTATGCGATAACAGTGGCTTGCAGGAGACGCGCGGAAGGCCAGTTGTGACAGTACCGTTATATAATTATATATAATGACAGGTTTGGCCAGGTAGCTATATATATAGGCCTATATATATATAGCTACCTGGCCAAACCTGTCATTATAGGCCTTCCTTACGTCTCCCGCAAACCACTGTTATCGCGTGGACTTTGAACCTTCTTATCGCTCGGCAACCTGTACGATGGCCTTGCGGGCCTTGAATTATATGTTTCTTGCTTTCTAAGAACATCCTTATGACCATAGTAAAATATGAAAAAGTTTGGGGTTGACCAAGTAATTGCGCAGAATTACCGTTTACTCTTTTGTTATGTTATATGGTATTTTAGCTGTATTGTTTAAGATATTGACTAAATATATACTCTGTAAATAGTGTCACAGGGTCAATATAAAAATTTAATTAATAATGAAATCAAATTGGCATCAAAAAGGTAACAATTGATGAGATGGTATGAAGTAACTTGCTCATGCTAAATCACTAGCATGTATCTTGGAGATTCTGGGTAATAGATACACAACTGCAATAAAACTTTCATGTTTAGTTAAATGGCAAAGAGAATAAGTTATACCTAGGGCCTATAGGCCACAAGATTCATCTAAATTAAAATGGACTGCAAAATTAAATAGGGATAACATAACTCATTCTCATGTAGGTAAATATAGAGTGTATATGCAGGTTCAATTTAGTGGCAAAAAATCATGAAATTCTTTACTATCTACCTAATTTGAAAGAATTAGATATTTCATGTCGGAAGACACTTTTGAAGTACTGTACCTACCAAAATACATGATTAGTTTAGTAGGCCTATCAAAAAGAAATATAAGAGTACAAAATCCAGCTAAACCTATGTGTATGGTTTACACTATACAAAATACATCACAACTGCCACCCTAATATTAGATCGTTTGGGCAGGTAACAATATATGTATATATAGTTAGTTACCTAGGAAGGTAATTATATATATATATATATATTATACAGTTACCTTCCCTGACCTAATAAAGACATTAATAATTATCATGTTAAATAAATATATGTTGAAATATTGCATGTAACAAACTTCGCAGGAAAAGATATTCACTAACTTGCCTAAAGTAGTCATAACAAAAACATCGAGCGATGAGACATTTACTAACTTGACTAATGTAGTATTATGAATAAACATAAACATGTAGTAACGTAAACAAACCGGTAAATGTTTACTTTAAGGTGGCGCCGTATTTTTCGGATTATATTTTTTTATTGTCTACTACATACTTTACTTCATAAAAATAAATAATGTTTTCCTTTCGCCAATCACTATTTTTCACTGAAAAATCACAATAAAAAACTATCAAATGCAACGTATTTATAGGTTAGACTTGTTAGACATAACGACAAATGTTTACTTTTACGTCTCACGTTATTAAAGATATTTCATTCTATAGTATCCGTGATCTAATTTCAATAAACTTACAAAAGGTTTAACCCAGGTGGTTATATATATATATATATATGGTTTGGCCAAGTGTATATATATATATAGCTACCTGGCCAAACCTGTCAGGGTAAAAAAAGTAAGCAAATTATTAACTTCAATAAACGTACGAAAGGTTTATCCAGGTTAATAGCGATCTAGCGTAGACATTGTATAATGGGCATGTGTCAAACCATACGATATTCCTATTCCTATTATGTCTTGCCATTATGTGTAATCTATAAACCCCTCAATTTGATAGTTTTTAGATTGTGATTTTTCAGTGAAAAATAGTAACCTTATTAAGTTCATTAAACGTACGAAAGGTTTAGCCAGGTGATTATATATATAGCGACCTGGCCAAACCAGTCGTGTGACTTGAAATAGCGATCTAGCTTAGTCATTGTGTAAGTCGCATGTGTCAAACCATACGATATTCTTATTACTATTACGTCTTGCAATTAAGTGTAGCCTAACATATAAACCCCTCAATTTGATAGTTTTTAAATTGAGATTTTTCAGTGAAAAATAGTGATTGGTTCAAGGAAAGCATTATTTATTCTTATGATGTAAGATATGTAGTAGACGATACAAAATAAAATCCGGTGCCACCTTAAAGTAAACATTTACCAACAAACCTGGTGTTTTTAGAATTATAAATTTGTACTAAATTAATATATTTTGGTAATTCAAGTGTCTTCCGACATCAAATTCTTTCAAATTAAGATAGATAGTACTAAACGATTTCATGATTTTTCACCACTAAATTCAATTGGCATGAATAGGCTACTCTATATTTACCCTCATGTATAGGCTACCATAATTTTAAAGCTTGTACCAAATTTCATCTATTAGCTATACAACAATGAAAAATAAATGTGACAGAACATTTAATGCAAAGGATTTAATAAAAAATAGTTAGTAATACTTATCCAGATACTTTAATAAACCCAAATAAGGGTGTTGGACAGTACATTAGAGTTAATTTAGATAATCAGAAAGACAACTGCATTTTTTTCTTAACTTTTACTTTCATATTTATCATTACAAAACTCACAACCTTATTCCATAATAGCCTATTTACAATAATATAGGAATAGAAAATAAAATTTATATTTTAGGCTATTCCGAATTTTTTATTAGGACAACAAAGCTTTTAATTGTGTTTCTTTAAGAATGTGAATAGACACTGAGTTTCAACAAAAGTTACGTTGTTGGCAATTGACATGTAAAATTATATAAAAAGAAAAGCATTTACATGAGTTTATTATTCACAGACAAAGAATAGCATTATTATTATTTCAGACACATATTATAACCATATATTATGTTAGCTTACACAAATATTTCTTACACCTACCGTTAGTGTAGAATCAAAGTCAAAGAAAGAGTCCGACATCGTTAAATAAAAAAGTGTTACTTCAATTGCATAGAAAAGTTGTTGTCTTCAATCTAAACCACATACTTCAACAAAATAACCTCACATTTAAGACATTTACTGCGTTTTCAGTTTTGAACTTTGTCTTCGACTATCTTCAGACAGGTGCAAACTCATAATATAGGGAAGTATTCCAGTTTTTATCGTTGGTTTAGTCCACTCTCATATCATAGGAATGCGCTATGGTCGCATCTGATTCTATCAAATTATGAATTATGCGATAGGCTATCTAGTGTTGCATTAGGTTCTTTCCCCCATTTAAAACCATCAAACGTCTAACCATTTGAAAATAAATGATCCTGAGTCATACTGAAACTTAAAATTTGAGTAAATTATAGTTTTAGCCTGTATATGAAGGGAAACGTCTAGAAAGCTAATTTTATCATTTTAACACCAAAAAAATTTAAAATAGTGAATGCATCTTTTACGTCGGAGTAGAGCTCTTCAGATGTCTATTGTGACTTACGGTTATACCTATCAAAAACAGATTGCACCAGCAGTTACGAATTTGGAAAGATATATAAGTTTTTTTCCGTGTTATATTTTTAAAGAGAGCCATAAAATAGAGTTGATTTTTTATTTTAGGTAAATTTTGTACATTTTCAACAAATTATTTAATCTTTTGACACACTTATAGGGCAGCTGGAATCATCAAATTTGGAACATTTATGGCAGTTAGAATTGCCATTATGGATGCGAAATTTGACGATTATACATGTTCTATAAGTGTATCAAAAAATGGAATAATATGTGGAAATTATTAAGTTTTGATCTACAACTTTGATCCAATGTCAAATCCCCACTCTCCGTCTCTGAGGTTTGTTAAAATCCACTGGGGCTTTGATGTAAAGTCCCCAACGAGCAAAGCGAGTACAACTTATAAAATGATTTAAACAGACACACAACAATAAATTATATTAATTAATGGCTAAAAGAAACGCAAAAATGGAACTGGTAACCACTTCTGCTCCACATAAAAACACAAAAAACGAATGAAACATAAGACAGAAATGAAGCGTAAAGGAAAATCAACACAAAAGCATGTAAATGGGAAACCAAAAAACAAAAATACACAAAAAAACACGAAATACTGTAATTAATTTGTTTTAAAATACATTAATTGGTACATCTAGCTAAATACCAAATATTATTTGAAATAATCTTAACGTATGTCTTTTAACAACTGACGATGATGGCCTAATAACTGAAATGTCGTATTGAACTCTAATGTACAAGTAAAATGTTTACAATTTCGGTACATTTTTAGTATGTGTTTGAAACAAAGAAATACAATATCTTATTTAAAAATCGTCATGTCTTATATTGCAAATTTATTAAAATACATAAAACAAGTGTATTTTCATTTCTACTACTGTTAAAAAAAATTTCAACATCTTTAAGGTTACTGTATTTGTCGATGAAAAGTATTTATAAAACTACATAAAAACAATTTAATAAGTCTAAGACATCACAAAAATTTGGATATCTAAAATTAATGAATCATTAGTAGTTGTCAAATTTACTATAATCGGTAAATTAACATATAATGGTTGGTTACTTTATATACAACATTGGTTGAGTAGTCTACTATCACACTAATAGATAGCGTAAGAGGTAGTGGTTACCAGTTTATAGTATTCAGTTGCTGATTTCATATTTTTTGGTATATTATCTCTGTCTACCTAATTTGCTTGGTGGCAAATTTTATATTAACCACTGAACCATCGGCTTCCAGAAGCCACTCCCCATCACTTGGCCCTAAAAATGACTCTTGGCAGTATTACCCAGATAATAAAGTTTGCTGTTATAAAAATCGGACAGGTCACTGGAAACATTTTTATAGATATGGAAAGACATGGATTTTGATTAATTTCAATAAGGAAAAAACTATAGTATAGTATTCAACGTAACGTTTCCCTATCCTTTAAAAATCTCTGGTGCAAAGCATGTGGAGGTGGAAACTGAACAACAAGTCTGCAAAGCTACATAATTTGATAAGTAATAGTAACATACGTGACACGTGGTTTCAGTCCCCAACTTTTTCTTACACAATTTTCTTTAGTTTGCTTTATCGTCTGTTTGTCATCAAATCTGGGAAGCTCTATTTGAGACACTTCTTGTTGACAGACAATTTTGAAACTTTGTACAACTCGGATGACAATACAATAATTCATTGTTATATACACATGTTTATGGTGGAGAAATTGTATGGGCAGTAGGTACGTATGTGTAGTATACATTTTTTATTATGAAGCAGGTAGTGAAAAATACACATGCGCAGTAGGTTATCATCTTTCAAATGACAACCAAGCGCGTTTAAAATCTCATTGTCTACACAAATCGCAATGCCGTGATGTTAAAACCGTTGAAGATCTTCAAGTTTGCTTAGAACGTGATCGACAACAGCGGCAAGAGCGAAATGCTCGACTGGCAGTGTTCGAAAAAGTGATCAACAAATTTTGTGACAAAATCTGTGAAATTTGTACGAATAGATGATATCACAGCCAAGTTGCAACCATAACATTTGCCGGAACAAAGCCATCCTATTTGCCCAACGAATTGAAAGATAAAAAAAAAATTATAATAAAAAGTAGAAAATAAAAAATTATATAAAACAAAAATTTATATATCCACTTTTCAAATAAAAATTCCCGTATAGCTAAAAAGTAGAAAATAAAAATAATTTTTTCTATCATCTCGAAGCGAGTAATATATCACATGATGACTATGCACATGCAGTAAATGTATGGAATCATTTTAAAATGTACTACTTAAGGTGAATATATATAAGGCTCATTGATATATTATTATTGTTTGATGTTTTTGAGAGAGGGTTACATTGTTTATATTATTTCACTCTTCCATGTTTAACGTTTGATGCTATGATTAAATTTACTAAATTTTAATTGGAGTAATTCCAAGATTACGATAAATATCTTTTTATTGAAGAGGGGATTAGAGGTAGGAATTACTTGTGCAATTAGACACGCTAATGCTAACAATCCATTGCCAAACCATAGCTATAACTCAGACATGCCTACATCTATTTTGATATATGTTGATGCAATGTATATGGATGGAATATGACCAAACTTTTACCTTTGAATTCCTTTAAATGGTTAACAAAAAATTTACAATCTTTTGATGTCCTGTCCATTAAAGATGATTGACCAATTGGTTATATCCTAGAAGTTGATATTGAATATCTTACATCACTACATATCCATCATAATGAACTTAATTTCTGCCTGAAATTAAATGTCTTTTCTGTAGAAAACAACCTAAATTATTACCCACACTCAAACTGAAAAAGAGATATGTGTTTAGTTTGGAGAACCATGGATTAGTTCTCACTTGGTTGGCATCATATGTTTTATAAAATACAGAAAAAAGACAAAATACAAAAAATAAATTTGAAAATGGTTTTTATAAATTTGTTATAAATGCAAAGTTAGGAAAAACTATTGAAAATATTGGAATATATATATATATATATATATATATATATATATATATAATGCTTGAAAATACAGCAAGTATATTGGATAAATTAATTAGCCAACAAACGTTTCTTAATCGTAGAGAGAGAGAGAGAGAGAAGAGAGAGAGAGAGAGAGAGAGAGAGAGAGAGAGAGAGAGAGAGAGAGAGAGAGAGAGAGAGAGAGAGGTTTTACTGTTCTGGAAATAAGTAAGAGATGCATTATGATGTAATAAAAATTTGTACAAATCTAACCTTAATTTTCTCTATATAGATCAGATGGGCTTTATTATAAAATTTATACAAAAAACTTTTATCAAGATATAAAACAAAGTATTAATGCAAGAAAATATTTTGTTGTCTATCTCCCTACATCATGAAGACTATTTTACTCATTATGCATTAATGGGTCAATTTTAATGCATTTACAACTATCTCCCATTTTCCTAAAGTGCATAATCCTATTAAAATTAAATTTTCAAGTAAATTAAATACGTTAACTTTACGAGAAGAATCCTCACTCCTTCAACATGAGGAAGTCCCCTTGATATTTTTAATGGTTCTTGTTATTGGTATTGGTTTATCGTCAATTATAACGATTTTTCCTTGAGTTGCCACTACTAGAAAAAATAATGAAAAAATGAAATAAAAACTAAAATTATTTTTTATATCGGTCGAACCTAACGCTAAATCACCTCTCTCAGTAGAAGATATTTCAAAAATTTCTTGTAATTTTGGGTATAAAATCACTTCACAAATTAATTGTGCTATTTTGTCACATTTTCAACCGAAAAATCTTCAGTGGAATAATTAAATAATAATACTTGAATATTACCAGTATAATCCCTATCGATTACAACAGCACCTACATCGATAAAATGATTTAGGGCCAAGCCCGATCTAGGAGCTATTCTCCCATAACAATTACCCGGTAAACTAATTGCTAAATCTGTTTTAACAAGGTTTTATAAGGTGTTAAGTATAAAAAATATTTTAAAATGAAATGAGTAAAACATTGTTTTTGTAACTGATATTTAAGTTTTTAAGTTTAAAAGAAGTTACCTGCTAATAATGCGAAGATGCAAAGATTTAGAATAACGCTGAACTAAAACTGCTATTGATATTGACAGGTGAATACCGTGCTGCAGATGAATTACAAGAAAATCTTGTTGCTTATATATTACAATCTTAGGTCATAAAAATGTTTTAACACGAGGTTAGATAAAGGGTTAAATGAACATACAAAAGCCTTGAACATACAAAGAAATAGCTTCAAAAAACAACTTTTGTTTTGCACACGCCACTTAATGAAAGTCAATATAATTAACACCAAGCAAAGTATTAATGGAAAAACTCACTAATTGGAAGTCGGTGCCAAGAAATAGGCATAAATTACGATAACAAAAAATTTGATACAATGTATATGCAAATAACAAGTTCTTAATTACCTTTGAATGTTGAGACAAGGTTGATGTCACTGATCACTATTCACGGCATTCCCGTCGGGACTGGCAAACCATCACTACTTGTTTGTATTGGTTTATAAATTAGTAAAAAAATAGGAAAATAAGTTTAAATCATACCAACCTGCTCAGATATTTATCAGACATGTGAGCATTTGCTCGCAGGGGAACGGTTTGTGCCAAATCTGTAATGCTACCATTAAGAGACAAATATTTATATAATTTAAAAACTGCTGAGAATAAAAATAAATTCACGGGAAACAATAATACCTTATTAAAAAGGAATGTAACCAAATATTGAGCAAGAGGGGTAGTGGATTTATGGCATCGTGATGAAGGTTGAGATGTAGGACTATTGAGGATTTTTTTTTTTTTTTTTTCTTCTTCATATTTGAGCCTTCAAAGATGAGTTTTAAAACTCACTTTAAATCCTGGAATATGAACTAACAAAAGGAACAAGGACACTAAAAATTATTAAAATGTTACCAAACCCTCGTTTTTAAAAAATATTAATATATGTCATTAAAAAACAAGTAATATGTTTGTTATACTTTCTGTGGAATTAAATAGCCTTTGATGATTAAATCAATGTGATTTGTAGTTACAGTATTTAAATAAATTTAACACCAGGAATACAAAACTAGTTAACAGTTATTAACAAACATTTATTTATGATATAATAAAGATCAATTTCTTATCTCTGTATTTTTAGCCAAATGCTCAGATCTTCTTTTGGGTTTTCATCAACTTCCTTATAGATAGTATTAACCGTAGCTATGTTTACAAGAGGCTCAGCGTACGTTTTTGGCAGTCGCTGCTGTTATTATTTTTTTATCATAGCACACATTCTGCGGAAAATACATTCTAGTCTCTTAACAAGATAGTTAGTTATAGTTACATATAGTTGCTTTTTTTTTTTGGTGGTCAAATCTGAGTTTCTCTAATACATTTAGTTTATTTGTGAAAAAAAAAAAAAAAAAATCCAACAATGGTATGAAAAAGATTGAATAGAGATATTATAACGCTCAAGATAATTTAAGTTACAACAGTAGTTAGACTTGTACGATTGTCTTATAAATTATATGTGGCACATAAATTAAGTGTTCCCATTTTTTCAGAACCTGTTTCTCAGAGTACCTATATAACTTTCAATATAGTTGCATCATTATCTCTCACATATTGTATCACTTCTGTCAACTATTCTGCATATTTTTTAATATAGATACTTTGCACAAGATATTTAAATCAGAGATAGTTGTATAATTCAAAATCAATAAAACAAAATTGTAGTAAGTGTGAGATAAACTTACTATTAATACGAGCAGCAGGTAATACAAAAGGCTGGACGGAAAAATCGGAGCATAAATTTGGTCGATGGTGCTGCTTTTCTGGGTGAATCTAGAACTTTCCATTTTCGCGTTTATGAAAAATCGTCTATAGTATTATGAAGTCTATGCTATGAAGTGAGTATGATTACAATGCATCCGTGAATTCGTGTAGTTGCCAACAACACATGTTCGTTTAAAAAAACTGTCAAGCTGTCAAATTTGTTTGCGTTTGCTGACTGGCAGCGATTAAAAAACATAAATTTCCACCTGTTGAATTGCAGGCGTAATTTATGTCAACTAATATTTCCTGAAACTTTAGTGTATAGATTTGTATGTTTAAACATGTTGTTTAAATTTAAGAGTAATATTTTACAAAAATACCGCTCGTTTTCAACATGTGATGTGAGTATACAAATTTTACTATGAACAAGATAATCATTTTTTGCCTAACATATGTTGTTTAAATCTAATCTAAGTATACTCATATTTTGTAACGGAATTACCTATTATTCTATATAGAAAAAAGAAACATGGTTTCATTCAAAATAAAATATCAATAAATGTAACACAATTTTAAATCTTAATAATTTTGTATATTTTGTACTTTAAAAAGTTATTATTTTTAAGATAAAACAAATTAGACCTACACTTGTAAATTTTAAAAGACTTTTGTACAAATATTAGCTGGACTCTTATGATATTGGTCCTTCAATCAATTATACAATAATAAATATTGAAGGCATCTTTAAATGTTGAAATGTTTTAAGATTTGGGTGTGGTAATTATTTGGTAAGTCGATGTACAGTTAAATTTATAAAATTTGTCTAATTCTTTTACTACATACCTCTTTTTAAAATTGTAGCATAGGTAATATTTTAACTGCGGAATTCACTTTTTCACTGAAAAGTACTAAGTTCATATATGCATAGGTTATGCACACATCTCGATAGGAATTCGTGAGTTCAAAAATGACTTCTAAACTGATACGTATAAAAAATATTTTTAAAGGAAAGTAACTATTTAACCGTATATATTCAACATATGAATAAGAATATAATTTTGAAAATTTATAATAGATTACTATTATATTTTACAGATAAGATTACATTTTAACTACAGACAAGGTAAATATCACCTAATATCAAGATTCACAATTCATATGACACATGTACTTTACATGTCTTATGAGTAGTTTTTATTGAAACATATTTTTTCATAGAATATTGTTTGTGTTATTCAGGCCTACCGGGATGTTAATGTTACGGATGAATATCAGACGCATGATTATTAATTGAAAATATTACTTTAAAAAAGATGCTTTTAAATTTTTCAGTAAAAAAGTAATTTCCATGTTAAAATATCACAGCCTATTACAATTTTAAAATAAGGTATGTAGTATAGGAATTAGAAAAATGTTTTAAATAATCTGTACATTGACTTACTAAATAATTACCGATTTGGGTAAACATTTATTAGCAGCCACCCACTGGGGAATGGGTTGGGTTAAATAGAAATAATATTTTAAAACCTAATAAAATTTTTAATCACTGAACAGGACCAGTGCTTATTTCTATTCATAGATTGCTTCCCTTAAAAACCGCAAAGAAACATTAGTTTTTCTTTTCCACAACGGTTTTAACTTATTTTCATGAAAATGAGATTTTTTTATGAATTATTTTTTGTATAAGCCTCAACCTAAGTTAATAAATAGCATTCATATCATTGTTCATAAAATTCCTCGCCCTATCCATCTTGTGCGATCATTAAACAAAAATATTTGAAATTAAACATAATCTATGTAAAAATTGTATATTTTACTGTGTGTTTAAATAATCTATTTCATGTTACATAATTTCTTTACAATGTTATTGTAAAGTTTGTAACCACAAAATAGCTTATAAATATCCATGGTAACATTTAATAACATTAAAGAAATATAATAAATACAAAATAATAAAAGTTCACAATAAAATATATTAGAATTTGATGACTCTGTATTAAATTAGCCATATTAATTTAATAGACCACTTTATACAACTTTAATTCATTTTTGCCAGTCTGGTTTTTAAATTCCAAGAAATTGTTTGTATGAATTTTACCTATGGTCTACCTTTTACCTTTATGGTCTATAATATAATAAATGTTCATAACAAACTGACTCTTATTCTTCACATGGGAATATGTTAACTCATCTTCATTCACTCAGGGGTTCATTTATAAAGTGAGTACAGGCATGGTAATCCTAAGGGACCTTGACTGGATCTACAACTTTTTTCATGTACTCTTGGGTTAGATCCCTCTATTTCATCTTTCATACCAGGTCTCTCTTGACCAACTCTTGTTCTCTCTGACACTAATGTTATTAGAGTATTCGAGGGCTAGGGGTGTATATTTCTGTATTTTATTCTCTTCCTTTTTTATAAGGCGGTGACGACCGGAGGTGTTTGCATTTAAACAACAAGGAAAAAACTTATAGTCACTCAGTGATATCAATATTCGGATAATATTGATAATTGGAATCAACTGAATTGAGTGATATGTAGGTATAAACAAATTAATCTTCTGATTCCGAATAAACACCTCTTACTTTACTCCAATTTCAAGAAATATTTAGTAAATATTTGGGATGTTATCCGATATTGAATAATCACCACATACCCCTACTTATTGTCCATTTCCAAGAAGTACAATATAATTTTGTATACATGGTTTCTCTGTCTAATGTGTTTATGTCTTCTACCATTAATAAAGACAGAAATATAAATCAAAGCTGTTTGAGGTTTTATACAGCTTTATTAGATCTTGAGATATAAGAAAATTCTGTTTTTTTATTTTTATTTGAAAATTCAATAAGAAATAATAATTTACCATAGCACTATTTTATAACAATATGTACAATAACCTGTGTAATCCTATTAATACTCAGTTTGGTTTTGAGAAGTATATTTCGTTGTGAAAAGTAGATAACATATAATATTTTTTATGTGTTAAATAATTTAGAAACAAGTCATTATAGTTTGAGTCATATATCGTACATTTAATATATGTTATACGTTGAAAATAGAATTTCAGTAATTATGAAAAATCCCTTGCACTTTGATTTTCAATAATTTTTACCAAAATAGTAAACAATACAATAAATGAATAAATGTGAATGTAAAAATGGAATGATTTTTAATAATATTTTGTAACCATTGTGTTACTGAACTCTAATATGAATAATAATAACAATATGAATAACTCTAATATTAATGTGTCTCTACATTATTAGTAATGTTCTTAATTATTTCAAGCTTAACTTAGGCTATCAAAAGAGCAGTACGACACGAGGTTAAAATATAGAACTGCAATTATAATAATAAAGGGGAAAAAAATGTGAAATTCATTTAGCAGCCTACAAACCTTACTTTAAAAATAAAAAATAATATTTTAGAGTGCAGTTATTTATTTTTTTTTTACATAATAATCAACAAATAAGTCATTATATTATAGTTCTATTAAAATATGATGATTTTAATAATAAGTCAAGTAATATTGTACAGTATTTCATGTAGGCTAGATAGTAGTTGAATTTGTTTATAATATAGTAGATTTAACCTTACCAAACCTGTCTTTTTTGGCAATTAAAAAAAAATCATGTTCTACATATCTTATTTATTAATAATAATATTAGTTTTTAATGCAGAGCTAACCTTTTGGGTCTTTTTTAGAAGAGGACCGCCACTATTAAAATTTCCCCTACACAGCGAACCTTACTGGGATGCATATAATATCCACAATACGCCAACGGACCCTCAGGTATGATGGTCAAGCTTATCTTATCAACCGTTATCTTATCGCGCGGCGTAACAGGCGGACTGCCGCTGCACTGGTCAGTCGAGCTCGAGTATTTACTTAATCATGTCGCTATTATTGTTAGCTCGGGAAATATGTGTACCCATAAAGGTTCGCTGTGTAGGGGAAATTTTAATAGTGGCGGCCCTCTTCTAAAAAAGACCCAACCTTTTCACTGAAAAATCATGATTTCAAAACTACAGAATTTAATGCATTTTTATATCACTGAAGTCAAGCAACATTGAGCGTGGTTAGTACTTGGATGGGTGACCGCTTGACAACATATGCACAATTGCTTCTTTTTTTTTTTTCAAATTTATGCATAGGTTAGGTACAGCTATATATATATTTATAGCCACCTTACGTGACCTTGCAAGGTAAAAATTCACGTACAAATAACCTAGAAAAGTTGAAATTATGTTTTTTCCATGAAAAAGTTAGCTATGCATTGAAAACTTATTTTATTATTAATAAATAAGGTATGTAGAAAATGATTTTAAAAAAAATCGTCAAAAAGACCGGTTGCAGTTACAGTGAATATTTACCATCAATATTAGATGATACTGACTTTATTGTGCAATATCTAGAAGCTCATCATTTGTAAAAACTTCAGTGACAGCAATTCTCTAAACTTCACAATGTACAGCTATGTGTATTTGGTGCTTTACATTTTCAATTTTTTACAGTGAAAAAATGACTTATTCTCCTTTAAAATACTAATTTTTCTTCTGTTCATCTTCAAAAGATCTCCTGAATTGTTACACTCATTTTATTAGCCCAATCACAGCTTTTTTTTTTTTATTTTTAGAATAAGCAGACTCATTGCTTAATGCTAAATCAAAATAATCTTGAATACCACCATTATGTTTTGACATTATAAAAAAGTTTAAAAATAAAAGGAGCGGTATTTAAGAATAGCAGACTTAATATAACAACACCATTATTAGATGGTCCAGACACATTATTGAAGGCAGGACACAAAAATGGAGAATACAATCAATAACAATAGCATAGTCCACAACTTTCTGTTAGATACATTTGCATCCTTACTCATGGAAATTATTTTTTATTTAATTAAATAATAAAAAAAGAAACTGCCATATATAATAATACAATTTCGTGACAGTCAATTACATCGAAGACAGAACACAAAAAAAATAGGAATATACAGAATATTTTTTATGTGGTTTTGGGGATGGGTGAGTGAAAAAGTTTTTCCATTTAAATAATTGAGACCGAGACAAAATTTTGTTTGTACAATACCAGTATCATAAAAGGTCCAATCTACAATTTAAAAAAAATGCATACCTATAATAATAATAAAGTTGAGGGGACAAGGATATTTCAGTACCGATAATACTAAATAGGCCTATATTACAAATGTATATTTTATGAAGTTACAATGTTTTTATTTTCAGGTTTTTTATAGTAAGTTACGAGTAGCAATAATTGGGCAAAGTACGTTTGCTTCAGAAGTTTACAAATGTTTAAGAAATCAAGGTCACGAAGTTGTTGGTGTTTTTACTATTGCAGACATAGGTAGCCGGGCAGATCCTTTAGGTAAGTTGTAATCCACAAAGTTTACCAAATTCTATGCCTAAGTAACAGTTTAAAAACATTTTTAATTGGGATGCTATAAAATTTGTCAAAGATGATGGTAAATTGAAATTTTATCATTTCCCCCCCCCTTTTATTGCAGGGTGATTCAAAATTACAGGCCAGTCTTCAGGAGCTGATTTTATGGATAAAAATAATGAAAAACAGCTTTATATAAACATATCTCCGAAAACACTTTGTTAATGAATTATGGCTAACTTGAAATATTTTGCTCTGATTTTTGTTTCAAGAGTGAAATGAAGGTATACCGTATTTCTCGAGGCCAAAATTAAAGACCAAATTTAATGGTTGTACATGTTTTTCTACTGAAAAATTTAATGAAATAGGTTCTAGGACTGTATCTCCAATAATTTAGAAAAATTAGTGAAATATTAAAAAATGATGTTATAAAACATACCTTTTTACGTTTGGTGTATAATGACTTTGATAAATGGCTAATAAATGCATACAATTTTTGAACAAAGCTTGGAGAATATTTAATTTCTGAAAAGTGATGTAAATAAAATCTTTAGAAAACGAATGCAAATTACAGAAATTTGACACTTTTATTAAAAAATAATCTGGACTAAATTGTGGCAGAAACATTTTACAGTCAAAACAGAAAATAATCTTCTTCTTAATGCTTTAAAATTTTTGTAACTTCCATTTGTTTTCTTTTGATTTAATTTACTTTAATTTTCTTAGAATTAAGTTGTTTAATAGTTGTTTGTGTTTATTAGCCATTTAACAAAGATATTTTACGCCAAACCTAAAAAAATGTGATTTTCGGGTTTGTATTTTGCACCAGTTTTCTCAAAAAATACTGGAGATATCTGTGACCTATTTTATTCAATTTTTCAGATAAAAAACATATGAAACCACTAAATTTGTTCCTTAATTCCAGTTCCAAGAATTACAGTATGACTTCATTTCACTCTTTAAGCAGAAATCAAGATGAAATATTTTGCTAGCTATAACTCCAAAATTGCTGTTCAATTCGAATCACTCTGTAATAATTCTAAACAGTTGTTTGTATATACGCCAAGATTTTACAAATATTTGAAGTCAAATCAATTGTTTATTTTGCTCTATGATATTTGAAAAACTATAATACAAACAATTTTAAACGTACTTAGACTAATCATACCAGTGATTTTAATTTTGAAACTATGTTCTATTAGTAACACATCAGTTTTATAAATAAACTACTTGTACATTTATATAATCTAGCATAAATATACTCTTTTTTTGCTTTTGTGTGACTTATTTTATAAATCTTCTTAGTTTATGCATTTCGAGATCATAATACCATCATCTTCTTTCACTAGTTGGAGGTCATCAGTGAAGCATTGAAGTTAAACAATTGACACACAATGACTATTCATCTTACAATTTAATTTATTTATTTTAAGATTCGATTAGCAATTAAGTTTTTTGTTTTTACAAGCTTTAACCACGTCTCCGGACCTCATGAAATACACAATTTCCATTTTTTAGTCTATGATGCTTAGGATAGCATCTTTTAGAATCAATGTTTGATTTTATCTTTTGTAGTTAAATTGATAAAAAGTACAGGACATTTATTGAATGAAATCTACTAACATTAAAAAAAAATTCTATTTAAAATTTGTTTTAGATTTTACATATTACAATGGGTAGATCATAGAGGAGAGAAAAAATAACAAAAATAGAAAAGTCTTTTTATCCGAGCATATTTGTAAACAATAGTTTTAGTTTTACCATTAAACACCAACAAACAGAGATTACTGCCAGAACTTACAAGCAAACATGCCATGTGTCCATGTAAAAAGTATGGTCTCCACAGATCAACATCAGTTGACGTGAATCGCATTATTCAAATTAAAATACATCTGTTTTCAATTTAAAACTATCTATAACTTTCATATCTCGAACAATTTTAATAACAAGTCCTAAATAACGTTATAATTTTATTCCAACTTTGTTAATAATTTAAAATAAAATTAGAAGACAATTTCTCACAAATATGTTTATGAAATTAAACGCCTCTCAACGAAACGACAATGCCACATCTTCAGTAATGCTTAAGTTACAATAATCAAATTATAACTGTAATTGATTAATTAAAAATATCTCGAAAGTCAAGTTCAATTTCTCTTTTTGTTATTAGTAGAAAACAGATCCTTGGGATCATAATTGCCAAATCCGGCTTCACTTATGACCCTGTTTACGTTTGTTTGTCAAGTTCTGCTTATCAGAAATGAATGGAACCATTCCACAGGTATACAACTTAGAAAGTAAGATCTCTTATCTACATAATCGAATGCCTTTATTAGATCTATGAAAAATCTCAGCAGTATAAAAGACCATCATAACTTTGTAGACAGTTTAGAAAAATGGAAGAAACAGTAGCGTGTGATGTTCAAATGGGACTAAGGCCATTATCCCAGGCATAGTATGTATTTGTTAATATGTAATTGACTGGTTACTTTTCAGACAGACCTTGTATATTGTATTTTATAAAATGATTAAACATCTCTAAATTGCTACTATGTTTTTGTTGTTATATGAACAAAGATCAATATTGGTAATAGTAATTTATGTTTGTCTACAACAGCTGAATCTGCTGCTAAAGATAACATACCAGTATTTAAGATTAAAAGCTGGAGAAAAGATGGAAAAGCATTACCTGAAGTTGTTAATAAATATAAGAAAGTTGGAGCTGATTTGAATGTTCTTCCGTTTTGCTCACAGTTCATTCCAATGGAAGTGATTAACTTCCCAACGCACAAGAGTATATGTTACCATCCATCAATATTACCGAAGCATAGAGGTGTTAGTGCAATTAATTGGTAAGACCTTAAACTTTCTAACAATAATTTATTATAAGCATTAGCAATTTTGTTGTAACTGCTTACTGAACCAAAAAGGCTTAACATTAAAGTATCACCTATTGGTGTATCTCTGATTAGAACTAGGTTGTGACAAGATATTTCTGTACCTGTTTAGAGATGGGTATACAGTTACTTTGAAGTAACCTATTACTGTCGAGTCATTACATTCCAGTAATAGATTTCAGTAACCTATTACTTTAATAATGTGTTACTGGATAGATTTCACACATTACAGGATGGCTGACAACTTCAACAAACGTTGTAATCTACCTTATTACAAGTTTCTTAGCTTCATGATATTACCGAATGCAAAATTTTTCAAATTACAGAACAAGTAAAACAGTAATAGTCATATTTAAATAGTGAGTTGTATGATTAATACAATAAAAACACTTCGAGTTCTTTAACATTCATTAAATTTAAAAAAAAAATACTAATTACATAAATAGAAATAGCTTTAAAAGTACATGATAAAATAAATACAATTGGGAAAAGCGAGTCAGAAGTTGGAAAAACAGAAAGTTGATGAATGCATGCAAATGTCAGTAGTGTTGCGGCGTGTCTTGGCTCATCAATTAGCAACAGTAAGAGTAAAATATTGATTTTGTAATAAACCGGATGATGTGAAAAGACATCCAGTGAAAAAAAGTATAATAAGTTATTTAGAAGTTATTCATGTCATTGTAATAAAAATGAATTAACATATACTATAAAAAAAGTTTTAGTAAAAACTGAAAATTTTAAAATTACAATATAATTAATACAACTGTTGGGCAAAAAAGACAACATTAAAACATGTTCACTGTATAAAAAAATTAGTTAATATATAGCAATAAAAATAATGAGAATATAAAATTATAACAATAGAAGTATTAAGTGAAAATATAAATATGTACAATAAATAATATTATTATAAATACTGTAATAACAATAAATTTATCATATAATTGAAACGAGTAATCAATTTTAATTCTACGTATGTGCATAGCATGTTGTATTATCATGTTGTGTTAGTATATGTTTTAATATATTATTATAACGTTATGTTAGTAATTACAGAATTGTCGTTTAATGCCTTACAGTAACAGACATTTGTGAAACGTTTTGTTTTGTTCCAATTTTCCATTAATACCTTCAACATGCAGTTGCTAAGAATGTATTATAAATATCGCTCACTGTTCAAAATTAATAGGGTGTGTTGCAGTAACATATTACTGCGGTAATAGTTTCAACGCAGTATTAAGATTATTTTTCCTGTTACGTTAAATAATGCACATCTCTATACCTGTTACAACATGATGCTGATACTGGCCAGTACCTGATATTTTCAGAATCAGATATGGCTTTCAAAATACACATGATAGTCATGGCATGTATCTATATATATTTATATTATAAATTATTATATATATTCCTAAATTTAAATAAATGTATATTATTACAAAAATACCCAATTTTGAACTTTGACCCCATTATAAATAAAAACGATGAATGTATGGAGGTAAAAGTTGTTTTAATGTTAATTTACACACCAAGACCTACACCTTCCAACAATAAAATCTTACGGGAGATTTATTGTGAAGTATTGTCAATATTTTTCTTTTGGTGACTCTACTAGTACAGTAGAATATAGATAATTCGAAATTCCCATTAATTTGAAGTTTTGGGTTGGTCCCTTGAACTTTATATGATTTAAATGTAAAAAAAAAAAAAAAAAAAAAAAAAATATATGGATAATTCAAAGTCGACTTCTTTAATTTGAAGTTTTTGTACCAACACTAAAAATAAAATATTGTACTGTAAAAGGGATTGCCTTTCGAAAATTATACTGTACACTGAATGGGCCACTGCACAGAGATAAAAGCCTAGCTGCTATATTTTTGGACACATGATCTAATTTCAGGCTCACTATTGCCTTCCAAGAATTCTCTAGGTAGTCTGTCGTCGATGCTCTGTTCAGTCTCGGTTTGTTGTTACAGTATAGTGCCTCTCCTTATCACAGTCATTTGTGTTTTGAAAGTGATTGTTTGTGAGAGTGATCACAATGTTTTTGAGTTAACCACACGTTCAGAACAAGACATTAACATTTTGTGTTAGTTAAGGTAATTGTGTGAGTTTCAGCAGTACATTGAAGGACAAATCAATAAGTGAAGCTGTTTTTCATTCTCTAAACGTACTTGAGGATTTTGCAAACCTTAAAAGAATTAATTTTGCAAGGCAATCAGACATTTCACAATATTTTGTCAAACTTTAATTTAGTGTATACATATATGTATAAATTTATTGTATATAATAAAATAGCTTCATTAACTTTTAAATTGTGCAAATATACCTTATATAATAAACATATACACTTTAATTATTACTTCAAGCATTTTGAGAACCTAAAACTTGAAAAAAAAGTAACTTTTATAATTCTAATTTTTCCATTGGTCCATTCAGCTTCGAATTATCCTAGTTCTACTGTATTTGGAAACTGGCTTAATAAACAAGTTATTTATAACTGAAAAATCATGTTATTAGACCAATATTATGTATGTGGAATTAAAAGCTCCAAAAAAACTCCTGTAGAAGGATAGTAAACACAGAAAGAAATCCTTCGTTAAAGGGTTAATAGGGTCCAACTTAATGTAGGTTTACTGTACATTATTTTCAACTAAAAATTTATTGCATTATGTTATATTGAAAGTTTTAAAAAACTTGGTTTCTTATGTTTTAGGACATTAATACATGGTGACAAAGAAGCAGGGTTTTCAATATTTTGGGCTGATGAAGGTTTAGATACTGGACCAATTCTTATTCAACAGAAATGTACAGTTGAACCTAATGAAACAGTTGATACACTTTATAAAAGATTTCTTTATCCAGAAGGAATTAAATCTATGGTAATTTAATTTATTCATTGTGAATATTAGCTACCAAGATTGTCTAACTTGAATTAGCTTGAATTTCTTTTTTAAATCTGTCTACAATCTTCTTCATTTTTTCTTCTTTTTTAAGATAACTAGTTTCGACAGAACACTGTCATCATCAAATATTCATAGTCTTTTTATAAAAATAAAAACATGTACAAACAAATGAGAGGTTTTTTCATAATACAATCGAATCTAGTTAATTCACATCAAAAGTTTTTACATTGTGAAATATTATGTAAGTCATATAAAAGTCACAATATGAAAACACATCACTGTGGAGTCAATCATGGATAATATAAACAAATCAAAACATTGTTAATCATGGTGAATGTTGAGAAGGAGATTACACTGATGTTGTTCTAAACAAACTTGAGAATCAACTGAATTGAGCCTGATCAAAAGTTATCTGTGTTTCCTGTGTGTGTTTATCTAATTTTATCTATCATTGGAGGGAGATTATATTATTAAAGATATTATTAGATGAGTAATTCAATTAGTTGTTCAATATATTATCTGCATTGAACTTATTTGTCCTATAAATCTGGAACTCTTCCAATGTGGTCATGTGACGAACTTAATCAGATCTCATTTTTTAACCATATTATTTCAGCTTTGTGTTTAAACTTCTTAGCCATTAGAGAGTTATTATTAACCTTTACTTGAATATAATTAGGTATCAACCCGTTTTTTAAACATTTTCAATCGAATTTAATGTTTTGGGTTGTGTTGAATACCATCAATTTTTTATATTTCTTATTGGTAAGCTATATTTGTTTGACAGGCATTTAATTTATCATTGTAAATACTAGCTGACCAAGATTGTCTAACTTGAATTACCTTGAATTTCTTCTTTAAATCCGTCTACAATCTTCTTTATTTTTCCCTTCTTCTTTAAGATAACCAACTAATTTCGACAGAATACTGTCATACTCTTCTTATAAAAATAAAAACATACAAACAGAGAAAGGTTTTTTTAAATAAAACAATTGAATTCCCAGTACTCTTTTATTGCCCTGCATATATCTAGATATTAACACGTTCGCTACCACAATGTTAAAAAAAAATCGTAACCACAGACTGCCGCCTCAATTTTGCGGCGGGCATGGCTTACTCCTAGCCCAACGCCGCAGATCTGCGGCGGCTGGGCTCATTAAAATAGACTGCCGCCGCAGATCTGCGGCATTGGTTTCTTCATAGTAAATGAGAAATTTCTTTGCAACGGTCTATTTTAAAGGTTAGATCGCTTAGGCACGGTCTACAGGATAGTCCGCCACATATATGCGGCGCTTGGTCTGTAGCTAGGACTATCGCTGACGTCACTGGACAGTTGGCAACACTGACATACAGCATTACCTCAGTCTGTGGCGAAGGTCACAACCATTTTGACCCGTCTACAGGGAAGTTCATGAATTTTTTCGTGGGCTGTGGGAGTGACCCGGCCGCCGCATATATGCGTCAGCTGGTAGTGAACGTGTTAAGGAGATAATAACCTAAATGGTTTTTCGCCTTAAAACTAAAATATATATCTAGATATTCTATGTTAAGAATATATAGATTTCTCAGACCATATTACAGTACTTTATATAATTTTGTTGATCATTTACAGGTTAAGGCAGTTGATATGGTAGCAGATGGAACAGCTCCAAATATTCCTCAAATAGAAAATGGTGCATCATTTGAGCCATCATTAAGGAAAAAAATATTGCAAAAGGTATTTTGTCATTTATGTAACAGTAACATACATACTTAATACTATTTTTTGGGTAAATTAGCGCTTCATTTTTATAGAAATATAACCATTTTTGGGGTTTCGTAGGTCTACTGGATCATTAATTTTTTGTTTGCTACTGTAATAGGAAGAGTAGACAGTTAAACATATTGGAAAATTTAAAAATATTGAAAGTAAAATTACAAGTATTATAAATGAGCAAATAAGAAATCAGTCGGATATAGTGTTTAATAACCTAATTCTATTGGTTAAAGTTTAACTGAAACTGAACTATGGAAACTAACCAATAATAAAAAAGCCGAGTGTCAATCAATCACAGAAGAGAGCGGAGCCTCAAGGTAGAAAAGAGGGGAGGTTACTTGGGTTATACAAGATGACTCCATTAAGCAACAAGCAGTAAGTAAACAGTTTTTGAAAATTGAGTTTATCAGAAATGTGTCAGCAGAAGTTAATACAATGCTAAGAATGACACATCCTAGTAGAAATGTAGATCATAATAATCTAAACCTTATCTTTTCATAATTGTGATAATAAAGATTAATTGCATGGTAGTTATGGAATAAAATTTATGTTAACCTAACTGTCTAAATCTTTAGCCATAACCTTCTCCACCTCAATATTGGTCATATCCATAGATCCAATGACACTTTTCATAGTCATCAACAATTCTCAAAAATTTTAGTTCCAATGTTCTTGTATAATAAACAGTATAATATTTTTATCAACAGGTTGATTGGAGTAAATCGTCTTACGAAATCCATAACTTCATTAGGGGTCTTGACAGTTCTCCGGGTGCTTGGACCTTGTTGGAGGGTAAAGAAGTGAAACTATATGGTTCAAAGCTATATTCAGGTCCTGTACCTCAAGGACGAAGTATTTCCCTAGATACTTTGAATAAACCCTGCCTAGTCCATACAGATGGCCTACTTATTTTTGCAAATGATAATAAAATGGTAAATAAATGGTTTATTCTGTGGTCATTGATAACTTTAGTGGTGACTTGTTATAAATGAATACATTTTAAAATTAGTAGGAAAAAAAAAGAAAGAATGATAGGCCTAACTTAAAAACAATTATAATTAATAGTATACATCTAAATATTAGTGATTACTTACTAGTAATACTTTTTGAATTACACTTTATATATATTATTGACTTCTTTCAATACTAATCACAAACTATTGTGAAACTATTTTTATTATTAAGTTTCACAAACGTATAAAATTAATCTGAATTGCTTGCTCCATTTTAACTCTTTTAGGGCCACAACATATATTCTGAGCATAATGAAAAAGACCATAGTCAATTTAACTGTTTTCAGGGGTTTTACAAAAATAATCTTTACATCCTCATTTATTAATATATTTCAATATTTTTTTTTACTAGTTTTTTGTAAACTTTTAAATGTATATAACTTCATATAGTTGTATTAATTTTTTTTTGTTTTATTTGATCTTTTAAAAATGTTTTAATTGTAGTAGAAAACCAAAAACAATTTTACTGTGGGAAGTGAGTTAATTTGATTCTAGAACATGTTAGAATAGAATTTAGGATTGGTTGGCAATTTCTAGTTTTTTTTTTACTTAAAACATCTACAAAAATAAAACTTGCAAAATTGATGTTTTCTGTGCAATTTGCTTCTCAAACCAACCCTGTCAACTTTCACTCAAGCCAACCCTGTATATCTATAATGAACTCTCCACCACCATATCACAGGTTGGGTGAACCAAATTGCACATTAAAAACCTTGTGTCTTACCCACAATCTTTGATCAAAGGATTGCCACCTTAAGCCTCTCAACATTCATTGCGTTTCCGCTAGGTACCGCCATTGGTAACCAGCTGTATCCAAAGCATAGTAATGTAAAGAGCATGTCATTAGCTTTCATTTCCAGCATGAAACTTGGTTTTGTAAGCACAATTAGCAGAATTGTGGCAAGCATTGAACATGTTTGTAGGGTTAACGTAAAAGCTTGAATGTCTGATTAACTTTATATCATCAATCTGTCTTTTTCAGTTGTTTTTTGATTGACTATATATTGTCAGTCAGTCTCTAAGGCTTTAAATAAAGATTTCATTAAATTTATACTTATGTTTCTTTTAACTTAATTAGATTAGACTGGTGTTGTTATTATTATTTTTATGTTAATGCCGTTAATGGTTTGGTTTTATGGTCCTGAATGAATGAGTTTCTCGATTTCCATCTCTTCTCTCTTAATTTAATATTTTAATACTTCTGAATTCCTATTGATTAAAATGATCACGTGAGTTTTTTTTATTTGGTGAATCAAAGGTTTAACTATTGCAGTATTTCTGGATTTTCTGTAAAAGTTTACAGTTTAAATTATCACTTACAATTGGACATTGTGTGTGACCAATTTCTTCACATATGATATTTTTTATGATAGATAATCTATTCTTTTTCTTTTTTTAGGTCTGTCTACAATCCTATTTTCAATTTAAAATCACCGGTTTCTACAATCAAATTGTCATCATCAGATTTCTTCAGCTAATAAGCTTCGTCACTTTGTATAAAACACTACACAAAACATAATACACATGTTAAAACAAACAAAAGCATTTTTTTACACCATGCATGGTATTACGATGAAAGTCTGTCTGTAGTGGATGAGAAAATTGATTAATCTCCACTCCTAGATTAAATATAATCAATTGAAATATTTATTTACTAGATTGGATTGATATGACTGAGTTGAATATTTCATCAGTGTTGTGTTTTTATACAAAGTAACAAAGCTTATTAGCAGATGGAAAAATCTGATGATGAGAATTTGATTGTCGAAAACGGTAATTTTAAGTTAAAAATAGGATTGTAGACAGACCTAAAAAAGGTTAGAATAGATAATATATATCATCCATAATACAATCATGGTGGCCTACAATTGTGTTGAACTTTGCCTGTGGAAGATATAATCTTATTTTATTGATATTTTATAATCATATCTCTATTGCAAGACTAATGATTTTTGCAATTGCTTACAACTCCTAAATTCATTTAATGTTAAAACAACAGATTACTTGTAATTAAAAATTATGTTTAGATAAATATCGAAAGATTATCCATTGATGGGAAAATGATACCTGCAGGAAAATTTGGATTAAAAGAAGAACAGAGTGAAAAGTTTGAATATAGTGATGAAGAGAAAGTTTTGTTGAAGGTGTTAGAATCTGTTTGGAAAAACATTCTTTGCAGTGAAGTGAATGAAAATACAAATTTCTTTGCTACTGGTGCTGGTTCAATGGATGTAGTGAGGTACGTGTACTAAACAAAATAATTTATGCCTACTCAATAAAGTTATTTTCATTTAAAATGTATAAAAGTCTACCATTTTGAAATGGATTATTGGAACAAGTTGATTATTTTTTTCAAACTAGGTCTTTACATTGGTAAGTTCCATGCAAAATTTCAACTCAAACGGTTCTAGAGTTATAAATTATTTAGTAAAAAAAACAAAATTGCATATAGCTGGTAAAAGAAGCGTTTCTGGACATATATTTATAGGAGCTTTACTCTTTATTTTGACACATATAACCATCCCCTGAATTATCTCAACACATTACAGAAACGCCCTGTATATTAATGGAAATTTGTAAGAGTACATTTTCATTTTTTCACAAATTTTTTTTAAAGGTTATATATTAAGGAGTGGTTAAAATATATTTAAAAATAATATAATTGGTTTACTGTTGTTTGAGATGAAACAGTATTTTATTTATTTTTGTAAGAAAGAACTCAACTAGATTATCTGAACATTTTTTGGTAAATAGCCACCAGGATTGACTATAAATAAATATATTGATGTAATTATTAAAATTACCTTATATTTTCCGATAATAATTAAATACATTTTCTCTGAAGTAAACAAAAATAAAGATAAAATTATATATTATCATAGATACGTTGATGACGCCATCATTATTTTTAATTGCAACTCCAGACAGTTAAACATTTTCAAGAACTATCTCAACAGTTTATCCCACACACTTTAGTTCACTCTTGAAATTGAAATGGAGAACCAATTACCTGGACTTCACAATTACTAAGCAAAATGAAAGCCATGGCTTTAATTTACAGGACAACCACGGACCTTGTTACCAGGCGACTGAGAATTAAAGATTATGGAACCTACTGGTAAACATGTTTAAAAAAAAAAAGAAAACAAATTTCATTAACAAGTGCTAAAATTTATTTAGCTTAAATTTTTGAATTAAGTTTGACCATTTACAAAAAAATAATTATTACATATAACAAACATTTCATAGTTCTTGGTCTTTTTAAAAAAAGAAATTACAAAAGTTAGATTTCAGATTAATATGAATTTATATAAAGAATTTAAATTTTAGATATAAAAAAAAGGTCAAAATTATGTATTACAGTTAACAAGATTTTGTATTATCAAATACTTAGTTTACCACCATTTATATATATATAAATACATTTTAAAACTAGCTTGATCAACATACTATTTTCTATTTAAAAAAAGACAAATTTATGATATATAAAAGAAATTAATTTTGTTTTAAACTATTGACGTCAATATGTTTTTTTAAATTTTGAAAAATAACCCCTTTGGGGTCGTGTAGGCCGAAATATTTTGCATGCAGTCCCATCCAAATCTATTTTGATTTTAAATTAGTACACATTATTTTACAGATAAAAAAAAAAAACTGAAATGAAGACACATTATTATACAGAGTTTTGTTTCTTGAACAAAATTTGTTATTCTTTATTAAAGAATAATTTCACAACCAAAGTTCCTTTAATTAACAACTGTCATTTTTGAAAAGTTTATATTTCCTTTTTTTTATATATATATACATGATGATCTGGTGCACTTAGAGAATATTGAAAGTGAGTTTGAACCTGTCTGCAATTGCAATCTCGGACCAGCTTTTGCTATGCAAAAAGCAAGTTAAAAAGAGATTTAGACAAACTCATACAGGTTGTTCGACAAGTCTTTGTAATGAAAAATGATTTTTAATTTAATTAAAATGAAAAGGAAAAATTATCAGAATTACAAAATGTCCAAAAAGATTATAAATAAGTTTTTCTTTTATATTAATAAAGAATCTAATGTATCTCGATCTTTGTTTGAGGTAAAGAATTGTAACAACTGCTAGGAAATTTTAAAACAAAAGATTCTAATTAAGAAAAACATTTGACTAGTTAATTCTTTGATTTTATGACTATTTAAATTTATAATTTGATTTTGTAAATTGTTTTTAAATGAAAGAAGTTTATTCTATTTTTTTTTTTACAAGACATTATCCTTCAATAAAATTACTGAACAATCAAAAGAAAATAATCCTAGTTAAATTATTTCTAAACAAATATATATATCAGTAATCAAAACTTAAAAATATTAACAGAGTTATATCTAGAATGGTCAATTTTAATTTCGAATACCTGGAACTTGTTGTAAAAAACTTAGAAGCCTGACATGTGCATGAAGGTCATTGTGAGATGAAACGTTAACATGGAGAAAACAAAAACTCACTGAACAAACTAGTGGTGTGATATTATTTAACTGTAACACATTTTAAATTTAGAAAGAAGAATACTGTATAATTAATGTCATGATGCACTTTACTATTTCGGAGATTTCATGTTGTAAAGACTGCTGCTTAGTTATATGATTTAGAAGCAACTAGACCTGCTAGCGGTTGCCCGAGTACGAAGTGCACCGAACATGTGATGCGTGATTTATGATATTGCTCGCCAGGTATCAGCACACGGCAGGTAGCATGATCCGAGCACAATATCTGGATAGGGAAGTTGGTTTACTTATGTCGATAAGTATGAAGCAGATTTTATATTTTATGTCTGAAGGACGTTACAACCTAACAATACATGCTTCTTCGCATCATTTGTTTTCACTTAAACTTGCCACATACAATAGTTGAATAATGTGTTAATTTCCGAAGGACCAGACAATTTAAGAATTGCCACTAAGATCATTAAATTTTTATTAATGTAAAAATAACAAAACAAATCTATGTTTAAAAGTATAACTGGTGTTGTGGTACAGTACCTTGACAATGTCTTGAGAGTCGATTGTATTCTTCTGTATGTTGACTGAGTTACTACACATTCACAGTCAAAATTGTAATAAGTTTACAACAGTTTGTAATGCTAGCATTTATTCTTCATTGCACTTGACACTTCCGAAGTACAATTAAACATAGATGATAATAATTGCAATAATATATGTACATAAAATAACTAAAAATGGAGACCTTCAACTACAATTAGTCGCATGGCGACGCTTGTTAAAATAAAACTCACTTCTCATAATACAATAAATAATAAGGCTTGCGATTGAATACGTTGCTATTGATGTCCAATATTAACAAAACTAAAGATATGTAGTTAATGCGTAAAGCGGTGACCACAAGGGTAAGAAAAGGTGATGCACATGGTTTTAAGAAACTGCGTGTTGCGAAAACAAGACTTAAACGAGTCTGCCGACCTAAGACAACTAGCCAACCGACTCCTGGTCGAGCCTGCTTACTGATAAGCTCGCTTCCGCTTTGGACAGAGCAAACAACAACAGTTTTCTTTATCTGAATTAATAGACTAAACAATATTCTTATCCAATGTCTGTTAAATGTACCCCTAAACCTTCTTAATTACAAGAAGGGGGAAACTATTAAGTTTATAGTTGTATACAATGGCTATCAAACAACTATGATACACAGAATAATAAAAAAAATATACAAGTCTCAAAAAAGTTTAATAAAACAAGAAACAGAAAATGCCATATAGTGTTATATTAAGTTATAAAACCTCAAACAACTTAGGAAGTAGATTACAATCAAGGCCCTTGGTAAACATGGAGAACTACAATTATGAGTTTATATAATAATTATTTGTCCAAAATTCTATATCGGACAGACAGGTTGAGCCTTTTCAGAAAGTTTTAGAGAACATTTACCAAAAAGGACACTAATTGAACAAAAATAGACAGTGCTCATATTTATAGGTCAATTTATCATAATATGGATGTTTTCCATAAATGCGCAAAGGGTCACCTCTTAACTACCTTGGAGGAGTACCAAATTCACAGAGGCTTAAAATTACACCCAGATAACATCCTTAATGATAAGTTAAAATATTCTTCTAATGAAATATTCAATACAATACTTCCTCTCCAACAGCAGACCTAAGTAAACAGTTGTGTAAAGTGACTCAATAAATTAAACGACTATCCTGAGTCTGTTTTGTTTTTGTAAAGTGTGTGTGTGTGTGTTTGTGTGTGTGTGTGTGTGTGTGTGTGTGTGTTTTCAATGATTAGAACTAACAGGAATGATGAATAGTGGAATTAGCACAACTAATGACAAGTTCAAAGATGCACATCTTTGCCCAACATGATTACCTTGAAGTCTTTATAACAACAAAAACAAAAACACAAATATTCATGTAAAAAAAATAATAAATAAAAATTCAAATCTATCACAGTCTTTACAGAGGGTTGATGTAATGTTAGGTATTAACTGAATGGTTAATATATTCATTGTATTGCAATTCTTTTATATATTTTTTTAGGCTTATTGAAGAAGTAAAGGATAAACTACAAATAAATTTGAAGAATGAAGATGTGTTCATGGCTCCAGTGTTTGTTGAATTTTGTCAAGTTGTGGTGAAAGCATCCCGTGGAGGTACTACTTCTTTAAGTGTTCAATACTCCCCTATCGAATTAAATGTGAATAATCTTAAAGTTACTTTTCCTCATCAACTTTTTATCAATGGAGAATTTCTCGATTCAGAAACTGGAGCGACAGTGGACTGCATTAACCCTTCAAATGAGTCTGTTATTTGCAAAGTAAGTATACATGGTAGAGTTTATAAGATACACAAACTTTTCTGTAGAATTTTAAGAATGATACATAAAAAAAAAAAATGTGTGATTACACCAAAAAATGCTTTAAAAAATTATACATATAAAATATAAATACAAAATTACAAATGAAACTGGCAAGCATGAATGTCTCAAATGCTCCACATTATTGTCTGATGTGGATAATCAGCTTGGAGATTTCTAGTTTCTTTAATCTTATACCAAGGTCTTGTTAAGAATCTTCCTTTATTAAGCCTGGGTTCTTTAGATATCTTTAAAAACAGTTGTTCAGTTTTCTATTTCTTTATTCACTCTAGCTTTATACAATGTAAAGTTTAATTATCTATGGCTCTATTCTTATGTGATACTAATCAAATACAACTTCTAACATTAATACAACAAATTCAATATTGTGGGAATAAACTCTAATACAACATTAAATAAAATATTACAAACATAGTTTTAATAAAACACACAAACTCAACATTAACTACATAAACCCAGAATGGTTCAACTATTATTACTTGAATTGATTTTACTTTAATAATTGATTACAAAGATTACTTTACTCACCCTAGTGAATATTCAAATCTGCCAATCTTCCTATGGTTCTTCCTCTCTAAGCCGACGTCCTCACTCGCCAACAATGCCTTGGCTGTCCTCTGGCACTACATCCAGACGCAGCTGGCCCCCTCTGACATCAAAAGACCCTTCCTCCTTCTTGTCAGTTGCTTATATAGGTTTGGCCAAATGTGGTGTTCTACTGCCGATGCAAAGTAAGCATTTCAACACTTTTTTTACTTCTTTCATAATAATTGTTCATTCTGAGTTTCATACGACCATATATTACTTTATATATATATATATATATATATATATATATATATATATTAAATATATAATTTAAATACATTTATTAAATTTACATTCTTGACAGTATTGTCTGTAGGTGGGTCTTATCTGTAAGTATGGTGTAAATGATGTAGCACTGTAATCACTGATTTAAATTCAGCAAACCGTAAAACACAATGATCTTTATGATGTACAGTCCCCATTACTAAAGTGACTACTGTTGGGCTATTAGTCAGGAACGACACACAACACAATAGAATAGCGCATTCAAAGGTCATCATAATGACGAATAACAAAACTCCTAATGTTTGACATTGAAACCAAGAAAATTGTTTCATAATTGCTCATACTATTTACAATTAAAATTATGAAGTGTTTATGCGAAGAAAAGACTGGAATTTTGTTTAACCTCACATAAAAGATCGGTCAGTTATTCTTAAGCAAGATATAGTTGCTAAACTCCCTCCCCCCTCCCCTATCAAGTGATGGAACAGAAAGGGCAGCCCTTAACATGTCTTTTGATTTTGCCTTTTCTAAATTTGAGAATGTAGGATAGAGAAGATAAACTTGTACTTTGTAATGTAATTAAATACTGTATTTATAATAACCTAGTTTTTTTTTAAAATTATCCTAATGCCTGAGAATAGGTGCACATTTTTATGTGTGGGTCATCCCTCCCTTAGCTTGGGTTAAGTCTCCCTTACATAGCCTATTATTACATAGCTAAAGCTTATTAAAAAATATTTATTTTCATATAAAAGAATTGAAATTTCTATATAAAAGTACATTGATTGTGAGGTAAACTGTGTAACAAGCAATCTCTGATAGTGTTCACAAATATGTCTCAAAAATTGAAAAATATAAAAATTAAAATGTAAAATGTGGGTCAAGTCTCCCTGCTCTCCACTACTTATTAGCATCGAGGATCCTGAATTTCTCCACTTCGACACTGTGCGTACGTTTCTTAGTTGTAGTAATAAACATATGACTTAACATCACTGAAGGTGTTCAGGAAGTCAGAATCACTGTTTGAATATAGCATCAGACTTTCAAATGAAGTTGATTCTGATCTGTTGATAGCAACTTCAGCACAAGTTTTGTGGACACTCTCCTCAAGGTCAAATCCTTGGTCAAAATAGAATGTACCAAACCAACCCTCACCTCATCAAGTGCTTGGGCAGTCGTACATGACCAAAATATATACTTGGTTAATGACCTCGTCATTATGGATTGTTTAGGGCCTATCTAAACATGCAATCACCTTTGAAATGGATGTACAACTGTTTAATTTGAGTGATCATTACCAAAAGCTTGCTGAATCTTATGTCACAGATCAAATTGTTCCGTTATTTTGCAGAAAATGAAAATCTGATAGGCACTGATTACATTCCCTCACTCACAGGCTGATTGCTAATGACTGACACTCTCTGCATGTGAGAGACAATTTATGCATCCACCCTATCATAGGTCACCTAACATGCTTTATTTGTTTCCACAGATCGGATACTTTTAAACA